>JALXJV020000007.1:15627102-16227102 GCA_024633595.2 Lepomis macrochirus | reverse complement strand
AGAAGTGATAAACACTCTGTATCATGACTGTTGGGTGAGTGTAGCTACAGTACAGTGATAACAATACCCAATAGCGATACAGTCAGTTATCAATACACAGGAAAATGTACCAATTTTATGTATATTGCTATACCTTTCTGTAGCTGTGACCTAATGTCCAGTACATCTAAGCTGCCTTAAAATCCTAAAATCACCCAAGTAAAGAACAAATCAGCGGCATGACCTGGCTGTATCTGCTCAGGCTAAGCTGCAGTGGCTGGCCCTACTGACTTGATAAGCAGTTTCATCTGAATGCCATGGTGTACTCAGTCATCCAACCACCATCGCTGTATATCTGGTTACAGTCTTACCAATACCCACTAATTAGCAACCCCACTGGAATGAGAAATGTCCCTTGACCCGTCTTACCAAAGAAAAGAACATGCTTTCAACGTAAATTTGGGTTTGAGTGTATACGATTGCAGGGAACTCTACAGGGTCATCTTTAAAAATGGGGAATGCACAAGGAGTGCCACTTCGTCTGTGACTTTGGAGGGAGCTTTGTCAAGTCAGAGAAATTAGGTTACGTTGAACTGGGGTTGAGGCTGTTGAGATTGAAAGCCTCTGTTACGATCTTGGGCATCGAAAATGTGGTCATTTAGGAAGCAGAGATGGTCTATAGAAAAATGCTATTGTGTTGCTTAATGGAAATGTAGGCTCATGTGTTGTTTGAGTTTGACCCATCTGGATTGCTCTGCCCACATCCTTACAGTTTACAGTAAAGTCAGCTTAAGACACACCTGTTTAGACAGGCATTTGGATAACGGGGATGCACCAGGTCTCCATCTTATGTATTTATTTTGTTTATTCTATTACATACTGTGTAATTATAATGTTATTTTTTAAAAGTATTTATTTATTTTTTTTTTACAGGTATTGTATGTTTTTTCTTTTACATATTGTACTTTTAGCTCAACTGTTCACACGGCTAAGGTGGCCATTATTCCTTCTGTTTTTCATTCTTGAAAAGCGCTATACAAATAAAGTTTACTTACTTACTTACATCCTAAGGACGAAAAATCAGGATATCTCCTAGCCTGTGCTGCTTCAATTTTGACCAACAATATTAAACAGCTGGAGTGTCTTTTAAACCATGGGATGCTGTGTCCTGTCTCCTACCAAAAACCAAAGTTGTTTTCTGTTTAAATTGTTGGTTAAATTGTTCTTTCTTCAACTTTAACAAAGTAGATAACTTTTGTAAACTTTGAGGTGGCAGATAAAAAAAACTCCTATAATTTGTTTTGGAATGGTTATTTCAGAAGGCGTACACAAACGCTTTACTTTGTCATTTCAGAGGTCTTATTAGTGAAAGGAGTGCACTGCTGGCCTGTACAGAATCTGTACTTGTTATTTACTGCAAGATGTCCCCTTTGAGATTGTTTTTCATCTTTCCAGAGCTCTTGCGCATGTTATCCGCCATCCTGCCTCAGAACTTACGGACGGCATTGGACTTGGCCAGCACTATGAGAACATACAAACCAGAGTCACAGTTAACAGTCTCCGTAAGTATTGTGAAATCAGCAGCACACAGCACCTAGCTACACACCTACATACACATTCACATGCCAAGAGTTTGTTTATGCGCTGGGTTCCATGTATCTGTTCACTAATGCTGCCGCTAACTGCTTTCGCTGACCAGAATTCAATTGTATGACCGCAGCCAATTTTAGTAGATACTCATAAAGACCTATATTAAAAGAATTACATGTTTATATATAAATCTAAATTTGTGAGCCCTACACATTTGCCTACTTATCCTGAATTAGCTGTGCAACTGGAAGAGGCAGTCATGCCCTTAGCACTCACTTAACGTATTAACATACAAACTAATTACCATAGACAACCTCAAACTCCGTTTCTTAACCAGTCCTATTGTATGCAAATGGACTAGCACATTATATCGCACTCGTCATTCTCTTATTCATCAACACCAACGCCTACAGCCCCCACACACACAGATGGAAAAGAGTTCTTATTACTGCTAACCTGCTTACTTGGTGCTGCCTTGACAGCTCCAGTCAACAAAAGGTCTCTCAGCCTCCCTCCCTTACTCTCTCCACAAGTGGGGTAATTATGGCAAATGGCTTCTCATACAAAAAAAGACACAGTCAAGAAACATTGTTATGGTTGTATTCTTCGTTTGCTGAATAACTGTCTTTTAAAATTAAGTTAAATTCTTTGGATTAGCAGAAGACTTTTCTGATGAGCGTGTAAGAAAAGAAATTCATATCCTATACAGAAGAGCCAGGTTGTGAGTTAATGCTTAAATTACAATATAAAATTACTGTCAATAAAGTTAATAATGAATGACCTTCCTTAATCTAGATGCTTCCCAAGACGTTTCATGTGAGGCAAATGCAAATAAATATCAGTGATTATCATGTACTGTGGAAGGCCGGAAGTTTGCATGTTCTCATCGCACTCTGAAGAGGACATCAGGTGATTTCACTGATTAGTTTGGAAGGTTTGCTAATTAGTGAAAACACCTGGTGTAATCTGTGGTTGGAAGAAAAACCTGCCTGTTCTTGGCACACATGGCAGATGATCTCAAATTACCTCATCACACATAACTAGGATTTGGTTGCACAAACATTTTCAACTCAAATGCACAAGTTTATTATAAATCAAGAAAATTACAGTTTAATAACACATTTTTCATCAACCCAAACTGCTGTGCCAAAAATTCTCCACGACGTTTAGATGCACAACAACTGGAAATGGAAGTTCAAGCAAAACTCATCTAAAACCCCAAACTGCCCTTAAACAATAATAATAATAATAATAATAATAATAATATTAATAATAATAATAATAATTGATGAGTAATCTCTTACATAGTAGCAATCCAGGCAATGTACAGTACTTGGTTGCAGAAATGTTATGTAACAAACCACTTGGTTAATGACAGTACACACACAATAATGTTTCTACATGTGCTGTAATTTAAACCTAAATGTCTTTTAACAAGTCCAGTGTGTTTTATGTCATCGTTTCAACTTTGTCTTCATATGTTACTCTTTAATTATATTGAGAAATGCAAGTTAAACCTAAAAAATGGAAACTGGTTCTATTTTAAGAGGTAGATGTCTTTTTTTGGAGTAGTGGAGATTTTTTTCCCTTTCTCCCTAAAATCAGCTGAGGTGAGGTGTCAGCACTGACATGATAATAATTAATCATTCTGAAATCATAGCACTTTCTGCCCTACCTTGCCTCCTCACAGAATAATTATCAGTTCATTAAAAATCAGCCAACACCTTGAGAGGAGTGACCTTCAGAAAGAGATACTGTATGCTTTCTTTTGTGAACAATGTAGAGTATTATACAAACCTTTAGTATTATATATATAGAGTAGCATAATTCAATATCACAATACTCTGATGAATGTACTTGCTAATTGCACATTAAAATTTGTTTTTACTGTTATTCTGCCCTTTTACCAGTTTGTACACATTTTTTGAAAGCAGTATCTGTTGAGGTGAACACACATTACACAAATTGTAAATTAATGTACTAACAATTTAAATCCCATTTTCCTGCCAGTTCCTGAATGATGAAATTAAATTAAATGATCAATGTGAGATAACATGACATCATTGTACTGTCAAACAAGTGCAGTCACCTCACCTATTTAAAAGTTAAAAAGGTGACTTCACTTTTGTAAAAAAAATTTAATTGCTTTGAAAAATGTGCAGTTGTCTTCTGTACTCAGAAAAAAAAAACTCTACACCTGAAGATCATTATATATTTGTATTGATATATTTAGTCTATAATAATCTGGAAAAAATCACAACAGAATGTTTCTTGTCCATAAAAGTGTAAAGGCAATCGTTGCATTACAATCATACTGTTTATACACCATACTTTACGTACTTGCAATGAGATTTCAAATTTAGGAGTCTGAGTAAATTTACAAACATTAAACTTGCATTCAACATAGCCACATAGTGTAGATTTCAGGGAAGCCACAAGCCAGAAGATTACTTTTGTATGATGGATATCTCACTAGGGGCTGTGGAACTTAAAGACAAGAATTTTCGCAGTATAAAGATTTATGTTTTATTCAAGCTAAATATTTGCTGTTTAATTCATAAATGACTACACTGAAGAAAATAATGTTTTAGCTTTCTTTTTGCTTGGTGACCTTGGAGATGGTGACTTCTGGCATGTATGGAAGGGATTCTGTTTAACAGAGTTGGCAACAGCACAGGGGAAATTATTGTTTTCTTGACAGCAATCCATGCAAGGTTACCAGCGGTAAGGTGGGTTTTTTTTTTGGTCACATGGATCTGTCCTGCACTTGTCCTCTCCAGGTGTGTTTTCTAGTGGCAGGTGTGACCATACTCCAGCTATAACAGTCCCTGTATATTACGGATAGTGGTGCAAATCAGTGCTTGAAATGCTCGAGAGGGTGCTCCCTTTTCCTCATCTGTTGCCTGTCAAAGATAACAAAAATCTGTTAGGCTGGGCTATGAGCTCTCATTCTCCTCAAGACACCAGTAATACAGATTTTGTGAGCTGGGTTTCTTTGGCTAGCAATACTATCATGTTCATGTCCTGCTGGCCATGGGCGTACATGGGGCAATTGTGAAGTGTGGCCTCTTTTTACTCCAGGCAGTCAGCCAGAGAGAACAAAGTCTCTACTCACTGCCAACACTCCACTGGTGCATGACAGTCCATTTCCTCACTGCCAGATAGAAATGTATTTCAGCAGCATTACCTCTGACAGCAGCGGAGAAATTCTTACCAAATGTAGAGTCTACCCAGGGTCCTATTTTACACCTGCCATATACTGTACTCTGAACTGTATATTGACGCCTCTAATCTTTAAATGGAGATAATTACAAACTGACAATACAGAAAATATTTTGATGTAGATGAGGTTTTTGTTTTTATTGATTTTATTAGCATTTTGTGAAATGCGGTA
Source organism: Lepomis macrochirus (assembly GCA_024633595.2). Classification (NCBI taxonomy): domain Eukaryota; kingdom Metazoa; phylum Chordata; class Actinopteri; order Centrarchiformes; family Centrarchidae; genus Lepomis; species Lepomis macrochirus. The sequence continues at coordinate 16,222,139 of JALXJV020000007.1, read as the reverse complement.
ACCTATATCAATTAATTCTAAAGAATGTGAGGTTATATTTCTTTACATTTTAAGTGTTGACCTCCAAACATCACTTTTAAATTCAACTGATGCCAGAGAAGTCTATAGTTGAAAAATGCTTTTTACATCACCCTGACAGTTGTCCATAACTAACAAAATTGGACAGTAATTTAGATTTAGAATTTAGGGCAGTTCTAGAGGTTATATATTAGGTTATTTCACTAACAATCTACACCTACTATAGTTATTATGACTGAAGATTGTTTTTGATTGATATTTTTTTCTTTTTAGGAACTCAATAATGAAAGTCTGAGTTATCAGTCAAGGTGATGTTAAAAAGTGATGGCTCTTTGACACAGTACTGAGAATACTGTGGATTTTGTACCTTTGATTCATAATAACATAGGAGGTGCTGCAGTGGTGTGATGAATGTAGAGGTGAACAACATAAAATGTTCCTATATGTATAAGATTGAATCAGTTTACTGGGATCAATACAGCTGAAATACTTCATTTTGTTGAGCTAGAGAGTAAAGCTTTTTTGTCCATCTTAGGCTATGAGTGTGTTCTGCCACAGAGCTATCTTAAGGGTAGATAGCCTACAGTGCAGGGTAGATACACATACTTTTTATTTTAAAGCACATAATTTACAACAGCACAAATTACTCTGTGAAACTAATTATCAACATAATAAAGAACTCTGTACTCTTATATTGCTTTATAATAATGACATCAACCCAAAATAAAGTTTTTACGTGTTTTGTAATTTTGTTTCATACATCTTGATTTTTTAAGACATAGTTAAACACAAAAGCTTGTCTACAAATAGATTACCCATACCTAATTAATAAATAGGTTAATTTTAATGAAAAGATGTTTTATCAAACAATTTACACCTGGATCAACTACTAATATTTATAATGTTAAAAGTTTCAGGAGTCTAACAGAAATAGCAAGATATTGACTGAGATAATAGAATATTTTCATCACTAACTTCAAAGTAGGGTGCCTGTAAATAAGAGCGCCCTTCTCCTTGCACCATTTATTTCAGGGCATACAGCTCCCAAAATACTCTCTTAAATCTTTTATGAGTTGCAGGGAGGTGTCTGTGTCTGGAGTGTTAACTTGCTTATTTCCCGCAACAACCATGGAGTCTTTAACCTTACAAGTCTCCAGAAGTGGCCTACTTTCTTCCAGCGGCTGACATAGAAGCTTTGACTCTGACAACAGTACAAGCACAAATGACACTCCGTCAACATAAAGTCAGATAAACATTAAACAGGGAAGATAAACAAGTACATACATCAGCACCTCAGTTTAAATTGACTTTGGCATCCTGAAAATAGCACCAGTTTGAAAGTTGCACAAGGCGTTAACAAAAGCCCTGTCCTCATTTATTAACTGCAGGAAAATCTATTCCCATTTTAGACTAGATATAGAGGAAATTTGAGATACTGGATACATCCAGACAGCATCAAAAATAAATGTTTTTGACAATGCTGGGCTTCAAAATAGTGTGGCCAAATCATTCAGTGCATATCAATAATGATTCTACCTTTAAGGGATATCCTTGTAAAGTAAAGTGATGTAAATTCAATGTATTCTATGGAAGCTATGGATACTCTAATTTGACTTTTAGCTTAAAGAAGATCACATTGAATGAGAGCATGTGTGCATGGCCCACTTAGAAAGAATTGTATGAAACTGAAACAGGTCAACAAGCCCAGAAAGGAACCTGACAAGGTAACACAGATAGATTTCATGCAGAGATTTCTTGTTACATATTTTCAAAATGTGTGTTTTTTGAAGTAAAGCCACTATGACATGACATTTAAATTTAAATCTAATATTAGATGGTCAGCTGCTATTACATTGCACATAACTGTGTTCCAGAAACAACTATATTTTAAACATTACTTTTGAGGGTTTATAAAGATAAATCCATCACAGAGTTTAATAATAAATTATCCATGAAGGTGAAAGTGCTGTGCTGTCTTTCTTAATGACTACAGTTTTTAATAAGGCTGTCAATAAATCTGGATTATACCGGAGCTTGTTAAAAATAAATCCTTATCATAAGGAGAACCCAGTGGCAGTGGCATCAATCTTTTGCCACCTTAAGTGACCAGGAAATCTGATCTTACTTATTACACCACCTCCTTGTTGAGGTGTGGTGAAGTGAAAGAATTATCAAAGCTGTCCTCTGCATCATTTCATGAGACAGCATTGATAATTTGAGACTTTCCAAATTAATTAGCACAGTAATAAAGTTTCTTGCTGACCAGCGGGGAATAAGAGCCTAATTAACCTATTTTCTGTATTAATGATCTGTTTTTATCAGACATATTCTAGACCAAGGACTAGTGTAACCCTCACATTTTAAAGTTTGTAAACTTTAACCATTAACAATGGCCAAGATGAGTTCATAAACAATTATTTTTATCTTCCCATCCAAGGTGCTGGACTCACAGTGGATAAATACAAGCAACTCCTCTGAGCCAGGGTACCTTTAAAGGAAGCCATTTATAGCATAATACATAAATGAATGAGTGTTGATTCAGAACAACAGTCATTTTGTTTTTAGCTTAGCTTAAAAAGGAGTAAGTAATTAAAGAGTGCCCAAACTATCCTCATTAAGAACTGGTCCATAAACTGGTTGATATCTCTACTCATATAGACCACAGCACATATTCTTCAAACTGCTGCCTGGGAGTTGGTCCACTAATGTCCTCCAATCCAAATGAGGAGAAGACACTCTGAACATCTGTTTGTTCTGTCATGCCAGTAGGCAGGGGGCCAGTCTTTTTGCTGTGCACCCTTTAATTTACCAGATGTCTACTGTAGGATTAGTATAGTTTTACAAAGAGTAATCATGACGCTCCAGCTGGGTCCCCAGAAAAGCCTTCTTAAGGGAAAGTGACACTAGCAAGTTAGAGAAACATTTATTCTATATTCAATCCATCCATCACGCTGATTTATATTCTGGGAATTCAACATCACGCAACAGTCACGTAGAGGAAACCAAGTCAGTTTAAATTAAATAAGTAAACAATAAAATTATAATTAAACTGTAAAACACTATTTAAAATATAAGATGAGAGACCATTTGTCAGTTATGTTATGTATTTATTTTATTGGATCTTTTATTAGCTAATGCAAATGGTATATCCACATTGAAACATACTGTCTCAGGGAATTTGTGTAAGGGAATTTGTTGCTGCAAACAGAAACAGTGTCTTAATATCTGCATTAATGACTTGCATTTTCTCTCTTTTAGATAGCAACCAGATGAACAACATGATTCAAGCAACGACTTTGATAACACAGCCTTACCCGACTGTAGGACAGATTACCAGCCCCTATGAGCAGCAGAAGCCTGTCAAGGATCTCAACAAGTATGCCACGCTCAAGGCCGTGGGTAAGGAGTTGTTTACGATGAATCATAATGATGAAAAAGCAGTTGCCATTCATCATTTGATCTGATTAAGGTGGCACATTACATCCTCTATAAATAAAACTAGCATAATTAATCAGGATTTCCCTGCATCATATAAAGAGGAGTGTAGAGGTTTAATAGAGTGAACCGGAAACAACATAATCTGTAATCTAAGTAATCAGGAGGACATGTTTATAAGGTTATGAGGCAGAAAATGTGACTGAAATGCTTCATGAAATGTTTTATGTGATCTCTATTAAATAAATGTGGTTAATTTTGTGTTTCGTCTCAATAGATGATAAACACATTATTAAAATGTTCTGCTAACTGCAGTTATTAGTGAGCTTCACCGCAATATTCTCACTTTAGTTTGGCAGTAAAATTATGTAAGACAACGTGGCATTGACAGTTTTTCATTCTTTTATTTCTTATCTACTTCAGATACATCAAGAATCCTGTTTACACAACATGTGTTGTTAGATATGTACTTCAAAGCTGTCCTTTTCTTTAAATAGGAAGCTCGCTGCTTTGAATCTTCATCAAATCTCTGGCTGTGTCAGTTAATCCATAGCGCATCAATGCCAACAGAGAGGGGCACTGAAAGTTTATTTATAGAGGCAAGTTTGTTGTTCTTCTCATGTGCTAATTTTGGAAAGTCTCAAGCCAGTGCCTGGACAAACAGCATCTGAAACAGGAAATAATAGCAGATACCAAAATAGTACCACTCAGCAAGATTGGTGCAGAAGGATTTTGAAAGTCTTGTTTGTAGAAACATGTTTGCAGTGTCTAAGTAAGTAAATAAAAATACCTTCCTGCAAATCAAAAAATAAAATAAGATGGATATGCCACAAAATAATAAACTTACCCTTAGGGAAATAATATGTTTTGCAATCCTATTAAAATAATGATAACATGTATGTTACAGTAGAGTTGCACATGTATAGTAAGACACACTTCACAGGCACTTTTCATAGCCAAATAAAATCATCACTTGTAATGAATGGATCATCTGTTCATACATACCAAATCATTTTACTACATTATGTGCTATAACTTAAAACCTAAACTCCCTTTGTAATATTAAATCCTAAAGAATGTATTTTCAGTGTACATTTTTTACATGACTAATAAAGTGTAAAACAAGAATTCAGACATATTTGAAATTGCACTACCTTTCATATTGATTTATGTTGCAAAAATAATAATTACAGAGGCATTTCAAAAGAACAAATAGTCATAAATTTACCTGACCTCTATTTTGGACATCAGTAATCTTTGCCTGCACTCTTAACTCTAAATTTGCAGAGAAAAAAGAAATATGAAAGAGAAATACGCAGAACCAAAGTGCGGAGCACAGTCAAACCTGGGTCTTTTTATAGATTCTACCTGAATCAATGAGCTGTGTTTGACACACAGTCACACATGACCTGGCCATGGAAGGGATGACAGCTATCAGCATGCGTGTAGTAGGTCCAATCATATTACACAGCTCACTCTCTGTGATTCACAGGAGCAGTTGAAGCTTCTCCACTGCTAATCCAGCGTGTGTCAAAGTCATCAAACAAACTGATCATTAGGGAAAATGAAAATAGAGCAAATCTGAGCAAATGACACTCGAGATAGGAAACAATCAGGAGCAGTCAAAACACAAACAATACTATACACAGTAACCCATGTGAGCCTCTGTGGTCCTAATATACTGTATCTCACAAAAATGAGTACATCCCTCACATTTTTGTAAATATCTGATCATATATTTTACCACAGCCAATGTATACTCTTATACAAGCTGTACACTCACTAATTTACATTGTAGCAAAGTATCATTCCTTGAATATTGTCACATGAAAAGATATGATCAAATATTTTCAAAAATGTGAGGGGTGTACTCACTTTTGTGAGATAATGTATGTGATACTAAATGTGTTCTACCAGCACTGATGTGGATTTTACTGAACTACAGTAGCTGCTGCTCATCACTGCATCTCTTTTCTGTTCCATAAAATGTGATCCAGAGCACAGACACAGCCTGCTGTTGATGAAGAGACCACATGAAAGACTACAGACATTTCATTAAAAAAGCATTAAATTTTCGCAGAGAATCACAAAAGATAACGCCTCTTCCTAACATACAGCGAGCAAGCTCTATGTCCACATATACTACAAGCGATGTTGCCCATGTTTACTGCTCACTGGAGGGGAAACGGAAACATCAAGGAATTTAGTGTTTTTTAGTGATTTTGAATTCAGGATCATAGTTCCTGTAATAGGTTGTGTCAAACCACCATCATTTAGTAAACACTATTAGCATTCTACACTACTCTACTGTGCACCAAGGGGCTTATTTCCACTGGGGATGGGGAGAACATGTCATGTCATCACATGTTAATTAGTGGTGCAACCAGTGCTTGGCATGCTTGCCCTGGTTTTTTCCTCTCAGGCTACACACATGCTGCCCTTAACTTGTTGGTGGAGTACTTCCACTTCCTCTGCATGTTTACGCACATTTACGGAATTTGTGTTGGCTGATCAATGTAGTACTGTATAGATGCCTGCTGTTCTGAAGTTGGACTAGACTTCTTTATGTTTTAGCAACAAAATTTTACTTTAGGTTTATTTTTAGTGGCCTGTCTAGTTCTGCACTCAGGATGCGATTCAACGACTATTAAGGGGAAATGACAAAGAACTATCATGTTGTTTATCTGTATTTGTTAGCAGAGAAAGCTAATCACAGCTTCTACAACAACCGGCGGCAAGTGATCGAGATGACCACCAAGGGCAGCCTTCCCATGGAAGCTGTGGATATGGAGCCTGAGCCGAGTAATCCTTATAGCCCACCCAGACAGCTGTCTGCAAAGCAGAATGAACACAAGTACAAAAGCCCCAAGAGCCACAGCTCCCAGACGCTGTCCTACGGCTCCAACACTGCTGCCAGCCCAGGGGTGCTAAGATCCTGGGAAAGCAAGGACACGCTGGGACACAGACAGAGCTATGGCCCAAAGAAACTCTGCATCATAGAGAAGGAGCTGCACACCACTCGCTACATGCCTCCACAACCATACTTTGTCACCAACAGCAAGACAGAAGTGACCGTATGAGGGGCTGTCTAAATATCAGTCTTAAAAGGAGTCTCCATTAGGAAAGACAGTGACCATGGGTGGCTGTAAAATGTGCAGTTGTGCATTTAATGGGCAGCATTTAAGACGCCACCTAAAGGTGAAATATATTGTAACAGGACTCAGCCTCAGGAGGGCACAGTGATGGAAATACTGTCATCGATATTTATATAATCCAACTGCTAAAACAAATAGTTACATTACTCATAACAGTGATGAAACGTGACACAGTACTGTTGTACTTATTTAGATATCAACAGACCTTAAAATTTAAGTATATTAATACTATTTCTATTACATCAATATTGTCTAAATGAAAAAAATCCTTGTTTATCTAATCAAGGTTGAGTAGCCTGTGGTTAACTGAGTATTGATGAACTTTACTCGACAATTTATAGATGCGGTTTGGAAATGTCTGGCACATCTACACCGCTGGGTGTAGGATGCTTACCTGAATAATTTTACCAATCCAAATTCTAGATATTGTGTTTATTAATCAATGTATTTGAAATGAAAGATCTAGTAGTTCTCAGTAAACAAGTTAATCTGTAAGAACACAGTTACAGTTTGAGGGACGTTTTGAGAGATTTCTGCACATTTTTAGACTTCAAACTAAAAATGAATTAGACCCTAAGCTCTCAACTATCATCAAAATCCAAACATCACTTACATTTTGATTGTCATTCAAAATGTCTAAAAAGCAACTTAAAACATTAGTGATATGGGGTGGTCACACACAATTTCAATGGCCATGACTACTTAAGTAAGAACTGTATTAATTTAAGAAATAGACTTTGGAGACATAAATGTTGCCCAAAATTATGTTTTCAGGTTTGTTTTGAAAAAGCTGTACATCCATTTTGGACAGTTCACCATTCACTAATTCTAAAATAAAGAGGAATCAGTCTGCTAAAGTTCACAGTTCACCTCAATGACTTGATTAAATACATTAAAAGGTTTATTTTCATTTTGTTAATGTAGTCTTATTTTGAAGGAAACCTTCCAAATGCATTCATTTCAAGTCACAGCCAACAGACAACCTACTGATATATTTCTATGATTACTAGGAGAAGTAGCTACAGTGTTGAACCAGTGTTGTATTGGTGTAATAGTGCCTCTCATCAGCACCAGCATGTGTGTGATTATCCTAGAATTTAATGTAGATGAAGCCCCTGGTATTAGAATGGTGATTGGTTTTATTGTTTGTAATCCATTATGCCCCCAACAAAAGTAAAGTCAGTGTAAAGATGGTGGCTCAGAGTTTGCATCATATTTAAAACGTTCATCCTTCAAATATACATCATTTAATTCCAAATCTAACATTTATTGAATGTATCTGGTTTGGATAGTCTGAAATCAGTGGTACAGTAGCAGTTGACATTTCCAGTTAATAAAGTTTTGTCAGGATGAATGAAAAAATGTTGCGTAAAGTTTTTTTTTTTGCCTGTTACCACTCAAATAAATTGGTCAACTAAAGACATATAAAAGTTTTCCTTTGACTGACCCTAACAACTTACTACATGGCAATATTTACCTGCTGCTGTGGTTGTACCATACCAAGAACTCTTAATAAAAGAACTACGGATTCATGCCACACTTGGCAAAATGTTTTAATAAACAAGGTTTTCTGGTGCAATTGATCATTTGTTGCACTTATTTTCTAGCCAAGCAATATAAAAAGATGCTCACGCCTGCCTGCAAGTCTTGCTCATGTAGTTGTCTATTTCAAGCAGCTGAGGACAAGGCTGCACTCATAGTTGATACACAAGTGGGAAGTGGGAAATGCTAGTATAAAAATGTTTTCTCAAGTCCCAATTGTAGCTGTTTATATTCTTACAAACTTCCAACCAAACTGTGTGCACAATTTTCCTAAATATGTATATCTAGTGCACCGAAATGTTCTTAATAATTAATCAACTGTTTCAGCGTTATATGAAATCTGCTATTCACACTGTTCAAACTCAAATAATAATTCTGCTGGGATTTTTATTTACAAACAATATTGTATAGTTATTACCATTGAAGGGTCTTGTTATGTGACTGCAAAGTGTTTATTTTATTCCCCTCAAAGATACTGAAAGCGTTGTTACTAAGCTGAAGTGCAACATATTTACACATGAATAGCTACTGTTATACTGTCAATTCAAAAAAACAATGTGTAAAATATCTGTTTGCTTTGTGGCATCTAGTTGTGAGGAAAACCCCTATGATTGCAGGTCTAATGCAGTTCACTATGATGGCTATGAATACTGTTATGCATCTTTATGTACAATAACAAGATGCACTGTTAAATATGTTCACAACAACTGTATTTGACAGTTCACATCCTCCAGTTATCCTGGGAAACTACTGAGCATTTAAATGCTTTCTATACATTGTTTGTGCAGTAAAATATAATCCCCATGTTGCCAGTGTCCTGCAAAAACCTTGACTTTCTAAAATTCCCCTTTCTTGTAGTGAATTATATGAAATTATAGTTAAAACAGTGATTCAGATTCATTGTGGTATTTTTTAAATTGTTTGCACGCTGGAAAAGCCCAAAGTTTATGAAACATTTGTGGAAAACCTCAGTGGCTGCCTTTTACATTATACAAGGTTTCTGCAAGATTGTGCACACCAACAATGTCAAGTTATTTTCATGTATTAGATATAGCATCTAAGTGTACCCTACCTTTTACAAAGGAAATAGTCATTGGCAATAAGTAATTGTAGCACAATGTTAGGGGACTATGTTTACCTTATTATTAAATGTCAGCTACTACATCTTAGCATTTAGCATTTTCTAATTGGTTTGTTAAACTGACTTACCTCTTTCTTTTTAGCTAAAAAAGAAAACAATCATTTAACTGACGGTAGGGTCTATTGTGCCAGCAGCAACCAAATTAAAGAAGATGCATAGAATTAAAAAAACAAACAAAGAATCATATTTCTACAGAGGTAAGTTGTCTGTAGCATTGTCTGTGCGTTGTGAAACCTTTTTGTTATTTTTCCTTTTTAAATTCAGATTCTAGCTGGTTCCATTAGCTGCCCACCCCAACACCACAAAGATGGTATCATAACAACATGGAAGAGCACATTAGTGCAGCCAGGGACCTCTTCTGTATAATATACCACAGGAATTTCTGTTTTAGTGTGCTCCAGCTGTAAAAACTGTCATTATACTGTCTACATTAAAATTATTTTAATTATTAAAATTATTAATTATATTTGTTCTCCAGACTTTCTTAAAAGGTACAACTTGCAAGAATAGAGACTACTCTTCTCTGGTCGAATTCCATCCATCCATCCATCCATCCATCCATCCATCCATCCATCCATCCATCCATCCATCCATCCATCCATCCATCCATCCATCCATCCATCCATCCATCCATCGTCAACCGCTTATCCTGGGTTGCAGAGGGGGCTAGAGCCTATTCCAGTTTACATTGGGCGAAAGGTGGGGTACACCCTGGACACAGAGACAAACAACCACTCACACTCACATTAAGGACAATTTTAGAGACACCATTTACCTTATCCTGCATGCCTTTGGAAGGTGGGAGGAAACTAAAGCACCCGGAGAACCCATGCGGACACAGGGAGAACATGCAAACTCCACACAGAAAGGCTGCGGTTTATTTTGCGAGTTTATCTTCTTTAATGGTTTTATTAGACTACAAAGGAGCTAGTGTAACCTAGCAAATTTGCACATCTCCCAGCTGAAACGGGGAGGGCTGAGCTGTACTATTGGACTATCGCCTCTTGGGTTGTGTAATGTAAATGAGGTACAAAGTGATATTACGACACAGGGTGATCCAGGGCTTGCTCATTAGCATGCCAACTTCAGCAGATATCTCTGCAACGCAATACACAGACGTGTTTGACATAACATCAGAACTGTTACTTCTGCACATAATGTTGATAATGTTAATTCATTTCGTGAATGTTTGAAGCCACAATTCTGGCCATATCTTTACAACCATTGTTCTTTTAACACATTGTCTTTATTTGTCCTTGATAGTTATGATTATGTAATTTGACGTGGTTGATTTGCTGCTTTAAATTCCTCTGAAACCTCACTGGCAGTTTATCAATATGAAACTAAGCTGAACATTTTGTTGTTCTTCGTGTTTGCGGTAAGCTGCACATTAAGGTAAGTAATCTTGGCCTTGATGTTCAGTGGTACTAACTTTTACTTATGGTGCCTTTTCAGGTTGTACATGCATGATTTAAAAGGATGATTATTCTGTCATTGTGAAAATTTTGTCGCCTGTCTGTCTATTATATAATAATAATAATAATAATAATAATAATAATAATAATAATAATAATAATCTTTCTATCAATCTGTCTTTTCAAAAACAAGTTACAAAGTGCTTTAACAAGTGCAAAGACAATAAAACAGATAAAAACAAAGACAATAAAAGCAAGAAAACACTTAAGAGACTGAAATACAAGTTAAAAGTAAATATAAAATATATATAAAATAGAATAAAATAAAATAAAATAGGGAAAGGCTCTCCTATAAAAGTATGTTTTAAGAAGGGACTTAAAAGAGTTCACTCACTCAGCCGACCTGATTTCCTCGGGCAGGCTGTTCCAGAGCCTCGGGGCCCTGACTGCAAATACTTTGTCCCATTTAGTTTTCAGTCGAGACTCTAGAACAAACAACAGACCTTTGCCCGAGGATCTCAAGGTACGTGCTTGTGTGTATGGGACTACAAGGTCAGAGATATAACAGAGCATGAGGCCATAAAGAGCTTTAAAAGTAATCAATAAAATTGATGTCTATTCCAAAACATACTGGGAGCCAGTATAATGAAGCTAAAACAGGGGTGATGTGGTCATATTTCTTTGTTCTGGTTAAAAGCCTTTCAGCTGACTTCTGGACAGTCTGGGGTCGATCAATAGATTTTTGGGTCAAGCTAGTAAAAAGGCTGTTGCAGTAATCCAGGCTTGATGAGATGAAGGCGCGTAAAATGGTCTCAGTGTCCTTAAAAGTTAACATCGATCGTATTTTTGATATATTTCTGAGCTGGTAAAAACATTACGAAAGCTTTGCGGTGTGCTGCTTCTTGTCGCTGCCACTCTCATGTGAAACATTTAATGCATGCTTACAAACTGATTCAGCCAAGTGCTTATACTTCTTGGATTAAAACTAGTCTGAGGTTTCAGGTTTGTCTCTTGTGGATAAGTTAAGTGTATGATTAGTACAGTAGAACAGCACATGAATGAACAAACAGAAGCTGAGTGTCTATGTGTTTGGTAGTATAGACTTACAGGTAATTTTAAATGCACTACATATAATTCCTCAAATACTTCAACCACAGGAAATAATATTTTCCATTGGAAAAGTAACACATTTTCTTGCATTTTAAAATTAGGGCACTTACAAACACATAAATTTACTAATTCAATTCTTCTTTTTTTTGCCAATAACCATAAATTCCACATAGAAATGTTTTACCTGCAAAACAAAAGCCCCAGAATTATGGCGGGCATGCAGCTCACTTGTTAAGGACAAAACAGCAATTGACTGAGGGCACATATGGATCAGTTTGCTTTTCACTCTACTTTTTGAATTCTCCACTTGTTGGATAATTCAATCCATTCTGGACCTGTTATTGCAGATTACTCCTGTTTACAGCCGTGCTGTCTTATCAGAACTTCAGTTTTAACAACCCTCTGGGAGCACTGTCATTTTCTTGAAAACGCCAGGAGACATTCTTGTTAATTAGCAAATGATGTTTCCTACCATTCGGGTGGTTCCCTCTGGAAATTAAATCAGCACAATAACCTAATTCCGTCAGACTGAGGGGCACGGCCATGTCCTGGTGTGTGAAAAATCTTGATCCTACAGCAATGACATTTTTAAAAAAGGCTGCATGATTTTTTTGAACATGAAATAATGTAGGATTGCACTCACAAATTAACAAACAGCCAAACCTACAGGGGAAAAGCAAATGCACTGGGGTAAAAGCAAAATGTGCCACAGGTTTTAGTCTTCTGGGAGTAGACAACTTCATTGCCCTTGTTCATTGCCACTACATGCATTTATTGTTTTCCTTACATAAAAGCTTCTACAATGTGTTGGGACAGATTTCTGCTTTTCAAAAAGCAATTATTTACACTGACAAGAAGTGGAACAGTGTAACTTTTTGTCAATATATTTGTCAGTAGCTCCAGGATCTTCGGGAGATCTCTTTTGCTCCACAATATACTCTAAAATCAGAGAGAGGACAAATGGACAATAACACACCTGCAGACAGACAAGCAGAGAAATAGACGAGCAGAGTGTGAAAAGGTTGGCTTTGTTTGGATCCCCAGTGGATTTTGCTCCCTTGGCCCAACATGGTTTTCTTCATCAGGGTGTACAGATGAAAGACAGACGTTCAGCCTTACTTACTGAAGACTCACTATGTATACATTAGCTTTTGGCTTTACAAAGATGAGCAGCAATCTACATATGTCCTCAAATGTCAAAATTGTCAAATTTTCTCTAGTGTAATTTACACAAATACTTGTTGATGTGCGCTGTCCATGTCAAAATAAGTAAATTCATGTTATAGTTATCAAGTTATCAACTCCTATGTGCCATGAAACCATTTCAGACACACTGGGCAGTGCATTCTGGCATCCTCTTTTCTCAGCAATGAATATTCATCTACACCACACGCCCCCACTATCTAGACTGAGACTGTGACTCTCATCTGCAACATCGTATCCAGTAATTTGCAATCTTATCATCAATCTCACTAACAACAGGCTAATGGAACAGCTGACTCTGCTGGTTAGAAACAGACGAGCTCAGGGGCTCAGGCTGGATTCATCAGTGAACATAAGACTTAATTGTATGAACGCAATTAAACCATGCAATATGACAAAGATGTCCACAGCTACCAACAAGGATGCAATTTTAGGGGTGTAACAAATGTGTAATATTGTGCCTGATGTAAGTTTTCCATAACTTTATTAAATTACTTTACTTGATTTAAGTTCTGACTCCAGCATTCACAATTATTACATTTCTTTAATGCACACTCAACAAAGAAGGAGCCCAGTGAGAAGCTTTGAATGACAAGCTGTCAAGATCTCTCAGTCCTCTACATGAAAAACTGGACTTCGACAGGCTGCGCATCCTGCTGCAGAGTCATTCCTCTCAAGCTGCTTATTAAAACACAAGTAATAATTTCTTTACAAAATGTGAGTTAACATCTGAGATAATGGGGAATGTTTCAGTGTTTTACTGGAAAACTGCTGTTGTGTAGGTTACAAGGCATGGAGTGACAAAGAATGAGTAGAGGACTAATGTCTGTGTTTGAATGATTATTGCTTTTCATGCACTCTACCACTTGTAATTAGCAATATAATGAACAAATATTCTAATCTGCAAGCACTGTGTTGAGCTGGTGTGTCCTTTCTAATAAAAAAAACAGAAAAAATAAAAAATCTACAGGGAACTTTGTTCATTTTCAAAGGAGAGAACACATGAATGGTCACAATTTCCACTGTACTGCAGTCAAGCTACATTGATAATAAGGGAGCAATTCCCTTCATATAAATACATATCAGCAGGGACAGAATAGGCTGTCAATGCTCCAAATTAATCTATTCTACAAGCCAGAGCAGACTAACATAGCCAGGATCATTGTGCCACTATAAAAGCAAGCGAAGCAGCTTGGAGCAAAATCTGAGAGTTTCTGAAAGGAGGCACACAGAGATTAGGAATGTGGAACTCCTCTGAGAGATGCCTCCACAGCAGACAAAGACATTAGGAAGTCTTCTCTCTTGCCCGAGGCAGGAAGAAAGGTCATGTTATTTTGGGATAGGGACTGTTTTTCCGGATTAAAAGTCTGTTATACTCTGATTACCGTCATGTATCACTGCTTTCCAAACTCTCACCTTTATAGAGTTTGTAACAACCTGGGCTGAAATATTGAGATCTACATTGATATGCTTTGCATTACTCAATTCCCCCCACCAGCCAAGTTTTGGTTTAACCTATACTTCACTGTCTCCTACTCAGAAAGAAATATTAGAAGTCCACGAGGAAGTCTCTGCTCCAAGTTCAAGGATGAAAAAGTTTGAAAAAGTGCTCCCACTGCTGCCTGGGATGACGGACAGCTTTAGCGAAAGTGTGTCTGTTTGTTTGTATCTGTGCATGTTTTTGTTAAAGAAAGATAGGACTGTCTTCAGTGTCAAGGTGCAAATTTCCATTTTTAGTCCAAACAAATTATGTACCATCACTTCAAAGGGATTTATGTGAATACCTCCAGCTTTGCTCTTTCTTTTCTTTATTAAATAAATGATTACAATTAATTTCTTTAATTTGAAGAAATTAATACAGTTACATCTTCATTTGTTGCATAGCCAGGCATCACCTGGGCCTCTAAGTTCTTTTTCAATTACCAAGGCGTGTTATCAGTGGGTGCCAACCAAAAGGCCTCTGGACGCACCTGGATAGACCTACAACCAGTTAGAGCAATGAAACGTAATGTAGCGTAGTTGGTAAATTAAACTTACCAAATCCAGTCGGAAGTACGGCTAACACATATTTCTTATTAACAAAAGCCTGAAGTGCAGTTGTTTGTTCTTCTTCTGTCCATTTCGTTTAATACTGACATGATAACGACTTCAACAGAAACAGTTCCAGATCAGCAGAAACCATTTTGGTTGTTTACGAACAATGGCGCTCCTCGCGTCAAACCCACCCCATATTAGATAAACGGTTGTGATTGGCCCTACCAGATCCAGGATGGGTAAAAATCTGTCTGAATGGGAGGGAGGGCCAGGCAAATCTGCCACAGCAAATGAAACATGAGCTTGCAGATTTATCTGGTTTCCAGGCCATCTACCCTTCTGCATTAACTCTCTTTATACTGTAAGAGAAGAATGTCTTTTGTATTCTGTCCTGTATAACTGCCTAACTCTGTGCTGCAATTCAAAGAGGGGAGGTCAATAGAGGCTGCTGCCTTTCTTGTGGTGCCATGCACATGCTCATTTACAGCATGAGCATTATTGCCTCAAATTTATGTTAAAAAGTTTATTTATGTTAAAATGTCACATGTAGCACTATATACCTGAATTACTTGCAAGTAAAATATTTTTTTACAATAGAAAAGGAAGCTGGAGTTTGGAATAAAGAGTTGCAGACCTTGAGATTATCCACCCAGCCCGATCAAATGGACCATGCACCAGGGCAGGTGCTGTGATCACCCCAGAGGAGAGAGAGCCACAATAGTTGGTTATGCTTCCCTATGCTTCTCCAAATGGACTTAAGGGTGCTTCTGGCTAATGTCCAGTCTGGACATAATGGAACTGTTCCACATCTTTACAGAGACCTGCTACATCAACATCCCAGATCAAGCACTAGACGCGTGGACTGCGTTCCGAGCTGTCAGGCTGTCAGAGCGGACTCTGTTTACATCACTGATGCTTAGTGCTCAAATGCAGTCAAAGCGGATGAATGTTTCCCAAATGTGAGACAATGAAAAAAAACATGATCATCACTGTCTTGTTGTTTCTGTTTACATTCCACCAGATGCAAATTTAAAAAAAATACACCGCAGACTTTATTCCTGGGTGTATACATGCATGTATAAATGTCTATGTCTAATTAACTATATGTATTGTTTTATTTTATTTATTCTCATATTCTCGCCTATGTTTAACTATCTGGTAAGTTCTATGTGTGTAGCATGAAGGGAACAGATACCTTGAAGTTAGAAACTGAAAAATGACTGAGATGAGTCATATATTGGTGACATACAATGAAGAGCAGTTAATCAAGAAATGTTGTGGAAAGGGCGAGTGATGGCAAGCTGATGAAATGTAAAATCAGGTTTGGTGTAATAAAGCACAGTGATTTTCAAATACCTGTTATGGAACCTTTTGGGTCACGAGAAAATTAATGTGGATCCCACATTATTCTGGAAATCTTAGTGACTTAGGAAGGACTACAGTGGCCTGTTTTATTGTATTTAGTTATTTTTTTATTTTTGTACTTAGTTTCTTAATACTGCTTCATGTTCAGCGTTCTGCATACTTTGGTTTTATCATCAGGACAAACAAGAAAACTGAACAGATTACTGGATGGACAAAAAAATCGTCATATAAAGTACTAATTTTATCCTTCTTATCCTCCATTCTCTTGCCTGTTTCTTCTTTCTACTCACTGAATGACAAAAGCCATTCAAGTCACAGACATGGCTAGTAATTATTCAGCCTCATTGTAATTTCAGACTGGCTGCACCTCTTTATCTCATTTCTTTCTTTCACATCCATTCCATAAGTTTGGAAACCTCCCAGAAGCGCTCTGGATACCAGGTTTAGTCACAAAGTCACATGAGACATTGACCAGCATAAAGACCTTTAAAGACCTAGTCCTTTTTTAAAGAAGACAACTCAAAAAGGCATTCAAAAACATGCCATTAATGCAAAATTCAAATCTATATTGATTTACATTTGGGGCAAAAATGTGTGGCTGGTGATGTTATTTTAATACTAAAATTATATTTAGCCTTCTCTTCTAACTATATTAAATTGCAATGATGGGTGTCACCATCACCATATGGACACACTGAGTGCGCTTACAGAGCTCAAGGGGAAGTGTGTCTGTTTAATTTGCCAAGAGTCAATCGTCATTCAAGTCAAACATGGGCAAAGAGTGAAAAGAGAAAGAGAGACAGCTGGACTGGCCACTCAGCCAGTTTTTTCAGTCCAACCACACTCAGGATAATGCTAAATGGGCTAGCTATGAGATGGCTCAATTTATAGCCCAGCATGGAAAACTATTTGCAGAGGGTGACTATAAAAGGACTGTTTCACTAAAATAGTTGCTGTGATCTGCCCAGAAAAGCAGCAGGAGCAGCTGAAGGATCAAAGCATGTGCATTTGACTTATTTTCTTTTCAATTGTATATGATGAAAGAAATTCACTCACCGATACTGTTGAGCGAAATTCAATAGTGATAAAATCAGTCATACAGATGACTACAGATTCTAGCTTTCAGCACAAAGTTATTAAAACTCACTCATTAAGATGGTCTCTTAAATGAACAGGCTCATGGCCCAGGACTACATCTCCAAGTTTGCACAGCACTAATTTACAAATTTACAAACACACATGATACACCAAGGTTACATGTATTAAAATACAATTGAATCATTTCCATGCTGGTAAGACCGCTCAAAAAATACATGCACAAAAGGTCAGCATCATTAGCTTAATATTATGTAAAATACTAGTTGAAGGAGCAACTGCGATTTCTTTTTACTGTGAATATACCATTTCTGGTCCTCATCATCACCATCAAAAATGTTAAATCTCATTATACCTAAGTGGTAAAACATGACATAATATTGTTACTGCATGTAACTGAAATATGTACAAGAGAAAACAATGTCCCCACTCTGTTCATTAACGTTAAAACACAGACAGAAGACTATTGCAGTAAACCATTCTCAGTCAGGAGGGCAACAAAACTGTGAAGCCCAAATAAAATCAGATGGAATGAAGCAGCCTTATATCTCTTCAGAGGACTAACATCACAGTTGCCTGTATTCAAACGGCAGAAACAGAACCAATGTTGTCACCCAAAATGAGTTTTTCTGCAGCAAAACTACTGTTTCTACTGTTGGACTGAATTATAATTGGAGAGCATTTTGTGTTGCGGGTAAACGTATGAGGCCCTTATCACAATGTGAACATCCTCCTTCATCTTTAAAACGTTTGCTCACTAGAATCATAAAACTCTCTTTGTTTGGGGAGCTGTAGTAGATATTTTGTCATATAGATCCATGGGGACAAATCTTTTGCTTTGTTCAGCTGCTGAGGTGCAGTTATGAAATATTCAAATAATGCTGAAGGGAGGGCAATTTGTGTGGTGTGGTTTGTGAAGTCTCCTCATGAGCCATAAGAAAAAAAAAAATCACCAAACAAGCGCTATAGCACTTTCCAATAAAACCTTGTCAAAGTGATATCTGTGTGCTACAATCCCTGTCTAAGAAAAGGAACAATCAAAATATTCCACTCATCCCACAGGCACAGCGTTATTTCTTATTATTGACCTACACTTGTATCCACATTTATTCACTCTACTACCCTAAATGTGGAGCAGGAGCTCTGGGGCTACATAGTGATAACATGCAACCATTTTCATCACCTTGCAATGACACACATTTTACCTTACGCATCTATGATGAACTTGAAACTAATTGGACATTTCAGAATAAAAAGGTTTTGAGGAATTGGGTAACATGAACTGCAACAAACATAGCATATGTACAGCTAGAAGACAAGCAATGGCTTCCAGCTTTAGTGTTTATTACAGACTAACTGATATGCAGAATGAACTGAGCGTTTAACTGAAATAAAAAGGAAAGATCAGATCAGAAGTGCAACTCAAGCTGCATCTGCTGTCAACTAAGCTGCAAAACCAGGATTTGCTCTACTTACAAACATTCAAAACTTACACATGGGCTTGACACCTCACATTACACAATGCAAATTCATAATATGTCTTCAGACTTTGACAGAAGCTTTACTGACTTTGCCTCAGCTGAGTGTGTTGCTATGTATATGCGTTCATTGTTTGGCCCAGTTATATGAAGATGTGGATGACACTGCCTCCGAAATTGGATCACTCTATCACCTGGACACAGCTGCACAGAAAAAATGAAACACTCATCCTTCAAAATTACATTCAGATGAAGTGCAAAGCATCTGAAAGGTTGGATGAGTTATACACACGGTACCTTTAAGAAAGTACTGCCTCTCAGCATAAGAATTAGCCTTGTACTTCTCAGCTCTTTGCTGGGGTCATCCTACCTATTTGAGTCTGCATAGATAAAAAATGAATCTAAATAGGTTATAGGTTATAGGCTATAGGTTAAGTGGAGAATCTATACACCACTAACTTTGTCCTTCAATTGAAATGTTTGCTCGTCATGCTAAGGCCTTGTGACATGATATAAATGAGTGAATAAATGGATGAGAGACCTAAAAGAGGTCTATGGATTTTCTTTTCTGAGTTTCTCCTGGGACAGCTGCTTTTATTTCTTCCTCTGAATGGGATCCAGGTCTCCTCTATGATTCAAAGCCCTGCAGCTAATTCGGACAGACTTTGGTGTGGGTTTGAGCACATGAAGTGTCTTTCATCTGTCTTCTTTCAGACCTTAGAAGATGATATTGTTTGGGTGTGTTCAAGGTTATTCAGCAAAGTCAGTGCTCATCCATGTTAGTGAATCCGCTGGCCATACCTTTCTACCTTAATTGTTAACTGACTTACGGAGTCTGTTCTTTATTTAACCAACGAGTATCGACACAGGACCAGGGTGTTGTACAGAATGGGTAACAAAAAAAGCCTATGCTACAAATAAATCCATCTTGTGGCACACACATCCAACTGGCAAAATCAGATGGCTTAATTGGGTCCTCAGCTGCAGTGATTTGCTCTGGTCACGATCACGATCAACTGAGAAACAGTGGCTGAGTTTCAGCACCTTCCAGATGTCGAGATAAAGGCAACGGATTCTCTCTCCTCCAAGCAGCGAGTTGACTGTGAGCTCCCAGTGTTATTAATAGCAACTGCAGGGGTGTCTGGGTCTTTGGTTGTCAAAGGGTTCAGAGCAACACTGAACCACCATCCCCTCAATGGGTGAAAGGCCACCGAACAGCCCTGTTTCAAAGTTGCCTTTCTCAAACAAGACTTGTTTCTCTTTGGTTTTGTTTTAAATTACTGTGAAAGCAAAAGTCCAACGATCAGCCAGTGGATGGCAGTGTTGACTGAGCCGGTTGTCATTCAAAATAAATTAATGTTGGTGTTTGTGTTCCAAGAAATTACTCAAATTTAACCTGTTACCTTATTTCACTTGTTGGGGAGGCTGGATTGTTCTCACTTTAAGTCTGTGCAGGGACAAAGAAAACAACTTAGTTTAATTAAAGCTCTCCTCTTAGTTTATAGCAACAGAGAATAAGAAAAAAGTTCCATCCTTTAACCTTCTTGGGAGTTTTTAAAGCAACAGAGCAGGAAAAACCAAAGCCAAAGGAAAAAAGTAATTCCTTTGGTTGTCTCCCAAGGCTGTAGGCATCCCTATGTCCCACATTATGTGCAAGTGACGAGGCAAACAGTAGGGTCCAACATTATGCATATCTAATGGCTCGCTGCACCAGCACAGGAGGAGTCATATGTTGCCTTATGGTTTTGTTGTTTTAGAGCAAGTTTTTCTAGGGATTGTACTGTGGTGTTGGCTGTTTTGCTTTACAAAAATAAAGCAGGTAATACCTCACTAGATCTTTTAAGTGTTGGTTAATCTCAGCGTTTTATGTCTGATAAGGTAACTGGGGAAGTCAAATGGTTTCAAAGTAAACCTAGAATCAGCTCTGACTGTACATTGTGTACAAATACTTGGCTGCCAGCCTAAACAAAAATTCAAAACAAACAATAATATGTGAGTCTTAATCCCATTTTTAATAGGTCAACTGATGAATTTTAAGATATCTCAAACACTTGCTGAATATTTCAATGAAACCGGCTTAAAAGTTAAGCCAAGGACTTAAAGAACACCTTAATATTTACCCCAACCTGTGGAGCATGGCTTTGACTACGTAATATATTTACAATGAAAATACTGAGTACATTTAATAAACCACATATAAAAAATCAGAAGAATATTAACTTGCTTTCTACATGTGAGAGGTTGACATACAATAATTAAACATGTCTGTCAATACAAAAGAGATGTGACTCAAACAGACCTAACAGGTTAGCAACTGAATTAATTTGTGTACAGTTTATGTTTTAATGGATCATACAAAAATGTAGTGTTTGTCCTTCGAAATACATTTCAAGAGTTCTGACATTTATTTGCATAGCAGTAGAGAGAAGGAGAAGGTTATGATGGGTTTCAATAATGATCCACGTGCACCCATCCAATTTAGATTGACATCGTAGCTTTCAGGCCGATTCTCTACTGCTGAGGAAGCACAAAATGTCTCCAGAATTATATGAGAAAGTTATCCTTCCTGAAGCAAGCACCAGCCCAGGCGAGAATTTACAGCGACAGCACCAGGATCTGCCACTATGAAAACTCTTCTCCTCCACACAGGAAGCCACTGACAAACCTGGAAATCTTTGTGTCTGATTGAGTGCCAGGGAATGAGTCAATTAGAGGTGTTTGTCAGGGGAGCAACAATAATGAAACAAGTCACCATGGTTGCCACTCAGTATGGCATGTTTTTGATAGAAAACAGTAAAAGCTGCAGTATTTCATTTTTTTCAAATTACTTGTGAAAAGTTAAACAGACAAACTCCCTTTTGAGTGTTGATATAGTGAAGCCTTGCTCAAAGGTATCACAGATTACAAATATGAGATCAACAGCTCTAAATTGTTACCTGACAAACTAATCATAACGATCTATGTTTAAAATGATCTGTCTACCACTTGTGGTCATACTATATATTGAACATATATTAAGTGAGCCCTTTACATATAGACAACATACCAAGCTTTTGAGCCTAGATGTGACAACAGATCAACAGTGCTCTCTGCTGGCAAGATAAATAAATATTTTTACGTATTAAGACTCCTCAATTTCAGGGAAATGAGACATTGGTTGGCAGGAAGTACACAAAGGTTTCAGTGAGGACACAGTGGTCTTTTCACATGACACATTTCTCATGCCATGATATCACAAATAATAATTAACAGAAAGATACTTGAGTCACTCTGTGTACTGTCCAAAGTGTGTCACATATATTATTCAATATAAATCTGGTTAATGATGTACACATGTGAAAATATTAATTTTAGATTTAAAAATAAAAACAGCAATAGATTTTGGGTATACATCTCAATTAATCTGCATGGGACTATTATCACTCCAATATAAAATCAAAATAATTACCAAGGTAATGCATTTGCCAGTAAATCTAGTGAGTGCAACCTTAGCAGATGAAGAAGGTATGGTTGTACGTGCATCACGTACACTGCCTACCTGATAACATTTGACTTACTTAATCACTGCAGAAGAGAACCAGATTTGAGTGAAAAACATTTGAAATGTAAAGGATATATTCAAGATGAGAAAAGTTTTTCTTCATAGTGTTTGAGGTGGCAAGTCATTCAATAAAATTCATGTGCAAGTATACATTGTATCAAGATTTGGTTGTCCTTTAGGGCATGACCAGTTCATGGTTGTCTAAAAGAACCCAAATACCGTGAAAAAAAAAAAAGAGTAAACAGAAAGTTAGTCATTACAGTTACAGATGTGATTAGGAAATGGACCTCTGGAACTGACCACATCCTGCACCGTCAAACAAGTAAATTAAACAGAAATGGCACTGACATTTTTAAATTTGAGATAAGAAATTAAATACAATTTTGCCTCAAATTACTATCCCTTGTCAAATGCTCCTATCTTGAAAAGGTAAAGTATAAGCAAAAAAAGAAAAAAATCATAAATGGGTCTAGTGCACTGGGTACACCTTATCTCTTTACCACTATATATCAGTTAAAATCTACAGCATATGCACTCAGTGACAGGAACCTGACTTTAGTAAACAACAAAGGCCATTTCCACTGAATCCCTTTTTAAGTTAACAATAAAGTATGTGTGAGATATGTTAAGAGTAATTGAGGTACACAATTCCTAGAATTTTACAAAAGTATAGGTAACACCTTACTAAGGCAATGGAACATATAAAATCAATGTTGGTGGAAAAAAAATTGGAAACAGAAAAAAATTCAGGTCAGTACATGAAAAATTGACTAGCATCATTCAGTAGTCTAATGGACATGAATGGGTTAATTGTATATTCATTGCACCTGAGTCAAAAAAGAAGGTTTTGGGGGCTTGGCAGTCTTTCCTTTCAGTATACAAACAATTGCACAAGGGTCAGTCATTCAGTGTTTCGTAGCCTGTTCAGCTTAAATCAAGACCTCTCAGATTTAAGGTAAGCAACGTCATTCAGGCCGAAAACCAAACTGAATTCAAATTTTTGAAAATAACTGCAATTACAAAAATTGGAAGGCATCACATTTTAACAGTATTATTTAGTGATTTTATTCATATTTGAAGAATATTTATATTTTTATATTAATATTCTCTCCACAGCTGGTATGCAAACCATTGTGCTGTTGGTGTTGTGGGTACTGGGAACATCACTGGTGTTGCCAGACCCTGACACAGCAGGAGAGAAAGTGGCCGAAGAGCCTATTCCATGTTCTAAGGGATGCACCTGTCTGCATGATGACTACAGCTTGGAGCTCAACATGTACTGCAGTGCTCGTAACTTCACACAAGTCCCATCCGACATGCCCCAATCCACTCATTCTCTCTGGTTGGATGGCAATTTGTTCACATCGCTCCCTGCAGCATCTTTTAAGGATCTTACCAACCTGGACTTTTTGAATTTGCAGAGTGGCCAGCTGGTGACACTTGACCCTCAAGCTTTCAAGGGACTTAGGTCGCTAGCACACATTCACCTTGAGCGAAATCGTCTTCGGGTGTTACCAGTTACAATCTTCCAGAATACACCTAACATTGCTTCACTTAGTCTGCATAACAACCAGCTCACTCGTATTGAGGAAAGACTGTTTGCAGGACTCTCACACATGTGGCTTCTCAACCTGGGGTGGAACTCAATTGCAGTTTTACCTGAGGCGGCTTTCAATGACCTGCAAGGTCTACGAGAGCTTGTCCTTGCAGGAAACAGACTCGCTTACTTGCAGCCACAGCTTTTCCAAAATCTTGCTGAGCTTAAAGAGTTGGATCTGACAGGAAATTACCTCAAGGTCATCAAAGCTAATGTGTTTGTTAAACTTACTAAACTACAAAAGCTTTACCTGGCCCAGAATCAGATTGTGACAGTGGTACCCAGAGCCTTTGTAGGCATGAAGTCGCTAAGATGGCTGGATCTCACTAACAACAGACTTGCTTCTCTCCATGACGACACGTTCTTGGGCCTGCACAGCCTTCATGTACTACGTCTTTCCAACAACTCTATCACTGGAATAAGGCCCAGAACTTTCCGTGATCTGCAGTACTTAGAAGAGCTACGATTGAGCTACAACAAGATCCGAGCCCTGGGGGAAAGGATCTTTGAAGGGCTGGGTCATTTGGAGGTCCTAGAGCTAGAGCACAACCAAGTGCAGGAGGCACAAGTGGGTAGTTTCACAGGGCTCTCTCATGTGGCTGTCATCAACCTGTCTGGTAGCTGCTTCCACAGTCTGCCAGACCAAGTGTTCAAAGGTCTGTCAAAGCTACACAGCCTTCATCTGGACAGAGGCTGCCTAACAAGGATCACAACTCAAGCTTTCACTGGACTCTCTGGTCTACGGAGGCTTTTCTTGCAGCACAACAACATCTCTGTGGTCGAACACCAGAGCTTTGTGGACCTGGTGGGCCTATTAGGACTGGACTTGAGTTTCAATAAGCTGGAGGTTCTCACAACCCATACATTCTCTGGCCTCAAGAATATGGAGTACTTGCTGTTGTCCAACAACGAATGTCGCCACTTTTTGCAGAATGGCACAAAGCAGCTACTCCCAAGGCTGCGCTATCTGGACCTGAGAGCGAATGCCATAACAAGCATGGTACCTGATTTCCCAGAGAATATGGAAAAACTTTTGCTTTCTGGGAACCGATGGAAATGTGATTGCAGCGCCCTCCCCCTCAGAAACTACAGCTTGAGGAATCCGTTGGTGATACCTCGGCAAGTGGAGACCCATGCAGAGGGTGAAGAGCCTGACACAACTATCACCATATACAACAATATTACATGCACCGGCCCACCACGTGTAGCTGGCCAGGACCTGCGGGATATTGACAGTGAACTCTTTGAAAGCTGCTAGACAACCATGCACAGATGTGTTTAGGGAACTGGAAAGTGTTACCTTTAATGTTTTCAGCAATGTCAATTCATTCAGTTTTTTATTTCAAGATTTTAACTGTAATACTAATATATAATTCATCTGCAGAAAAGGGAGAATTTCACAGCTTGCTTTCAATCCACTACAAATGCTTTGAGATACTTGAGTTTATATTGACATTGGAGAGTAAGAACTGTATAGACCTGAGTTTAAACACTTTGGGGACTGGGTTACTAGGCGGGGTTGCTTTATATGGAAACATGCAGGAGAAAAATGGATAGCTTTAAATGTGATGCATTTAGATGTGTTTTTAAAATAATAATAATTTAATATAAATATACATGGCAGTTCTGTATAAACCTCTTAGACCTTAATTCATCCCCTTGAACATGGAAAGTACAACATTTACATAAAAGTGTGATAGCAATTTATTTGCAGTGGTCGTAGCATTTTGGGACAATAAAAATGGGGATAGTGGAGCAGAAACCGCCAAAGGCCTGTTATTTGTAATGGAAACATAGATAGATTTCTGGGATCTCTATAAACCTTTAAAATTAAGAGCAACAAAAATGAAATGGCATTGAACTTTATTTTTTCTTTCTTAAATTTAAGCCATTAAGCGATGAATTAGAGTTTAGTTGACCATGGCTTTGGGCTTTCTAAAACGTTTGGCAAAAAAATAACAGGCTTAAGTTACAACTCAAACACTAACATGTATTCAAGTATGTTGTAAATGTTTGCATTATTTGGAGTACTAAAAACATGTTTGTGACTGTTTGAAAAATACATTGTTGGGAAATTGCCTTAAAAGCGCAATAAATGTTTTAAAATATGTGCTTTACTTCTTAAAAAATTTCCACATCAAATAGACAACTAAAAGCCGCAATGTAGACTCACGTTACACCACGACACTGACTTTTAACGTTAACGTTATGAATTCAACACTCATGAATTAGCGAAATGAAGAAAGTTTCACAGGGACAAAAATATAACAAATACACTAACGTTACCATGAAACTACGTACCTCAATAGGAACATGTGCAATGTTACACTCAGTCAAACAGTTGGATCGTTATGGTCGACACAGCACGTTAGGCCTAAGTACTACATTAGCAAGCCAGCTAGCACTGCTCAATTTACCACTTCAAGTTGCATTTCAACAAGCCAGAATTCTCGCAGGTTCAGTCAATGATACTGATGTATATTTGTGCAGACACAGCTGAGCTTCACCTACCTCGAACATGTCTCTTTATCTGCCTCTCATGAACAGTCACAGCAGAGAGTATGTAGGCTAATCGCCTGTTCAGTTTTAAAACATTTCTTAGTGGGGTTTTATGCGGCTTAAGTCAGATATTATATTTCTGACAGCACCTGAAGGCAACATTGTTGAAGCACGTGTGCTGCGGGTGCTGCACAGAGTTTTCCGTTGCCAAGGGTAACTAGATCCTCAGATAATGAACTGCGCCACATAAAAGGTAACTTCCTTCATCTTGTAGGCCGGTTCCTACCGAATAGTAATGGACCTGAATCACTCGTCGTGTTGGGATTCAATTCTGGAGAAAGTGAAACCACATATACCGACCATCGACTTCGATTCTTCATCAGTATGTTTTATTCTTCTTAAAACGTGCTAACGGCTGCTAGCTGACAACATATAGCTACACATCTGCATGACGTGATTTACAAACGCAAATAATACCAAATAATGGTTCCTCTTAACATTACAGTCCGAGAATGAAGAGGTTCTCACCATATATCAAAGACCAGCTGGTCTTTCCCTGAAGATCCCAGAAGACTTCATTTTCTCACTGGATGATGATGAACTAGAGGTTAGTTAATTAGTTTTAATTAGAGTGTTAGTGGTAGTATCATTAAACACTGATATGTGTAGGTGATATTTGTGTGTTTTCTCAATCAGGAGCTGTTGAAACCTGTAGCACACACTTGTTGGTCAGAAGAGTTTTGGAGCCAGAGTGCAAAGTTGGATGATGATGAAAATGTAGAAGGCACGTCCACAACACAGTGTGGAACCCATTACTCTGATGCTGAGGTGAGGTACACACACTAATGTGGGGAGAGGAAAGCACACCAGTGCGTTGTGGCATGTGACTAAATATACATCCTTTTCTTTCCCTTCCTTGCCTTTCTTTTCATTCCCCATAATTAAAGGCAGATGCTTGTGAGAGAGGTATTGTGGAGTTGAACAGAGCCAAGCTAGATGCCTCTGTAAAACCAAATGTGGACAACAAAAAATCTGATGAAGTTTTTCCTGTTCTCTCATTTGCGGTGAGTTTGGGAAAGTAAAAAAGCGGAGAAGATAAATATTCTCTAGCTGCTATATATTAAAAAAGTGCTGTTACACACTAACATTCAGAGGCTTGACCAGTGGGATTTGGATGATGTCCTCCAAAATCTGACAGAGGATGGGCTGTCTCTGCAACAACATGTGTCAGTTGAACCTGCGAAAATACAAGCAGGTAAGTAATTAGAACACACACCCAGTAGCTATAGCAAATGACTAAGGGTTGGTAGATAATCGGGGTGTATTTAATAATTTACATTATTCATTTTACTATCTTGTGTTATAGTTTCAACCAATTTTTGTTCATAGATGGTGACAAGGGCACGTCCCAGGGAAATATAATGGAAAGACTAGTTGCTTTCTGTAACAGCCAGTCATCTAGGGTTGCGCCAGAGCCTGTGAAAAGTCCAAACCACACCAGGTAAGTCATATCACTGCTAAATTCTTTCTTTGGCATTTCCTTCGAGTTAAGTCAGTTATTTTTCCTGGCGATTTTAATCAATTTGTTTTATAGCTGTACCTTTACTTTTTAAGTCTTATTGTTGTATTTTAGCTTGTGAAGCACCTTAGTAATCCTTGGTTGTTTTAAGTGTGCTATGTAAATAAAATTGATATTGATATAATGTCCTGTGACCAAGATGATAATAATAATCACTTTTTCAATACAGACAGATAAATATGTGGAACAAATCATCGGAAAGGATGGCACCAGAGCTGCAGCTGAGCCACCAGGATTTTCCCACTGTTTTTATCGACCTTCGTTGCCCTGATCCTTCAATAAAACCACCAAGAACAACCCCAGTTCTTTCATCAGAGTCCAAGTCACCAGCTAAACACAACACTCACCGGGAAACAAAGAAAACTAATCTTAAAGTGCATGCTAGATCACGGATGGGGGACAGGTAAATATATTATGCATTAGAAACATTTGTCATGCTTAAAAGTCCAGCACCTTTTGTCTCAGTTCATATAGTCATTTCTCTTTTTCCAGGGAAGTGACTGGCAAGAGCGTGTTGCTTCAGAAAATAAGGGAGATGAATAGAAATGGGACTAAATGTCCCAATAAATATACAGATCCTCCTAACTCAGTGCTAGGGAATGAAGAAGAAGAACTGAAAGAGAAGCTACCCCAGCCTGTAGTGTCTCCATGTAGCCATGAGTCACACCATCTGTGGGAGGATAAGCAGACTTCACATGTACAGTTTGAGGACAGAAACCCTAAAATGGAAAGCCCACCAACAGCTCAGAAATGTACACTCAAAACACCAAAGCAGCAGAGGTATGTATTTTGTTCTTTATTTATTCAGCACATCAGTGACAAGAAAACAATATTTTAACCATGACAATGCTTTTGTTAGTGACAAACAGAGGCAACATAAACAACACCATCAGATTCTTAAGCAGCTGGGAATACATCGTCCAACCAAATCTGTCAATCGGAAGCAGCCAGCTGCTGAAGGAACCGATGTTCTTTATGATTTTGTAAGTTGCCACAAAACTTTCAAAATTTAGACTACCTAAAAAATGGCCTACACTTATTATGACTTGTCTTTCAGGAAGCATCTCATCAACAGTTAATCACTACACTACCAGCAGATATTGAAAGTAAGGGGTGTATGCTCCTGATCGTCGACCTCTCCAGTCCTGGCATGGTTGGAGACAGAGTTCATGGGAGGAGAAAATATCTGCATCCAGCTGGTGTTAAATCCCATATCTACAACACTTTAGTGGCTTGGTTTCTGTCTTTGGTTAGTGAGCAGTTAGGGGCTTCTCTCTCCTGATGTGTGACAGAGTTTGTTGTTTGTGAAGCTTCACCATGTAAAGGCCGCTTGTTTATGTGTATTAGGTTGGCCCAGACCCACGTCATGATGAAGATGAAGTTGGTGCAATGGTCCCATTCTGGGTTGCAGGGCTTCAGCAGCAGTGGACAGAGGAAGGACTGGCTTTGTATGTTCTAGCTGTGGCTCATCACCGTTACACACCAAAGGTGAGTAGCTGGGGAAAAAACATCTTTGGAAGCTTTACAATGTCTAATGATCGGAGCACTGATTCTGTTTTTCTTTTGTCTGTTTTGTAGAAAAGGGACATAGACATCCATGCTCCTTTCTATAACCATGTCAGCAGATTCCTCTCTGAGACCTCACTCACTCTAATTGCCCACTGGCTACCTCATCTGAATAACTTGCAGGACCAACAAGCCTATGCCTCACCCATCCATCTGCCCTCTTCCTGTTTACATTCTTTCATCTCTGCTACCTCCAACAAAAAGGTGGGTTGCTTCAGACGATGTGATTTAATATACTTTCAAACGCTCAGATGATTTTGAATGCTGTTGACTATTCTGTTCCCTCTGCTTTGTGTTTCAGGTTATAGATAGGACATTTAGTCTCAGTCCAGGGTTTTTCTGGCAGACTGTGGAAACTAAGGAGCGTGTTTGTAAGGGGAGAGAGACCACACAAGAGCTGCACACAGAGGTGACCATGTTGCCCTTCAAAAGTGTACTTTAGTAGTTAATTTTAACAGCTTTCTTTTGATCCTAGGAAGCACTGAATCAGAGCTATAACACAAAAGCTGAAGTAACCGAATGTATGTCTTTTCTCTAATTTTTGTTGTAGGTATCCGTTGCTCTGTGGCACAAAGCTTTTTTTGTACATCCTTTCAAAACACACTACAGCCTCCAGCTAGTTCTCGACTCAGGACTCGATGTATGTGGTCTGCGGCTACTTTATCCACCACAGGGGTTCCTGAGTGACATTGCTGGTAGGACATAATTAAAGCCAACTGGTCATAAAATACTCAATAACTTTGCTTCAGGTCTAGTATGTGTCCTAGAGCCCAACAACTAGGGCTTTGTCAATGTCTTCATTGAATAGAAATAGTCTTTACAAACTCTCCCTCTGATTCATAGGTGCTGTACCAGTTATGCAGAGAACGGAGGAGACCTGCCAGCCCATTGTTGCCCTAGCTGTTCGAGGCCCTCATGCCCACTCAGAGTTGAAAGATATAACTAGTTCCTTAGATCTTTTGCTGCCCAGAAAGAAAGCTCTCAGCCCTCTCCACTGCAGAAGTCAAGAACCTCCACTTATCTACTCCCCTCAACTGTCCAGTCAAGTCCACAGGGAGCTGTGCTTGTGGTTTTCAGGAAGACTTAAAGGAGGAAGTGCACAGAATCACAACCGGCCTCTGAATAGGTGTGTTGTCATAATTTGAAAATGCAAAACATAATTCAACATGTAATATTTTTTACATTGTGTATTCGTTTTTCAACAAATTCTTTCTCAATTTATTTTTAGACTTTTTTGACCAAATGTGAGATGTAGGAATGAACCCATATTACCTGTGGATATATTGAAATGGCTTTTATTTTTGTTTGTTTATTTTTCAAAAAATGGTGCAACTGTAAATCTAAATCTTCATGTTCAAATAAAAGTTTAAAGCTGACACCTTTCTAGAAGCTAAGTTTCACTAATATACTTACAAGTATGTTAGTAGGTATATTTGCGCCTTTAGTCCACTGTATCCTGCTGACATATAATCAGTGACCCTCACTTTTGTTTGTAGAGTTGTGCCTCTGGATGACAGAGTGGGACGAGGCCTATTCAGTTTAGACAGATCACCTTCCTTTCTGTGTGCTACAACAAAAGGTACTATTACTCAACAAGGAGCCAAAACTGTCACCAGGGGGGTAAACTGGCTTCTGTCCACATTTCATTTTCAACTTTAATCTTTACTGTCCTGAGGGAAATTTTGTTTGTAGCAAGGATCAAAAATCCACTTGAGTGGAACTGCTAATCCTTCTCTCCTCCTGCATAGCTGATGTACTCCTTGTGGTGTCGCCTGGCGTGCCTCCATGTTGCTACGGCCAAGTGCTGTCTGTCTGTGAACGCAGAGGGTTCAGTCTGAGGGGGCTGCAGAGGCTGCAACTTCAGAGCAATGGAGCTGCAGTCCTTGGACTCACCAACCAGCAGGTAGAACTACATGATAGTCAGTCAGAGAGTTCAGTCTTGCAGAAGAACAGCATGTTGAAGGATACGTTTTAATGAACCTCATGACAAAAGTCAATAATTGAGTGTTTAATGATTTTGGTTCTTAGACCTTAGAGCTGGTGTTGAAATAATAATGGAACATTTAGCTGTAATTCTGATCTTGATACTTTTACAACTGTTGGTCAATTTTCCAGCTGCTTGGGTCTAAAGAAACAGATTTTTCCTTCTATTGTTCATTATTTTCTCTATAGGCACTTGTGTTCTGCAGTCCACATACTGTGACATTGGATCAGAAGGAGCTGGAGTTACCCTCTCACTGTCTGGTGTTGTTACTGAGGAAAGAAAATGCGATGCACCACAGTTTTAGCCTTCCAGCAGGTCAAATCTCATCTCAAATTATATAAAAATAATAATAATGATAATCTACAGATTAAATCTCCTTTATAAATTATGTGGAAAAAAATGTTCAGTTAATAATGTCAACAGTGTACATTGTCAAGTTGTTCTGTGTCAATAAAATAACCTTGCAGTTGCCATATTGTTTCAGCCCTAATGAGAGCATTTAAGGCAGAAAAGCTTCTGGGTTGCATCCACACAGCAGAGCCAAGCTTCTGTTTCCACATTGTGCCTTACAGTAGTTACCTGTTCCATATGTTTGGTAAGCACTGTGTGTTCAGTGTCTGATTCTAGTAGAAGCCCCTCTACTACTGCCATTTATGTTTCTTATGTGTATTTTCTTTTTAGTTAGGTGTATGTGGGCCGTGCCAGATCCTTCCAGTTCGATCCTGTTGCATCAGAAGCATTCATCCAGCTCTGACATGGAACAGGTGGTGATTTTGACCTTGTGTGGGAAGGACATGAGCCAAGGCCTGAGCCTCCTACACAGAGTGCTGACAGAAGGGCCAGGAGGTGGGTGAAGGTCAGCCGTATTTCTGAGAACACAGCCGGTCCTGGGCTTTAGAACGGGAAGTGACAATAAAGAAACAAATTACATTGTGAAATACAAATAGCAGCCTGCACAGTTTAATGAATAAATTAGTATGAATGTGAGTGAATTATTTCATACTCTCCCTCCTTATTTTTCAATAATTGCATTGTTTTTTAAATTTATATTCAAGGTGACGAACAACATAGACGATTCGAGCTGCTTGGCCTGAAGTATCTGCCTGCGTTGACTCAACTTCAGGCTCAGGAACTGAGCCCATATGAGGTGGGAGAGCAGCTGTGTCACGACAGCCTGGATCAACTGATGTCCTCTCCAACCTTAGTGTGTTCTCTCAGAGGCTTGAATGCTCTTGCTTCACTGAGGAAGCTCCTACCACACGATTACCCCGGTAACTTCGGTGTCCTGATGTCACCCACACCTGAAGTGGCTTTCAGACAAGCCTCCCTCTTCTTCTTTGAGCATGAGATGATTTGTGGTAAGTTTGTTGAGTGCTGTATAAAACATGCAATCAGATGCCATGTGTAAAATCGCATCTCTTGTTTTAAGTATTTGAGCCTATCACAACATTAAAGGAGAAATTGGCAGACGGTCTTGTGTGTATAGGCTGGGAATATTCTCATCACCCAACTTCTTTCCCCAACAGACTACAGCATACACCCACCTCTGAAGTGTCTTCCCCACAACAGCAGTGCAGCTCAGAATTGTGTATCATCGTTGCAAACTGTATTATCATGTCGATGTTTCACTGTGATCTAAGCTGAGTTTCTGTGCATTTGTCATATAATCAAAAGCTAAATCTTTTAGTGAAAGAATTTTGTTTTATAACGTGTAAAGGCTGCAAGTAACAAATATAATATTGAACATTCAAAATATTATTTCAAGACTGGGAACTTTCTGTTCAGACCCACAGATGCTGCTCACCGTGTGCCTGTTCAAGCCAAGAACCTGGAATCACTCTCTGGCAAAAATAGTCCGCAAACTCCTGCTGAGTGGCCTCACGTTGGTGGGCCTACATGTAGTGACCCTGGACAAAAGCATTGCTACCTCCCTACTGCCTGCCGAAGGTGTAAGTGAGAATGATTATCTGACTGAAAAACAAGCTTTCCTTTTATGCAAACTGTAAGCCTTGATAATTCAGTGTTTGTTGATGTTTGCAGGACCCCTCAGACTTGGAGGCCCATGTGGAGTACTTGTGCTCTGGCTTGTCACTGGCTCTCTGCCTTGAGGGGGAGAATGCTGTGAGGATGCTGCTGGATGTGCTGGGCGAAGAGGACTCATCCCTCAGGACGACCTGTTATGGCATGTCTCATTCATACAAAGGCATCTATGGTCAGTGCCTTGTACTGCATACTACCACACAGGATTTCTGTGTATGCTTAAATGCGTATTAAAATGTTGGTAACTATATTGGTTTAGGATCTGGATCATATCAGAAAGCAATTCAGGATGTGAAGAGGCTTTTTCCAGAGGGGCTCTGCTGTACTGAAACCAGCACAAAGAGACAGGAGCAGGTATGCATGTCACAGAAAAGACTTAGTACCTGGATTGTACTTCCGACTAATAAAAGACATTCTGTGTTTGTACTTGGTTTCTTCAGGTTCAGAGACTCAGCATGTGTTCAGACCCCTTCGCCTCTATGGAGCGTGAACAGAGGTGTACACTGACCCCTGTGGACCAGGATCTGTCACCATTGATGGCATCAGGCCCAAATGGAGGTTTGGACTACTTGTCCGGTTTTATTTTCATAAACAGGCGATTATATGTATTGATAACTTTTGTTAAGTGCAGTGATGTAGACTCTGCAGAACTAGGCTATGCCATATATTCAAGTTGCATTTGTGGTGCACTCATAATCACAGGAACATTTAAGTCACTCTGAACTCTGAACATTGCATGGTTCAATCATTTATTAAAGTAAAACGTGTCCCCATAAATTATTTAATCATTTATTGTGACTTTGGCAGGGACCCCTATGGAATGGATGTTGAAATATGACCTTTGTAAGCCATGCAGAAAACAAATGTCCTGTTTTGCTTGTTTATTTGTGCCAGGGTCCCTGATACACTGTGCTCTCTGGCAGACAACCTGTCTGCTGATACCCTTAAATGCTCCACAGCTCAGCCAGGTGCCATCCCAGCTGGACATGCTGGAGCAGCTGCTGAGATCAGGCTGCCACCTAGTGGCAGGGAGGATGAGCATACTGGATAATGAGCAGAGGAAACATATCGCTGATACGCTGAAAATATCACAGAGAAATGAGAGAGTGAGAAGTTTGGCTTTGAAATAAGTTTCTTTAGAGCCTCCTGTCTTACAGTGACAAATCAACTGTTGATTTTCTCTTGTGTCCTTAAAAGATGGCTCATCTTTACATGGCACCCTGTGTCTGTCTCATCATGGCTCTGCAAGGGGAGGCAATTGTGGCCAACTTTAAGTTGATCCTTGAAAGGTATGAAAAAAGACAATTCAAACACGTCGTGCGAACATGTAGAATATTTACATATAAATGTTTTCCTTACCACTGTGCCTTTCACTTTTTATTCACTAGCATTTACAAGGAGAGGTCAGACCTAGAAAAAGTGGGGGAAAGGATTATCTACCCTGACACTGAGGAAGAGGTAAATCATTATTTTAATTCAGTTTTTTCTTTAAGGTCCATTCACATAATGCTGCATTTGAACTTGTGATGCATTCTCTCCTCCAGGCAAAGCAGCTGATATGCTACTTATTTGATGCCTTGTCTCCTGAGAGCTGTCACACCATTGTGCCATAAACTTCCAATATGAGCACATGTACAAGCTTCAAGTGGAATTTTCACATTTGCTCTGAAACATGTGATTTCTAATTCCCATTGTTGAGGCAAGATGTGTTATAGATAGCAATATTCTGAAAGTCACTGTAATGTAATAAATATTTTTTCACTTCACTTTTCCTTTCCCGTCTCCATTTGACTTTTGAGGCACAAACAATATTTTAAAAACTTTATTCTGCAAGTTGTGTTTGAGACAAAAATTATTCACACATTTCAGATGAAAAATTATTTTAATTCTCAAGATGATAAAAATAATTTTGTGAACTCTGTAAACCATTGCATAACTGTAGTGTAACAATTGAACAAGTGTTAACAAACTAGTAGTACACTACAGAATATATGCGTTACACAATCCTCAATGTAGAAAAGAAAAATCTAGTATTCTAAGACTTGCACCTATTTTTGTGTTCACAACACAAAAAATGTCGATATACCAACAGAATAATTTCTACGATTATCAGTAGAGAATTTCCTACATATTCACACAGCTTGTCACAAAATAAGGGACGTATTTTTTAATCTATAAATTATTTCTAAACCCACTAACATTTAAGTCAATAAATTCATGAAATGCAGTTTCCTCAGATTTATCTCATTCTTTATTAAAATCACTATTACCCTGAGAAAACACATTTCTCTCTTTATATTTCTGCATTATGCTGAAAAATAGAAACTTGAAAACTTGCATTTGTTTTAGTTCTAATAAATTTTATTGAATAGCAGTTCACAACTAGATGCTACATCATAATGAATTAACTGCGCTCCATAATATCCAGTGACCTATTCATTGAATACCTAATTTAGAACAATACATTCAATATTTCAGGGCTTC
Source organism: Lepomis macrochirus (assembly GCA_024633595.2). NCBI lineage: Eukaryota > Metazoa > Chordata > Actinopteri > Centrarchiformes > Centrarchidae > Lepomis > Lepomis macrochirus. Next base: position 16,185,858 of record JALXJV020000007.1, on the reverse strand, counting down.
AATGTTAAAATAACATTTCTACAGAACTTTTCTAAAGTTTATGGAACAACTGGTTCCACATTCAGATTATTTACTTTTGACAACACTTGTACTAGTATTTCACTTAATTTGAACATCTCCATACATCATACTCATATACATGTACAAGATTGCATAAATCTTCAGGCTCCATTTTCATAATATTAAAAACAAAAAGACAACACAACAACTAACAATAATGCAAAATAGATTAAACTATTCCATTGCAGAGCATAATGATACATCTATTACAGTTAATTTACAAGAGTCTTCCTATTTGGTGCTTTTCCTTACAAACAATTGAGTTTTTGGTGCCAAATAACTAATTGAGATCAAAATTGTGTATTCAATGGTTAAGTATTGCTGTATTTTTTGAATGGTATGGCAAATACAGGCTGAGATGAATGATTATCAGTCAGTTGTAACCGCCTATGGAACTGAAGCAAATCTCATTAGAGATTCCAGTGGCCTGAATGCAAAAGGATCATTTAGAAATCACATGGTGGTCCACAAAAATATCGTAAGGCACTGGAATTTTGATTCTAATTAAACACATTTATGTATTTTGTCATCTGACTAAAAAAAATTGTCTCAGTTATGTATTTTCATGATACCAATTAACATTATATAACTTTTAAAGGCACAGATGTACTTGAAAGTGTTATTGGTCTGTTTAGAGATAAATTTAATACATGTAAAGAAATGTAAGCTGTGCTTACAAAGTGAAGATTGTTTCATTTCTTTTTAGAAAACTTGAATTGGGGCAAGTAGACCACTAGCAAGATTAAGGGCCAACAACAAATTACCTTAACAATAACTCAGTTTTAATTATGTCTGTTTCTGCCATTAATGCTTGTGACAATCATCATCTGTCCCCTGTAATTTTACAACAAAGAAAAAAAAATTAATAATTTGGACCACGGCTTTAAGAAATATAAAACAAAGAGTCAGATATAAAGAAAGCACCTTACAGTCCCTGTAGGCCTATCATAACAGCATATAATGCATAACCATCAATTTCCAAAGTGATTGAGATAATGTAGTTGAGCAAAATAAAAATAAAAAATTCAAAAAAAAAAAACTTCAAAACAGTAGTTGTAGTGAAGTTTATATGGCCACTTCAGAAGCACAAATGTCATTCACCTTCACATTCCTTCACTGTAGACAACAATTAAACTGACACCAAATTCTTGCTTAAGGTCAGCATGTGCTAGTCAGTATTGCACAAACCTGCCATAAACGTCGATGTATACTTAACACAAAATCAAATATACAAATACACATTTTGTCAGGATCTGACCCATGCATTTTTTTATAATTTGTGTATCAACTCACTATATCTAACTTTAGATAGAAAAAGATGCCATTAATTACTATTAATGAACATTATCTATTTAAGGTACTAGGTGATTACTTTTAAAATCAATTTAGGTGTCTTATTGAAATAAAACAAAATGATGAAATGTAGTACAAAAGAAATAACAACAGTACAGGTCTTTGGTAAAACTGCAAAAAAATGGGCTCAAGTCCATCAATGTAAGCAAAATCCATTAGCATAGTCGTGCTGTTTATTCACTATGAGGATATATGGCCTACTGAATGAAATATCTATGTAAAAATCCATCCAAAACCAGAATTCTTGCCACAAGATGCTGGACTTTTTCTCACCTTCATCTGCATGGCCTTGGTGCTCTGACCTGCCGTTTATAACTTTTGGGTAAGACCCGGCTCTGTTCACAACTACAGGCTCGGCTGTCTGATACCACAGCAGTTATTTGAATTGTGTTCGAGGGTAAATCTTCCCTTTAGAATACATATTTGCCCGCTTTTGACAGCTACTAGAACACGACTTTGGTTCATTTTTATATTATCACACTGACTAGACATCATTAATTTAGTTGGCTTCACAGGCAAAACAAAATAGACTAGAGAATCCTGTGAAATTAGCTGCACTGTACACTGCTATCCAGTGTTTAGGGGGAAATACATTTACCTTCAATCATTTAAAAATGAAAAAGGGACAATCTACAGCAGTACAGGTCTGTGACATCATTCTAAGTGATATATAAAAGTACTGAAACTTTGACTCAGATGCATTTACAAATGAATAATTCAATCAAATTAAGATTTAGTCGAGCAGAAGACAGATTATTTCAGTTTCTGAAATCTGAGCTGTGGATGCACAACAACATTCAAACATCTAAATGTATAACAAGAAACTACATTAATACCTTTTCCAGTAGCAGCGAAGCTTGCGGAAATTATTAAGCCTTTACTACACTAAAAAGTGTCAATACAAATAATCTGGCAGTGTGACACAGTGCGAACTTTTTTTTCCTTTTTTTTTTTAGTAGCTGGTTAATATATCGCATAACATGCAATACCAGAAGTGTTTAGGTTGCCTTTTATGCAGTAATATAATCATGAAAATGCTAAAATACCACAACCTTTCTTGATATTTTTCCTCTGAGTTGCTTAATTGTCATTTATGAGAATGTAAACAATGCATTTTCCCATATTTATAAGTAGCAAAAGGTGTACCTGTAGATACATGATTTCTATTGAATTTAAAGCAAAAATACAAAGATTTCTTAACACAGTAGAAGGTCATTTCAATTAGAGGAACCTAAGCACAAATCTTAAGCAGAATCCAACTTACAAGTTAACTACGGAATTCTTCATTCACTGCAGAATTATAACAATAAAAACAAATGAAAATTACTCAACTGTTTAAAAAGCATTTTTATATGTTGCTATACAAATTCACTCTCTTTGAACACTCCCAAATGTTAAATTGAAAAACCTAATTTCAAAGACTTAAGCTGCACCAAAAGAGCACCACGACCAAGGAATGAGTGGGAGGGGAGAAGAGAGGTTCATTTCTAAGGTTGAAGTCAGGACCACAGGCACTGACAATTGTTTGTTTTCAATCTTTTGCTAAAATACTTGAATGGGATTGGGCCAAATACACTGGCATATATTTATATACACATATAGTCATACACATGTCGATGCTTCTGCAAAGTTAAACAAGACACGTTATGCAGAAACCTGTGCACAAGCTTCAACTACTTGTGTTTGCTCTGACAATTCTACACATAACCTTTCAACTAAGGCAAGGCACTTTAGAGTTTAGAGAGGCCGATATGTTCTAGGTCAAGAGGCTAGATTTCTACAAAAATCACCATCTCAGGCTTTAAGCAAATACAACACATGCTTCTCTAAGGGCTAAGCTATATAAATCTCTACAAAACAAAACTAAATGATTGAATAACAGCCTTAACATGTAGCATGTGCCTTACTGATATTACAGCTGCTGGTTATGCCTAAAATGCATTTTAAATTTGCACTTATTTGATTGAAATTTTATAAATCTAACTATGAAAGTAGAAACTATTAAGTACTTTTCTATGAAACCTTAATATGTAGAACCATGCCATGAATTAATAGGAAATATGAAATATTCAAATGATGTTTCACAGTACACACAAAAGCTTCAGACATTAGCTTATATAGAAAAAAAAATTATAAAATCTAAAAAAAGACACAAAAGAACATCTACAAAGCAGCTTAAAGCAAATATCTATATACCCTTTAATAATAAAGTCCCAGGTCAACAAAGTGCTTTAGTAAGAAATCAATCTTCTTCAGAAAGTTGGTCAAAATAATGATGCTTGACTGGCTGCTTTAAAAAATGTTAATGAAATTTTTTTTTTTTTTATTTAGAAAATGTGCCTTTACTTAAAGAGGAACACAATCTCAGCATTCATGTGTTTTGTTGCGTCCTTGGTTAGTCTGATTTACAAACACAGGCGTGGATCAGCGCCAATACTTCACTGGATGTGAAACATTTTACACATCTGCATATTCAGTTTGCATTGATGAAAAATACTTCAGAGGATAACTATATTCTCATCATTCATGAGTATTTGTTCCTCAGAGCACAGAGCTTCTAAACTTTCAAGCATTTTCTGGTACAATGAAGTTGATCAGCGGCCCATTTCACACATCAGTTTTGGAAGCTCTGTAAAATGTACACAAATGTTTTTTCTTCTTTCTGGAATTCTGTGAGGCTAAAACAAAAATATGATTTCTGATTTTAGTATCAGTCACTTCAGGTTCTGGGATGTTTGGTTTCTTGAATTGTTCCCAAAACCTCCTAAGTAATTTTTTTGATTTAGATTTAGTATTCCTCTTTAATTAAAGAAAAATCTGCTTTGAGTTTTTGCCCATTTTATGTTTAACATCACCGGACTAGTTAAGCGTAAGTGAACTCTACACAGCGATTTCCTTGCATCTGAGATCCCAGCCTATGGCACTAGCTATGGTGGCAAAATATCAACAATGGCTTTGTCTGTATTTTTGTAGAATTGTGTGGAACAATGGGAAGATGTTCATTTTCAAATTCCCCTACGGAGGTCAGTGGGCTAAAGGCCCACTCCCCTTGATATTATTACAAAGGATACTTTATCAAACTTTTTCTACCCTCATAATGAAAGAAGAATTACCTAAAGACCTGCAGTATGACAAGGACATAGGAGTCTTTTATGTGCATTTTGAAAACTACAACTATTTTCAGTTAAGATAAAATAATATAGTTACAGTGAGGATGTTTTCTTTCTTCAAACACAAGAATCCTTTTTTTGCCTTTACACAAATTTCCGCTGTATTTTCTGAAAAGCTGCGGAAGAAATATCTTGCTAAAGATTTGCTGTGGTTGGATTTTTAAGTGCATTAAGTACAGAAGAAGCAACCTCAGGGTATCAGAGATGTATCCACCCAAGTACAGTGAAGTAAGAATCCATAAACAGCAGAACATGAGGGCAAAAACACAAACTCACACGCATCAATGTCTTTGTGTATACAGCTTTTAACAAAGTTTAACGGTCCTATTTTTATTTTATTTGTATTTACTGAAAGAGCAATGTGTCAGGTTGGCATTGCATATTTGCGCTTTGTTTGGGAAAGCACAGCCACATTCTGCGTTTAGCCTAAATCAGTTCATGACAAGTGTAAACAAAATGTCTCCACACCACATTTATGTCCTTTGACTGCCCTGAATCATGATCATGAAGATTTGAGAAAAGGCATCACAAAGTAATTTAATATTCTAATTTGCATACAGAAAGCTATCTGGTTGCCAAGGTAATGTGCACATAAAATGAGCAAATACTATAATGACTGAATCCCCTGTACACAATCTGATTCATAATACTATGTTTTGTCAGTCAAACATCATTTTATTCTAAATTAATTCAACCACTGTATGAAACAGACATTGTTATTTAGAAAATGTAATATCTATTAGTAGTTTCAAAAGGGCTAATTCTTTAAATAGTACCTCGAGTAATTGTACATCACCACTTCAATATTTTTGTTCTACAGTAGGGACATTCTGTTTTACTAGGTGCACAGTTGTCACATAGTACATAATGTTGGCAAGGCTGCAGAACAATGCAACGATCATGCTTTTGGCAAACTATACATTTCTTTGACTGAAGCTGATATATTACCTGTTGAGGAAGAGAAGAATGAGTATCAGCTGCAACTTAGGAAAATACAGTTCATGCAGACTTTTCAAATAAGCATGCTTGATGACAAAACAGATCTGAATGATAGCTGGATAAACCGTTTTAAAAACTATTGTAGATGCTACAAGTGAAATGCGGTGTGTGATCTATTCTTCCTTACCCCATCTATAAGGTCTAGGTCATTACGCAGCTGATTCTGGATGGAGTGAAGCTTTGACAAGGGGAGCTGGTCCAGCTCTCCATAGCTACGTAGAAGAGGTGTTCCAGGGGTGCGACAAAGCACGTCAAAGTCCCCTTGAAGCTCTTTCAGCTTGCGCTCTGTTTCCTCCCATTTCTGTTCTGCCAGCTGCCGCTCTGCCTCGGCTGTTTTTGCATGTTCCTTTGCTTCATGAGCGTCTTTCTGGCAAGCTTCACAGGCCTGGAACAAAGTTGAGTCTTGTGATTAAAATAACAGACAAAACTATGATATCTATGAAAAGGCTCTCAGAAAAGCACTATAATAAGAGTTAATTTAAAAGACTGACTTGCTTGACCTGATGCCAGGCCTCCTCCCATTGTTTGATCTTCCTCTTGGCCTCGTCCAGCTCTCTAAAAAGGCGGGCAAGATCAGCAGTGCTGGTTGTGGATGCTAGGCTGCTGAAAACTGGAGATGGACTCGGTGAAAAGCTGCCACTTACAAAGTCCCAAATGCTGCTCGCACCTCCATTCAAGCCTAGGTGAGTGATGAGTTATAATCACAAGCAAGACCAAACACAAAGTGAATAGTTAGTAGAGGCTGTGTGTGAAACTGTGTCTATTTCAAACTCTTTGAAGCAATCCTAAATTGTTTTTTTGTAGGGATTACTTTGTTAAACTAGCTTGCTTCATTGAGAAAAATGTTGTTTCCTGCACAATCAGTAAGTTCAATAGCCAAATTTCTCATATTAATTTATGCATACTGGGTTACACATGTAAGTAAAGTGGAAGGAGTGCTCAATACTGAAGTGCTCACTTTGTGAGCAGAATGTCTGATGCTATCAGCTTACCCAAAGAGTTCTGGGAAGAGGAGGTGGGTGTTCCCAGAAGCCCATGCTCTTGCTTGGCTAACATGTTTGAAGTTTGATTTTGCTGCGATACCGTCCCAGACAGCAGGGACTGCGACAGAGACTGGGACAGGGAGCTTAGTGGGGAGGTGGAGAGTGACGACGAGGAATTAAAAGATGACGATCGTGCCAAGGAGCCAGGAATGTTAACCGGAGCAGATCCACCTAGCACCCTTTGACCTGTGGGGACAAAGTAAATAAAAATGGTGAGGCCATTTGTGATAAACTGGTCAAAGAACTGAAAGTAATAAACTAGGTGTCCTTACTTGCCAATCCTACACTGTTGTCTTGCTCCTCAAACTCCTTATCAAGAGATGCGACATTAATGTCACTGAAGTTGAGATCCAGAGCGGATCCTGAGGGAAAGCAAAATACATCTGGCTGACATTTGACAACAAAATAAAGGGTGGTAGTAGTCAGCTCAAGTGGTTTAAAGTTGACTTTATATATACATACCTATGACAGACTCCACTGTGTTGCTCCCTGGATAGAAAGGAGTGGCTTTTGCATTCATCGTTGATAAGGTGGTGGGTGAAGAGCTATCTGAGCCAATACTAGAGGCCAAGCTGGATGTTATACTGGAGGTAAAGCTTGATGCCAAAGGGTTCACCGCAGAGAATACAGTATTTTGTGTCTAAAAGGAAAACACAGAGGACTTTGTTTAATTCCTAATGTTGTTAATTACTGTTTACTGGCTTTCAAACTAAATAAATACATGACGTACTATGTAACATAATCAAGCTATTACCACTATTTCCCAAAAGAAACCTGTTCAAAAAACACAAACCTGTTTTTCTTGGTCCAACAATTTCTGATCCTGCCCCTTGTTCTTAATCTAAAAATGATCAAATGACACAGAAACAGCACATTTTAGTGACTAAACTCTAATTTACACCCAGACCGCCAATATCAATTAGCAACCTGACATAAATAAAACAGTCTAATTAAACACAGACTTTTTGCCCTTAATCATTATTCACTTTCCCCCGATGGAGCTAACTGGTATCTGGTAACGTGATTCAGTAGTTCTTGTTATTGTCATGATTTATGTGGTAACTGTCTACAAAATTACATTCGATCTGAAGGTGTGTAAACTGATCATATAACTTGACTCTGCCACTTGTAGCTCTAAGCAAAGTCGGTAATTACAACACCTGAAAGCAGTGAAACCTAAAGAGAATTCTTAGTGCAGGGTTACAAATACTCCTGGCCTTTTTTGCCGTGTGAACATATTTTTTAAGCAGTCTGATTGTTTGCAGTCAAATCACCCCAGGTAAAAACTTGATACTTTACAGCTTCTTCATATTTCAAGAACGCTCATCAAAAGGCATAAAATACTATTGAGTTTGTTTTGTTTAGAACCGAAGAACACCCAACACATTAAAAGATCTCAAAACTAAGACCTAAAAAAATGCAATTCATGGAAAAATAGCTCAAAGTGACCAAATGAAAATGACATGGCAAATAATGAGTGAGTAAATAAATAAAACAATGATTCAAAATGAATGGCAGAAATACATTAAGTGTAAAGCCCTAAGTTGTCTATGTGTTATATTCTTCCTTAAGCTGAAGAGAGCAGACTGTGTACCTGATCCTCACGTTCAAAGCCCGGAGCTTTAGGATAGTTAGACGTCAGAGAGGAGACACTGGATGTGGTGGACTCTGAACATAAACTACTATTAGTTAAGGATTTGGGCCTGCTGATGGATCCCAATGGGGATAACAAACTGTCGCTTCCTGAGCTTGGCGTTACAGTTGAGCTATTAGAACATGAAACCTGAGAAAGAGAAGTGCACATGATCTTAATAAAAGTGTTCAAAAAAAATAAAACCATTATTCTGAATGGACTATGGAAGCGATGACTTATATCTTAAATATCGCTTTCAATGAGAAATGTGGAAATGTAAAACAGTAAAAGAAAATAGTAATAATGACAAATTAAAGTGTAAAAAACATGCCAACAAAAAATGAGAGAAGAGTTAACAACATATCGCCATGTAAATGTCTGATTTGCATCAGCTGTATTGTGGTTTATGTAGCTACAAAAGCAGGCATCCATAACATTTTAGGAAATGAGTCTACTCTTCAAATCCACTGCCCTGGTTCATTGTGACACATCTCCAATTGAAGGACTGACAAAGCAACTGGGAAAACATACACTTCCTACTTGTCCGTTGCTACTGGTTGAGCTGGTGGTGGAGTTGCCTCCACTGTTCCACTCACTGACCGGACACTCTGAATACTGCTGAGAGCCCATCTGGGACTGTGAGCTTGACTGTATCACTGTTAGCAATGAGCTCATGGTTTCTTCTGTAGATGGAATTCCTGAAAGTATTAAAATAAATATTAAATCCTCATATACAATCTCCAATAACATTAATCCATTGTGTTTGTGTTTAAATCATGCAGAAGGACAACAGTGCAGATTTAAAAAAAACAACAACAACAACAAAACCCAACTACAAATGTCATGATGACTAGTACTTCTCAACTCGAGTACTGAGACAGTATTTACAAACTTTCACTTACTTTCTACATGTGCAAATGCACAAAACGGCCCTCTGGGACAGTATCCAGTTTGTCGCATATCATTGCATTTGGTAGATTTGTAGATCTTAAAGAAAAAGGAAAAACAATCACAACCCAAGGAGATACAAAGTTAGGATGTCTGCCTTTGGAAAAATGATTAAGTCACAGTGTTACATCAGAAAAGCAACAATGCCATTACAAAACAATAAAACCTCAAATACATTCTCTTGAACTTGCGGCAAGATTATGCAGTCAACAACAACAGTTTCAGACTATGTATTATATTTATTATGGTTGTTTTGGTAGTGACTCAGTTTTAAGGCTTGGGTAAAAGAGCCCACGCTGTCAATACATTTTTACATCTGCTGTGATCTACTGTATGTCACGCTGCACATATACAGCAGTCCAACCCGCAAACACAGCTCATTTAACAAATAAAAATAAACAAAACAGAAAAGAGATATATATAATCAGACAGACAGAAAAATCATTTTCAAAAAACAAAAAACAAACACTCACCTCTGGGTGAAACTGCTGTTCAGTGCGAGAGTGACAATACTGGCAACTGTCTCCACTGTCACACTTTGAGGGCTCGCCCCATTCATCCCCATGTTTCACATTAGGGCAAGGAGTTGACCTGCATTCATAGAGTCAGACCCTTTAATCCGTTGCAATTACACAACTTAAAACCAGTTTTTATTTTGATTTAAACTGAGCCACATCTTACCTATATTTAAACTTTCTAGGATTTCGTCTTCGGTCTCTACTGTTGTGGTAGTGGGGGCAAGCGTAGCCTTGTCTGCATAGTCTTGGTGGCTTAGTACACTGATCAGTTTTATAATTGGCTAAAACAAAGTTGGTATCTGCAAAAAAAGGCACCAAGTATTACTGTACTTTTCTTTTTCTTTTGCAGGACATTACAAAGTGCACTACATGAGCCCACTCTCATCAGAGTGGGGTTACTTACCTTGCCACCGGGGGTCTTCTGTCAGAGTTTTCTCAATCATAGCTTGGCTGGCTAATACGCCAGGCTGCAGATCAGGAATACCTTCCCCAGATCCCAGCTGCCCATTTTGAAGAGCCTCTTGTGCTTGGATCTCTCTGTATACGTAAAATAAATGTTAACTGTATCCCCAATTAAAAAAAAAAAAAAAAAAATAGTGGTTGCTGTCTTTAATTGTTAAAAATACTAGAACACTAAATTACTAAATCACTCTCTCACATAACCATAATGATGCAATGGTTTATTAATTTATTTGCAGAATTTTACTCAGGAAACTCTTTGTTTGAAGTTTTGGTATCAGCTAACCCACACACATGCACAGTGCTCAATAAAACATGTTTATCTAGCATCAGATTTTTGTATTATTATTTGTAATTTGTTGAGCCGAGCCCTAAAAACCAAGTTACAAATCAAACCATGAGTCTGCCGAGCCATTAAACCTCCCACAATAAAGGCATTCTGTTTATATTATGCCTAAATTGGCTGATTTCTCCATTCCATTGTGAGGCTTATGAGTGAAAAGTTTGGCAGGGGAAAAAAAGAGGCCACTATTTGCTTTGTGTGTCACCTGATATCATAGACTGGAGGTCGGAGATCATGTGGCCCATGAGCAAAAGCACAGTGGAGGCCATTCTTTACACAATGCCCTCGAGCATCCGTCTCATGGATACAAGTGCCAGTCTTGTAATAGCGTAGATGGTACTTGCGCTCTGTGTCACCAGTGGTCCGGTGTAAATAAGGACAGCTAAGGAAGCAAGGACATTAAAATGTATTAAATCAGATGTAAATAAAACATCTGAATAAAAACTGATTTGGTATGACATTAAAATAATGAACAAAAACTGCTAAACCTTATCAAACATGAAGCACAATTAAACTTTTTAAATTGTATGCTCCTCCTACAAATAAAAGATATGATTGTAAAGTACAACTTTAAAATGTCTGTGCAGTAGGGCTGGACGATATGGCCAAAAATGTTATCACGATAAAAAGTTTCATATCTTTCGATATCGATAATTATCACGATAATTATCAAATCGCTATTTCTTTCAAGTTTAAAGGCTGATTTTTGCTCCTAAGTGAAAGTTGAAGAAACCAAATGGTTAAAAACTCTAGTTTATGGTCAACACTTGAGCCAAACAGTGGATCACTTTACAAATCTGAGGTGGAACATTCAAAACAATTATGATAAAATCATGTCAACAAATGCATCAGTAAAATTAAGTATTTTTACTTTTTCCTCAACAAAATAAACGTCTTACAAAAAAAGTAAGACCTAATTTGTGGATGATTCAAATGAATAAAGTCAAACATTTAGTGAATATTTGTTATATTGTTATTGTAAAAAATATATCGTGATAATTATTGTTATTGTTTTATTGTCCAGCCCTACTGTGCAGGGCAGCATGTTTTGTTTAAAACACAATCCATTAGAAAACCACAAGGATAATAAATTCTATTAAAAGGAGGAAATTCTTATAGTACACATTTTTAATGAGAAATAAGATTCTACTGTGAATGCTGCGCTGACACGCCAGCAACGCCTCAAGAAATGTATGGCCAATAAGCCTTGAATAAACCAATTTTCCTTTCTTGAGCAGCAACAGTTGCTATAGCAACACTTAAGGTCATACAAAAATAGCTGCCATTGGCAGAGGAGGAATTATAAGGATTGCATTGCAGTCATTCATTTTACATTAGTTCAATTATCTTTTTTATTTCTATGTGGGACTCAATTAAATGCTTTGCCATATTTAATTCCCAGTCACATAGAGAGGCTGCTGTTATTTCTACATGCTGAAAATTAAAAGGGGGAAACCCTTGCCACATCTTTTGAGAATTCACATATGTAGTTTCTGTGTGACTAGACAGTTTACTCAATAGTTATGAAAATGCTTGACTCCTCTAAAGCCACAAGAGTGCATTTAGAAACCGTTTTTCTACCTGTGATGACAGAGGACATACGATGCTATTTGCAAAACACAAACTAAATTGGTATCATACTGTAGGAACACTGTGGGAACAAACATTTTTTTCATTAAATTATGAAGCTAGGGAGTAAAATATCTATGCACCATATCCCACCTTGTCATTAGCTGAAATTAACACTAAAGCCATATAACGGAGGAGGGTATCCAGAGACTGTCAAATAACCTTATCTCAGACAAAGAAGTGCATAAACGGTGAATTCAGTCATAAATGGTAGCTGATCAGTTGGTTGGTACTCTACATAAGAAAATGCATGAAACAAGAAAAAGGGCAAAGAAGTGGCCCTTGCAATATTGCATCTGTTGCAACATCAAACTTCTTAGACAGAGGAAATAAATACTGCTCATCAAGCGACTACTAATTAAATGCCATTGTCCTGTGTAACTAAATAAATTAGCACAATAACAGAATTCTTCATTTTGCATAAACAATACACACACTTTTATATCATACCTTTAGAGTACTCTTTTCACTGCTGCAAATGTTTGATTACAAAAGCACACAGTCCTTTCTTGGTGGTAATTTTAAAATAAACAGCCCCTGCATCAAATTGGCTTTTTACAACCAGACTGGCATTTTATAACCCCAGTTCAGGACCAGCTGAGCAAATGTGCCATTAATCAGAGAGCTGGCTTATCCTACACACCTGTGCTGCTGTAGCCACAGCACACTGGTGAAATTAAGATAGCGTTTTAATCTATCATATTGACCCTCAAAATGTACAAACATAACATAAAAACACAGCTGGTGTGTAAAATACACATATCCACATAATTCCTCCCAATGATGACACATCACAGCCCAACGCCTTTTAAAACAGAAACACTACCACTGATGAAATGTCCTGATTGCATCCGATATTTTTGTGGTATTGATGCGTTTCATTAAGCTGACATGGTCGTCATCCCAAACATGTCAGAAAAACATCTGCCACCTGTCAGCAGCTGTATCGTGACACACTGACATAACAGGGACTTACTCATCTCCATCTGGGCAAATGCCTGTGGTCTCGTCGTACTTTGTGCAGTACACGTCGGGGCTGTAGTTAAATGTTCCGTCTCTTCTCCTTATGGGTCGTCTTCGCCGCTGGTTGAGAAAATGCCAATTAAAGCACGTAAAGGGTCTGTGCTGCGTACACTTGTGCTGGAGGAACAACGGGCACTGCTCTGTCCTGAACTCCTTCAAGTATCTGAAACAAGGGAAAAACAAAAAAATGAATCAGGAACCGGGTTTTACAATAATTATTAACTAAGAAATAAGTAGAAGCAGCAAGGAATTAGTTCAGAGACAGTGAGGTGCCGTGTTATGCTGCTAGTGGTGTAGCCTACTATTTATTTTGGGTCACTAGCGTTAGCTCACTATTCAGAGAGTAAACTACGTACGCATTTCGACGTAACACTGGTTGAAAGTCCCTGAGCGTACGTCTATAAATGTGCGTAGCAAGAGGGAACTCAAAATAAGGCCGAGCTATTTACAAGCAGATTGGTTAGCGAGTTCCTGGCTAATCATTTAGCAGACCGAGTTGACGGTTTAACATCCAACGGATAATTCAAAACACTTCATCGACTCTGTAAAACAACTGTTAACGATTCCGTTAACGACTGGCTTGTCTATTAAGTGATTTAAGACGCCCGTGTTTCCTACAGTAGGGTTGATGTCGTTAGCGTGCAGTCGCTGTTTGCTATGCAACGTTAGGTAGTCACAAAGCCAGGAAAAGCACCATGTTTGTAACACACACAATAGTTGAGGAATGCAAGAAATGAAACCGCGCATAGATGCACGTGCAAATAACACTTTCGGCAACAAGCGATTTAGTTGTTTCTCTGCAGCAGCTTTACTCACGTATAGTGGGTAGGTTTCTCGGTTTGAGGGGACGCATTGGCCGCCGTTTTCGAAACCGACGGCATTTTCAGTCAAAACAATGAATTGCGCATGCGCTCGGATCTGTTGCTCTCGTGCATGCACGTCCGCCTGCACGCCAGCGCACTGCAAACATCAATGCAGGGGGCGCTGCACAGATGACACTGTGTGACATACTTTACTTCTGAGACTGTTATGTCTACTGGTTTGATATATCTGATTTTCTTTCTTGTAACGCTGCGTCAAACATACTGCTTCTTTTTGTTGTTGAATATAGGCTGCATTTGAAATCAAATTAAGGAATATTCCCCCACATTCACATCAATGAAGGAAATTCTACCCTTCCTATCAAAGATCCTGGAAGCTATAGTCTGTCTTTTATAGACTAAACTCTGGTCTTCTGGGCTCATTTTGAAAAAAGTCTATTAATTTCATCTTCCTTATTGTCTATTATCTGCAGTATAATTGGCAAAAATGTTAATTTAATGTAATTTTAGATTATTGATTAGACACCAGTGAAAAAGTCTTTAAACATTTTTAATAAATAAATGGCCTTGGCCCAAATAAGTTGTAACTGTAAGCAACTTCTTCTTCATTACCTTTTTGGATAAAAGTCTTGCAAAATGCCTTAATACCTGAATTAAAATCTCAATTAGAAATGTTCGATATGCAAAGCAAACTACTGAATGAAGAAGGATAGGAAAATACTTTTGTTAACATTAGACTTCCTTATGTGAAAACACAAACTGTCTCACAGGCAGCTCAACGTGATATACATTAGGCTACTCCTCTTCCTTTATTTAATTTGAAATACAAGGGTTAATTGCTTACATTTTTACAATTTAGTACTGTTTGCCTCACTGGCTTACTGGTTTTTATCTCTGTGGTCTATATCCTTTAGGCCAATACATTTTGGATTTGGCATACAGGCTAAATATAATTTTAAATTATTCTCTCTTTAATTTTTTATACATTTTTACCATAGTTCTATATTCATTTCACAGTATTTTGTAATGCATGCATTAATGCATGTGTTTTTTTGTAAAATAACAAATAAAGTAAGTGTTTATTCCGATCACTCTATGACCTGGCTTCAATGTGAATTTTGCAATTTTGTGATTTAAGTTTTGGCGTTAAAAATCTAATTTTTGTTTTCAAGTGCAATTTGATGGGGTCTGCCTCATCAGTACTGCAGCATGCCAAACTCCAATTCTTTTTCTTTCCGTCTACATTGGGAAGCTAATCTGTTCTATTCAGCTCCTTTTTCCTGCAAGCGATTTTAATTTACAAATGCAATTATACGTCTAATCCATTATTTAGCTGCTGAGGTCCACCGAGTACACTACCTTGTAATTATGCATAAACCCTGAACTATCCAGTTGTAATTACTTTGATATGCCCCACCCCCACTCAGCTTAGGGTTGGACAAGTCCAGTAGGCTACCTTTCTTATGTTAGAACATTTTTAAGGGTGCTTACCTTTATGTAGAATCAGATGTTGCATGCTTTATTTTGTGCAAATTTTAAGTAGCCAAAGCAGAGTGCCAGACTGTCATAAATTTAATAAAAACTCAGTGTTTTTCTTGTTGGTTTTAACCTACTTTATTTCCACCTACTGCACTGCTTTTGATTTTCTGTTGGCACAATTGTTGTTATACTGTATGTTTAGTGGTGGTCCTTTCTTGAACCCTTAACTGTGTTGTGTTTTTAATATTTTGATAGTGATAATTGTGGCATAATGGTTTTATTTTTGTTTTGAAGAAGTCAAAGACAAATTTTCACTAAGGTGGACAATAAAGTCTAAAAGTTAAAGTTAAAAGTTAACATGTTAATTTTCCCAATATTATGCAAGAATAACAAACAGATATAGCGTTATGTTTTTGTTTCAAATTCATTTTTTGCTCACATACTCAGTGTTTAATTATACCATCATCCAAAGGAAGTATTGAATGTAAGCAAAGGGAAAAGTCACACCCTTTCTCCGTTCTGTGACGTTAGTCACCACAAACCTTTAACCTTACTTAGTAGTCTCAGCTGTACACACAGTCTACTGTCAACCTCTTCTCACAGTATATGTGATGTG
Source organism: Lepomis macrochirus (assembly GCA_024633595.2). Lineage (NCBI taxonomy): Eukaryota > Metazoa > Chordata > Actinopteri > Centrarchiformes > Centrarchidae > Lepomis > Lepomis macrochirus. The sequence continues at coordinate 16,169,764 of JALXJV020000007.1, read as the reverse complement.
AAGATGATCCACTGCCTCTCCCACAGTGGTGAACTTGAAGGGTCTTGGGTCTGGTGTCTAGGTGTTGCTTGTTCATATAAATGAAGTAGAGTAGGCAGCTTTCATTGCATTATTACTTGCCTGTTTTTCTGTCTTTGTGCCCTTTGTGGCTCTGAAAGGCATTCTGTGTACAGGTGATTCTAGCCTTCACACATGTGTAAATCCACATACAAAATACAAATATATAAGCTATAGTTAAAGCTGTCTTTGTCAAGATTAACAGTTTAAAAACAAAACTTTGAAAGGCGGAACATGCTGGATGCTTACTTGCATGGTGAGACATAACATTGTGTGATAAAAATCTCAAGCAAAACATATCACTTACCACAACAAGTTTAGCATTTTTTGCAAAACTCTAATAAACAATCACTCAAACGATCCTCAGTGCTGTTTTCCCATGATGCTGGGACTGTTACAGCTGGAATAACAGTTTGTGGTTTAGACTCCTGTTTTCCCATTCCGGCCATTATCTCTGGCTGCCTCGTGCACAAACACAACTCAGGCCCACTGCAGGCTGGCAATGCACAGATTTTAAATAGGTCTATTGATGTACACTCATCAACATAGGTTTGATAGAGTTCCTGTGCTGTACCTTTTGTGATGCTACATAATACATCCACCTCTTTCTTCATAATGCACAGAATCTGTTGTACATGCAGTGTTTGTTTTTCCAAAAATGTAAATAAAAAAGGGGATATTCTATACACCATGTTATATTTCATATAATGCAGCTAACTGTGAGCACTGTTGAATTTAATTTAATATTGCAGAAAAATAATTTATGCTTCCTCTGACAGATCAACAAACAATTTGAGGCAGTAAAACATTATTGCAGGTTTCACTAAAACCGCTGTAATTGAGGCTCTGATCGAAATTTAAAATCTTTGTCCTGGTAATCTGCATTACATTAACCTGTAATCAATGTGTTAATGAGCAGCTTTGTGCTGTCAAAAGCATTTTATGAAATTGCAAATGACAAATATACTTTAAGAGAATCCACACATCCTGTGATGACTAGTGATGGGATCACTGTGAGTATCAAAATATGTCTGATGTCGTGTGTTTGATTTTACTGTATTAACGGAATAAAAAAATAGTTGAATCCGTTCAGACAGAAAAACAAGTCACAAATGTGCAGATGAAGTATTTTTTACATGGAAAACTCTGTTGCGGCCCATTACTTACAACTACAGTTAGCCATTGCTGTTTATCAGTGCAATATATGTTAAACGACGGGTAAGAACAAAAGATTGAAGCAGCTTCATGGTGTCAATTGAATGTCACTGAAAGATGTGTTTACACAGTCTCGTCGCCTCCTGGCAAAACAACACCTGCCTCTTTGCTCTACCATCATGTTAAAAGGAACTGACAAGTGGGATAATAACTCATCTTTCTTTGAATTGACCATTACTACATTAAGCACAGTAGGTATATATGAGCTCAGACAACAGATTTTGGAGATTAATCCCACATAAAAAAGTTCCATATCACAAGTAAGGAATAAAGGGTGTAGCTACATGACCCTTTATTTATTCCATGTAAGACTTAAAACCATGTACAAAACTAGCTAGGCCTTGTTTTTTTTACATTATACAAATGACAGTACATATGGATTTGAACTGAAATGAAGATCTGTATTATAGATCACACCATGTAAAAGGTTTCATTGCTGTCTGTCTTACACAAAAACTGGTCTCTTCTGACACTTCCAAATCCGTTAGTTATCTTTGCTCACTGGCTGTACTTCAAGGGTGGATGCTGACATTTTGCTCCTCACTAGCAATTCACTGTTGCCCACCTTGCCATCCAGCCACCTTTTTGAAGACCATGGCAAATACGCGTCCGCATCCAACGTGCAGATAAACAGATAAGTAGCCTACTGTACACACATTGCTATCAACTTAAAGAGATGCACACATCAAATCATTTTCATCCCTCTTTGAGTGTACATTCTTGATGCTTTTGTTCAGAAATTGAGCAGGTTAACTGAGACACTTGTACAACTATGAGACAAAGCTAGTAAAAACAGATGAAGAAAGCTGAGGTAATATTTCACACTGGGTGATATATCACTTTGATATGATGAAGATTTTTTAGCATATTTTGTGCTCTCAGTTACATTACAATTGTCCCTCTTCTTAACAGTCACACCTCCGACACTTCACTCCTGACAGGGAGGTGTAAATCGAGGCCGTGGTGGCAGAAGCGGTTCACCACTGACCAGCTGGCTTTCTGCTTAATGAAGAGACGCAGCTTGTCCCTGAAGGTTTCTCCTAGAAAGCTGTAGATAATGGGGTTGAGGCAGCTATTGGAGAAAGCTGCCAGATTAACAATGTGGCCTGTGAGTGGGTAGTCATGCCACAGGGTGGTAACAGTCCTCTGCGATGGGTCAGCTGTCCCCTGCAGCAGCTGGATGCTGATGAAAACGTTCTCTGGCAGCCAGCAGATGAAGAACACCAGAACCACCACCACAATCATGCGTAGGGCTTTCTGCCGCCGTGGCCATAATCCACGGTGCTTCTGGGCCCTCATGAGGATCCGCCCAATCAGAGAGTAGCATAGACCAATGACAGAGAAGGGCACCAAAAAGCCAATGGTTACCTCCAGCCACTGAATCTCAAAGACGTTGGCAAAGCAGAAGTGCACCTCACCCCTGTGTTGGGTCTGCACAATTGTGAAAGGGAGAAGGGTGGCCAGGATGGAGGCCATCCAGATGAGGCCACAGCTCAGCTTGGCATGCTGCATAGTCCTCAGCGGGCTGCTGCTCATGGAGTTAGCCAAGGCAACGTATCGGTCAAAGCTCATCCACGTGAGAAAGAAGATGCTGCTGTACATGTTGACCTGCAGGAAAAGGGACATGAAGGTGCAGAGGACAGCGTAGTCATAATACTTCTCATTCAGATTAAAGACCTCTATAAGGGAATCTGCCACAAGGATGAGGTCAGCTACAGCCAGGTTAACAAAGTAAAGGTCGGGAATGGTCATCTTCTCTCTGTGGTTCAGGTTCACCACTAGGATTAAGATGTTACCAATGAATCCAATAGGGAAGAGGAGAATGGTGTACAGGCAGGACAAGAAGAGACCAATAACATAAGATTGGTATTTGTCTGAGTTTTCAGTCAAATATGTTGTGTTATGCTCAAATGAAGTGTTCAGTTGTTCTGTACTGTTAACATATATCCAGACCAGAGAGGTTGTCTGCACTTCCATACTGACTGTGGTTGGACTGTCTGGAATCATGGGCCACATGTAAGTCACCTGTAGCTGCTACATCATTAGGCCTTGTTAGTTCCCAGTTATGTCTCTTCAAAGGGCGTATCATCTATGCTGTGTTTGCATGCTGACAGAGGTCAGGTGACTGGAACAAAATGGTTACAGTTTGCTTGACCCCATGCTGACATCAAGGTTCATCTACCAATAGATTCCAGACACAAAACAGAAGCACCTCCATGTCTTAAAATCGTCTTTGGCCTTTGTAACCTGATGACTCACATCATCCAGCCTGTCCAAACTGCGGTCCTGAGATTAGAGGGTGGACTTATTTCTCCTCTTTTGTGTCATCTGATTTGAGTACCGCTTTATCTCTTCAAGTCCATGTGCATCTTTATTCAATGAGCCTTGGCCAGAGACGCTATTGCTGTGACACCTGAGCTGTGGAGAGGAGACAAAAAAATCAGACCATGAAAGATAATTAGGTGCACAGCGGCAATCTTGTATGCAATTAAGTGAGAATAACTCAATGTTGTGGCACTTGTTTTACTACAAAAAACCTAAACATTTAAAGACCAAGTACAAAAATGACACAAGCCCACTTTGGTGAAAATGGACGGCTGACAACTAAGAAAGCACATTAACATTCAAGCTTCAGACTTAAAGAGATGCATTGAAATCCTCCTTAGAAATCCTCAGCCAATTCAAGCTCACTTAAAACACTTTGTCCTCACTTGATAACTATTAATTGGCGAGATGAAAACATATTTGTCATTAACATTTAACAAACCTCTGTGTGAACCCTTTACACAATTTTTAATTCATGTAACACAAAATCTATGTATTAAATTCACTACAAGCTTTTACATGACTAACTAACCTCTTCCTTTGTGGACGATTTTCAGGCCCAACATCTCAGACCTTTTCTGGTCATAGGAAGACTGTATTCTGTTTGGCAAGGACTCTTTAACAAACATGCCTAGCCCTTAGAGTTTTATTTGCACCAGAGGAAACATTCTGCAGTATTAATGCATTGTTATTAACAGTAATATTCACAACAGTAATTCAACACAGCATCTATGCATGTGAAAGCAAAATATAATAGGTTATATTCAGGCTAGAACTCTTACACTGTATTTGCCATAGTTTTTAAATTACTGCTCTGAAGGATACACACAAAGGAATAATCATTAGCACAGCATGAGTAGCATACAGGCTTTCCTTTAGAGAGAAGGTAGGAGACGACATGCTTACTTCCAGTTCAGGAAACGACCTGAACTTGTTTCATGACCCATCAAAGCTCACATAGTTATATTTTATCACCTAATTTATAGTCAAATATTTTTGTAATTGAAAAACTATTTTCAGAGAAATGATCTTGTCACCACAAACTTTGCTAGTGCATTTGAGCATGTTTTGATCGGCATATTTTCTTCCAAAATCAGTAAGACCTGAGAATATGTAAAAGTGCTCTCTAAGAAACTACAATCAGCCACTCCAAACATACTGTATATAATGGAGGAAGATAAAAAGCTTATTTATGACGTATAATACAACTCATTTTGCCAGACATTAGGGCATGCATCCCCTCCACACTGAAATTGAACAGACACCAAAATAACTGTCAACTAACAAATACATACAGTCTTGTCAGTGTACCACCTATAATCTTATTGCAGACTGTCTTTGTTGTCCGCAGACTACTTGAAATTGGAATAAAACAAATACAACATAATTCCATGACCATACATAGTAGCTGAAATGTGGGAATCAAAAGCAACACTTACTTTTTAAAATGAGGGATTTGATTCTCCTCCATGCTTGCCCAGTGTAGAAAGCCAGTGATTTGTAAATCCCATGTCCGGGCTTCTCTCCTGCACCACCTGCTGTTTGGCCCAACCCTGTCTGGAGAGGAGAGGAGGGTGGGAGAGACAGAAAAGCGAGAGATGATCCGTCTCTCATGGTTTGTCACCATGTTTCATCAGGACCACTTTTCTCTACCTCTTTCTGTAATTCCCAGGGTCCACTGAGCATCTAAAAAGATCCGGGAACTGGACCGGCTGAGAGCAGATTTCTTTCCACAAAACAAAATTTGGACAGCTAATAAGTACAGTGTGGAGTTTGCCTCGAACAAGGTTGTGTTGTTATGGAAACCACTTATATTTTGTGCAGTATTTGTTCACCTGGGTTGTCTAGCTTTTAGTCTTAGGGGCCATGTAAACACACTGCACGTGCCCTTCTTAGCTTTTCCATCAATATGTTTATAAAAACTTTACCTACTGACCTTTATCGACTACACAACACACAACATTGAACCTTGCTTGTTTTGTGTCCATTTCTCAATACACACAACAAAAATTACATTCAAATAAGGCTTTAAAAAGCCTTGTGAGCCTTCACTCTCAATAAGGGGGAAAAAGAACAGACAAGGAGCTCCTGGGCAAGGGGAGAAACATTAACATAATTTGAACTAATCTGTGTCCAAGACGTGACTATGGAGACCTATTTGATGTGGAGTTGGCGAGTGTTGTGTCTCTTTGATAACCTGGATGCAATAATGCAGACATGCACCATCTGCCACACCAGAGCTATATACTGTATATTGATACTGAACAGACTGCATCATATTATATTGATATTGTAGGCCTACTATGATTAAGTCCAAGAAGATTTATTCCTAAATGATCAGTATGCAGCTGCAAAAACAGCACTGGGAAGGGGAAACTCTTTGGAATCCTTGTTTAAAATTGGATGAAATCACTTAGAATAGAGGCATCTAACAAGGTGTAAAGGGAAGCAGAGGAGGAAACGGTCTGTGTTCCATGACAACAATTTTCAGTTTGCCTCCAAAAGACAGAATGTGACTCTGAGGTCTTCACAAGGCAGGAAGGTCATTTCGTTTGTAATCAGCTAGAGGGGAGAGAGAAGTCGAGGCCAAGGCTGGCTCATTGCCTGGAGGTATGGGGTTGTAGCTCCTTTGGCAGTGCTGTGCACCAGCTCCACGGCTTTGAATGTGATACAAACAACAACAACACAGAGCCAGTGGAGTGGGTGCATGTCAGGAATTTAAAGAGTGGGCAATCACAGCACTCTCAGTGTTCACACCTCAAGCTCGGACATGGTCTACAGTGTTCTTGGTATGATTTGGTACAATATAAGATTTACAGCAGCCGCTCTTGAAAAGTTGCAAAGTCATATCCCGTAATACTGTGTAAAAATATCCATGAGCAAGATACGTGTGCCTTGAAACCAGAAAGGTTGGGGGCTCATGGTAGTTTGGCAAGGCAAGCCAAGGCAAATGTATTTATGTAGCATATTTCATACTCAAAGGAATGCCAAAGTGCATTACAGAGTGCATAGGCAAAAGCACAAAAAACTATGGATTAAAACAATAAAAGCAAGCAAGCAGAAGCACATAGAATATAAATAATAAAAGCAAACAGCAGACAACAACAACACACAAAAACAACAATAAAGTAAACAATATAAAGTGCAGAATAGTCAGTACGCTTAAGATGTAAAAAAAAAAAAAAATTAAGGCAGCATCTCACAGAAAGGTCAAGCACTGATTTGATCTTGGAGAAGTGAAGTACCTCTGATTAGAGGGCAGATGGCACACAGCCTCCTGCCTTGGAAAAGCAGATTTTGGTAGGAAATGGTGCTGCAGAGCAGCAGTGATGGTCTGAAGGATCAGAGAGGGTCAAGACGGCAGCTGGTAGCCCTGCTGGCACAAACAAGTTTGGGTTTTTGACAAAGAGAGGAGACAGAAGAGAACAGATTCTGTGGGTTAGAGGAAGAGGATTTTAGTTGTGGAAGAAAGTTGATTCAGCAGCTGAGATGAAGAAATTAGAGAGCAGACGGTCTGAGAGGTCATACAGTAAGCCAGATCTGTGCGATCTTCTCTGAGCTACCTGAAACCTCAGTTATTCAGTCCGCATGACTTCACACAGATAAGGGGAGAGTTGGGATGTAGAGGTCAGTCTAGTGGAAAGGTGCTGCAGACTGTCAAAGAGAGGAAGAAAGGAAGGAGGGTGTGCATATAATCCCTGAATAGTGAAGATGTGAAATGAGACCATGTTAAAAAAGTGGGTATTTCGCAAACACAGCACTCAAGCAGAGTAGGTCAAATTGGTTCTATTTGTTCTAACGTTAGTGAAAACAGATGAATGACTTACATATTACAGTCAAACAAACTGTATGTGATACCACTGTTTGAAGCCCAGTAGAGAGAACACTGTCCATATGTCACAACCACTACATAAATACAAAAATATGGGCAAAAAAGAGGAGTTGTGACATTTACTGATTCTGGAACTTCTCTAGACTATGAAGCACTTCCAAGGGACCGATTGAGTAAAGTAATGTAAGATTAAGTAAACAGTGAGCCTCATCTGGAAAATGTAATTCCAAGACCATCTTCCAGAGAAAGGTCTTGCATGTGCTAACAATGGCTGAATTAATCTGACATGGGTGAGGGTGACTCTAGCTACTTGAAGGAATAGTGAAGTGTGTTTCAGCAAATGTATTTATAGTAACAGGTTGTTGTTGTTCTGTTCTGTCATCTCTTACCTTCTAGACTGGCCTCGGCTTCTGCCTCTTTGTTATCTCTACAGGTCTGAATTTACATATTATGCTTCAGCTGCTTCCTTTGCGAGGCCTCTCCATCTGGATTCATTTGCTAAAGGTTGTGAGTGAGGATGCACTCCTGGTTTATGTCCACTGGGTGGCCCACTGGCATAAACAGTGAATAATGGTTTGGTAATGTGAAGAAAATGTGAACATCACTTCACAAGTTGAATAAGAGAAATTAATGAAGTGGTAATGAGGATGGCATGTGAAATTGATTTTCTGCACGTTAACAAGTGAAAAAATTGCGCTGAATTTTGTAATCTGAAACTTTCAAAGAGCCTGAAGGCTAAATATTTGGAATATACAGTGAATGTCATAAAGATATTTGCTTTGTTTAATTTATTGTGATAACCACAAAATCATACGATAACTGTAAAAACAAGTTATAATAACTTTTGTTCTGTCTTGTACATGTATGAATATGAGACACTCCATATAATAAAGAAAAACAATACTTCCCATCCAGTGACATCTAATGAACAAGACAACATTACTGGTGCTGTTAATGGGGAGTTGTGAGGTTTAACTGCTTGTGGTTGGGGAAGTGAGTGTGGGAGGTCTAGAAGGGGGAGAAGGGTACGACACCCTCATCTGCCTCTACTTACCAGTCTGATGTGTTTCTGGCTTCATCCAACATCTCCCACAGCCACAACCACAGCCTCTGAATGGAACATCCTGCACAGTCCAGCTCCTCTGCAATGCTTCCAGGGCCATGTTTGATATTTAGCTGATGCCGGGATTTCATTGTCAGTGTTGTTTTTTTTAAATTCTCTGCTCGCATTTCTGAAGAGGAAAAGCAAATACCGGGATTGGCAGGGGAGGAAGGGTGGATTGTTTTTAAAGCATCTGCCCTGGCCGGCTTGTCTCCCCAGAGCTGACGTTATGTGTTAGGTCAGAGATGATAACTCCTTCCTGAAGTCTCTGCTCTCTGCTCTAGGATTCATATGTTGGGGGCTTTCAAATATGTCAAGGGAAGTATTGGCTACATCTGAAAAGTACTATGGCTGTTATTCTGTTCATCAGTCACAGGTGTATGTTCTAGATACAGCACAACAATCAGTTCAAATGTTTGAAACAAGTTGTACTGCTCCTTGATTAAATCCATCTTGGGATCAAAACCAGCTTGGCTTTACAGCATGCAGTCTTTTCTGTTTGATCTCATTATGTCTTCTTTGGACTGAATTACTTTCCCTGTTCTCTTTCCAGTGTGTTCTGTTTGATGTCTTTTACATGATCAGTTTGTTTTTCATGATCTGTTCTTGACACACCAGATCACACTGTGAGATAGATTTCAAAAATACTAACTGTGACCTGTCTCGTCTTGTTCTCGTCTTTACATTCTGCGGCCCAATTTGACCCGCATTAAGAAAAACAACTGTAGTCTAGGGGTGTGTGTGTGAAATGTGGTCGACAGCCAGATAAAACATTTAAAGCCACAAGCCAAATGTTCTAGCTACATAGGTGGTCTGAAGTGCGATGCTGTATGTTTGACTGAAGTTGACCCCAATACTTTTGGTCTGGCTGAACCTCTAAAGGAGAAAAACAACATTAAGACTAATGTAGCACACTAAAAACTGTGCTTGGTCAGCGGTATCCCATTCCCAGACAGATGATTGTACAGTTAAGAGCTTTTCCTGGTGTACTTTCACTCAGTGCAACCTCAGGAAAACAACGCAAAACCTGTAGTTTTACACACAGTGAATTTAGACAGCACAGAACTTCATGTCTGTTCATTTTAAACCATATGTCCTCTTGTACATTTTTAAGTTTAAAATGGTTGGACATTATGGAAAAAAACTTTTCAATTATTATTAGATGATAAGATCGAAACCACTCACGTCTGTTTGTCAGATAAAAGCTTAGCACAAAAACTGTAGACGGGGAAGGAGCCACACTTAAAAAACAGAATTGTTTTTTGTACGGGTTAAAAAGATAAGAAATGTTACTTATTGAGCTTTACAGGTGCTGGTAGGAAAATTGTGATACTGTTGGCCAGAGCCAAGCAAGCTATTTCCCCATTACTACCATTTGTGCTAAGATTAACTAACAATCTAACATTACTGGCTGTAACCAGCTACATATTAAAGTTATGCTACCGTAGGGCTGAGCAATATGGCCACAACTGTTATCACAATAAAAAAATGTAGTTTCATTTGATATCAATAATTATTATTTATAGTCCTGAGGGGCTCTTACTGATTCAGAATGACTTGGGTTGCACATTATTTGCATGCTTTGGAAAACAGTGTCAACCAAATGAACAAGTTGAACTAATTCAAAGAGTATAGCTTTGTGTACATTTTTGCTATTGTGATCAGTACATTTACAGACAGACTAATGATTTCATTCTTTTTCAAGCTGTATAATATCTTTGAAAAATCAACCCCCTGTGGCATCACTTCCTCTTCTTTAAAAATAAAAAAGTAGCATGTAAATACAGATGGTAACTACACTGACTGACTGATTTATGTTGGTTGTGGTGTTTGCTTGAGCTAACAGACTCAAGTGAAAGCCCCGTGAAAATCCAATCCTCAGAGGGGGGAAACGGCAACCATGACAACCATGTTCAATTCACTCCATTATCATATCATTTCCAGATGTAGTAAATATAATTCAAGACCTCCTCCCTCCCCCTGTTGGACCTCTCATATTTGCTCTGTGTTTCAGCTCGAAAGATGGAAGGAAGTCCATACACTATTGTGCAATCCAATGTTGTTACTGTTGCTGGGTCTGACTGTAAGAAATTAACAGTGTAGTAGTGACAACAGCATTATTATTACTCCTCCCTGCAAAATAGCTGTCAAGCTTTAATTGTAACCCATCTAAATGTAAAGTTAGATTTCCAAAATGATCTATTACTTCATCATTAAAATCTTTCTAGCTTCCTGTTGCAGCACTTTTCCCCCCAGCTCCTATAAGCAAGCAGTCCTGCAGCGTTATCAGATGTAGCCTACACCAACATTGTTTTCATTGAAAATGGCAGCAGTGCTGGGATTGTCAGACCCACGGAAGACAAAACAATTCCCAGAATGGCTGGAATGTTGCATTTTCCCCAGTCTGGGTGGCGTGGTTGAAGGGTCTTGCCACAAATAATCTGCTGTTAGCAGCGTGGTGAGCAGGGGGAGAGCTGCGGCCTCCTTTGTCACTCCCACTGTCACAGCAGCTCTGAGGGTGGGAACAACCTGCCCATCACCCTGAACTCACAGGGCTAGAGAGTTAAATATCTAGCATATTGATTTCATGTACACTTGAGTTGTAGACAACAGGAAAACCTTTTACATTACACCAAACAGACTTTTAACAGCAGACTGCATGCAGTACTGTCAAACTTCAGTGAGATAAGGAGTGGTAATATCCATATTAGTTTATTGTTTAATCAGTCTTTGACTCAGTTGACAATAGAGGAAATTACATAGAGAATCTAAATTTATCTCTCAGAAAATAATACTGAGGTTTTGAAAGAGCATGGTATCTTCTTGTAAATCTCTCACATACAATATATACATATTATTTTGTATTATACATAAACACTTGCATACACAGTCACAAAAGCATCACATCTGAAAGTGGATTCATCTGGACTTTTGAGGTTTTGCCGTTCAAATAGCTAAAATGCATCCGCATACATTCGAAATGCGAGAGCTTTGAGGGTGTGTTTACACTTAGTCCATCTCGGTAATTTAACTGCACACAGTGACTATTACTCAAACATCTTCACACTGATGTGAGATTATGGACTCTCTGAAATAATAAATCAAACTCGGGCCTGAGCAGCAATCTGAGTAGGGTGGGGTTTTGATCAAGCTTTATCGTGTAGTCAGCCCATTTGTGGTGATTGCCTATTATTACCTCTGCCAAGGAGTCTGTTTTAGGTCCCATCTTATACTTAGCAGGATATTTCGAAAACAAGTTCATGGATTTCACTGAAATATGGTGATAAGTAGGGCACAAGGCGTATATCAAGTCCAAGCAATCTAGCAAAACTTTGTCTGCAGGTGGCGCTGTAGCAACACGCTGAAGTAAAATGGTCATAACTCTTACTAGGCTATTCTCCGAAAAAATCTGCACAATTGCCATTCATAAAATGTGTAGTAGCAGAATCAGAACAGATTGAATTTAAAATCTTCTAAACAATTTTTATTATCAAAAATATTATTTCAAATCTGGAATTTCTGATTATCTAGAATTTTGGTGGAATCAGTGGCTGAAAACGGACAGCACCTTAAGAATTGTTGCTTAAATTTAATTTTGTTTTATTCAAACCACTTTTCATTAGACCATGTGCTACTGTTTGCCTTCCAATCCAGAATAAACAGTAAGCATTAGGACTTTGAGCCAAGTTCAAACAATGATTAACTCTGTCACAATACATACAGGCTTTTTGTATGAGGCAGTACATGCTGTAGCACATAACGTAAACACACAGCCTCGGTTGAAAATGAACAGTACTTCTCACTGATTGATTGTAGATACACAGAGTGGGGCTATGCAGCGAAAATCTTGGACACTGTTTCATACCTCAACTATAGACAAACAATATGTCTAGTCACGGGATGTTTAAAAAAATACAGTATGTGTGATGTAATGTTACAGTCTTAATAGCTTCATATTACATTTATTCATTTAGTTGACGGTTTTATCCAAAGCGACTTACAATTGCTATATATGTCAGAGTTCGCACACCTCTGGAGCAACGAGGGGTTAAGTGTCTTGCTCAGGGACACAATAGTGGATGGGTTACAGTGGGGGATTGAACGCAGGTCTCTCACACCTAAGGCATGTATCTTATCCATTGCGCCATCACCACTCCTTCACCACTCCTTCATATATGCTTGAAAAGCATCAAATCTGTGTCAGCACATCTAGGACTCTTTTACATTTTACAGTGAAGCCAAGTACACTAATTTGAAAGTGTAACTTAAAACTGTCTAGAAAGATAAGTGGCTATTTACTGTTGTCTGGGAGAGGAATATAACAGTGTGCCCATCTCTAATTTCTCTTCAAGTGTATAACCCACCCCGCTGGTGTATCTGTTCACAGAATGATCAATAAACTGGCCCTCTCATTCAGAAAGCAAAAAAAAATAAACTAACACAGTGAAGCAACAGACCTCATGCAAAAGCAAGTTTCTCTTTTTCATATTATAATCGGGGTTCATCACCATTAGTTTGTTCAGTTTTGTGGCAGGCAAGAAAGCAAAGCAGCTTTATAATATGGAGATTACCTTAATGCATCTGAGCGGCATTCCAGTTCAAACTGCGTCAAACACACTGTTTGCAGGTGCTTGGCAGGCGAGTCTTTGATACTTAGTGAAGGCTTTTAGTGCCTCTAGAGTGACCCATTCAGGCTTCATATTTCCACTGGACATCCTCCCCACCACTCATGAGTGATCATAAAATGTAGGGAATGTACATGCCACCTCCTCAGGGCCCTCTATGTGACCTCGTGGGGACTTTGCTAACCCTGCTTGAAGCTCTCCATGCATAGTTCCTACAGTAGCAAAATATAGCTTAACAAATCACACACTGGGCTGAGATCTCTGATCAAGAGTTGACGTTTAATGAGTTGATTTAAACTGCTTATGGCTAATGTGATTTCAGCAGCGATCACAAGAGGTATACCGGTTATGTCTGAACCCTGAATACAAGCTTTATATAAACATTTTCATGTAGTTATGTATGACTTCAATGTTGTGTTCATGTAAATTAATAGTTGTGGAGCTTCACGTACTGTATGCAAGATTTAATCTCTTTATGCCTGCGAGTGGATCAAAACCTCAGAAGTCAATCTATAAAAGACGACACCTCTATATACCAGTGCCTACGTCTAAGCTACAGGGTAGTACTGGTATAGAGAAAGAAAATAGCTTTTGAAATTAAGCTACAATTTCTGTAGGAGACAACTAGTTGTCTCTGCCTTTAAAATGTGAAGATTATTTACGGTCATAATAAAAAAATCACTCTAAGCACATTACGTATAAGGAAAATTCAGCTCTGAAAAGGTGGAACTGTCATCTCATTCAAGTGATCAAGGCCCACTAGTCTGAGGGCAGTAAACACTGATGTTCACACAATGCAAGTTCCTTAGATAGGGTGGGTTGTTGATATTCAGCAGAATACGCACCCATATCAGGGAGGCTACATACACTGCAACGTGTAGTGCTTGCTAACAGGATATTTTGTTGGTGTTTGCAACTCGGAGAAACTCAGAGAAAACACTGAAATGGGTAGTTATCAGTTGCTTGTGACAATTTACCGTCCTCAAATTAGAAGCCCAAGTGTCTCAGATAGAGGACAGCTTCACGCTGTGACAAAAAAAAGAAGCACTTAGTGGTTTTTGCTTGGGTTGTCCTCTCAATGCGGAGCTGGATAGATCAGATTTGGAAGGTGACAGGAAATTCCACAGTTAGTTGTTCTTAAAACAGTCCAGAGCAGCGAGGGAACCCAGTCAGATACTGGCTCTGTAAGGGGGGGGAAGGGGTAAGTGCCAGCTAGGCCAAAAGATGGAAAAGGGCGGGAGGGTCTGTTATCTACCAGGGTCGGTAATCTCACGTCACCACTTGTTGCACTGTTGAGCGTTCATGAGGGCAAGACTGGTCTCCGCAGTGCAGCCTCCTGAGCAGCCGCTGGAGCTTGTTGGAGAAGTTTTTGTTCATCTGCCTATACATGAGTGGCATCGCAAAGCTGCTAGAGAAAGCCAGCAGTTTTGACACACATCTTAAGAAATAATAGGTAGGTAAGTAATGTACGTTATTAATGTACCCTGGTGCGCCGGCTACAGTGTGAACCAACAGGGTCATATAGTATGGGGTCCATAGTACAAATTGCACACAGACTGAGGCTAGCAGCAGTCTGTGGATAGAAGGGTCCAAGCGAGCAGAGTCCTGATCCAGAGGTGTTGACTCCTTCCTAATACGCAAAATAAGCACAAAGGCATAAAGAACAGCGACAGCTGGAACCACGTAGCCGATGAACATCATGATGGCGTCGGCTGCCTCCTTATTTTGCATTTTGGAGCATTCGACCATCTTAGTGGAGATGTGGTTGCACACATAGAAGAGCAGCGAAGAGAAGCTAGTGAGCACCGCACCGCCCCAGATGAACCCACACACATGTTTGGTATTATACACACTGGACATGTATGTACGAGGCAGCGCCCGCTCTATATAGTAGTCCAGACTGAGCAACGTGGTGGAATACATGATGACCAGAGAGGAGATGTTGAAGAGGATGAGCAGGGTGATGTAGATCTCGTTGTTGTACTCCCACGCATGCCAGCGGGTGAAGGTGGAGCTCAGCAGCTCGATGGGAGCCACCAGGTTGAGCACAAGGCCCGCGATGGCCATATTGACAAAATAAACATCCGGCATGGTCATGGACACCTTGTTTGAGAGGTTGACCACGACCAGCAGCATATTGTAGCACAGCCCCAGTGGGAAGCACACAAGGAGGTAGATGAGGGAGAAGACTGACAGGATCAGGCCATAGTCCTGGCAGAGCCGGAAGTCCACGCTGGCGTCCGTCTCATTGTAAACCATGCAGATCCACATTGCTGGGTTCTGACACGGGTCGAATCTCTCAACAGCTCAACTGCAGGCAGAGAGTTAGGGAGAAAGAAGTTAGTTACAGCGGTTGTTATCAATTACCAGTAGCGCTGAAAGATTAATAGCACTTGTGATATTATCACAAGATTTTCTAATCACAAAGGCTGCGATTACACTCTGGTCACGCCACCCAAGCGGAAAGCAGATAATGCTTCGTCTGCACATAACGCTGTACCTTGCCTTCTTGTTGTACAATGGCGTTAAGCTTGACAGAAGCTGAAACTACATAAACTTTAGTGTCACACGGGAAATGAAAGTATCTAAACTAAACTACTAAACGCACAAGTCCAAAAGAGGCCCAGTCTGTCCTTTGTTACAGCTTGGTTACAGCCAGTGCGCTGCTCACCAGCATCGGATGCTGCGGAGGGACGAATTACTAAGCTTGTCTATTAAACACGAGAGGCTTCACTTGGTTTTATTTTCGTTGGCCAACTTTTGAATTGAACCTCAAACTGAGTATTTTTTGTTTGCTTACTGGGATACAGAAAGATGGACTCCTAGGAGACTGAACTGAGACAAGGACTCATTAATTACTGGTCAAACTGTTGGGTTTTGTATTGAGCGCTTCATGTATAACACTGGTGAGTGAGTTTTTCTTGTGGTCGGTTGGTAGGCCAACCTGATGATATTATATCATATTATTTATTGCCATGACTTGACTCAAATTATTATTATTTGATATATAAACTCCACCATTGCTCATAATAATAATACCTAATTCATTACAACACAAGAAAGTACTGTCTATGTTTAATCTATCTAATATTGTGTAGGTGATACTATACCATGATTTACTGCTTGTCCACTTTGAATAATACAGAAGGTAAAGAGCTTAAAAATTATATTGCATATTAAATCGCAATCGCAATATTGGTTAAAAAAAATCGCAATTAGATTATTTTCCAAAATCATTCAGCCCTAATTACCAGTATTAATTAGAGCTGGATAATGCAGACAAAAATCAAATATCAAGATCATTTTTACTCTGTGCTTCAATATCCATAAAGTAACAGTAATTTGTATAGGACTACTGGTACTTCAATATGGTTTTTAAGTTGAAAAAAAAGTATGTGGATGTGGTCACAAAGCAGTTTATGCATCAACTATTACACATCATTGTATGATCTTGTACTTCAGCCTTTAAAATATTTTTTAAAAACTAAAAATTTACGCAATGCCACAATAATAAAGTAACCAAAATACCATTGTAATGTTTGTGCGCGTATTAAGCTGAAAGTTGAAAATCACAGACAATATCAATCCCTTATTACCACCTTGACTAATATTACTGAAGAGATCATGCATCACACTAGCAAATTCTGTCTGTTACTGGCATTGTTCATTATTATAATTTGAGAAAGCCCTCCATGAGCAGAATTCGACCCTCTCTGTTATAGGTTTTCTGTGCTAGCTAGAGGGGCAAGCGAGGCCTTGACACAAAAACATGTCAGCCACGGCACAGCTATTATGCCCTGGGTAACACTGTTAATTTCACTTCACTGCATCTGACTGGCTGAATACGAATGCCTCACAATATGTTTCATTTGCAAGCTGAGCCTCACAACCCACTATTTCTCCTCTTTGAATGCCACACTGGCCTGAGCAAGTGTTTGACGCCTCTGCGAGTCTTCCTCTGCCTCTCTTTCTTTCTCTGTTTGGAGTCACATGCAGGTTCATTGCTACCTGCGCAGTGCTTTGTTCACAAAGCGTGGTCGGGCAGCCAGATACAGAGAAACACTTTCCTAACCTGAAACTTTACAGACTGCTTTGATGTTACTGCGATGAACAAAGCACATGCGTCTTCAGGTTACTGACAGTTTGACTGGGGGTTGGGCATGTGTTGATAGGTAGATTTATAAAGAGTGAAATGTGAATCGGGCTCTGGTGAAGGGTCAGCGAGGGCTGAGTCCAGAGGTTGGAATTCAGGGCGAGGTCAAAGAAAATGACCATGAGCATGTTGGGTGCATTTGTGATCCAGACTCATGGGGCCACAAGTTCTCAAAAAGCTTAGGTAATGCTGCCTTGCATAATTAACTCAGTTCATTTGAAATAAATTATTTAAACAGCTTTGGTCAAGGAAAAGGGAGCTCATAAGGTTATGACAGGATTGCAGTGGTAAGTCACCCAAGTTCACTGTATTTTACTTCCTCTGTGATAATTTGGCTGCTATGTTACCACAAGTTTGGCTCACTCCCAAGACTGCTTTAAAATGAATGACTCTTACTGCTTTGAAATGAATGACTTTTACAATAAATGGTGTGTGCTAATCTGCACAGAATTTCCTGGAAAACTCCCCCATGAAAATATTGTGGAACAAAGTGCAGGAAGGCAGCTTTGTTTTCAAGAAGACGAGAAACGGTGCCAGTAAAGGGGAAACATTCTTCCGTTCACTTACGCAACACCACTACAGAGGCTGCTTTGCCCTTAAGCCTCAGACACAGACGCATACACACACACGGGCTCAGACCCTCCTCTATACAAATCCAATTGGCTGTAATGAGACTATAGTGGAGGCTGGAGCTCAGAGCTGGACTGGAGCAGAATCAGGAGGAAGAAACTGTTACTGTTTACAAAAAACCTGTCTTCACAAAGAAAGGAGCACTGGTCAGGCCTCCTAGGTGACTCATTTACCAAAAACAGGCCTCAACAAAAGTACATAATTAGCTAAGGTCCTCTTACATAGATTATGCACTTTTTTCTGGATGTGTTGTAAATTGGAAGAAGTTTGTTCAACCTTCGCTCCTTCAGCAACCTCTGATCACTTAAGGAGAAAATGGGGAAGTTGGTGATAATTAAAGAGGGCACACTGCAGACAGACATTCTAGCCACCCTTTCATTACCACGCTCATTCTGCAGCTTCCGATAGCTGCAGGGTACCAAACATTCTGCACAGAAAAAAAAAAGTCATGGGTTTGTGGTGTGCTGGTTTTTTAATTACTTAAGCTGTTGATCTTTGTTTCCAAGAACTTTCCTGTTTCCTACACCTCTGCAGACAGTGTTAGCCGAGTACTTGACAAAATGCCTTGACAATGACAAAGCAATGATGTAGTAGAGATTAAAACTAACACAATGGTAAACAGTGGAAAGTGAAACCTTGTGATACATCTACCAACTGGAAGTGAGAACAAAATATTACGTACACATACTTTGTTTCATGTTGAACCACAAGGCCCTACCAGGATTTCAGTCTTTTAAAAACAGACTGAACAAACAGCATTGTTGGCACAAAATAGAGCACTGACTAGGACGGCACAATTGATCTAATTGCAATGTCGTTATTTAATAAAACAGAAAAGGTATGTGTGACGTTCCCTTCTCTGTGTGCGCTACAGTTTGCCATTATCTCGGCCCACACTGGGCTCTCGTATGTGCCCCTAAAAACTATGGAGCTAAAAATGTCTCAATAAAGATAAATAGATGATTCATAAATACACACACAGAATATACAAATGCACACAAGATTCAGAAATACACAGGACAAGATTCAGAAATGTATTTCTGATGTACACACAAATATATCTTGATTTACAAACTGCTTGTGGTCCATGAACTTCACTGCGTTTGTGTGTGAATTTTGAGACTCCCCTGACTTGGTTCGACACACAAATGCATTTTTTTATACAGGGAATGATCTGCAACCAATCAGATCTCTCCCTTGTTTCAGCCAATCACAAGAACGCACCCGATGTAGGGGACGATTTACATAAGCCAATCACATGAATGCGTTCACACAGCGCTATTTCCATGTGGTGCGGCCGTCTCTGACTGACCTCAACATGGCTTCTGGCAACGAGAGGAGAGCGGAACTTAACAGGTTTTGCTACTTATCCCCTTGTTATGAGATGATGTTGTTTAATTATTAATGTTAATCGGTTTAATTGTGTAACTATCAACATAAGCTAGCGAGCTACGCTAGCGCGTCTGCATGCTCATAGGGTCAGGCTAGTACCTTCCATAAAGTTGAAATTCTTGTGAATAAAGTGACTGTTTGACCAAGCGGCAAACTTCCGGTCTCCGGTCTCCACCTGAAGCCAATACTTAAGTATCTGAAACTGCAATTCATCGAGTGGCCACTTGAGGCTGGCTGCAGAAGGGAGTCAATCTCCATTGACCCCCATGTTAAAATATCCAACTTTACAGCAGAATAAAACATGTTTACAGCCTGGTTCAAAAAAGGTTTTAGTGCATATCGCTAATTTTGCCCTTCGTGACAACTGTGAGGGGGGTTAATTTTTTTATAACTCACCTGCTTAAATTATATTAAGCTATAAGTTCTGCATTATTAGGAGCGTGGCCGCTTTGATTGACAGGCGCGTCTAGCCTCTGCCACTCCTAGCTCTCGGTCTGCCGTCTGTTAGCCTCACTCAGTTACGCGGAGCTCTGAGGCTCAGCCTGTCGAGGCTTTTGGACATTTCTACATGCAGATACCGGATGAATAATGGCAGGCAGTGCAGTTCATTGGAGAGAGAACCTCCAGGAAATCCGTGTTCTACTTGGTGACTGAAATTCCTGTATTTTATTTATGTGTTACGTTATGTGTTTATATACAGTCTATGTGTTTGACAGGGTCTGTCGCCCCAAAACGAGGTAGCAGCTCGGGTGTTTGTGCAATTATTGGCCCGGGAGCTTGGAACATCTATATGGTAGTTATCATGTTGGATAGGCTATGATGTTAATATTTCTGAGTGAGGATGACTGTGGTGCAGCTGAAACAAAGAAATGTAGTTTAAAAGTGAGTTTTTATTTATTATTAGCTGCTGATAGTCTGAATCTGAATAAAATACGAAATGAGCAAGATTTTATTAATGTAAAATCTAGAAGTCTAAAACTTTACAGTCAGTTTGAACCTAGACATATTTTCCACTGCAAAAATCATTAATAGCCTAACCTAAGTTACTGGGTTGGACAGAGGCATAGATAAGTCCTTAAAGATATGAAGCATTTTTGTTGCAATAATAAAAGGTTTATTTCGTGTTTAGAAACGATAAGCAGAACCAAATTTTTTCCCCAGAATAAAATTAATTGTATTTATTTAAAAATTTCCCAGGTCAGATTCCCAACCGTTCCAGGCAGATGGCAATAAGAATAGTTAGATGAGGGACTAGCCATCTTTTTATACTTTACTAGCAAATGTGGAAATAATAAGTTAAATGTATCACCTTCTCATGGCCTGCCTCACCCTAGCATCGCTAACGTTAACCGGCAGAGTTTCGCTCCCACTCCTCGCCAGAAGCCATGTTGAGGTCAGTCAGAGACGGCCGCACCCGCACCACATGGAAATAGTGCTGTGTGAACGCGTTCATGTGATTGGCTTATGCGTAAATCATCCCCTACGTGGGGTGCGTTCTTGTGATTGGCTGAAACAAGGGAGAGATCTGATTGGTTGCAGATCATTCCCTGTATAAAAAAAATGCATGGGAGTCGAGCCAAGTCAGGGGAGTCTCAAAATTCACACACAAATGCAGTAAATTTCACAGACCACAAGCAGTTTGTAAATCAAGACATATTTGTGTGTGCATCAGAAATACATTTCTGAATCTTGTCTTGTGCATTTCTGAATCTTATGTGCATTTGTGAATTTTGTGTGCATTTGTCAATCTTCTGTGTTTTTTTTAATTTTGTGTGTGCATTTGTGTATCCTGTGTGTATTTATGAATCGTGTGTGCATATATGTGAATGTAGTGCATGTATTTATCTTTATTGAGACTCTTTTAGCTCCATAAAAAAGCAGAAAGGCCTAAGCCTACTTGCAATGAGAAAAATTATTTATGAGCAGTGTGCCAGTAACTTTTAAGACAACAACCTACCGTAAGCCCCTCCCCCGGCCCGCCGCTAATCGTTCAAAACATAGTCAGAAGCGCCACTGGAGCACAGAGAGAAATGGTTGCTCTGTGACAGAGACAGAGCAATGTCGGCAGCAGCTGAAGCGGTAAGACAGAAGAAAACAGGGACAAGATAAGGAAGGTTTGGGTTTGGCTCACTGGCCATTTAACGTTCGCTATATGTGTGCATTATGTTGTTCAACATGTTCAACTTTTCACAGAGCCAACGTGCTTGTCAGTCACTTTTCGTTAACCATCACAGCCTGGATGGGGCGGGACATTAAAAAAGCCTGACATGCTACAGCAAATCATTAAATGTTGAACAATATGATTTTTGACAAGTTAGGACTTAGCATTAACAAATTAGAGACTGGTGTAGAGACTTTTGCTTGCACAAGGATTTAAGATTCGACTAGTGATGAAATGGTATACTATTATATGAAATTATAATGAATGTAGTATATTATTGTTATACTAACCGTATACTGTTAACTAGACAGTATACTCTTTATTTAATACAATCGTGTACAGTTCCTCCTCCAGGTTGAGGATAAAGACTGTGCATTACAAAGATATACATTGCCATTGTGCCAATATGTGCTCCTTCTAGCTGCCTCCTCTGTAGGGCAACACACTTCCCTTGTTCTGTTTTACATCTATTTAACTAGTTATTGTTAAACTTTGTTCATGTTGAGAATTACACATTTCAAAATGTCAGTATTTCTAAGTGGACTTAGTACCATTAGTTCCATTATAATTGAATTGCAGTCGCAGTATTGTCCACAATCCAATCCAATATGACTTTTTCTAGCCCTAGTCCTGACGCATGAACAGAGAAGAAGACGCCAGTTACAACAATATTAAGGAGCAATTTGTCTGTTTGTCTCTGTAGATCATCCGAGTTACAAGGAAAACACATTTATTTGCTATAAACAGTATTTAAAATCAGGATTTTCATGTAAAGCTTGTGAACACTGCTAATTTTGCAACTTCTACTTTGGTGTTGTGAAAGTCATTGCACTTTTGCTCTGCACATTTTGCCAGCAACCCATCTCCACTTTTCTACTCAACTGAGGGTGAAACAGGAGAGGTGGAAGTATTTACACCTGACTTTGATGCAATGCAACCTCGTATGAACTATGTCTTTTTCAATTCCAAGTAAAGAGGAAGTCCACTTTAATTTCAGGTCCACTTCAGATTCCACTTGTTGCAGCTGTGTGAAGGTCAGAGATATACTGTTCACATAAAACAACAGGCACTATACTCAGTAGCATACACTACTTGGCATTTGAAGTGGTGGTGTATGTCCCTCTTTTTAAGCCTATATCAATGCACTGACCAAGGCATGCAAATTAGTTATCGAAGTAAGCAAATTTTGTCGCCTGTCAGGTGTATGGAAATTTTCCAGGTATAATAATCCGGTGACAGATTTGAGTTGTTGACATTTGCAGTCAAATTTAAAACCCTTGTGCTCGGAATTGGGTAATAAAGTGAGAATGTAGTGATTCCAATATTATCAGGAGTCGTCACTTGATGTTATTTTTCTTTTTGGTTTGTCCAGTAAAAGCTTCCAGGGACTGTTCCCCTAAAATAAAAAGCTTTTGGTCATGTCGCCCAGCCCTGCTTTTACACTGCATTAATTATGCAGCTATACCCTTAAATACAAGAAAGATCACCATTTCCAATATTGTGTCTAATACAGCATACATATAAATATGTGACAGTAAAAGATGGAGAAAGACAGCTTATTGCCAGCAGCTTCCTGTAAAGGTGACATATTATTACACGGCCTAAAGTTACAACAATAGCCTAAGCTCTTTTCAAAAGAGGACAAAAGGAGGACAAGCTCAGTTGAGTTCTTCTAGCACGATTGTGGTTTTGACTCGGTTAATAACCCCCATCTGAACTTTTTGCCTTACTCCGTGTCAGAAATGGTTAAGCTGTAGTAATATTCCCTGAAGGGAAGGCCGGTGTTGAGCATGCTTCAGCCCCACCAACCATGATGTCATAAGAGTGACGTCAACGTGCTTGATGTCTCAGTGTTTTGAACCCAGATCCTGCACATTGATGGGAGTAGTGTGACATACTGAGCCCACACCCCTCGCACATGCCCAATGGAATTTACAGGCTCTTCTCAAGAAGTACTGAGTGATGTCACATGATTTGCTACTCGTGTCTGCAGCAACATGCGGTGGAGTGGCAACAGAAATTCTACAGAAAGATAATAACATTACTTGACTCCAGTTTACACACACTGCCTGTGACACTTAACACAATGACATTTCATGCACAACATTTTCTAGCTATTAATAGTGCAGAATTTAAAGTAAATCCTCCACAGAACCACCAAACTACTTTTCGGCATGAGAGGCTATTAAGATGTAAATGGTTAATTTAAGTCCCTAAATTTGTCCTGATTCTTGTTCGTTTCTCAGCTGGCAATTATTCTTGGAAAGCAGCCCAATAACTGAGAGTATTAATGAGTCCTCTGACTTCAGGTGCCTGCTAATGCTGCATAGCATTTCGCAAATTAAAATTACGAAGCACTCGGAGCTTATTAAAATACTTGCCATCAACTCCATTTCTGTACATTATATAATTCAGAACATTTTCCCCAAATCATTATCAGTCCCCACAGAATTGAGTCAAAGTGCTGGATTATTTTGGGCGGGGCAAGATAGCCTGTTTTTGACTGGATTCCTTACAAAATGCAGATTTTAGAGCAAACTGAAGATACAGAGCAGTTATCTACCTGCCTACTATCCTTCTTCTTCATTGTCAAATCTTGACTGGTGATCCATAAGAAACCTAAAAGCTACAAAATGACAAAATTATGATGATTCAATTGACTCACTGCCGAACAGTGTCAGATTTTCTCTGGAAAAGCAGTGCCTCCTCAAATCAAGTTGTAGTGTAAGAGACTCTGGTCAAGCACAGGTCACGGTCAGTCTCGACAGCTTCCTCAGCTTCTTTTTGGAAACAGGTTGAACTGTCAATGGAATCACCAAGGTCACAGATCAATGGGCAGCACAAAGCAGGCTTACGGTCATTAAGCCATGACCCACATGCCCATGTCCCCTTTGGTCACATGGATTAAGTTGAGGACAGCGATTGCAAAGCCTAAATCTCAAGAAGCATTTCATTTGCTGAAAGGTGATCCTTATCTGAGTAGAACTACTTTGTCAGGAAGTAGCATTCAAAGTTGATGTCAAATATGGTCAGGTGCATGTGCTGGCCATAATTAGTGGTACATAACTAGTATGGAAACATCTGTTAAGATCTGTTATTAAATAGTGGATTTTAAAGCCAGTCAAAGGTTTTGACATAATTAATCAAAACAAAGATGTCAAGCCTTGAAACCACTGGATAAAAAGAAAACTACATACTAGGATAATATATCCATGTGCCTGTGTGGAGTATAAGAATCTAATATTGGCATCACGCTTGAAGCAGTTTATTATATTGTATTTTATGAATGACTGTACGTCACAAAACTAAAATTAATATTAAAAAGTTGTACTTACTCATCTATGGCCTAGGCTTTACTGAAATATATTAATAGATTGACTGGTCCAGTAAGCATATTGTTAAATTAATGCTATGACATGACATTAGCTCCAATGGCAGATGTCCCATCAACAAGATTTTATTAACGCAAAAATCAGTCTGCCACAACTTCCCAACTACACTTTTTTACTGCCAATGAAGGGGTTTTTTAACATCAGAGCTCTGTGATTAAACTTTTCCCCCCAGAGCTTGAAAAAGCTGATCTCGTGAGAAACGTCCTCAGGTGTTGTTTTCCAAATATAAACGGGTCGTTAAAACCGTGGAGCTAACCATAGATGAACAACGGTGAGAAAACAAACCAGCCCACCGTGGTCTGTGTGTGGATAATTGCGGACATTGTGTCTCTCCATCACACTTGACTGCACAGATCAAAGCGTGGATAGCTGTCACGGCTTCACCATTATTCTGCCATTTCTGCGGGTATTGTTGACACAACTAAAGCTACTCACGCTCGCATTTAGCCATCTTCAACGGGGAGAATTCACTTTTCCACGACTGTAAGGTGAAGCTTCAAGACAAACAAATCACATTAGTAGGTCGAAATAATAGAAAAGAGAAGAAAACTTACCAAAAACGTATATATTCGGGTCAGTGACAAACCTACGGAGGCATAGGGTTTGGATGTAGCATTTCCACTGGCATTTCTCAGGCGTTTCATTTCACAAACAGACGTCCTAAAATATGAGCTTCGGCTCTCCGCGCGCTCTTAAAGCCCCAAAACAGCAACAACAACAAAAAAGAACCGTTTTACTGCATGTTGGTAGACTTCATCTATCAACTTTTCGGTCGAGGCTTGTTCTGAAAAGGGGCCGTCCGTTACGAGACTTTACTACTGCTGAAGTGCTGCTGAGCCCTACAGTGTGTACACACGTGACCCTCCCCCACCGTTATTGCTGCTGCACGATCGCGAGGCCCGAGTCTACTCTGATTGGACGGAGGGCAGGGAGGTGGGGCGCGAGGGAGACTGAGGGAAACACACACACACACACACACACACACACACACACACACACACACACACACACACACACACACACACAAAACTGCAGTAATATATCACAACAACGTTCCTTACGTAAACATAGTGAGTGTCATATTGTAAGTGGCGACTTTTGACATCTACTGTGGCTCATGCATCCGCTAAAGTCATGATTACACTTAAGTATTTTTTTTGCAAGTCATGTTGTGTGTATATTTGTTTCCCCATTCTTATGAGTTCCCCCCTTAACTTGAACTCAACCCTACCCATACCCACCCTTTAATAATAATAATATTAATAATATTAATAATACACTTTATTTATGTAGCACTTTTACAAAGTTAGATAGTTACAAAGTGCTTTACATTATTGAACACACAATTAAAAAAATCAGTCATTTCAAGATAGATGCAAATTAAATCAAGCAATATGAAATGACATAAAGTTCCACACCAGTGATACAGTTAAAATATATGTGTAAGACAAGACAGAAATGGAAGGATGCACTAAAATGAATAAAAGGCTGTTTTGTATGGTGTATCTAAAAGATGTCACCGATCCTGCGATGACAAGTTCACAATTTTTCAAGTCTGTTTTAATAAAAGATAGTCAAGCATCCACATCGCAACAGCTGTGGCGACCCAATCATTGCTTCTTTTCATACTGGCCCTGAAGACATCCGAGGACACACATAGTCAGCAGACTATTAGACAATTAAGTGGATATCCTCCAAAGTCTTTTTAATACAAAACACCCTAGTCAGTTACTTTGAGAGTGCATTAGGAAGGGATAACATGTATGAACATTGCAATTTCTGTTGTAACATTCACACGCGCACCTGATTATTGTGGCCTTTGCCCTAACCCAACCAGTTATCTCTGTAAAGCCTGACCATTTAAACATTTCTGATCCCAAACTGATTTGCAATAAAACAACAGGTATTGTGTTGGTGGGGTTGTGGTTTTTCAGGTTCTGGTGAGATATGAAATTTGATCCAGGAAGGCCAGTTTGAGTAAAACGTTTCCATGGAAAACAAAGTTCTTGTTGCTCAAAATGAAAGAAAATCAACATTGAAATCCCAGAGGCGAAATAATGCTGGCTTTCTATTGTGGAGATATGAGGAATAGGAGGAAATGTTTGTAATGAAGCAGAATTGATTATCACTTTGGGAAGGACTGTATGTTAGAATGGTGATATGATTTTGTGTTGTTCGGTTGAGTGCAGACTTTAATTAATCAACGGAAGTTTGCTAAGAAGATTAAGGATTATGATGTAAATTCTTTGCAGTTTATAGCACATATGATAATCCTGACAAGGAGAACAAGGTTGTACAGCAGATGCAACAGATTGTACAGTAGCTAATTTCACCATGCACTCTGATAGTCCATATAGATAATGTGCCTGGTTAGTTAGTAACTTCTTTTCATACTATGCCTAAAGGCTGCAGTGGTGTATGACCAAATACTCATATATTAATTTTCTGGTTTATTGCTTGGCTGGTTACACATTCAAGTTGCATTTTGCAAAGCCTGACATTATTATATTTTAAAAGCCCAATTAAATCGCAATGATTGCAGTGTCTCATAGTGATATTCCTTTCAGTACAGTACTACCAAAACTTTTAGGTGCTAATGAGTCATACAGAGATAGCAAGTAAATGCCACTGGAGACCTATAAAACGCTTTTTGATTGCTAGACTCTATCCACGTGCCTGAGATAACATGGCACATGCAGCATGGTAACATCAGTGCTTCACTGTCTACAGATTCATCTCTTAATTTCCTGCTCAGTACTCGAGGGGACGGATGGATACAGCAAAAAAGTCCTGAAGTAAAACCCTTAATGTCCAAAGTGTTAAAAGAACCCCTAAACATTTCATTAAACTCTTAAAAAACATCTCTGTGCCTCTTCAGCTCTTCTAGCAAATAATGGATTGGTTCTAGGCCAGCAATAAAAATGAAAAACGGTACTGAAAGATTTTTGGAATGCACAGTTTCAAAACAAAGCTTAGCTTGTGATGGCTCAGTGAGCACACTCAAGCTTTATAAAGTGCATAGAAGTGCTGAACGTATGTCTCGTATGCCACTTTGAAAGGACTGAAGTAGAAATATTGAAATGGAATAATTCAAGAGCAGCGTATTTCACTGATCTTATATTTAAGAGTTTGTGTAACCAGAGTCCTGTTAAGTATAATAGATTCAGTTGATTGCTTCTTTCTCACTCAGATATGTGTACCACAGAAGTGTAAGGTTTGAGAGTATAATGCCTAATTTGGTGGCTAATACTTCAGGAAACTGTAAGTCAATATGTCAAAACCAGTTCCCTTGTTGTAGATTTCACTGAAAATAATCAGTAATCAAGTAAGAACAGGGGAAACTGGAAAAATACATTCACTATGTCTACTTCTCTTCAAAAAGTATAAAAGCAAAAATATGGAATATATGACTAAAATACGTCAATTTTCACAACATGGCAGTAACAGCAGTTTAGTGCAGTGGAAACACACAATCCTTCTTTTTGCATGTGCTATAGTGATCACTTTTGCAAGGACTTCTGCATCTCAGGAGTGAGTCTTAAATGTCAAGCGCTATACTTTCCACAGCTGCACTGATGATGAAGCCAAATCAGAAGCAAGCATGGTTAGAGAATATTATTTTCAGCAGATGAGTGGGGAGATATTCACCAATTTAAAGTGTTGATGGTGGCGAGGCTCTGATCTCCCTTATAGTGTATACTACATGGATAACATGACAACTGTAATAATCGGCTCCTAAACCTGTCATCAGTATGACAGTGTGATGAGTATGAATATGGTCAGCACACAATAACTTTGAGAGTGACTCTCCGTCAGTGCTACTTTGTAAGTTTAAAATGTAGCACTTTAGCTTTGGCTTTGACTGTGCAGAGAGATTTATACAGAATGGCAACTGCAAGAGAAAAGCCAGAACACCAGCAATAGCACTGCAGTTTGAAAACCAGATGGAAAATCAGCAAATTTGATATCATTTTAAGTCCCCTCAAAAGGAAGATCCTTCTTGTTCCTGGCCGGCCAGCCTGGATTATTTTATCACTGCTTTTCAACTAATTGAGGCGCAGGTTTCTGATTCCTGCAAAAGCATCACCATGGATACAGAGATCAGAGTTATCCTGACAATTTACTGTTCAAAGTGTTTACGTATCAGATGAGACACTTCAAGTCCATCACCAATTAGAATTTGACACGTTGACTGTTCAATACAAAGTGGTCATTCATGCATGCATCACTTCTGCAAGCTCTTACAAAGTGATAAAACTAATGAAGGATTACACAATACACAGACACAGGATTTTGTCATGGAACTACATAAAAGGTTGATTTCACTGATAAAGTGTTTTTATTTGAAAATGTTGCTTTGTTTAATTTCAGAAAATAATTAAGATGACCTGAAATAAATAGCAAACCCTTCATCACTTACAGTCTCACTTGTGTGCGAAGGTTGGGTGTTAATGCCATAATCCCTCACATATAATCTTCCAAGTTCCACGACATTAGTCAGATTAATTCTACCATATATGCTTACCATATGCACAGCTTATAGTTTTCTTAAGCTTGTATGGCTGAAGCTGGTCAGGTGGTTCTCTCAAAGAATTATAATAAAATTCACAGTTTCAAGCTTTTTTCCCAATGATCCTGTCTGTGCAAATAGCCCTTAGTAGCACATTATATGTATCAAATAAGAAGATAATATTGCCATTAATTAGGATATGAATTCAGGTAGCCCTTGTAACATGACAACCAAGAGAAAAAGATTATTGCCAAGGTAATGCTTTTTGGGCTTTGGTATATTTTCTGAATCCTTTGTTTATAGTATATTTTATATTTATTAGAACGTTTTTAAATGTATTAGATAGTTGTGTGTCATCATTGTTCTTAATTGCAGGTTTAAATAGGGAACAAATGTTGGTTAATGGTGGTTTGTGTGGCAGGACCAGTGATGTGGTAATTTACTGCAGCAGGGGAGAAAGTGAGTGTTAGTGTGTTAGGGGCAGAGTGGATCGTGGGTCTGAGGACTAAATCACAGTTTATCCCCAATCAAGCTCTAAAATCTGTTCCTATTCTTGGAAGCCTCAGCACCACTGTAAGGCTCTAGTCTGCATTTACTCTGCAGGACTTTAGGCTGCATGACAACATGTGGCTTGTTTACAAATGAAAGTCTATGGCCAGCCACAGTCAGACCCGGATGCACGTCAGCTGTTTGCACAATCACTTTGGCACCAGATGGCCACAGATAAGTAATGTGAGTCTAATGATAATTACTAAACCACAGTGTCTGTGGGCACACTGAAATTCTGAAATATTTCATCAGATTATGACTTTAAGTCATGTATTTTCTCACAGAGAACTGCCATAATACTAGAGCTGCTACAGTACTGAAAAAGGATATTGCCAGAAAGTTCCAATCACAGCAGCAGACACACCTCCGTACTTGTCTGGCTGACATTTTTTTATGTGGAGAATTATATTGCACAAATAGAGGCAAACAGTGCTACAAAGCAGTACAGTGCATGCTGTGCACATGCCTTTAAGCCCAGAGGCCTGGGAGTGCACATTAAGCTCATTAAGTCTGTGGTGGAGATTATGGTGCGTTGCAGACCAGGCACCAGCGTCCAGTGGCTGGAACGTCTCCTCATTTTCAGACAGGAGGGAGGAAGTGGCTAGATGAGGGTGGAAGAGCTCCTCCTAGTCACTATCAAGTCAACATTTCCAATTCAGACAGATGGCTGACTCAGGATCATATATGCTTCATTAATATATAAAATTAGACAGAATGAAGACTTTTGCCCTTTAAAAAATATATCTTCTAATTTAGATCTAATTTAAAACAGATGTTTGAATGATGGAAATGCCATCTAAAATTAAATGCATAATTGTTAGTTATTAGTTATTACACATACCCACACTACTGAAAATAAATAAAGTGCAATAAAGTGTTGATAATGTACTGCAGGAGAGCAGAGCTTAGCTAGAGTGTGCTCCCATGAAAATCCAAAACAAGTTCATAAACATCAGTATGAACCCTGTAGCTTGTTTTTGTTTTGCCATCACAACTGATTAGGCACCACACTGAGGTCTGTCGTCCTGTCAGACAGCTTCCTGAAAAAAGGCTTCCCATGTGACATAATATGTTTGTGTCACCAGCCTTGCTTATAGAGGAGGTGTATGTGTGTGCAGATCATATGTGTGTTTTATCCAGTGTTGTGAACATAGCTAAAAGTATTGAAATGTTTGAATGATGGACGAGGGTAAATATATATACAAATGATGGTGTTACTGCAGAGAAAGAATAGCGGCGGAGCCTGGATTAATATAACACTATGTAAGCTTGTCTCCTAAGCTGGTGTCTGTGTGTTTAAATTTTGATATTCTCCTCCCATCTGTTTGTCTTCTATCATTTTCCCTAAATATTCATTAACCTTCGAGCTTTTCAAGCCAAATAATGTCATGAGCAGTAGTGATTTTTGTTTTGTTCCACAGCCCTCCTTTTGATTTATACTTATGTGAGCAGTATGCCTGGGCATCAAGATGGCAAATAGTACATCTGCTAAACTGGAGCTGCTTCTGCTAGTCTAAAAAACAGCTAGTGCAATTAAGGATCATTTTGGGAATCTTCCAAATATCAACATCTACAACTCAGAAGCTGTTAAGTAGCTAGACAATTTTCAGTCATTTTCCATTGAGTGACACCATGCATATCAGTTTGGTGTCCATGTAAATCAATAATACATAGCCAGCTGCTCTTTCCTGTGGTGTGCCTCTTTCAGTTTGCCTTGTTCATACTTCTACTAGGGCAGATGAGTAATACTTTTAAAAGGTACTGTATCTAAAATCACTGCTATGCAGATGATGCCCATATATATCTTTCACATTGATTTATATGACTTGTTAAAGGTTTAGTGGGCAATATTTAGTATGATCTATTGACAGAAATGCATTATAAAATCCATAACTATGTTTTCAGTGGTGTTTTAAGACCTTACATAATGAACCATTATGTTTTTATTATTTTATCTTATTTTATTATCTTGAGACATTTCTATCTACATACACCACAGGTCCTCTTACAAGGGTGGTGCCATGTTTGGCTGTCATGTTTTGCTGGCATGTTTCTACAGTAGCCCAAATGGCCAAACTGTCTACAGAGCACTTTTTGTGGCTGCGTTGAATGTGTACAAGAAGAAGTATTAGCAGTAGTAGTAATGTTAAAGTAGTAGTAGTAGTAGAAGTAGTTGTCTGATTTGTAAGTGATTTGAAGTAAGAAGGGAAATGAAATTTGGACAAATAGAGGCCAACATGTTTTAGCACAAGAGCTGACAGAACGTGTTGGCCACCATAGCTTCTCCTACGCAATTTGCAACCCTTACCACTAATGCCAACTTACACGCTGAACCTTTAAATCAAGCGTAAAGATGAATTTCTTGCAGCTTAATACAGGAAAACCTGAGGTTATTTTTGTGCCACAGAGGTTTCTTAAATTGCAACATGTATTGGGTACCTTTCTGGGTTTTGTATCTGTAATTTTATTTTACATTTTTGTGAAACTGTTTTACTATTTTATTTAGGAACTCAATGTGTTTTTCTTGATGGGACTATTCCACAAACACAATGTGACCCAAATATTACAATTGCGTAAATCAGGAGTGACCCTGACCATGCACACATCAGCATGCAGATAAAAAGGCCTCCTGCAGTACATGCATAGTTTTGTAACATTCCTGGAGAAAATGAAGAGGACAGTTGATGTTTTGGTACTGGGTGTATTTAAAAAGGGGATACAGGGTAAAAGCAGGGAGAAAAAACATGCAGACAGCTGTTTCCACCCACTGCACTGCTATAAGCTTGACCCCAGCTAAAGAATGAGCACTGACCCCAGGTCAACCTTGTAATGTATCCTTTTCAATAACATCCACCTCAGCAGAATGCTTAAACATTAGTTTTATGGCACGTTCCTGGGATTTTCCTTGTCTCTCAAGGGAAATTAATTGTTGCCTTTTGTCATAGAATATGAGTCCAAATCAGGTCAGCTCGCATGATGCTTTTAGTGTAAATACAATCCAAACTATCGGGGTGACCTCCATTAGGAAACTGAGTGATTAAATAGTCTCCTGATTGATCATCACCGTAATTTTGGCCACTGCTGGATCATCTAGATGCACTCATAATTATTATGGTTGTCATCATCATCATCATCATCATCATCATCATCATCATCATCATCATCACAGCCATGGCTGTGGTTGCTTATAAGTTACTGGTTAATGGTAACTAAACATCTTTCCATTGTACTTGTAGGTATCACTGTGAAAGGCTCATTTACGGAATTGACTGTTGCACGAAAAACATCTGAAAAATCCTGTGTGAAAAGAATCCAAGGTGGCCAGAGCAATTGGACTTGGTTGAAGACAGTCGAAGATGTTTCGCCTCTCATCCAAGAGGCTTCTTCAGCTCATCCAAGTCCGTTTGGATAACTATGATCTAAATGACTCTTGAAGAATCTTTACAGATATGAGTTACGAACATTTTCAAAACCTACTACTGACAGGTTTATGAATACCCATCCAAGTTATGTACATTATACATTTTATAATTGCTTATTCCTTATAATAAGGAATAAGCCAATAATTGCATTTTGTGCAGGTAAACATTATCACACTGCCAAATACATGCATGTTAAGTCACATTAAACTCTGCAGTCTTGTTCAACTATTTGCTTTTATTAGAGCTACTGAGTCTGGGGAGGCAAATCCTCTTGCTCCTAATCTAGTTAAGAATGCATTGGTTTTTACACACTTTAATTGTAAAGGAGGTTAATGTTTTTTTTGTTGCCCCTTTCTATTTTTTTATAATGGGATATTAAATATAACTTGAACACAAAATTATATTAAGTTCACCAAAGGCATCAGTTGACCTCAGTATATATTCAAAAAACCCTGCATATTTTCCTTTCTTTTCCTTTTCATGGTTTCTTTATCTCAGTGGGACAGAGAGGAGTGTCAGGGCAGCAGGGGTTCTAGTGAGGGCCCGCAGGACTCCCGCCTCATGGGCCCCCTCCTCCATTCTGCTACAGCCGTAAGCCAAGATTATTACGCTGTTTGGTTCCACCAGATGTGGCAGAGCCACTGGATGGGCACTGTCTGGTCCTGATGAGCAGATCTAAGGGGGATTAGTGGCCTGTTGTGGTGGATCTGCAAGAACAGTGGGAGGCTGTCCACACACAGCTGTGTGTTTGTATGTTTCATAATGCTTTGGCCTCTGGCCTGTCTCTGGCTTTGGGTCCAACCCTGAACCACCTTTCCCTCCCACTAACCTCAGAGTTCAGGGAGCTCTTGGACTGCAGACGGCAGGAACTCCAAAATTTCTGGAACAGCATGAAAGCTTTTAAAGAAACATGATTCTCCCTCAAGGGCTGTGGGAGAAAAGTGCTCAGACAGACACACTGTATCATCTGAAAGTGTATTATTTCAATGGCTGCAGTTGTGTGGGATTTATACAGCTTGACAAACATGTCCAAATCAACAGACTGTTTCAGAATGTAATTTATTGTGTAAATGTAAGCACTGTTGTATTAATACTATTTTAAGGTATGTTTGCTGAACAATGAGTCAGTGTTAGTCTTGGCTATGATTAAATAACCCTCTCATACAGAAAGAAATCCTTGTTTGGGCCAGAGAAACTGCTCACAGATAGGTACCCCTACTGGCACAGACAATTGCTTCTGTGCAGGTGAAGTTGCCAAGTTGTGTTTATGTCAGTGACTGGTCATATTTCAAGTCCCTATAGCAGCCAATGCTAGCTGGTGACAGTTTCTATTTACAGAAACCCCCATGGACAAAGAGTTGGTGGAAAATGTCAGCTGATAAATGTCTCATGGGAAAAAATGGACCAGCATTTAAGAAAAAACATTCATAGAGAAATATATCACACTGCTACATTTACCATAAGCTTTCGAGTGTGTTGGTGTGTTGGAAACAAGCATGATTCAAATAAGTCATGTCATCACAGAAAGATATTACTTTCTTTTTTCATTTTTAGAGATAAAACAAGTGTTCACATGTTTGAGATATGTGAAATCGAGACATTTATGTGCATGTTATGGAGTTTTTGTAAGACTTAACCTGACTTAATTACTCTACTTTTATACACGAACAAACAAGTTTACATACTAACAAAATGTCAGTATTAATTAAGGTTAGAACCTCCGTGGCTTTAATCAGAGCACTACAAGAAGTTGATTACGTCCTGCTTTTATTATGTTTGATTACACTTAATTACTTCTTATCATTAAACTCACTATCTCAAAGAAAATATGAACGCAGATGCAAAATCCAGCAGCAGCACTGGTTCAAAGCTGTCTGATCCAATTTCTTTGTTGACCCACATTTCTTTGGTTCTTTAGCACGGGCTGCACTGTTTTTTCCACCCTTTTTCTCAAAACACTTTCCTCAAAGCCTTTCCCAATAAATCAGAAAGTGGAGCGGTCAGAAGAAATTGCTGTCCTTCCAAACTTTTTTTCTAGAAGGCCTTAGTGCACACACAACATCACTACCAACTGTTTGGATTCAGTGTCTCTTTCCTCTCACTCTCTGTGTGTTTGATGTCATGGTTTGGCTGTCCTCTAAAGCATTCATTTCAGAGTGGTTACTTTGGGCCTCATTTTGACTCACTGGCTGTCTGCCTACACCCTGTGGTTTACCATCCACTACAGCAATTGCCTGTATGTGTGTGTATGTGTGTGTGTGTGTGTGTGTGCAACAAATATTGTACACACTCTTGGACAGCAACCTTTATGTAGTGGAGAGGCTTGCGTACTCCAATGAGTCTGATAGTTATGCTGAATTTATATCCCTGACAGGTTCAACCAAACCGGACAGGTCAAAGGTGATGAGGCAGACTAAGCAATCCCTGGTCCTTTAGGTTGGGGGTTGGGTGTGGGGTTAACTTCCCCACCCTCAGAAAAAGTCTGAGTTACAGAAACTTTGATAAATGAAAATGAAAATGAAAAAGTGGGATAATGATGCTACCCCACAAACCTGCAAAGGCTGTCACACCTGAATCATGCTCCAGGCTGGCAAGAAACCAGATGGACACAGTGTAGAAGATGAGGAGGCAAAGCATACAGAGGTAGTGATGAACAAGACCACTAGAAAGACATATAAACCCACCCCTCGCCTCATCTCCGCACCCTTCAAAACCAACAACACAAGAGTGGAAGCCCACACAATCCAGTGTTATGAACCCACCAATGATGCAGAGGATGAGATTAAAAACTAGGCTTGAACAACATACTCTGTAGTATTGGAACCAGACACCTCATTATCTCAATGGGTCAATGCTAAAATTTCAGGACAAAATGAGAGATATGATGCAGCAATGGGAAAACATTTGTGTCTGTAAAAAGTTGAGAAGGTCCATGGAAGATGTCAGAACAAGAAGAGGAGCAGATGCAGCTTCAGATTAGCACCTCCTGGTAGGGAAATTCAAGCTAAGGCTTGTGGCCCAGTGGTGTTTGAAGAGACAAACAGAGAGAAATACAACACCGAATACCTCAGTATGGCGAAAAAGTTCAAGGGTATTCTCTCAAGATAAATAGGCCACCACCGGCAGAACAGCCACATAATCCCATAGCCAGGATACAAAACAAAACACACAACAAACAGGCAACCTCCGGAGAATACTAAACATCTGGTGGGGAGACAAAGTAAGCAGTGTGGAAATGGGGAAAAACAGGCCAAAATCTTACTGACTTGCAAATTTGAATGGGAAAGTGTTGAATTGGACCCACCCTCAGAAAACCTGCAAAAAAACATCACACGACAAACCCTGAAAATGGAACCACCAAGGAAGAGGTGTCCGGGCAGAAATGTCTGGGAGAGGGCCCAACTTGGGAAATCTCAAAAGAACCGCCAACAACTGAGTGAGATGGATTGGAGGACATTTTTCAAGGTCATAGAGGAGCAAAGGGCTTAAAGCAACAGCTTGATAATCATTTTGATGGTACACTGACATGGTGAATGATGCCATTATCATTGCTGCTCCAGGCAGTTGAAGCTTTGTCTGGCACTACGTATGTACGACTGAAATCCTGGGCTGGATTTCTTTCGAGAGAAAAGCTTAATGCTTCATGGCACCATACTATGTCAATGAAACTCTTCGGCAAGAAATGTATAAGAATATGAAAAAAGTATAAGATGAAAGTTCTGGAAGCCAATATTCCAACATTCTCTGTATAGATATCAGGGCAGAGGCTGCAAAGAAACCAAAGAAGACGTTATCTTGCCACCCAAGTTTCACCAGTTCCTGCTGGTGGAGAGAAGCACGGGTGTTGTGTCGAATTAAGGTGAGCGGACAACATAACCAGGTTCAGCAGCCTCTATGGACATAACATTAGCTAATGGCAGACGCAAATAGACCAAAGAGGATGTTGAGAAGGAAAATAAGAAGAGAAAAAGAAAGAGACCAAGCAGGAGGCAACTGGACATTGATGAGAGCTTTATCCAAGACAGACACCTGTCTTGGCATAGCTGGTATTCTTTCTGTGTACACAGCTGAACTACTAAGTAACAACATACAACAACATAACCATGTCTTGTGTTGTCGCACTTATTTGATGTTTGGCTGTGTTAGCAAAGTTGACAACTTGCTGGTTTTTGATTGTAATGTAATAATAACAAATGCAAGTATATGGCTGTCTTTATATACACTCAGGAAACAGGGTGCAAATTGCACAAAAGCATTGCTTGAAGTCAAGTAAGTCTTGTAGAATGTGCTAAACACTGCATGTGGCTCAAATTGCAAAACAGGCTCGTTGAGTCTGGAAACAGAGGTAAACATAAAGAAGACCCCCCTAGTTGCTAGCAAGAGTGGAATGGCCATCTGGAGTACTGGGAGATAAACCTCATAGCATTTAAATAGAGACAAAAAAACAATTGGTATGTACACTATAATTTCTTTGATTACTCAAGGGCTCAGCTCAGGTGATTACTTTATTTGAGAAAATCTAGATAGGTGTTTTAAAAATGCATGGCTCATTTGTATTACAAGAATGTAGGAATAAAGATCTCTAAAGACCCAGAGCCCCCAACATATGCTTTTTCCTGACCAGCGACAAAGTCCGGGGCCATTTTTTTGCCCCAGACCGCCCCTGGCTGTCAGCCAGTGCAACATCCAACGTCCAGTGAGCTGATGTTTTTCACTCATCATGCAGAAGCATGAAGTATATTGCTATCAGCTCATTAGTCCATTAATGGAAGAATGAGGAACACTCCTATAACAAGTACATTGCTTTTTAATGAAATCCATCATTTTAAATCACAGTCTGAATCTCAATCTGTGCTGCCTGCTCATGTAACTGCAGACCTCTTAAAAGCAACCTTTGCTGCACTTCCCAAAATCCAGATTGTATCTGCATGTTTTGGACAGCCTATTACATATTCATTACTAATCAGAACTTTACAGCTGTAGAGACAATATGTAGGAGCCACCTGTAAGTCTCCCATATGTTCTATGTTTATGTTCTCATTCATAATATTCACTGCAAGTGCAACTTCCTTACTGGAGATATTGTGCTCATAGTGGATGACTCAGCACCTCGCAACTCATGGCTTACTGGAAGGATTGTGCAAAGTATTCCTGACAGAAGAGGACTTGTTCGTCAAGTGTGAATCAGGACAAAGACCAGTTATTTGGACAGGCCGATCACCAAGATTTTCCTTCTACAGGAAGCAGAAGAGCCATGAGGATATCTACCTGACCTGTTTTTAGACTTTGACTTTAACCCTGACACTATTATATGGGCCATTTTTTCCCTTTACATGACTGACTAAGTGATTGTGAAGCTCACTCTATAAGGACAAAAGACTCGGTCTTTTTCTTTGGTTTGGTCTAAAGAAGAAAAACAGACTCTTATTCTGGAAGAAATATGTATATTGTTGACCTCCTACATAATGTGCAGTTGTGTAATTATTGTGTTAAGATAATTAGGGGCCAGAATGTAGGAGCCACCTGTAAGTCTCCCACAGGTTCTATGTTTATGGTCTCATTCATAATATTCACTGCACTTGGATTGTAGGTGGTGGGCGTGTCCACAGGGGTTTGGGCAGAAGTGTGGAAGTGATAGTGGTCTATTTGTTTGCTTCACCTGTTCACCTGTGGGTTTTTTTTTGGGCTTTGACAGAGAGAGAGGGTGAGCCTGGGAGTGAACACTTTCTGTTGACCGCACGCACTCACAATCACAATCACGCACTAATTTTTTATGACTTGGTAACTGCAGTGCCAGTTGTAATGTTTTATCTGTTGAACTGTAAATAAATGCTTGAACTCAGATCGTCAAGTGGAACTTAGTTTTTGCGCGTCATGGAGTTTTCCACCTCTCAGTGTTTAGCCTCTCGCGGTTGCAAATTTTGTTTTGCGTTGTTTACAGCCGCTATACAATAGGTGGAAGTATAGAAGCTGCCATTACTGCGGTGTCAAAAAATAATAATAATAGTGGATACTAAACCCATCTATATTAGTTATGTCAATGAAAAGTAGTCTGGTTTGAATAGACTGCAGACATCATATCACGGCTATGCTGTTATCAACTGTTCCAATGACAAATTTACTAGGGTGCAGACAACGGACCAACCACTAAAAGTTTGAGCAATCTGCCTACACGGGGCAGATGGTAAGCCACTACCCCTTGCTAGCTGTATATGTATCCTGGCTGAGACATATTTACCAATGTGTCTCTGAGCAAGACACTTACCCCTAGTTGCTCCAGAGGCGTGCAACCTCTGACATATACAGCAAATTGTAAGTGGTTTTGGATAAAAGCTTCTGCTAAATATAAATGTAATGTAATGTGTTTCAGATTTTTACTAAATGATTCATTTCTTCTGACTAAAAGGCAAGGACTCATGGAGTTCGATGATTTAAGCTGAGCTTAAGGTAGGAAGTAATTCTTATGGGTTAGCTACTGCACACACTTTCACATGCAGACTATGGAAGATGCTTTACGTTTGTCTGACTACAATCCTCTATGACTCTTTGACACATTTTTGAAAACAATGGTGTCTTTTTATTGTACATGTGTGATTCCGGAAGCAACTTGAGGCCTATTGCTTCTGAAAACATTTTTCAGAGGCAGAATATCTCAGTATCTTCAGAATATCTCAACCAGAGACTGACAGGAACTGTGTGGGGACTGAGTGTAAGAGAGAAAGCAAAGGAACTCTTTGAATTAAGAACAAAGAGTCCATGGACCTTGGTGTTTATGAATCTTGATCTGCACATGGAGGTTATGTCTGGTGCAAGGCTGTTTGAGCTACTCACTTTGAATCAGGCCAGGCTCTCTGAGTGTGGAGAATTGAATTGGTGTGGATGTTTGTACAATGGAACGGAAGACAGCAGGGAGGAAATGCTAATGATCTTTATGGGCAATAAACAGGACATATATCTTCAGGTTGATAGATGCACATGACCTTTTGGGTGATTTAGTTATACTTAGGAATCTGAGTGAGTGTCTTGGGAAGCCTCACGTCAAAAGGTCTTTAGGAGTTCTAATGAAGCAGAGATGAGAAAACACAGAATGAGAAGCACTCACTCTGTAAAAACTATATAATCCACATTTATTCTTTCTTCCTGGCACCAGAACCTAAAGCCAGACCACACTCTAAAAACTATTGGAATAAAATAGTGTAGCATTCAGAAAACATCCGGGTGTCTCTTATTTGTTACAGTTGTAACATTAATGATTATTCAGTATCATTGACCAGTGTGTATTTGTGTGTTTAAACTTTTAAAGTTCTCTGTGTTGCACTTTGTCATCACAGATGCAGAGTTTTAAAGCCAAGGGACAGTTGGCCGCAGCCTTTCACAGTGGTGCAGCTCTTAATGGAGCAGAACACCTTCTTTTTTTCTCCACTTCCTACAAGCCTCGTCAGCCACTACCATGAATGATGACAGAGCTTTGGGGCCCGTCATCAGATCACACTGCAACTGATAAGGCTTGTATGCTGCCTGCCCTATTCTGACAGGGACTTTCCTTTATTGTATCGGCTAAAAAATATCAACATACAAACAATACAAAAACGTGGAAGACACGTTATTATAACAATATTTTGAAAGATTTGACTTAGTAATAGGCGTAGGAGTAGTAGTAGGAGTCCATTGTCAGCAGAAAAGAGAGGTGGCTCTGGTGAATCGAACCAGGTAAAGTTAAGATAACTCCAAGATTACTCAAGTTAACAACAACTGTCATCGGCTGCCCTGCTCTCTAAATATCAGCATTGGTATTGGCCGTTGAAAAAAACATATTGGTTGACCACTATGTGACACCCTAATAATTGAAGCACATCCTGTTTTTGAAAATGAGAACCACCACCCCGGTCTGCCACACCACAGGTCATGTTGCCAACCTCCACATGGCTCTAAAGATAGCCAAGACAACCCAACAATGGCCAAAGCCTTTAGCATCTCAGGGTGAATCTCATCCATACCTGGGGCACCTTGCCACCAAGGACCTTCTTGACTGCCTCAGCAACCTCTGCCAGGGATATGGATGAAGCTTATTCATGCTTCTTATTCCAAATGTATTTCCTTAAACTACCTTTCAAATAATACCAAGTTTTCCTAAGCCAGAGAACATATATTTTTTACATAACCAGCTTCAAACGATAATAATCCACATTCCTTAACTGATGTTCCACTAAAGTTCAAAGAGTGCCTTTCCTCCCTTTTGGGTTATGCTATGTGGGACTGAAAAGCGCAGAGAATATGAAATTACATGTGCATGAGGTCCATTGATCTTGCTCTGATGCAAATTATATGGTTGACTGGCCACATGAAATCTCTCAGCATAGTGGAAAGCTAAAAGACCGTGTTAGTACACAAAATAAGACTCAAATTAAAACATATGTTGTGTGCATGTCTCAGTGAACTTACCACCTATTTTCTCAACTTAGTCTTTTTCAAACAGGATACCGCTCTTTAAAGATAAATATAACAGTAAAAGTAGCGGAAGGACAACAAATAGAACTAAAAATATAATATAGTATATACATATATAACATATATAGTGATATAACAATCATAGTGTATACAAAGAGACTACGTGGGTTTCTGCCTAATTGGTTTAAAAAAAGATTAATCATTTGCTCCTTTACAAAGCACACAATGCTATTCTAACTCAGATGAGGATAAAACAGAAGGAAAAACAATAGCCTCTCTGGCAGAGTTAGATGTGCTATTAAATCATCATCATGGTTGGTAGGAAAAGTCCACTGACTCTGAGGGCCATTGTTGTTTTTTAACAACATATGCCACATTTCTCGATTGTGCAGTAACAAACTACCTGTTATGGTCAAACAAAACTTGTGTCACTTTGCAATACAATACAATACTAGATGACGAATATCTCAGTACACAGTAAAACATTGTTCAATGGGAATTTTGTCTTGCTGTTGTCCTGGCATTGTTATCCTCAATAATGGTCTGAAGGACACTGCCAATGAAGGTCTGTCCTCAAACTAACTAGTCCGTTAGGTCATTAAACTTGAAAACTACAGTAACTCTGTGTTTATTGATTGAGACTTGTCCTCAAATGACTGACAAATTGTTGCAATGGGGCTAACTTAGCTTATCTTAAAACTGGGGCATATGTGATAACACATGATGGACTAGTATAATGATTAATGTATTTAATGTAACAGTTTTATATTTTCCTATAAAACCTTATTAACAACATTTCTTGACGTCAAAGAACTAACATGTATAGACCTGACTTCCATTTATTTTATTTTAAGATCTGTTAACTATCACTAGCTAATTCTATTCAACAACTGACCTGCACACAATAGATAATAGGTAGGTAAGTAACACAGGATTTGTCGTTGGCACCCTACAAATTATGCAAAAAAGGGCAGCATTTACTCCATCAGAGGAGAATATGTGTGATAGCCTGTGTAGCCTCAGTCCAAATGCAGACCCACTACATAAAGGATTGGAACTGCATTTTTTCTTTGATTGGGGGTTGGAGGAGTTTTGTGTTAGAACAAGGTAAATTATTTTAAAGCTGATTTCATTCCTTTAGGTTTTCCTTTTTGATGGGAGCATGTCGAGAGTTTGTACTTACAACATGTTTGAAAAACAAAAATGGAGCAGCTGATCTGTGAACTGGTGAAAGATGATGGCAGAACGCTTTTGCTGTTTCAGAGTAGTGCTGTCAGCATGGCGTTGTGTGCCTCCCCCTCTCTCTGTCCTGTTACACTGTGGGCCTTTCAGCCGCCCCTCTCTGGGCCCCCATCCCTTCCAAATCCCTCCTACTCTCTATTGTTCTTGTGTTTGGTGTTTTGTTTGAGGCCTTCCCTTATCAGATGCAGAGGCTCCAATCTTCCTATTTATAAACATCTCAAATATCTCCCTATCTGACTTTCTCTGCCCTGCTCCCTAAAAATGCAACATCAAATATAACATTAAACATAGCCTGTCACCATCCTCTCTCCACTCCCTGGACATTTCCCACTCTTTGCCCACCAGCAGCCCTGTTTATTGGCCTTTTTAATGCTTTGTGGGAGGTTTGTGCGGAGGTAGAGCTTAGGTGGCCGCTCTTGTCTGGAAGCCTTGTTTTATGGGAGGTCTACATTCGCTGCACAGGATTTTCTAGAGACATGCAGACTTAAGCAGATGACAGAGTTTTGGACAAACCTACCTCCCTTTCCCACACAAAGCTGGAATCAAGACAATGTTGGAGCATGATCCTTTGTCCTTATGTTCCTCATATGCACATTATTTATGTATTTAAGGTGGTAGAGGGATGAGCTGCATGAGCAAAGTGAGGTCATGTAGAGGTGTGCCTCTGTGTTTATAGCCAACATATGGGGGACATTGGGCAGGATCACTGAACCACAAGTGTGTCATTACACAGTTTTTCTTACATCAGCCACATTTCCTTCACACCCCAAAACACATGACGGTCGTGCAAACAAAGAACAAGTCTTTGCTCTGTCCAGAAACAGAAGAACAGATTGACTGTTAGAGAATTGTCACCACAAGGTTCTCCTGGGTTTGTCCGGGTGACATCTTGAACTCAAGTCACTCTGCTGCAGCTAGTGCTAGACTTCAGGCTAAGCCAGCTTGTATAAGAAAGCCTGAATAAATGCATGGTCCTTCCTATGCTCTCAATCAGATAAGAGTAAGTCCAGGCAGCAGGCATGGACTTCCCTGAGCATTCCTCTGCTGCTACACACAAGGCAGCTTTTGTCTACCCTCCAGATCTATGGCCCCTATTTCATGTGGCAATGCAGGATGCATGCTGTTTATTAGATGTAGAAGCCTTTAGTCACTTGTTCCTAGCTGGATCACAAAGAAAGATGATGTGATTAGAGTCTACATCTACTGTACATAATGGGCCACCCAGCCATAGTATGTGGAATTAAATGGCATGCAGAGACTAAATCACTGCCTCTACATATTATGTTATCACTATGAATGGTTTACACATCTGCAGGTTCGTTTAATTAATGTTTTGGTGTTTGCCTTGCTGCAACGGCGCCTGCTGTACAACTGAGAAAATCCATCAGACAGTCCATCACAATAAATGTCAAGGTGGTGATATATTGCAATATATCATTCACTGGAAGTATAAGAGATTAATGGTCTCTACTGGGACACACATGGAGAAAAGGTATCATTATATTTGGAACCCTTGAGGGCTTTTCTGACTTTCTACAACTGTATACTTTATATTCAAAGCAAATATGTTACACAAGTAGAAACACTGGCAGAAAAAAAGCTGATGTATTTTGCTGTGGTAGATAAAAAGTCATCTATACTACCCCCAAAGCGCTATTTATGACTATCATAGACAACCAGTTATTTTAGTCCTTGGTATTTGTCTCTCAACAAATAACAGTAAATGTGTCATGTTCTGAATAAGATAATAAAAATGTTGTGGAGAAATAAAAAAATGGCTGCAACATAACAACATAAAAATAAGTGTCTTGTGCTTTATACATTTGGACAGTGACAATATTTCTTCTGTCCATCTCTATAACTCTGGGAAGTAAACATCCTTATCCTG
This sequence comes from Lepomis macrochirus, assembly GCA_024633595.2. Classification (NCBI taxonomy): domain Eukaryota; kingdom Metazoa; phylum Chordata; class Actinopteri; order Centrarchiformes; family Centrarchidae; genus Lepomis; species Lepomis macrochirus. The sequence continues at coordinate 16,124,821 of JALXJV020000007.1, read as the reverse complement.
CCTTTCGGTCAGAAATCAGAATTCAAATGAAGTGAAAATAACTACAACAATTCATTGCTTTATTCTTAAGTGGTGTCTGTATATAAGTGCTTTCAGAAACAAAATCATTTCAGCTTTTTAATTTGACTCTAGCTTCTGATTTACATATGTTGAATTTAAATGTGCAAATCTTTACTCTTTTTGCTCAAGTTTGTTGTTGACCTGCTTTTATCACGAATTACTTGAAACTATTTAATTTTAAGTTGTTGTACTTCTGAAGTTTGGCTGATTAAATTGTCATAAAAAGCTTTTCCATTTCGTTAATATCTGATGTCATTATATTGACTACCATAAATAATACTTCAGTGTGTCTAATAGCTTGTTTACTGGTTCTGGCAAAGTTTGATGTATTGCTCTCTAAACTGTGTACACTACACTGTAGCTCAGCCACTGCACCACATGAGAGAGATTTATGACAAATATGATTTTATAGTCAGTGATGACAAAACAAATCAAAAAAGGTGGTGTGCCTTTGCAATACTTGTGGCATTTTGTATGTGCTTAATTTTTGGGCATCCATTTGTGAAAAAATAAAGGACATTTACAGAGAAGCTAAATTCTGAGCTAGACATCTGCTCCTGCTGAGAACACAAATATAAATGATGGAGGACAAAGCTTTGGGATAGTCAGAAATAGATAGATAGATGAACAGACTGACAGCATGGTTGTACAGCAGGGTTTCTTCCTGAGATGCCATGAACCCATCACTCCTCACTTCAAAGAGAGCAGTGCGTTAAGGGGCACACTGCAGGATTTTGCTGTTGTGTAATAACCAAGGGGTGTTTCTAGGAATGGAGCTAAAAGGGAGGCTGTGTGTGTGTGCTTGAGTGTGTGTGTTAACGCGCGTGATCTGATAAAGTGCAGTCTGTCTGCGTATGCACTGATTATCTGTGTAGCATTTTCCATAGAAAGTTTGGGTGATATGCAAACAAACTGATCGGTTTACCTCATTCTACACTTACAGGCCATTTTATTAGGTACACCTTGCTAATACCGGGTTGGACCCCCCCTTTGCCTTCAGAGGTGCCTTAATTCTACACTCTGGTCATAAAGGGATGGACATGGTTAACAACAATACTCAGGTAGGCCGATGGCACAAAGTGTGCCAAGAAATTATCCTTCACACCATTACACCACCAGCAGCAGCATGAACTATTGGTACAAGGCAGGATGGATCCATGCTTTCATGTTGTTTAGGTCAAATTCTGACCCAATCATCTGAATGTCGCAGCTGAAATCAAGACTCAGACCAGGCAACGTTTTTTCCAGTCTTCTGTTGTCCAGTTTTGGTGAACCTGTGTCAATTGTAGCCTCAGTTTCCCGTTCTTAGCTGACAGAGTGTGGTCTTCTGCTTCTGTAGCCCATCTACTTCAAGGTTCAATATGTTGTGCGTTCACAGATGGTATTCTGCATACCTTGGTTGTAACGAGTGATTATTTGAGTTACTGTTGTCTTTCTGTCATCTCAAACCAGTCTGCCCATTCTCCTCTGACCACAAGCATTTTCGTCCACACAACTGCCTCTCACTGGATATTTTCAGTTTTTAGGGAAATTCTCTGTAAAGCCTACAGATGGTTGTGCATGAAAATCCCAATAGATCGGGCCAGTCAGACCAGTCCTTCTGGCACCAACAACCATGCCACGTTCAAAGTCACTTAAATCACCTTTCTTTCCCATTCTCATGCTCAGTTTGAACTTCAGCAAGTTGCCTTGACCACGTCTCCATACCTAAATGCATTGATTTGCTGCAATGTGATTGGCTGATTAGCTATTTGTGTTAACAAGCAGTTGAACAGGTGTACCTTATAAAGTGGCCAGTGAGTGTACACTGCGATGCCTGTTAACATTGGAGCAACATGCAGCAGCAGAAGGGCTCTTTATCTTGAGTGGAATATAAAAGTTGTGAAGGTTTACCTTTAAGATGATCCAATGTGCTTCTGTTAATGAAACAATATGTTATTAATAATGAATAATGAATTAATTAGGGTTTATCTTAAGTTGGTACAGTCAAGTCAATACGAGTCACTGTTTATTTATTTTTTAGAGCCCAACATTGCAAACATTGTCAGGATCAGTGGGTGCGCAAAGCAGGAGTGAGTCCAAATGTACGTCACTTAGCACTGAGATACAGAAGGGGAAAACAGAGAGACTGGATGGCAGGCAGATTACTGGAGGTAACAGGGGCAGGCAGGCAGAGACAGCAAAGGGGAACAAAGAGGCAGGCAGACAGAGTGATAACTGGGGGAACAGACGGAACACTTGACAGGCAGACATGGAGCAAAATTAATAACCAACACAGACAGAACACATGTAACAAAATACCAGACAAGAATCTAACTCAGACAATGACAGAAACCCATGTAAACAGACAAACACCAACCAACTATAACACAGGGATCAATAACAGACATAACCTAAACGAGAACCCAGAACTACAACCCAGAGTACCGAGCAGACTAAAATTATGCAGAGAAAGAACTAGAAGCAAATACTACAACATGAACTAAGGCACAGGACTAGGAACAAAGACATGGAACAAAAACCCAGACTCCCCAACAAGACACACAGACAGGACTGAACCCAAAACCCAGACACAGAGAAAACAAAATCAAAAGGCATGGCCAAAATAATGTAACACAGACAAGCTCAGGACAGGATTGTGACAATTACAAATTTGCCCCAAGGGTCTTTACAATTTGTGTATCATGAGTCGACTCCATCTCCTGATTTAGATAAGGAAAAACTCACGCCAAAGTCACATGTAACAGATGCTGTGTGCACAGTATAGACTTAAAAGTAAAATTCCAACATGGAAAATCAGGATGAAAAAATTAGATGGATTGTAAACAAATAGGAAGAATTCTGATCCTGGAAGATATCGTGCAGCATTCAGGTGTCACCAAACAGATAAGACCTGAGCCACACGAGCTACTCTCCACAATGGAAAGATGACAAACACGTACACACAAGAGCATATTCAGGGTTTTACTGACCATGTATGTATTTACGCTACAAAATAGTGACATATCCCTTTAGATCATGAGCCTAATATGTCACTGCTCTCTCTCTTTCTAGACCATCAGGTAATTTCAGTAAACCTCCATTAAAGTCAAGATGTGGACATGTTGTTTGTGGAAGCCACTCAAGAGAACAGGATCAGATGGTGCTGGTGTTGCCAAATAGCAGGCATCTGGATTGAGTTTCACACCAATGGGGCTGGGACCTCAGCAGATGGTGCTGGCCAAACAAGCAACACAACTCTGATTAGAACCAGAGGGGTGGTACTTGCACTTACATGCACTCATTTCATGCATGGTTGTCAAAAGGCCAGTTTTAATAACATGTAACTCAGGGAGGAGAGTGCTTCCACACGTTTCTGTGGTCTGGGCAGGGCAAGCTTCATTTACTGTAAAAGCAAGTGGTGATTGATCAAGAGTGTTTCTTTCTAGGTCTGTCAACTTCAAGGAGAACCTGCAAGTGCCTAGTTTGAATATGTAATTTAAGTTTTAATTCATTTCATTGTGGGAAGCATTTTAACAGAGGCAACCAATTTGTTTGCAGGTTTTGCAAGAAATTTGGGACAGATGGTGTTGTTTAAACAGTTCAATTGAACCAGCTTTGTAATTAAACATCTTCATCAAGCTCGCCAGTGAGAACAAACAAGTACAAGGCGACATAAGAGTGAGATGTCACCTCGCAGCAAGCTGGCGCACAGACTCACAATATTCCCTTCTTTTCATGCAGACTGAGTGTACCCTTGAATTACCAAGCATTAGCTCCTGGACCCTTTGCAAAGAGATGTGGGGGCGCACTGAGCTAATGTTCTGCTGATATACAGGATGGCAGGTTCTTTTGAAAAGTTCACCACATGATGTCCACATGATACAAAAACGCACTGCAGCGCTAACCCACAATAGCCACAGTTTACTAGCTGTGTGGGAGCTGACGAGAGCAGGCTCTGTGTGTTGGGAGCTGCCATGGTGGTCCCAGAGACTCAACGACGACATCCATCAGGCTTTGAGCAGCCTAAAGAGGCTGAATGTGGGATTTTGGCTAAAGCCTGGCTAGGTGTAGGGGATTTTGGCGTATTGACGGCCGTGTGGTTTGATTTGCAGTGACATGTCACCTTCAATTTGTTTGTCTCTCTCTGCAGTGGCATCTTTGTCGCTCTCAGACACAGTGTTAAAGGCAAGATTCACCACTGTAGAGACATTCACAATACTGAAAAAGGAGTTTACCTTTTTATTTTTAACTTGCTACTATATTCAAGTGGCTAAGTGGTCGTATATGTTTAGTCGAGGATGTGTATTTAAACACAGATGGCATAGCTGAGGGAATGTGCTGGAAACAACAAGACTATTTAAAGGACTTTTTGATAGTCCTCCATTTTCCTTGTCATTTGTAAAATATTGATTGATCTGCTAGAATATACTATACTGTATATAGTAGAATATGTTCATAAACAATAGTCTGTTACAGTGTTTTGGTGTCCCAAGCTCAGCAACATCCAAAAAGGTTGTCAGGGTTGAGGACAGGTTGTATGCAGAGACTCAGTTCTCAGTTCGGTCTGACAACGTGTCATGTTCATTTCTGAAAGGGTAAATGGGCTCTCAAAGTTAAATTCAAGATCACAGGCAACAGTGAACGAAAACATGGGGAAGCTGAGCCAGTTGTTAAACATTGTGTGCTTGGACAGAATGGCAGGAAAACATTTTAACAGCTGCTCCTATCCTGAAAAAACAAAACTTGAAAGTGCCAACACGCCATCACTGACCCCCATGAAACACACACACACACACACACACACACACACACACACACACACACACACACACACACACACACACACACACACACACACACACACACACACACACACACACACTTCCAGTTTGCACTGAGCACAGCACTGCTGGAGGGGGGAGTGGTGGTGTTTGGCCAGAAAGAGGCTTTGTCAGAGAAAGCTGATGTGACTTATGAGAAGGTCTGGGGGCATGAGAGAGAAGCCGACACTATACACTGTTCCTTGGACTCACATACTGTACCCACAGGCCCTGGGACCACAGAGGCTCTTTTTACATTTGTGTTTCTCACCCTTATTCCCTTTTCGGGAGATTCCTACAGTCCTTTCCCACAGCCTCAATGGAAGGGTCTAGTTAGGAGAAAGACAGGAGAAAGACAGAGAATACCTCCCACCCAGTGAACTTTGACTGTTGAGACTTTTAATGAACTGCCACAAGCATGTTCTTCACTTTGACACATTTAAATGGTATGCATGAAAAAATGTGTACATCAAAGTTTTTAATGAAGAAATGACTATATAGTGACTGGTATTCTTTACGTGAATCTTCCAAGAAACATGAATAGTTGGCACTGAAAAACAAGAAGAATACATACAGAACTAACCCACATTTTATGAAGTATTTGTACATTGTGTAGAAGTCTCCTTCAGAGGCCAAAGTTTCCTGTATGAATCTTAATATAGGTTTCAACGGTGCAGCAGTGTTCTGTACAGATGTGTTTCTTGTCCAAAAAAGTCTGGGAAGTGTGAAAAGTCTGCTGACCTCGAAATGAACTGGGAGATTTTATCTGCGGCAACTGGCCACATTCTCCCTCTTTCACCACTGGTGGCCATGGATACAGTCGTCTTTGTTAATTAGTGGCCATCAAAGACTTCAAAGACAGAGCTGTGAACACTTTGGCTTTGCGACTGACCACTTGACCCTCGGACGGCCCGCTTGGGGAGAGCTGTAATAGGAAATGAACTGAAGATTACCCCGACCACAATCACTCAGGGGATAAAAAAAGGGCTTCACACCAGAGGATATTAGCCTTTGCAGCACGAAGAGAGAAGAATACACGGGCCATTCAGAGATAAATGCTAGGGTGGTGGTCCTTCAGATTCAATTAATCCTGACTTTGGGTGGCATGGCTGCTACTTTGAAGATTTCAGACTTTGGCTCTGTTATTTCTTGCCTTTGAAAAGGGCAGCAGCGACAAGGAATAAATAACAATAGGACTAACCAGCTCTGGTCAAAATGTCATGTTTAATGTCACCACGGTCATTGATGCAATGGTGAGCCTGCTTTGATTAGCATTGGACAAGTCTTTTCCCTCTGCTACAGTCTTCACCTTTTGTGACCTTCATAGCCTGAGGGTGCAATTAGAGTGGATACAGTTTGTGAATTTCTTTTAGGGAGTGATTTACATCTTTCACTGCAGTTAGCATTTGCCAAAAACTTACATGGTTTACATTTGTTTGTGTATCGGTAGTAAAAGTAAAACTGCGTCACAGTGTATGACTAATGTGATGAAAAATAGACGCAGTGCTGAAGGAAAATTATTCTGTTTGAACTGCTTTATCAAGGCCAGATTACTGGCACGATCCCTAAATACAGTTTTCCTCAAATTCCGCCATTTTGCATCTTGCAGTGCCAAAGCAATCAGTGTCCGTAAAAGTACAGGAACAAGACACAGCAGATTTAGTAATACTCAACTTTTATGGTGTTGAAATTGTGACTGCTCATAAGTTTTTTAATCAAGAAATTCAAGAAAGTGCTCATGTAGATATTCCTGCATGTATTCACAACCATCATCCTTCCTGTATATGAATGTGATATTATATCACACACATTCCAGTGAAATGACCATTTACAGTAGCTTTTGTAGTGTATGCACAGAGTTTGACCATTATCATGCTAACCTATTTTTAATCACAAAAATGGAAAGTTTCAGAGGTCCAAGTGTTTCCTGCTACAAATTACGTTTTAATGACAACTTCTTGTTTGCTTGAGGAAACCAGTTTCAGATGCCAGTCTTGCATGTAAAGTAGACTTTCACAATGTGGCAACAAATGTGTGTTAGAGCTGATGTTTCTAGGAAGAAAAGATTCACTTTTCACTTTATCACAACCAGCCAAGTTAGGAACAGCTAGTCTCCCCTTACACAGATAAAGTAAACTGCCAAGAAAAAATCTGAAGGTGTATACACACTTTAAATAGACAAAGGAGAGTACAAGGAGAGCTGATGAATGACTATGAATCCTGTAAACACTGTAAACACATGCATACAAAGATAAATTCCAGTGCATGGTCCCTGGTGTCATCAGAACCAAGTAAAGCAAACAGGAACCTGAGCCAAAGTTGTACTTCTCAGATTTTTCCGCCATTGTGATTTGTTTGAGCCTTCAGGGGTGTACACACTGCTAAGGAAGTATGTAGGTTGTTTGTGCTGTTGCAGAAATAGCCAAGGATGGATGTGCGTGTTTGGGACCAACTGAGGGAACCACAGCTAGTGTGCTTGCCGAACTGAGTGGATAAACAGAGGATTCATGTGGACATGCCCTGCCACAATAATGACTTCTTCACAGGGGAAACAGTTCTGTTTTCATTTAAGTTCCAAAATGAACATCCTTCTCAGTCATAAAACTATGGTGTTGGCTAGCCTCCAATGTGTGCTCTTGTCTCTACTTTTCATGCTCTGCTTTTGTAGAACCTCCCTCAGGGGAAGACTCAGCCATTCGTTGTCTAACAGCAAGAGAATAGATTCACAAACAGGATGTCCAGTTGTCTTGGACAAAATGATGAGTGATTTTAGAGGAAAGAACCTTCTCTGGGCTCTGACGGATATATCAAAGACTGGAAGGATATCAGCTGCTGCTCATGTGATAACCTTGGGTTATCATAAGTCTGTAAAGCACATACTGTTCATTATGTACTGAGGCATTGCATGCTGTTCTGTACATAATCTACTTTGTGCAACTGTCATAACTAATTATAGAGAGCTCTTCACAGCTTACTACACAATTAACTGTGTAGACACCATAAAGACACATGGACAAGATCATGCACAAAAACCTGGAGTTGAGGCTTGGAGCCAAACTTTGCAGGTGCACTAGGACAAGAGGAGCTTAACAGTGGGGGTTGGCTTCATTAGCTTGGTTGTGAAACTAGCTGCAACTGTCACTCTCTCCAGGGAAGAGGAGGGGAAGAAGTAAATTATTACTGCAGTTCCATAGTTCCAAGGCTATTTTTTTTACGATTCAGCTGTGAACTGAGAAAACATAAAAAGAACAAAAAGAAAGAAGAGAAGAGTTGTTTACACTACAGCAAGCAAACCTGCTAAACCTAAATGTATCAGTATGAAGCAGCATTACTGCACTGGTTCACTCTTTAATCACAGCAAAAACTGATTTTTTTTGGCCACTGGGAGCCAGCAGAGACAAGCTGTATAATGGTGGAAACATGGGTCGCGTTTCCACCAGTGTTTCCTACAACTTGCCTCTAATGAGATTTCAGAGCGAGAAATCCTTGAGCGAGACTTCAGTTTCTTGTTAAGGGTGTCCACAGGGAGTCATTTGTATAAGATCCTTTCGATGATGTTGTTAAACGCTTTGTATTACAGTCTGAGCCTGTCAGAGGCAAAACGAAGCACTTTTTGTGGGCATAATTTTTATGGGTGCAGTTGCCCCGAAGGACTATGTTGCAGCCACTGCAGCCGGATTGCTGCTGCCGGCCGAAGCCATCTAACAATTCCAAACTTTTTGTACCTACTACTCATTTTGACACCAAAATATGTGAAAATAGGGCCCAGGTTTAAAACTCTAATACTATACAGGACAGCACTTACCCTGCCTTAGTTACTGGAGCAAAGGCAATTTAATGGTCACTTAAGTGAGACTTATATTTTATAAGTAGTTCAAATTGACCTCTCTCATTCAATCTTATATTAGCAAAACCATATGTAAGTATGTTAGCAAAAATCATATTGGTGTTGACTCAAATCATATGAAAACATTTGAAAATGGTTATCATTGGAAGCACAGCTGCACACAATGATTGTACATGTAGGTCTAAACTTGTTCTTGCCAACTCTTTTCAACAGGGGCCTGGATTTCCCCTGTCATTCCCTTTTTAATGTAACAATTCTATGCTGTAGACTTGTTGAAAGCGTGCATAACACCCTGAAGCACTTACTGGTTTTACAGTGGGGTAAACCTCATCAGAAAATGAGGCCAGTCAACACTGCTCTGTGTGAAGCTGAAGGGATGATTCTGTTAAAAGGTTCGGTGGAGTCTCTGTCCCTATTGCATTCCTCCGGGGCAAGCTGTCCAATATTATCTCTGCCTACTCCGACTGAGGCCCCTGACGCCACAAAGGACTTGGTGTGTTGGCCTCTCCTCACCCTGGCTTCATCACATACTGTATGCTGGAGGCTGAATTTAGAAGTGCCTAATTACGCCATAGTAAAGGATGCACCTGCGGACAACAGGTGTTTATGTCTTTAGTGCGCGAGGAACCTTCTTTTATATTAAAAGACTTGGCAGTAGTAGACGTTTATTATGCAGTACGCCTGTTGCAATCACATTTCTCTTGAAAATCCAAAGGGGGACATGCGTGAGTGCATCAGAAGTATTCATTCTTTTCATTCTTTAACGTCTCTGAAGACACTTAAAATAACTTAATGCATGCAAGCAAGCACATGCAGGTACCAGCACCCTGTACACAATAGCTTGGATAGTTTGAATTAATCTCCTTTGGCAGATGTACAGTAAATGCTTCAGGGAAGTGCCACGACTAAACCTGTGGCGTCAGTCTTCACAGGAAAGCCACGCAACGCCACGTCAGGGAATCTGCAGATGTGTAATCTAAAATCTTAGAACTACAGAAAAGTGGAATGAGGGTCTGTGTGGGAGCTCCAAGTTGAGCTGCTACGGTGGGAGCGGATGGGCTCTGCAGTGTCACATTTCTGTGTGGAGGATTAGGGTTGTTTGAGGGGAGATAAGACACCGCGGGATCACAGCGCTGTTAAATGTATCGGCCAGAGCCAGCACAAGAGCAGCAGCCATGCAGAGACTCTGCCAACATTCCAGGAGATCAACACCAGCTGAAGACTCCCACCCCACTGCACTGCTGCCAAAACTTAAATAATACCTGATAAGGGATGCTCACTGTAGCCTCTCACACCACTGAACAATTCATTAAGAATTAATCAGAAAAGTATAAAACACCTAAATAAAAGCTTTTTTTGTATCAGTTTAGAAAATGCACTCAAAAAAGGACCATGAAGTGCACTACTGCAGTTTGTCCATACACTTGCCTCTCTATTTTCAACCATAAAAGCTGTAGACCATAATGTAGTAAAATTCTCAAAAACTGAGTCCTGCATTCAAACTTTGACTTCATCACAATATACTTAAAGCACTTTTACCAAAAGTAAAAGTACTCATGCAGAATGGCATTTTTTAGCTTCGTAAAATTATTGGATTATAATTATTGATGCATTAATGTGTAAGTTACTTTTAATGTCATTGCTGGTAGAGAGGGGGCTTATTTAAAAATCCTCGTATACAGCTGGGCAGCTTGAGAATCCCCCCCCCCCAATGGGATCAATAAAGTCTTATTTTAACCTATAAAAATATAGCATAATGAATGTGTTGATTATTGGTTATATTTGGTATTATTAATCTGAATCTGTGAAGCAACTAGAAACTAAAGTTTAAAATTAATGTAACTGAGTAAAGTACAATATTAGTGGAGTAGAAGAAAATGTAGCAGAAATTGGAATTAAATTATACAAGTAACCCAACATTGTGATAAAAAACTGTACTTTAGTAAATATACTTTCTACCACAGCAAATAACCTCTAAAATTAGAGCTGTCCTCCCCTTTATAGAGGAGGATGATGACCATACGCCTTAAGAGGCTCTCTGGGAATACAATCTTGATTTGCTGCACTGTGCTGCCATGACTAAGTGGCAATGCTGTGATGAATCAGAGGGCTGCCAGGACTCAAGCTCATTAACGGATTTATAAAATTACGAGGACATCTAGTGGTTAGAATCAGAAGTCCCAATGAAAACATATGTCTCTTGATCTTCTCTGTCACACACACACATGCATTTTATCTGATCTGCAATGCACAGAGGGCAGAAAGTATTTTACGATACAGAATGAGAGGGAACTACTATACTTAACCTATATGAGGCTGCCAGCTGCACACAGACATTAAAGTAGCAGAGAGCTGTCAGGTGCACCGATGGATGTAGTGTGTGCCAGCGCTGACTAGAGGGCATGATGTCTGCATTAGATGACCAAGTCCTCCCCACACACCTGAGCCAGCACACAACTCCATCCCCTTCAGTCATCACTGGGCTTCTAATTAATAATTTGTCAATTCAGGAATTCAGTAGAGTTCAAGCACTCACACTCATATCCTTCAGCTATGAGAAATCCTTGTCTAATCTAATATCATGGCAGCTCTTTGAGAAACATACAGACAGTAAAATGATTGCGTCGCGGTGAGTCCTCTGATCTCACACTGGACATAATCAACACTGCTGTTTCTTGCTGTTTGTATGTGGTCTTTCTCCGGGGATGCTTTGGCGTGGCAGCATGTGTTTGATCTCTGGGTAGCTGCTGCAGAGGGGAGGCAATATATTAAAGGTCGAGGAAAGACGGAGAGACAGTTCTTAGGGTAGGAATATGGGAGATAGGTCGGGCGGATGATGACGGTGTGGGGAAGATGAAGTGTAGAAAAACAGGTCAGTGTCAGCAAGTGGTGTTTCTTTACACTAATACACCTGCTGCATGAAAATCTTGAAACAACAGGTACATGAATTGTTCCACTTGTTCATTTATAATTATATTCCAATTATATATCCATTTAAATTAATTATGCTCATGCAAGTGAAGTTCGAATTTAAATACAATCTTTATTCAAGGTCATAGACATCTCCCAAAGGTATAATCCAATAAACAGCAACACAGGCATTTACAATTCAAGGACAAATAATTCACTTTAACAATGACAAATCCGAGGTGTTTTGCCCCTTGATGATACGTTTCACCAGCTGTTGCCTTTAAAATTGGACGGCAGACGACAAACCAAATACTCAGTTCAACAATATTTCTCTATTATCAATCAACATTTATTATTAGTACCTTAAATAAAATATGTTGTGAAAAAATGTGTTTATATTCTGTTAATTCACAGTCTGATGTACTTTACCATGTTTTCCAAACTGGATACGCTTTTCAACTTGGCCTTTTTTTTCTCTTTCATATTGGCCAGCAAAACAACAGTCTTTTATGTAATGCACTTTGTAGAACATGAATACTATGATAATACTATTGACTTCACTGAACATTTTAAGACTTAAATACTTTCTTTGAATCGGAAAATCACCAGAATAATTACATTTACTCAACTAATACTGACCAGATTGCCTGTCAAAGGGCAACATAAGGACGTCTACGATACTGTGGTTGACCATAGACAATTGTATTTATTGGGAAAAGACACTATGCTTTCCTCACATAAATAATCTGGAAAAAGATTGTTTTTTGTGTAAAACGTTCCATTTTATATTTTTTTCTCTTCCAATGCTGTTGGAAAGATGTAAATTACTCTTATTATATTTATTATAGAGTTCTATTATGACCCTATTAGACATCATATTATATAACATTAGCTTTATTTACTCATATAATAATTGTTTAGTCTCAAAGTGAGGTTGAATTTTTTAGTGTAAACATTTGGCCAAAATACCTTGTTTTAAAGTAATGCACAGAAAATGTAACTGTCACACTCAAAAATATTTCAGTCTCTAGCCCCGCTAACTATTCTATTTTATATATCTTTATAATGGCAGATGACATTAATATACTAACAATGAAAGAGTTCAGTAACAATGCTAACACAAATTCTGCCTGCAATATCTTAAAAACAAAAATAAAAAGGCAAGTTCTGTTCAGATGCACTGAAAGGATTCCTTGCTCCTGTTAAGTAAGGCAGGCTTCTCGAACACCTGAACAATCCCTGTAATGCAGCACACTCTCCAGGCATAGATATGGTTTTTGCGTGCTTCATCCTCAAAACTCCACAGGGTAACGTCAAAGCACTACACAAGCAGCTACTGTTAAGTTACATCACTATCAAAATGCTGTCGGTGTGAATTTTTTTTGGTGCTAAGTTCTCAGGACTTGCTACAGTGGTTTTCAGTCTTTCTGTACCCCACATTTGTTACTATTTTGTGATCCTGATGTCTTCACAATGTGCCCCTCTACAATAAATGTGGCAAATTTAAACTGGTAACATTCATTAACAACAACTGATGTGTGTTTAATTTTTTTTACATGCAAGCCAAACAATATGATACCTGTTTTTTTGATTTGGGTAGAAATGTATTTCTTATCTGCATTTTTCCAAATACGTAGAACCTCCTCATCTTGTTACATGTTTAACATCCGCAAACTTTAAGCTACATTTGTGGCAGTAAGGACCAGCTTCCTAGACAGGAATTAAGCTTAGACCATATCCTCTAAGTGGCCTTTTCAATCAGATTAACTCAAAATAGCTTTCTAAGAGATTGTCCAGAATAGTCCTAAATTCAACTAAGTCTTGTATTAAGTGGACCGATTTCCTGAAAGAAGATTAAAGTTTGTCCAGGACTAAGTGGCTTAAATTACACCTCTAGTTTCTAGTCAGATTCATTGTCAGCCAATGAAGACCCATAAGTACTTTTTTACGCCTCCATTGACTCATCTGTTTTTATGCAGGAGCACCTTCGGTCCAGGGCTAACGAGGGTGATGACATATTTACCTCGTTAGTGAGTGCATGCTCTCTCAGTAGAGGATTAACACAGATGGCTGAAATTAAGTTTCTTTGTCCAGGACTTTGTCTTGAAGAGGTAAACCTATTTTAGAAAGTCATTTTTAGGACACAAACAACTATTCTAGAGTTAAACCGAATCCTGGTTGTATTCAAACCCTGTTCAAGAAACTGGGCCTTTAGACTTGCTACAAAAAAATTAGCTTGCTAAGTCATCACTACTAAGATCTAGGCTAACCCATTATTAAGCTGTTACCAGAATTATGCTTTTTTGAGTTGTTAATTAATGTTTCAATTCATTGCATAACATTTATATATTCTCCACAAGAAGATTGGATTCCAGGTCTGATCCTTATTTGGTCTGCAAAATATTAAGATCCCAACCTTTCAGACAAAGACAAAATACATAGCTTTGGAGGACTGGTGATAGCTGCAGGCAGCGAGGTCTTGCCTTACCCCTTAAGTATAATTATGCCACTGCACAGGTTCATTATTCTTTTCCTTTTTCTTTACCTCACGAGTAGGCCACACACTGAGACACAAACTCAAATTTTGGTCCTTGCAGAAAGCCTCTGATGAGCCTGCATTGATTTAAAGTCGGGATAACAAAGGCATTGCAATGTTTAATGGCTTTATCTAGAACTTTCTGAACGCTACATGAGCTCATTAACTGCAATTAGCTGGGTTTCACCTAATAAATGTTTTTGAAGCTCTACCACCCACTGTGGCACACACTGTGTTATCTTCACGGATGCCAGGGTGTATTTTCTCCCTTTCAATTATCAGGCATCAGGGTCTCCTGGTGTATCCCCATAAATGTGAAAGTATTAAGTGGTTCTGAATAAAACTTTCAGCTGCCCATGGAGGATAAGTAAGGTGCAAAAGTGGTGAATCATTTCACAATTAACGAATCAATTTGAAATCTCTAAACGAATGAAAAATATAAAATCTGTTTGATTGTATTGTTGACTCTGTAATGAAAGTTAGAAAAAAAAGGTCAAAATGAAATTTTAAATAGTAACTTGTATGTAAAACTAAGAACTTGTTGTTGTTAATACAGGCTGGCAACACTTTAAAGAAGTAGGATTTTTGACCAGCAGAGACTCAAGAATTAGTGTGGTGCATACATTATCACATTTTGATTTTTAATTTCATAAGATAAATGAGATATAACGTGTTCATTAATGAGATTTAGAGGTGCTGGTGGGCTCATTTTGTTACTGTTGGACAGAGCCAGCGTAGTTGCTTGCAGTCTTTGTGCTAAGCTAAGCTAACAGTTGGTGGTTGCCTCCTATTTACTGCACAGACATGAGAGTGGTATTGATCTTCTCATGATGACACCCAAACAGGCCTATTATTTTATGGTGCTACTGCAATGCCTTTCAGTTGCTAATGACAACATTGACTGAATGACGCAGTACACATTTCAGTAATTTCCTCACCAGCTCTCTACTTGAAACTTGTCATTGTTCAAAATATTTACCTATTTTACATATGACAGACAGATTTGTTTGTCAGTGTTGCTGAGTTTGTACAACATTAAATTAGTGTGCTCTTGCCAGCAAAACTGTCATACTTTCTTTTTTTGGCAGAGATGTTGATTTATTGTTGTCAGACAGCAAGAAGGAATTGAGTTAAAAGAATTGGTCTTCCCACCACAAGGTTTTTGGCCTCCTAAATGACCCATCATGAGCTTTGTGAAGAGCAATCTGAAAAGTCCAATGAACCCGAGTTGTGACACGTGCCCCAGGGGAGTGTTAAGCCTCCCTGCTGCTGATCTGTCTGACTGACCTAAAAACACCAAGTCTCAGAAAGTGCAATTCCCCAGAGCTATGTCTCATGTCTTCATGATTTCCTTTGACAATTGTCTGTTTGTAAGTAAGCCACTGTATGATCAGGAAAATGAATGTGGGTTCAAGCTTACACATCGTAAATAGGCTTTCATGCAATTTATCTCCATAATGTCAATGGAGAATTTGAAAAGTCTCGATACCTTAAACTCCCCTGCAACTAATGAGCATATCTGAGGTATAGATTTAGACTTGAATGAATACTATTGGATATGTAAGCTACTTTCACAAAATAGTTCTGAAATCTATCTATGATATCAAAGCTCATACAACAAATATAACAACTACCTCATTACAAAAAATATAGACTAGTGACATTTAGGATTAACTATCCATTAAATTCTAAAATATAGTTTAACTGAGACAGCATAGGAATGCACAGTGACAGGATGTTCACCTCCCAGCTAGGAAACAGCAATACGCTTCACTGTTTTCCTTTTTTGTTCTCTTTTCATTTTGGTATAATTACTGAACAAACAATAACATTGGAAAAAATTCAAATATTGTAAACATTGTACCAGTACAAAAGCACATATCGCAAGACACGGTCAGGAAAACACCAATGCAGGCAGCGCTGAAGCTTTTACTCCTCCTCCATTGACTTCTCAATCTCCTTCAGCCTGCGGACAAACTCCTGAGCCTCCCTGTCTCCGATGCGAGCGTCCAGCATCCTCATGATTGGCTTCTCTGGAGGGGAAAGGAAACAGATGAGAGTAGTTCCTACAACTGACACAAATATCTGTAGATTGGCTTTTCATGGTGTATTGGAGAAGTAATTGGAAACCCAAAGCAACACCCTCTGGTCTTCTAAGAAGCCAATATTATGTCTGTGTAAAACAAGAAGCCTGGAGGTATATGTACCGCTGGGTTTACTGCGAGACAGGTGGAGAATGACAGGCTGGACGCTCTTGCCGGCTGCTGAGGCGTTCGGTCTGCCTGGCCAGCAGAAGTCACTGAGAGGAGCCACAGCTTCACCAGCGAAGTCGTTGGTGGACAGCCAGTCATAGTCCATCACAGTGAAGGTCAAACAGGCAAACCTATGTCTGTACTGTTCAGGACTGACATGGCTGGAAGACAAAGGAACCAAGAAAATCATCGATTTAGAATATTTATTCATTCAAATCTTTATTTAAACTTGAAGAACCAGTGAGGTTACCCTCATCTGCAATGATGTAGAGCTACACACCAGTTAAAAATAAAATGGACAAACACTGAGGAGAATGAAAAAAAAATCAGTTAAAATTGTTACTCACTGAAGCTGGCAGATTTGTAATCATGGGTTTAAATAGTCCATAGGTTTGTATAGTGTTGATTTTTAGCGTATGTTGAAGATCATACCCAGTATTGGAGGCATTAAGTAAAAGGCTCATATGCACAAATATAAAAAAGGAGAGGGGTAAAAAGGTAAATAGGGAAATAGTACTTACAAGCAAAAAAGTTCGTCAAATACTGGGTGCAGTGTCTTAAGTTTCACTTGTGTGCGTTGGCTCTTGGCCATAGGGAACAGGTGGTGAGGACACAGCTCCACTATGACAAATGGGTCGCTCAGACCTGAGAAGGATCAGCAAAAACTCAACTTTAAAGATTCAGTGTGTAAGATATACAGCAGTGGCAACTAGCGGTGAGGTTGCAAATTGCAACAAAATGTCCATTCCACTGCCCCCTACCCTTTCAAAGAGCGTAGGACAGCTATGGTGGCTGATACAGAACAAAGGTGTCTCTTCTGAGGCAGTAGAGAGTAGCCAGTCAAGAAAGTAAGTTTCTTTAGGCAGATATATTAAGAAATTATATTTACTTAATTATTCAGTAAAACCATATGTTATTGTGACTTAGCCACTGACAGATAACATGGAAAATGTAAGCCAAGAGTGTGTAACATTGTTACTGTTTCTGCACCACAGTCCATAAGCCACATAATAGAGGTAGTTTATACAAACACTGACAAGGGAAACACATTAATTCTCTCAGTGATTATGGAGCCTCGCCAAAACTTCCCACCAGCAACAATATCTCGCCTGCCATCAGATTATAGAGCTTTGATAGCAGCATAAAATATAAATAAATAAATACTTCGAAAGCGGTACTGAAATAGATCTCAGTCATGACAGTAACAGTTACTCACATAATCACATCCTGTTTGTGCCTACAAAATAAAAGCGTGAGAAGCTTGACTGCTGTAATGCTTTACTTGGAGTTGAATTGAAAGAGTCTGTAGCCCACTAACAACCTCTGAAAGAGCCGTCAGAAAACGTGATTTCCCTAAATTTCCTCTGCTTGCAGGTACTGCGGAAATGCAAAAGCGGATGGATGCGGATCAAACACCGAACCACAAATACTGCAGCACATGCTGAAATCTCAGCCTGAGTAACAGTCGCTGCAGAATCCATTTGTTGAAGAGGGAATGAAAAATTTGTCCCAAGGTGAGATCAAACAAACAACCTTCAAGGTGACAGTACTGTGCTTTACCAGCTGAGCTAACTGAACACCATAAACATTGTACCAAATATTCTATTTTATATTCTCACCCACCATCTAACCGTTAAAAAAATTGCTCCGATGCAAAACTTATTTGTTGACCTCTGCTGTATATTATTACTACTTCTTCTTCTTTGAACGTGCATATTCAACATAGTGACAAGTATCTACACTGCCTGAATTCTACCAGAAATAGAACAAGTAGAACGTAGTGACCAAACGCGCTCTGTAGCGCTGTTTGTTCATTTTGGGCTACTATAGAAACACGATGGCGCAACATGGCGACGTCCGTGGAAGGTGGGGACAAACGGTTATGTAGATAGAAATGGTTCATTCTAAGGTAATAAAAACATAATAGTTTATTATGTAAGGTCTTTATACACCACTGAAAGCATTATGGATTTTATATTGCAGTTCTGACAATAGATATTTAGAAATAATCCACACTAAACTGTTTTACCGTTGGCATCCAGTGCAATGATATCTGCAGCATGCAGAATCTCCACTGTCAGTCTCTGCTCTGGAGCATCATAGTAGCACTTCACACTGATCCGACCAAAACGGGTATGTTTGAGCGTTTTCTGAAACATTAAATGCAATTTTTATCACTGAGAATAAATGTTATCAGCGTGTAAATTTGCAGTAACATTGAAATTATGTTACAATATATGAAAAGCATATAAGCAACTCATTTAAAGTTTTTCCCAGCAGAAAAAGGTGACGCAATTATTCATTGATAGAAGGATTTTTTATCACTACTCCAAAAAACAAACAACCTGACAAAAACCATGGTCAGCATATATTAGTTTACGTGTTGCATCAACAGCATCTTGTTTTTTCAAGTCTCCAGGAGAAGGCAGCTTTTCAATGAGAGGTAAAACAACAGAAGACAGAGTGTTGTGCTGTCCAATCAATACACATCTGTCCACTTCAGGCCTAAAATTAAATTGTCAGGCTGGGGAGCTGAAACATACCTGTTGGGAAATCTTCTCCAGATAGTACTGTTCAATCAGCTCAAAGGAGGAACATTTATTCAGCCTGAGCTCCTCATCCACAACCTAAAGCGACACAAGTATGATCAGAAAGGGACAGACAAAGATAAATGACATCTTAGCCAGGAGGACCTTCATCCTAAATAAAATGTCAAAGCATCCTACCTTGTAATCTCCACTCTTCATGTCTTCCAGGGAAAGACCCTCTCCCTTGATATGGAAGAACTGCAACAGGGTCTGAAGCATTAAGTAAAAACTATAATTATAAAAATATATTTATAAAAATACATATTAAAGAAATCTTCAATGACATGAACATTTTAAGCATTAGTACCTCATTTCCTGCATTCTGGTTAATTGTCTGTATTAATTTCTACCTTTTCTGCATCAATTTATGGTGGAAATATCTTTATTTATGTACAGTAAAGGGAACAAAATTAAGGCGGCATGTGACAATTCAAAATATAAAAATAGAATATAATATAATACAGTAAGGTTCTCAGGCATTCTGGATTGTTTTAGATATGTTTCTCCTGTAGATCAATCAGCATAAATCTCACCACAAATCCACATAAATGTTAACTTCAGCACCTCTGATAAAGTATGACTCACAGTCCCAAACAGAGCAAGTTTTCGCTTTAGTTTTTAGACATTATATTGTAAAACTCTCCCAGCTACCAGTTACCACTCTGCCACAAACTAAGCGAGGGGGTCCACTTGATTACCATCACAGCGTACACTGGTGTCGCATCAGCTGGGTGGAGATCATTTGTGGCACAAGTCGATGTTATACATTTGTTTTTCAGTGTTTGAGAAAATAGTTGTGTGGTATGGATAGCATGTGTCAATTTTGTGAGTGTCATGCTCAATGCGTGAGAGTTAGCAGCTGTGATATCGTGAGAGCTTTTCACCTCACGAGAAATATCGTCCAGTTTTAATATCGCCAGACCTAATGGCAGGAGATCTTATCCATTATTGTTCACACAAACAGCATGAAACCTCTGAAACCTCTGGCAGGCATACAAGATATTTGCCAAACTCAGTCGTGTAGCATGCCATGGCATTTCAGGCAAATCTGTCAATTCCCTGCCAGCTGCTTAAATTGGCATTAGAATATACAGTAGCTCCCACATTGTCATTCATGAAGGAACACTTTGGCGCTACTTTGTAGTGGGTTCATAAATATCTAATATATACTAATGATTGCATGGCAGCAAGCACACAGAGCTAATTAAAGGATGATGGTAACAGTAGAGATTATAATCTTTACAGACTTGACACTTTAAGCACACGACTCTTTTTAGTTGCAGACTGGATATAGAGTATCATAGAGTGTCATAGAGTAAGCACTGACCTCCACTGTGTACTGAAAGCGGTTGTAGAATTCGACCTGAACACCCCTGTTTTCTGCAACCGCATCCAGGATCATCCGCAGCAGCAGCTCCCACATGCTTTGAAGAACTCTACGAGGCAGCAGACACAATGAGTCTCCCACACACTCTTGCAATTACACCTCTGTACCTTCACTTGGCCTCATGCATGTTTTCACTGATGATTGCTTGATAATGATAAGTTGTAACACAAAACATGTCTGAGGAATATTATTATTATCGCAAAGCTTAAACAGTCGCAGCATATTATTTGCTGTCACAGTTTTCACCTGGTACTATCAAGTAAATAAAATCTTATTTACAGAAGAGAATGGTTATGTAACTTCACATAAATGTCTGTTATGAAGTTCACGTTCCACAAAAGTCAGTTTTGGCTGGCATTTCTTCTGGTTTACAAGTCAAATGTATGCTGATGATGTAGTGATTTATGTGTATGCAAAAATAGGCAACATACTGGACAGAGGCAGTATGCTAATGCACATTTCAAGCTGGCTTTTCTTTTTTTTTTCTTTTACACATCATGGCATTAATGGTTAGTTTGCAAGATTTCCTGTATATGTACCTGCTGCAAATATACACAATATACATAAAATATATGTATTTTGCACCACATGCCACGTGCCTTTTGTGAGTTTATATCCTGAATTCTGTTGTGTTTGTGTTTTATAATTTGATACTGAATGTGGTTTTTAAAATGTTATCATTAGTTGCACAGACATACCAGGTGGAAATGAGCAATTAGGCATAATGTGGCACAGTTATAACTCAGAATAGTTATTGAAATTAATGTGTATTGTCCCTGTGAAAGTAATTACCTAGTCAGATTCTCTTTCACAAGATTTTCAGTGAGGATGACCATAGTGTCTTGTAAGTATTTCATAAGAGGAGACACAGCCTAGAAGAAAGTCACATTAACACATGTCACTTTAGTTAGGTTAAATACTGTGGCTACATACACCAGAGTTACAAGAGTTAATGCTGCAGAAAACCACTACAAGGCCTTACATCATCATTGTTGATGGAGTCTGGAGACAGGCTGATGTGCTGGATGTACCTCCGCAGCTCAGGCAGCATCTGCACAGAAATATTCTCTCACACTTGTACATACAAGTGTGCATGTATACAAGTATGTGCACATGTGCATAATGCGTATACAGATACAGAAAGTAACACAATTTCACAAAAACTTTACATATACAAAATGGTGCAGTGTATTTTTGCCCCATGCACATAATGTGTCCTCTGCACGCCATAACAGCAGCAATGGGTCATAAGAAAGGACTAAATTTACTGAACGCTAGACTCCCATCATGGCTACATTTGATGCAAACTTCCTAGGTACATATGAGATAAAATTCAGGTATTATTACAAAGACCTATTTCTAATAGTATAGTTTCTATTTCCACACTGAAGTGAAACTATTATAGCTCAGTGAAAACCCCATATAGTCATTATGTCAATTCTTGTTATTAAGTCTTGTATTTGGCGATGGACATGCATTTTTGTTCTCCAATCTGTACAATATTATCATAAAGAAACATCACCCTGTTGAGGTTTATCAGAGGCAGTGACTAATTACTATTTATGTGCCTCGTGTCATATTTGTAGTTGATCTGCAGGTACTCATGCTCTGTGTATGGCACCTTGTCTGTGAGCAGTGTGATGAGACGTTTGGCTTCTCTCTGCAGGTCCAGGTCCATGTTAAACAGCTGCCCATTGAGAGCCTTGTACACCTGCTCCTTCCCCTCCATGCCACAGGACTCCTCCATGGCCCGCTCCACACCCAGCCAGTCAAGGTCACGCGGCAGGTGACCCAGGAAAACTCGCACATGCTCTGTGTTGTTCAGGGCGATGCAGAGCTAGCAGAAAGCGAGGAGGAGCAGAAGAGGAGAAACAGAGGGTGGAGGTGGAGAAACAAAGAAGGAAAAGAAGCAGGGCTACAGAGAAGTGGAGGGATGGGGTGCGAGTGTAAATGATTGACAACTATGAGAGGCAACTGCTTTTTTTTGTGTTAACATATCTGATTTCCTGCTGAACCCTTTTGTGTTGCCAGGGACACTTGCTGACATTTGTGTCCCACGCCATAGTATGCACTTCCCCAGTTCTGTCTTGTTACAGGCGTTACCTGCACTGTGAAGCTCTTGTGGTCTCGGCCCAGCTGGTTCCTCTCAATCTTGCGTGTCATCATCTCTGAGTAGCACACAGCCTCGCTGCAGAAATTCTGTGATAGATAAAATACCAGTACTGTTACTAGAGGACACAAATGCTGGTAAATTTTTTATTAATCCTGCGAGTATGTATGTTAGTCTGCTCAGAGTCATGTTTTTTTATGTTTGCAGGATATACATGAGTGTTGCAACAGTAGATGTCGGACTCACGTCTGTCAAACGAGTGATAAAGATGAAGGCCCCTGCAGAATCTGGCCAGGACAGCTGGAGCCAGATCTCGCGTACCTGGCTGAAGCATGTTGTCACTTCCACTGCTGAGGAGCTGTGTTTGGCCAGCTGCACAGGCTCGAGCTGCTCACATAAAAACACAGCAAGCAACAAAGATAGGGCATGTGTGAATAAAATATAAAAAAAATAAAAAATTGATATATATACATATATACACAATACAAGAGATATTTATAAGCACATTTAACAGATAAAGTGCCCTCATATCTGTTGACAAATACTTCATAGTGTGTTACAATATGATTTGAATCTGTATTAAATTTTCATATCCTGCTTATCAAATTTTTAGTAAAAGTAACACAGTAGATGTTACTATAGAGCGTCATTAATACATTATCTAATAACCTGCCTGAATGCAGTCCAGCTCATAGCTGTATGCCATGAAAGACCAACTTACAGTATTTTTATTGCATTTTTTTCATAATTTCAAGGACAGAAGCCTCTCACCTTGTCCGTTTCCACGGCTTTACGAATTCTGTCACAGGATCTGTCATGAACGATCTGCAGCCACTTATGAATGGAGGACTTAAACCAGTTATGAAAGCCTGTCAAGGCCAACATTTTAGCATCCCTGTTAGAGAAGAACACAAGTCGTTTTAATAAAGCTGAAGAAAAGGTTGAGTCTCATCTTCTCGCTGACATTTCAAACAAATAAACACCTGTCAGAGCCTTTTACGCTGTTTTATGAAAAGTCATTAGAGTCAAACTGATAACAAACTTGAGAGGAAGAAACTCCCGAAAGCCTTTGAGGATTTTCAAGGACATGAAGAGCTCAAAGATGGTCTCTCCCATTGTCTGAGTCAGTCTGGAGCTCTCCTGCTCCAGAGTCCCACAAACCCGCTCCATTGCTACATTTACATCATCAGCAACCTGAAGGATGAAAGAATATGACTACCTGGGTCAAAGTCAGCAACAACAATGCTGTATGACTAAAAAAAATACTTTGTTTAAAATTACAGTTCACATCATTTTCAGTGATATACCTGTTTCTCCAACTGTCTGTATGCTATACTGAAGAAATCTATTTTCACTGCACTGTGGGAAGAAACAAACAAACAAATGATGGAATGGCAACAGTCCAGTATTAACTCATGCAAATCAATGTTTCTGTGCCAGCATAAATTTCCACACTGTTTTTATTTTGGTTGATGAGATGGACAACATTAATATTTACCTGTAGAAGAGTTTGTTGTATGTGTTCTGGGCTCTCTGTACATCTGCACACACAGCATCAACCACCTGAACCAGATTCTTCAGCTGCTCCTCCAGAGTCTACATTGTTAGAGTCATGCACAATGAACAACATCCTGAAAATGAATTCTCAGTTCACAGCCAGTAAAATTAAAAGATGTAATGATTTCTATCATTCAGACTTATATCGGAATAAACTTACCCCGTCTTCTGGTTTATATCGTGCAATTAAGCTCTCGTACCACTCCGCAGTCCCTTTCTGTTGAAATAATTTACACAAATTAAAGAGAATAAATGGGTTAATCTAAGATGCAGTAGGAAATTCTTTTACAAATAACTTTTTGTCATATTTGCTAAAACGTTACGACACTAGTGTAAGAGATCTCGTTCCTCTGGCTCCTCCTCATGCTCCATAAGGCATTTGCAAGTATCCACCGCTCTCCAATCAAAACAGCCAATCAGAGCCAGGAGGAGTCTCTAATGCAGTGTCAATTAGTCCTCCTGGTATAAAACAAGTGTATGAACACGTCACAGCTCCAGGTGGAGCTTCTGCCATATTATGCTTGATGCCATGGTGCCCATATTGATGTGACAAAGAGGCATGGCGACAAACATTGGGGAATAACTTTTGAGGGGGGGGTAGTGGTGTAGGTGACTAGCCTCTCCTCCCGCTGCTAGATGTTTTCACAGCTGCCTCTGATCCCTGAGGCTCTCTTCCCTGTGAAGCATTAGAGGGGGGCATCTTTGTGAAGATGAGTCGAACCAAGAGCGACCAAAGTCTTGGCTCTCACCCTGGACAGTGAGCCCTACGTGACATGAGGTTTCTGAGCAACCAGCTTGTGGATTTGGTGAGAACAGCTTAGCAGAGAGATACATGAGCGGGTTGCTTGTTAATCGAAAGATCGACAGTTCAATCCCTGGCTCCTCCAGGCTGCATATTGAAATGTCCTTGGGCAAGACACTGAATTGCCCACCAGTGTATGAATGTGTGTGAAATGTTAGTTTCTGTTTGAGCACTTAGGCTCAGTGTGTGAATGGTGAATGCAGATGTAGTGTAAAAGTGCTTAGAGTGGTCGCAAAACTACTACGTTTAACTACTACATAAAATGCTTCATTTGCAGCCAATCTCCTCTTTTCTTGGTATGTTGCTTTAACACCAACAATGACACCAACAGCTATACAATTCATTATAATTGGCAGAAAGGTGTATCAAGTCTCTGTTTTCATCGTGTACATGCATCTCCTTGTGAGCATACTGCTTTCATGCATTACAAACTATACTGGTCTTTCTGTATACAGTACTTTACCTCTACAGGTCAGTAACTCCAAGAAGTACCTTTAAGTGAACTTATTGTAAAACAAATTGTTTTATTTTTTTAGCGCACTTTCATTCTTACCTTGACAGCAGTAGTTATGTCCAAATGCAGTTCATTGCGAAGAGGACACACAGTCTTAAAGGCCCGCATGTTTTGCATGTAGCCAATCCCCCTGGCATACACAGACGTGGAAAAGCCAATTACAATACAAGACTGCTTTCAGGTCACGAAAACACAGATTTCACATCATTCAGGAACATATTGTTCTGAGAATTAAATAACCCCAAAAGCTACAATGAAACAAAATTATTTCCACTCTAATTGTATGCCGGATCCTGCATCATCTGTGCGGGAGGGGAAAGATGCAACTTTAACTGTTCGATGAGTCACTCTGTGTGTGTTTGTGTGTGTGCGTTTCTGAGGTGTAGAAAATATCTCCCTCGAGGTGTTGATCACTGAGCAGAGCTGGACTTCTTACTGGGGAAGTCTCTATTAAAAAAACACTCTCTTTCAAATTAGTGTGACATAGCAACATGAACAGCAATAATTAGCGGATTTACATTGAATAGACTCCCTAACTTGGTGCATTGCTTCCTTCTTTTGTGCGATGGTAACTTGAAGCTAAGGCCAAAGGATGCCGCATCTCTTCAATACCGACCAGACTGCCGTCAAATTTAGTACCAATATAGGGTCTTCCATGGATTGCTTCTCATGATCATATGGACACCTCTTGGGCAACACATTGGTCGATGACAATGTGTCTAAAAATGAATGCCTGGATTCCCATGAAACTGTGGAGATTCATGTTCCACATGCACACAAGCGATATTCAAATCTATATTCTATATAATGTTAAATTTGCTGAGCAACTTCATGCATAATTGCATATAGGGAATAAAATAATGTTACGGTAAATATGTAAGTTATTGATTATGACCACAATATGTTGGCAGCTATTTTATACAACAAAATTGGTGGTCAGGAACAAATGTTTTTTTTATTTGAAATGAGTAATGAGAAATGATTAAGATATTTCTGTTTGAGTAAGGAGCCCAACACTGCTTCCTCCACAGAGTATGGCTGACTGGTTGAAGTCCCTCTGTGTCTGCTGAGGTGAGATGTTGGACGTGTTCCTGGTATGGTACCACAGGCGAGTGCGTGATGTAATGTGATGGCAGTGTGACTTTACCTCAGCATGAGCTCGTAGCGCGTAATGGCAGCAGCACTGGTGCAGGGGAAAACCTGACGCATGTTCTTCATCAGGCACAGACAGTGCTCTGTGTACAGCCTGAAGCTGTCTGACAGCTGCCTCTCCTGGACACAGGAAGGGCCCTCAGTTATAGCTTCAAGTACACTGGCTGTGAGACATTTTTGGCTTAACCAAAAACCTTGATGAATGTCAGTGACGAGCTGAGCTAATGAGGTGACTGTTTCCAGATGATGGACGTTTATTTCCTATTAAAACGGCGATGGCAGAAAACCTACCAGGTCGCCCCTCACAGTGGTGGGGTCCCACTCTGCATCGATGGTCCTCAGGAGGCGAAGCAGCAGGGAGTAGCACACCCTCTGGGTCCGATGGTGGCTGCTGTAGCACTGCCAGCGACTGTGTTAAAAAATAAAACATGCACCTTTTATCTGACGCTAAAGCTTTCATATTGGATTTGATCAATTTTATTCCTCCATTAATACTCACATTATGGCCTGCTGGAGAGGTGAGAGATCAGTTTGCACAGCATGGTGAGTCAGCACAGTCCATGCTGGGGGACAAACCTGCCCATTCCAGTTGTAGGGCTCTCTCTAAAATGATATGTGTTAGATTACCACGTGTCATTTTGGTCATATTTTGTGTAAGTGTTAAAGGAATCTGTATGTACTCACCAAAATCTTTTATTTCACTAAATGGCACACAGTCAACGAATAATGCAAAATATGAATATTTACTATAAACTAAAATTAAAATTATAAACCCACAAATCCAGACTGGAATCAGGTAAACACATTTTTTTAAACCAGATTTCAACCACATTGAACTGGTGGTTCTGTCTGGCTGCTGAAATATGAGCTGTTCTTTCTGTAAGTCATATTCAGAGTGCAGCTACTCTGACTGCAACACAGAACAGACTTTGTACATCAACTGCCACATCAGCTACAGAGGCGTTCTGAAGTTCAATAAAGTATGTGCTTTGCTGTTCAGTTCATCCTGCAATTTACTATTTAGTTTTTACACTGGAGGTAACTCCAGTGAGTCAGAACAACGCCTAATCATGTCAAATCCCATTTAGTGGCCCCTAGAGGCTGTGCTGTTGGTGGCTTGCCCCAAACGATAGGCCAAGCAAGCGACTAATCTAACAAACTAAGTGAAACGATAATAGATGAATGAAATGATTAAAAGCAGACAACAAGCAATTAAAAAGTGATTGAAGTAAACGCTGTTGCAGTATGTCACTGCCACAAATCACAAATAGGTTTATTATAAAGGTTGCTTTCAATAAATATCTGGAAGAAACTTACCTTAACATGAGCGTGCTCATACTCCACAATCTGACACAGCAGTTTCTTGTGAATGGAGACATTTGAGTCTTTCTTAGACAAAGCTGTGTCTCTCTGACAGAAAAAAAGTTTTAAAAGGTATAATTCTTCATATCCTACACAAGAGGAGTATACTGTATTACTGAATTAGTGTTATGCCATACAGACCTGGCAGGTGAAGAGCTTCAGTATCAGGTGACATTCTCCCTGAACTTTAGAGGTACTTGATCGAGGCTCCAGCTTAAACCAGGTGTCATAGCCAACAACTGGGATCTCCTGCAAGAAGGAAATCAGCCAGATTAATGGCGCTCCCACACATCCAGGGAAATCCTTGTATCCTTCGGGGGTGGGAATCTATTTGTGGTTGTGTTTGATTTCTCACAGTGCCTCATCACCTCTGACTAACAAGAGTTTGTTTTGAACTTTTACACTTTGAACACTCACATTCAAAGGGATGTTGATGCATCCGAGAAAGTCATCAGCATTCTCCTCAGAGCCAGACGATGCGGATCCATTAGCACGCACTGACTTTGCTATCTGCTTAAAATACCTGACAAGGAAAAGTACAGTGCAAGCGAAAATATCCTTTTTTGTCACAGTTTGAATTCATGTTTAATTGTACTGTGAGAGCTATAATCTAACTTTTTTTATTTTTTAGGCATTTGGGCAATGCTGTGTCCACTTTGACTTCCAATTAGAGTATCAGCAGAATGAATTTCATTTCCTAATGAAAGTTGACTATTACTCAGATGAAAACTGCACCGCAGGATTATGACCCTTCTCTCCATTGGTTGTGATTGACATTCCCAGGTTTCATTAGACATGCCTGCTATTAATAAGTATATCTATGACACAGCTGAACTCTCTGTGTTCTCTGTGTGCCCACCTTTATTGGCACCCGGCTTTCCTGTATGTCAGTCTTTCTTTATGGTTAAAAGACAAAGACCAGATGATCTCCTTAAAATAACAAGCAAGTTGGTGTCAGTATATTTAACACATGTAGAAAAACTAGGCCTCTTCACTCATGATCTGCAGCTTTTGGCTTTAATTGAGATGGAAATTACCCCTTTGATTGACAGGTTGAATGACTCATCTATTCACTGCCACAGTTTCAACTGGATGAATAAATGAATTACCAACTTATATAACTGTGCTCAAAATTGCAATTAGTGATTCAGTTGTACTTTATCCCTTAAAAAAATCTGATAACACAGCTAAAGGGATAACCAGCTTTTTTAAAAGTTACATTAAACTTTATTACATTAATAATACCTAATAAATTGGAAAAACACAGCTTACCTTCCCATTCCTCGAAGTCCACTGACTTCATTAAGCTTTTTGCAGGCCTCAGCAACAGATACGTCATCGTCATGATCCCTGAATTAAAAAAAAGGATAACTGAGAGGTTATTACAACCTCTCATCTCCCACAAGGACATGCTTAATTATCTTTGCACAGTGAATAACAGAACGGAGAAGTGAAGGAGATCTACAATCAAGACCCATTGTAGTTCAAGAAACGCATTAGATCCACTCAACTTTTACTGGAGTCAAGAGTCAGCTCTTAGCAGAGCTTTGACCAGAGGAGGGACACACTTCTATAACTGCTGACAAACCTTTAAATTTATCTAATTTCATGAAAATCATTAGAAAAGAATCTTCTTTGTCCTCTGGCATGGTGACATTCACGGAATTCAAGGTGTTGCTGCGATCTAATCTTACCATATGTCAAGATGTAAGAGGTCATTGTAGGCATCATCTATTTCGCTGTGAATAAAGCAAAAAACAACAAAAAAAAACCAGGAAAGTATTTAATTAAACTATCATCTCCATGAGTAAATACTGACAAAAAACACCTCAATCCTTTAGTGATCCTTCCACAGAGATGACAATGTGCTGCACTGGTCACATACAGTAACTAACAGCTTTGGCGTTAGTGTGAAGCAAATGAAACTGTGAATTCTGCAACTCACACATATCAACATGTCCAGTGCTCTGATGAAAGTTAAACTGCTTTACTCACAACACAAAGTGCTCGTCCCACACTGGGTTGAGAGTCTCTGGTTTGACCTCGGTCACCTGGATACACTTGGCAGGTAACACCTCCTTGGTGCTGGAGCGTTTCTCCAGCTTCTCCTTCCTCTTCCTGAAACTGAACTTTCTCTCCTTCTTCTCCTCCACCTCCCGCGGGCTTTGGCCCACTAGGATTCCCAGCATGCAGTAGGGGTCGCTATACCCTGGCGGGGCGCATGGTGACACATTGAAAGAAGGTTATCATACACATGAAGCGGCTTATATCACTATAAGAAGTGAAGGAGATCTTCAATCAAGGTATATCACCCTCAGCAGCCTTGGGGCCATTTGTGATTACAATCAGTGTTGTGTTTTGGTTCTCATCAGTGTAAAGAGGTTGACAGTGGGGCTTGTTTGAGAGTAATTTCACCTTGCATGGAAAGTGGACACAAGTAGTCTTCAGTAGTCGGGGGAAAGATGGACAAGAACTAAAAAGGACGTCCAAATTTGACAGATTCTGAGACTGCTTTTATATATTTAATCAGGTACCAGTTATTGTATTATGTAAATTAATTGAACTGATTGATGTGATGTTGTATGTGTGATGGGAGGACGCATACAACATGGTCTTATATACATACAGTAAATATCATATATTTATTTTAACATTTTTTTCATGGCAATTAGTTGGTTTCATGTAAATAGCCTGTCCACCCCAACTTTATTTCCATCTCACAATAAGGAAATACTATCCAACTACTAACACCGTCACATTATGCAACTGTCAAATAATCACATGCATACTGTAAATACTGTACATGGAAAGATGAAACGAACAATGTGTATACACACAAGATATTCACTCAATTAGGATATGGGGCTCATTATGGTTTGGGAGGCAGACACCATCTCCACATTAAAGAGTAGACTTAAGACTTTCCTCTTTTATAAAGCATATAGTTAGGGTTATCTCAGGTGAGCCCTGAGCCATCCTTTAGTTATACCGGTATAGGCCTTGACTGCCGGGAGATGTCCCATGATAGACTAAGCTCCTCTTTCCTTCTCTCCCTTAGGAGGTATAATTGTATTACTACCACTACTGTTACATTTAATCTACGTCTCTACGTGGAACTTGCATGGTGCTACTGTGTGTGTGATCTTGCTCCTCTTCTCTCTCTCTCCCACTCTGTCGCTCAATCCAACCATTTGAGGCAGATAGCCGCCCTTCCTGAGTCTAGGTTCTGCTCGAGGTTTCTAACCGTTAAAATGAAGTAATTGCCACTGTCGCCAAACAGCACAGTCTAGACCTACTCTGTATGGAAAGTGTAATAAGATAACTTCTGTTAACATACAAATAGAATTGAATTGAATTTGCAGATATTATTATAAAATAGTTTTCATTAACCATATTAAAATTGGCTAAAATAAATAAACTATCATTTTGGAAATTAAAATAAAGTAAAATCAAGTCTATGCATTTATGTTTCTCTTGTCAGATAATAGCAACTGCAGCTCCTGACTGACTGACTGACTGATCTGAAATTTATCTAGTTAATATATCTAATATTGTTTACTAGTCTCTTTCATCATGATGCTATATAGTTATGAGCAATTCTACCCATTATGCACTGTATCATGACTGCTGAAAAGCTTTTCAATTCCATAACGTTGCTGTATAAGGCATACTTTGCATAACTGTTTTGTCTTCCTCACCGTTTGCATCCTTGGCCATCAGATTCTTTGCTTTCATAACAGAAACCCTCAAGGAAAAACTTGCTCGCTGTCAAAAAAGAAATGTACCGTCTGTTCAGTAAGAAACTGTAAATGCAACAAATCAAGGTCATGCATTGAGTAAATTACAAAGTATTTTCTTTGCAGTTTTTCTCATTTGCTCTGGCTCATTTCTTTAATGATTTTTTTGCTCTCAAAACAATACGTTCAAATCTCTGAACAATTTGTTTGCTGCCACATAACAGATTTGGATTTCTCATTCATTCAAGCACAGTGCATGGGTTTTAGCACAAGTGTGTAAAAGAGTAAGCACAAATTGTACAAAAACCATTTACACGTCATTGCTGATCAAAGCTGAGTGAAACTGGCATACTCTTTACAACTTCTAAACATTATTTCATTGTTTGTGCCATCTCAAAATGAAATTAAAATCATTTAATTATCAAAATCTGTCAGACATATATGTATATTCCATAAATATTTATGATATGACGTATTTTTGATGTCTGCTAAATTGGCAAATTACCTGCCAGGTGACGGTAATCAACCAATCGTTGTTGCTGTTTTTTAAGGTATGGATGGCATTTTGTGGCAAACATTTTGTTCACTGTGTACGACTTTACTTTACATGAAAGATCAGCTACAGTAAGCAGTCAGTGTCAACCAAAAAAAGTAGAACAAAACTGAGATTTGTAAATTAGAAATAAGTCCCATGGCTGCCATGGTGCAAGAACATCCTAACATTTTACCAGAACAGCTCACACAATGACAAAATGACTTTGAATATCGATGGCATTGGCCAATTTACTTTTTTGGATTAGTTACTACCTTTTGCAGACATGCAATAGAGTTGTAATGTCACAAAATTAGCCAACACGATTGAGAAAAACTGTAACTTGATTATCTGTATCTCAATTTAGATAAACATTGTATGGTAAAAATGTAACATTTCAACATTTTCAGCAGTGTATCATAATACAAGGGCTCACAGAGATATTTGAAAGGTCCCTGGGAGTCAAGTAGAAGGTACAGAATCATAAAGAATGGGGCTTTCAGGAGTTACAGGTCTTTCATCTCATAACTCTCCATCAGTGCACTACAGCTGTGGCTCTCCAGGCAATGCTTTTACCTTATTGCTACGGCTGTGTTCACACTATGAGCATGAGAAAACATCAGTAAAAGCACCAAAACACCTCCGGTGGCTGCTTGACTGAGGATTCAGTGATTCCTCTAAATCTAAAGGAGCCTCTAAATTTAAAGGACTGAAACAGAGGTTTTACACATTGTAACACATTCATGACAAGTCACATAATGTATAGTTTTGCAAACCACGTTGTTGTATGTTAAATCTGAAGAATGTTTGCTATTGTTGAAGACACCAGTTGGTTTCCATTCACTTCTGTTTTACACAATATGATAATGCCTCCTCTCTGTTTTACACTTGTGTGAAATCTACTGGACACAACATTTCAAGTACTTAAACTTGAAAATGTAAACCTACGCATTAAACAGTATGTTTTATAGAGCCAACAATGTAATATTATGGCAGCACTGCCTGGAAATTTATATGATTACAATTTTTGTCACTGATTACAAACTGATATATGACATCTTCCACTGCCATGGTCATTCTGAAAAATAATGTTATGAAAACATGTGGCCAGATATTGACTCATGTGCACAGTATCTCACCTTGGATTCTTGAACTTTTTGGAGAATAATGTCATGTTCCTCTTCTCCCATATCAAACACCTTGGAAAGATGGTCAGACATTAAGTAATGCATAAATACGCAAGAAACACACAGTTTCTTGCTTCTTGTCTCAGTTCGAAATAGGAACTGAGCAGATGAAACGTGTGCTTTCCAAAAACAAAAATTCCACCACAAAACCCCTGAAATTACTTTATAAAATATTTAGTTCAGTCAGAGCCACCGCCAACACCTGACGAGCTAGGAACCCCATACTTTGAAAAATGACACACATAAGAGGCTACAATCCTTAGCACTGCATGATATGAAAGGATGCAATATCACAAGCGAATATCGGTACACAGTGTAACTGGGCTTTGATGTTTAATCAGGTTTGTGCCAAGAGCATCTGCTCAGATTCTTACAGCCAGCTCACAACAAATAACACTCTCTATGTGCTGTAATCAGTGTTACTAACAGAGATTAAATGGAGCTCAGGAAATAAAGTGTGTTTTTCTGAGAAGGATAGACAGATAGGTAGATAGATAGATAGATAGATAGATAGATAGATAGATAGATAGATAGATAGATAGATAGATAGATAGATAGATAGATGGTAGGTAGGTAGATAGATAGATAGATAGATAGATAGATAGATAGATAGATAGATAGATAGATAGATAGATAGATAGATAGATAGATAGATAGATAGATAGATAGATAGATAGATAGATAGATAGATAGATAGATAGATAGATAGATAGATAGATACCTTTAGCAGGTAAGCAAACAGCTCTTCGTCACTTTTCACATGTTCTGGTGAAGGTACTCCCACCCGGTTGACCACCGTGTACACAGCTTCCTCATAAAGAAGGTCCAGCTACATGAAAACACACTCCACTTAATAACAACCCTCCAAAAATAAAGGCTTGTGCGCCTTTTGCCTTCATGCTTTCTGCTGTGCTGCACATCAAAAGCAGTTATTGTGTGAATATAGTCCCTGCTGAAATATGATGAAAACTGAAAAGCTGAGCTGACACACCTCTGTCCTGCTGATTCTTTCGGGGATAAAGGCCTGGTCCACATGCTCTTGGGGCGGCGGCACTGTGCAGGCCCCTCTTTGGCACTGTGAGGGGACGGAAATAGTTCAGGCAAAACAAATCCTTCTTTTCTTAAGGCTGTGTTGAGTAAAAACTGGAGAAAGGAGAGGATTTGTTGACAGTAGACTCTCAAACATCACTTGGAAGGAGTACCCTCTCCACTGATTAGTTTGCCCTTCAGGGGTGGAAGAAGTATTTCAGAGATTTTACTTAAAGGTGGAGAGCGGGACACACACATAGTACTGATTAAGCCTATTGCCACCAGGTAAATCTCTGTATTTCACAATTTCCCCCAATTATTAAATCTGATGTTTGGTGCACTCCCGCGTTGGTGTAACAGGAGTGCTGTGTTTTAAATGTTTATCATTGAGAGTTGTTTATTGTTTATTTTGTTCATTATTATTTATAGTTTCACTATACTTTGGCAACAATATATTGCATGCATTCATCCAACAGAGCCACTTGAATTTGTATTGAACAGAGATGATGTAACTCTCTCTCTACATGACTCTAAAGCAGCAAGATGTATGGCAGAGCCAATCGTGGGAAAACCTAAGAAGCGTGAAAGAAAAGCTTCTGGCAGTCCAAATAAAAAAGAAACTCTCATTCTGAGGAAATATTATGGTCAAAAAAGTCTAAGTACAGAAGTACCGCAAAATATGCTTAAAGTATCAAAAGGAACAGAACTCATTCCACAGTTCCACAATGACTAATATCTGAGTGATATACTGTATATTCATATATATTATATTTGACATTATTAGATTGTTAATATGAAAGATGATTAATGGGATAGTAAAGAAGAAATAACTATTTTGTATTACTTAGTTGGACTTTTTAAAAATCTTTACCTTTTGCGAAATATTGACTATTGTTACCAGAGTGGAAATGACTCTTTGATGAACTTGCTAACAACTCATAGACATCTAAAATGTGATGAAGGCTCCCAACCACTGGTTTCCAGCCTTTATGATGCACTGCATTTTTTAAGCTTATCATATGTTTTTATGTAAAATATGAATCAGAAAAGTAACTGGTAATTATTGTGGTCAAATAACTGTAGCTGGACTAAAATATGCAATATTTTCCTCTGAAATGTAATGGAGAAGAAGTATAAAGTAGCATAGAATGGACACGTCCATGTAATCAAGTAAAGTACAAGTATCTTGCCACCACTGCTGCCTTCATAGCCATTTTATCTCATTCCAGTTTAGACATCCATAATAAGGAAAACAGAACAAATGTTAGTCCCTACAAGAAAATTCTGGTCAGTTATGATATGTAGTGTGGATGTTTTGCTTTCTGCTTCTTCTTATTTTACACCCTTATTTCACATCAATTTGGAAATGAAATCAGTTGCTCTCAGCAGCATCATTGCCTTGTTAGCAGCGGCAGCAGGAGGAGCTGAACAATGTCACCTATAGCAGCTTGTCACAGCTGAGCCTCCAGTCTTCTGAGCACCCAACTCAACCCGGCCCTTCTGTCTACAAACGTCATGCTGGCCATGACGGTGGGCTAAGTGACAGCACTGAGGCCTAATGGAAAGGTGGAAGTTAGGTTGGGGTTACCTCAGCCTGCGCAGCCCGCAGCATGTTCTCCTGTTTCTGAAGGATGGCATTCACACGCTCAAAGAACTCGGCGCTCTCCTCGGAAATCCTGCCAAGGCAAGAAGAGTTAGCAGATTGACGATTCATCTCCAAAAATAGAGATGAAACACTTGGAAAATCTGTTAATTTCTGAGAAAAAGTGAGGTGAAATGTGTTGCATGGTAAACAGACCATCAATCGTAATTAAAAACAAAGTGGGATTCAGTGACATTGGTGATATCACACTGTATACTGTTTGCAAATAAAGATGTTTCCTTTCCAGTTTGTATACTACTGGACTCCATCGCCTGCAGTTCAGCTCCTTTTAGCTATCAAACAAGTCTTAACTCATGCACTAAAAAGCAAAGCGGGTCAGGACCAAAGCTCTTAGCAAAGCAACATGCCTGCACTCTGCATGAACCATGTTAATCTACTATGATAAGCAGGGCTATGTGCAAAATGCAAATGATGTTTTCTGCTTCCTCCAGGTGTGAGTGAATCCCCGGCCTCCCACTGGCCTCTGTTGTCATGGTGATACAGGCACATTCAGGGAGGGAGTAACTGGCTGAACACCTTGGGAATCCCCCTAACCACCTCCACCCCCACCTCTCACCCCTCCCAAATCTTTCACTGGGCATCTTCCTCCCTCTATCAGAGCAGCCAGGATCAGCCATGCTGTCTGCCTAGAACTCCTCACCTCTACACCTCCCGGCTTCTGTTTCCTTCCTTGTCTCTCAGCCAACCCCTTTGCATTATACAGAAGAGCCGTCCACAGAGGCCCTGTCACGCTCCTTTATTAGCGTCATCGCATCACAGCAGGCGCGTGGCAGCCCATCCCAGCACCCACTGACTCTCGCAGTGGTGGGGGAGCGGATGGCAAACCCCTGAGGTATTGATGAGGACTAATGGTTGTCATGCTGGGAGAGTTGGTCAGGTTTCCACTGTCATCAAACTCGAACGTAACGGGTGGATATATTCAGTTTAAAAGGTTTAAATATTTTATCAATGCCATATTATACTCTTCAAAAAAAATGTCCTCTTTTGAGTATAAATTATACTACACCACACACTACCACAGTCTCTTTATCAAGTCATGCTTTGTTGGCTGCAAATAACGATTGTTTTCCTTATCCTTTAATCTGTTGATTATTGTCTGGACTAATCAATAAATCGTTTAGTCCAGAAAATCACAACTTGTATTTTCACATTTTAGCGTTAAAGCTGTTTGGCAACTGACAGACTTGGAGTTTTTAGCCTCATTGGTGTGTGTTTGTTGAATCTGTGAAATACTGATCAAAAACTTGAGTTGTTATTCTTATCTAAAACCCCTCAGTCAGTGTCTGAAAGCTTGAAACCACAAACCAAGTCTAAAATCCGTGAATGACTCCACAAACAAAGCCTATTCCGCTGACAAGAGATTGGAGGCTTTGCTTTTTGGAGCTTACAGTTTTCATTTGCACATATAGTACAAAATACGCTTCATTTGACTGTAATACTTGCTATGTTATGAGACACTCAGTTCTCTCCACATCCCTGTTCAATTATCCAGGGCATTCTCACATCCAGAAATCTGTCCCAACTTCTGTCAGTCAAACAGCTTGAGGATTTGTCCGGGCAGTCTGGCATCTTTTGTTTCTGGGCTTTGGGACGACGTGTTTATGAGCAGAAATAATGTAAATCCAGTCAATTCTGATTTGATACATGTAAAAATGCTGATATCTTTAAACCTTTCTCTCTCTCTCTCACACACACACACACACACACACACACACACACACACACACAACACACACGTACACCACCAGAATAACAAACTGATTTGATGTTGCTAGGAAACAAGTCTTTTTTTTAACTTTCATTTTATTCAATTTTTTTCAGAATTCATTCAATCTCCTGTCCTGGTGAGTAAATTATAAAGGAAAACATAAACAAAAACTCTGAATTACTGTGAGAATATATGTTTAAACGTGACAAATTGGTAGTGTGAGGACGACAGCAACACTCATTTCAAACTTCAATATAATATGGCAGTGCATACACAGCAATTAATAGTGCAGACATCACTGTTGTCTGCAGCATGAAAGACAATGTGACGTGTGTATGTATTCTAATAAAATAAGACTATTTAATCTGATTCATCACGGTTGTCAGTGCAAAAAAACAGCCTGCAGCTCCTATCATAACCGACGATCTCCATGACAAGGATCCCCCCTCAATACTACCCACAAGACTGTTTGTTTTACTCTAATTACATGTTTGATGAAGAAGCAAAACATTGTTGATGAAAAGACTCTAATGTGGAGATATGATCTCAACAGCTCTGATAGAATCTCTCTATTCAATAACTTGTGTAACAGCTATCTCGGAGCTCGAACTACTGACAGACAGAAAGGTAGCCGAGTGTGAAATTGTTTCCAACTTGGGTCGTCTCGGGTGCTTTACAGTTGTGTTTCACTGTTTTACTGCTACTGCGTGGATGAATAGCTGACTGAGGTTTTCAAACAGGCAACTCTAATGTAAAGCTCTTGCATCATTCCTGACAGCAAGATGCCTGTGCAGTGAACTTCTGATTTATGTTCCTTATATATGTACATCAAACAATGTAGTACTGTACAGTATTATAGCTTAAGCATTGCTGAGCTAAAGGAAAGTCACTCCTGGCAGTAGTGGGTCTTAATGTGAAAGTTACAGCAGTATTGTGGGAGGGTGAAATTTGGGACAGGAGAGTTGGGGATGGGATTGGCTTCTAGTACATTACGTTTAGTTTCAATGAACAGTAAAACACGTGAAAGTCAATGCTAAAATGAATTATTAATTATTTCCAACTGTCATTAGGAAAAAACACAATGATTGTGTTGTACAAAACAGTGTGTAAATCATAATGTTACATACAATTAAATTGAATTTGTTTCATCAGTGCAGTGTGTCACATCTGTCTGCGCAACTCGCATGTCAGATCTTTCCTCCGTTGCTGCCTGCAGCTACACTTCCCCTGTCCTCACGACTGTAACTTCCACAATCTTCACCTACGCTAATACAAAGAGTGGGAAAGAGCAGTACTTTGTGACTAAAGCAACTTTGTTGACACAATGTCCACAATAAATACCCTGCAGACAGTCCTTGCTGTAGCCAATGAAAAGCTAAACTGTGTCTATCACAGTATTTCATCTTTTATTAAGCTATTTTTGGGACAAAAATGACAGGAGTCAGGACAACTGCTCATACTTCGGGATGTCTGGTCACCCTAAATGTGGGTATTCCTTCCTCGGGGATTAAATATGTAGCATGTCTGTCATTGCCGACCATAACTGCATGATGATTATTGTTTTCTTATTGTCAAAAAACTATTTTAAAGACCAAACCAACAATGAACTGGTCCTGCCAACAAGTATAGTCTGTGTAGCAGAAGCCTGAAATATATCACCAAAGACCTCAATTGTTATTCAGATATTATTAAAAAGATAACAGTGAGTCACACTGTTTCACTGGGCAACATCATTACAATTAACACAGGCACTATAGTTTACTCAAAGTCGATCACATACACACCATTCTTTTGCCATGAATGCTCACTTACCATAGGCAGTGGTTTCCAACCAATGGGTCACTAGATAGATCTGAAGGGTCACGAAATGATTAATGGGAAAGAAAAAAAGAAATAGCAAAGTTCCTCTAAAAGCATTCGTATAAATTGTAAATAAATAAACTTTTCTGATCTTTGTGTAGTTTGTCAAGCCTTTAACAACTATTCAAATTACACAATCTGAGTTGTTTAGAGTGAAAAATCGCACTTTGGTGGACTCCTCAAAACTCACAGACATCTTCAACCTGTAATGAGAGGAGGAGGTAGATAAGAGCACCAACTGTGTGTTATTCTGCAGCTTAAAAAAGTGCCCAACAATACCACAATGAGTAAAATTTGTTAGAAAACTACAGTGCCCAGCTGTTTTACTGATGTTTTTTTTAGCAAACTAAATTATGCAGTTTTTAAAGATATAAAGACAGCTTCAGTAGGTACAGGTGGCCTTGGTGTGCCACAAAACAGATAAGGAAAATATTGAGAGATGAAATAACAACACATTGTTGTTTTGGTGTTTTCATGGGATTTATTGACAACAAGAAAAATATAGAATGACACCAGCTTCATGCTTTAAAAGTATCTATGTCTGTATTTCTGCCATTACTTTCTGTAATTGCATGTGCATTAGGGGTTTCTGTTTAATGTAATTCTTAAATGACTGTGTTATTCTGCATGAATAAAAGAATTACAAACTCAAGACACTGAAGAGTCAAATCCATCAATGGCACTGCAGCAAAACAAAGAGTAGTCCACACCTGATGGAACAGTGAAATAAACAAACAATAATAAACTATAAAATATAAATTTCAAAATAAATCACTACAGGTTTTTATGTTGTATAACATCCAGTTAAGCTCATCTCTGACACAGTCTTGGCCATTCCACAGACTTAACAACCAGCTCACATAGAGGTAAAAACATAATTTGCTCAACTGAATTAAAAAGTTCACCTCCTATGCGCCACTCTCTGCTCCCAGAGCTCAGCTCTCACAGCCGACTGTACTACTGGGTCAACAACTGTGTGGAGGGAGCAGCCCAAATCCACCCGGCCTCATTTGCAAATTCTCAATTAAAGTGAGAGTGCAGGCGGGGCAGCAGCAGTCTGAACGGATAACAAAGATCAACCTGCCTCTAATGATGAGCACTCTGGGTATGTGCATGGCTGAGACTCAGTGGGAAGGCTGTAGCACCAGGGAGCTGGCGTGGGAGATGAGAAAAAGGTGAGGAACTGACAGTTCAAATCACGACCACAAGTATGGTCATAATGGGGCGGATTTTACATTAAAAATATAATTAAAAATGCTAAATTGATAAAACATACAGAGACAGCTGAAGAATATATATTATATTAAATAAAAACATTTATGAAAATGTGCAAAAAGTCCATTGAAGGTTTAATATTAGTCCAAAACTGATAAAACTGATACGTGTTCAACACAGCATCTCAGGTTATGTTCCACGTTAAAAATAGACATGGCCGTTATTACAAGTATAAGTTCACATCGCGGCAGCAGCCTGTGTTTAGGTTGCTATAGAAACCTCAGGTTCATATTATTACTTTTGGCTTAAAACAAGTCTGAAAAAAATCAGGTGACTGATTTTACCTGTGCCACTTAATATGTTGCTACGAGGCAGGGATCAGATGAGATCAATAGCAAGGTACAACATCCACAAAGGTCCTGTATATTCTTCATGCCCCCAAGAACACAGTGCTGTAAAGCTAATGGTAACACATGACATTAATCAAGACATTACACGACATTACAAGAGAAACCTAAAAATAACAACAGAAATGAATAAATAAAAGTAAAACAAAAAACAAGAATGAAGTACATACAGTACATGGGATATACTCTACGGTACAAAAATACAGAATACAAATACATATACACATACAGTACAAACATAAAGTGCATGCATACAGTATACAGCATATGGACGTAAATACAAATACATACAAACATACTTATGCATATGTACAAGTATTTACATAAAAACACACAATAATTAATTACATATAAATCACATAAATCAATAAATAGGTCATGGTCAAACTGTGAGCCTTTATTTTACAAAAATATTAAAATAGTTATTTTGATCGACATCTCGATTAATCGACTAAACGTTTCATCTGTGCCGTCTCAATGATGCAGAAAATTACATTCATTTAGTTTTCTATTGTTGGCTGTTCATTTAAACATCTAGATTGGCATGTGTCTAAAATCCATGGGGAACATGGGGCAGCCTTACTTTTATCTTTCATCAGGAAAAAAGTTTTTTAGCAAAAGTGGTTGCTTTATTACGAATTAGCTTTGAATGTGAGTGACTGGAAGGTGATTTCTTGCTGTATTTTTTTATTGTGTACATACATAAAAATACATTTATTGACACATATAGATGCACGTATCTACAAACACACACATACTCACACCCATCTAAACTCATGTACATGTAAACTCCATGGATAACGAAGTCCCACACATACATGCATAAACTAAATTCTAAGTTGATTTGCTCTCCTGATTTATGATGCAGCGAGATGTCTTTATAACTCATGTCAAAACAGCAGCGTGCTGTAATTTGGAAATGCAGACATCAAAACCATGTGGTGTAAACTGAGACACAAGTAAGCAGCATTTGTGATCCCAGTCGGAGCCTGACTTTGCATGTAATAGTGTGGTTGATGTGTCCTCGGGGGAGAGGCAGCTTGTGCATGGCCTGCTCACAGCAAGTCACAACTCTGGAATAAATGCCAACCACATTAAAGCACTCTGTTGACAAGAAATCATGACCTGTGGCTTCAGCTGGCCGGCCAGTGGAAAACAAATAAATAACAGACATGAATTATTATTGCTTATGAGCTTGTGCCGCCATTTCCGAAAGGCTGTCATTATTGTTCTGAGCTTCACTGACTGCAATTCTATTTTCCTAAAAAAAGACTTTCATTATCAAAGCTATTACTTGTTCTAAATGGCAAAAACCACGCAAATATGAACTGTAGCAAGAAACTATTTCTCTAGAAAGAGTACTATATTGATAAACTGCCTGCCTTCTGTTTCTTGCTCAAACTCAAGCAAGACTTAATTTGTGTCTGACAGTAAAGCAATAGGTAATCTTAAAGTAAAAACAGAGAGTGAATCACAACCCTACTTCTAATATCATGAGACACAGTTCTGGCTATGCGCTGACTATCAGTCAGTGTGTCTGGAAAGATTAAAATCTTCAGCATCATTAAATTTTCATCAAGTAAACTCTGAATGACAGCAAAGTGAAAAACATGTCATGAAACACCAATAAAATGATTGATTAAATGAATTTAATAAAACAGCCACAAGCACAAAGTGACCACAAAATTCCACAAATGCCACATCCATGAAAAACCCTAATAATAAATAACTGAAACCCTTCAACTACCTGAAGTCATTTGCAATTGTTTATGTGTGTAGGAATGGGAAGTATTTATGATACATATATTTCAAATACAAAATAGAATTTTATAATTTGTATTTGATAGGGCTGATGAAAATGGCTTCATATTCTGAATCAAAATACTTCAGTAGTTTGTATTTTGTAGTTTAAAAATACTGTAAAATGCTCTATGTGACAAAATCATAAAAATGCTGCTTCTGATTGGTGAGTATTCACTAATTTGCCCAGACTTGAGATGAGTTGATATCAGAACAGAAAATTGGTCCAGACCTCAAGAAGGTCAATGAGTAGGTTGCCAGCTTTCCATCAATATTCAATATAAATTGCTACAATTCTTAGCAGTTCCTGATAAGTATTTGGTATTTGCTTTGGTAGCCTAGGCTAAATCATTTATTGAATTAACGTAATGTTCCAGCTGAATATGTGTAGCAGCTGTCACAGCTAAGGTTAGCTTGCTGTTAACTTTTCATTGTGCACACACACAAAAAAAGTGTTTCAGAGTTGTTGTACAACATTACTTTATAATTAGATGGTACACGAGATGGTGTAACTTGTTAAATGCGCACATGTTTGCCT
Organism: Lepomis macrochirus; assembly: GCA_024633595.2. Lineage (NCBI taxonomy): Eukaryota > Metazoa > Chordata > Actinopteri > Centrarchiformes > Centrarchidae > Lepomis > Lepomis macrochirus. Next base: position 16,081,266 of record JALXJV020000007.1, on the reverse strand, counting down.
TACTGTCACTAACAACATTGTGCTGCTAAAACAAAAACAAAAACAGCCATTAAACAGAAGATTGTCAACCCATCCACCATGTGATTTTGTGGCACCTTGGAAAAGTATTTTTAGTACTTTTTAAATACAAAAAGTTTATTTGGATACATGGCATGGCTGCTGTATTTTGTAGTTTATTTTGATACACTTAAAATTAGGGTGTATTTGCCCATCTCTTTATGTGTGCACATCAGTGACTCACCTGCGAGGTAATGGGTCAGGGCAGTGCGTGAGGGGGCTGCTGGGGGCGGGCGATGGCGGCTCCCTTCGACTCCTCAGCGACTGGCTCCTCTGCACCTGCCTCAGCACACTACTCTTCAGGTCCAGCAGCGTTGTCATGATCTTTCACTGCCAGAACAGAACACATAGAGCAAACATCAAGACACTGTGACACTGGTGCAACCCCTGATTGTCAGTGATTGTTATTCACAACCTCTATTCTAGGCAAGTGAGTAAAAATACATTTCATTACAGCTGTGGGATCATATTTATAAAACCGGTGGCTTCAGGGGAGTCTTTTCTAATCGCCTGCCTAATTATCCCCAACCCCCCCTCCCCACCTAACATTATTATACTCTTCCTCAGCAGAGGCTGGGTTCTATTTCTGTGTGTCTGACTGATCCCGCAGGGTGGGCAATTTATCTTCCACCTTTTTAGTTCAGAGTCAATCAACCTTTATTTTTGGGACCACACTTTTTCACAAAATATGCAAATCAAGAAGCCTCGCAGAGCTGAGAGCCACAAGAGCCCCATCGTAGCAATGTCACAAAAATTGTAAAAGCTATGTTTAGAAATGTTTCCACAATGCCTTAGTCATAGACCTGGAGCCCCTGCAGGGTAAAAACTATAAGAGGATTGAAAGGCTGTACCCAGAATGTTGCAAGAACAGCTCAGTCAAGGCCAGTTGATGTAAAAATAGAGAACATTAAGATTTTTACTGAGGGTCAGGCAAAAACTAACTTGCAGAATTTTACTTGAGAAGTTTACAGAGAAGTAATAATAAACGTTCTATTGGTTTAATAAGAATCAGTAATAATTTGCATACCTATCTGCACAACAACAAATATTTCATAAATTATAGTATATATATATATATATATATATATATATATATATATATATATATATATATATATATATATATATAATATAATTTGTAATATACACTGGTATTAACTGTTAATTGTATAAATAACTTTTCCATCTTTAACTGGCATTAATTGCAAAACTACAAAACTACTATGTTTTACCAGGTAAGTAGAAACATGTAGTGGCACAGAGACATTGAGAAGCTTGTATAGCATGAAAAGTGCTAAATAAATAAATTTGAAACTGGTCTGGTTTTTCCCTTTTTTTGTAAGGATTAAACAAACCAGACAACATGTTAATTAGTGAGTGTTGTAGGTGCTGGTACAGTAGGTGATTTTCTTATCTTTGGACAGAGCCAGGTTAGCTGTTTCCACCTAAACTAAGTTACTGACGGCTGTTGGCTGTAGCATAATATTTACCAACATACATGTGGTATCAAACTTCTCATCTAATTTGGCAAGAAAACAAATAAGTGTATATCCCGAAATGTCTTACTATCCCCAGTAATAAAAAACAAATTACACCTCTTGTGCCCTTTAACCAACCACTGTACTTTGTAGATAAGCAATTTTTTACAAGAAACCACCTCTAATAAAATCCATTTCAAATGTTCGAAATGTTGTTTTCATTAATCCCCCTGTGCTGAAACCTCTGGTAACTGAATATGTTTAATGATAAATGATTAGTTTTTAATTGCATTTACCAGAGTGATCAAAATAAAAAGCAATTTAGGAAGAAATGGGGACACATGCATTGTATTTAATGAATAAACATTACAATAAGGGTTACTTTATTAGAAATTTTAACGCATAGCAGCTATTCCCTTTGATAAAGTTAAACAGAGGCAGGTATGTGCCTGTATCGTGACTGTGGAAGATGAATTTAGAAAAATGAGCCTATGTGGCGACCTTAGAGAAATTGGCACTGTGTTGCTAAGCAATTCGCTTTCTTAGAGCCACTTGCTTCCAAGTGAATTCTCATTTTGGCTTCATGGTGTCTTTAAAGTATAACTCAAGTACATGACCTCAAAACAACATTGCACTGTCAATGCTCCCCACATAAAAAGAGCTCCAGAATTAAAATAAACTGTTCTGTTTAGGGACACATAATGAAACTATACATGTTGGCATTTTCCTCAAGTACAAGGGTAAAGAAAAAAGGTAAAGAAAATGTCAAGTAAGGGATAGCTTTTTTGGAATAGGATTGTCAATTAGTTTAGCTTATTGGCTATGACTGAAACTGAGGCTGCAGTCTCAGTCTGAAGACACAGGAAGCCAAAATATAAAAATAGCTTTCTGTTTTGTGTAACAGAAAAAGCTTTAATGGGATTGTACTGTATGTACTGTATGCGATTAACTCAAGAGCCACATAATTGGCATGCATATTATCATTAAGTTTTATGCCCCTTATGACCTTTATTTGTTAAATGTCAGCCACTGAACCTAATTATGCATCTAGTTCAAGTAAAAATGCATGAAAATGATCCGATTGCAAGGTCACCAATCACATAAATGTCAGTAGTTTCTATAACAAAACACTAAAGGCTCACACATCTGCCTAGCAACACGAGGAAGAGAGTGAAGCTGATCACAAAGAGTCTCCTTAACAGCATCCAATCACTTTTGTCCCTGCTCGTCTAATTTAATCCATTTAACTGTGATGTGAGGTTCTTAAGTGGGACTGTGATACTGGCTCCACCTGGATTGAGTCTTTTGTGAGCCTCCAACCGATGAGCAGCAGAAGGAAGAGACAGAACAAAAAGGAGGCCTGACAAGGACACAAGACAGAGGGTTTGATTGATGGAGAAGTTGTTTCAGAAGACAGTCAGAACGACTCAGACAGTCAGACGCTCTTTTCAGTAGTTGACAGCCAATGTCTGTACGTCTATGTGAAAAAGGAGCAATGAACAGCGGGCTGGGAGCTTGTTCTGATTTTCCAGCCGGCAAAAAGACACAATAGTCACTGTTATTACCAAACTGTAATAGAGGACAATTAGCTCAGTGTGCTTGTGGACCGAGATTCTGAGCTGATGCTGCCCATTTTACTAGCAATGTTGATTTTATTCCCCCCTCTTTTTTCATTTTTTATGGCACTGTTGAAGGTTGCCTGTTTTGAAATACAGTGCTTATGCCAAATGGATCCAGAAAATGAAACATATTTGCCTGCATGACTGCTATCATTCAGTGCTCTTTGCCAATTGCACAATTAGCTTTCCAGCTCAACGTAAGCCAGAAATTCATGGTGCAAGTTGAATCATTGGCTGAGCCAAAGGACAGTATGCTATCGATCCAGGAGGCTGACACCTGTTATCCACTTCAAGTATCCACACTTTACTCTATTAGACTGAAGCATCGATACTCCTTCTCTGTCAGATATCATCGGGGTGTCATTTCCAATGCGCTCCAATGAGAAACTGTTGGAATTTCCTCAAATTTTTTACAGTGATTTCCTTTATTTTCCAAAATGTCAGACAGCAGTAAGATGCAGAGTATTCTCACTATTTTAAATCAAAGTTGGTGGATGTGTATATAAACATTCAGCAAGCCATCTAGCTGACAACACAGCAACATGTCTTGTGGTACTGACTTGTGGTGTATTGAAGCTGTTGAGTTGGATTTATTCTTGTATGCTTTTTGAATGTCACTGCTAAAAGTCTTGAGAAGGCTCCCGCTCTTTGAGTCTGACTGAATCTCACAGTTGTTGATGTCTTTCGGCTGTCAATCTCCATTGTAGCTTGAACTGGAAATATGTCCTAAAGAAACAAGAAAACTATAAGGGCTAAGTTTAGATAGTTATATTTATACATAGGTTAAAAGTCACTATATGACTGATTGTCTCTCCTGATTTGCAGAATCACAACTGTGAAAGAATCGTAGCAGATCTGTCAACGCTGATGTTCTTTAACAGCTCAAAAAACACACTTTCAACACCATTTCATCAGCTTTATGAGAATCGCTTATAAACATGATTTTAAAGTGATGACATGTTTGAGAGGTTAAGCTAGAGAAAATGATGTTTCTTCTGTTTGAGTTTTCAGCTGTTAAGTATGGATGGATGCCCATTATGATCTATATATGTGATTGATGTTACTAGTACAAAGCCCAAATAAGTCTGTTAGGATTTTTGTTAATGAAGGTAAAAGCTTTTTCCTATAAGGTCTAACTCGGAGGTCAACCTCTCTAGGGTCCATGGCAGTAAAATATAATTAACCACTATGAACAATCTTAATAAAAAAACATTTTTTTATAATAATCCCTTATTTTGTGTAATAACATATCTTTGTGACAAATCTTTTGACACATGTATCGCACTTTTAATGAGGTCAGTGGAAAAGAAAACAGATATATTTAAATTAAGAAACTGTGGGTCCCCACTCCTGCCGTGGGGAAATGTCAAGGAATCACAAAGGTTAATCAGAGTTTGGTGGTGATTTAAATCAGTAGTTTTATTTCTCATCTATAAGATATATTTTAGGCAATATTAGAGAATCAGAAAGGCCTCCAGTTTGACTGACATCACTGCATTTATGTGCATTTTGTCACGGACGTCAGAGGCTCCAGCTTTGTAAGGTGAGACAAAGTGTTCCTACTGGGTGTCTATTATATAACGGTGTTATGCTCTCTTCCTGACATCTTTAAAAGGCCGTGTGGCTGAAACACCTGATGCATGTTTTCTCGCTGTGGTAAACAGGCGAAATGTTTTTCAACTTCAAACTACGGTGTCACAGACAGAAAAACTCGCTCAGGCATCACATCATATCCACCACTAACAGGCACCGCCGAGCAGCCGTTTCCCAGGTGAACTCATTTCAATTACAGGAGTGGATCTCTCCCAACTGGATTTCGCTCTGTCTCAGCCGTCAACCCGTAGTGACAAAACGGGTCGACGTGCCACCATTGGTGGGGCGCCGGCTGCCAAGGAAACACTGTCAAAGCCAAGTAAATGCCTTTCTCGCTACATTGGTGCCGAAGTCATGCCAGGGAAACACTTGCTCACCAGTGTCTCTCTCCTGTGAGAGTCAATGAGCCCGGCAGCCAAAGGCGCCTTGCTGATAGGGATGGAGTGTCTCTATGGTAACAGCAGAGGAAAAGGAGCTGGTAAATACAGGTAAATGGAATTCTACAAAGGCTGGAAAAAAATGACCCTTGATGTTATAACGTGTTCACGTTGACGCAGCAAAACAGATTATACTGAGTAAGTTTAGTAAGTCACAACAGGCCAAAATCTTCTCACTTTGTCCCCTAAAAGGTGCAAATAAAACGCCTTCTCCCCAACATAGTATCTCAGTCTGCCAATGTTCAGCTCACTGTGTCAATCAGTATCAAAATGTGACTCATGAGCTTGTACATTTTAACTATTGTTCCTACTCTTCCTACATCTCATTCCTTTCCTGGTTGATGTTTTCAACGTAAAGGCCTACATCAGACAAAAGACAGCAGGAGATACAAGAGCCGGTCAATAAAGTAACAAGGTTTACAAGGCGTTCTGCACCAGTTTGTCATTAGCAGCTTCACATGCCTCAAGATTAGTCTTTGTCTAGCTTTCAGTAACACACTTTTCTAAGTCATTGGCCTTTTGTTGTTGAGCACTTCTCCAAGTGTCTATTTGAGCATGAAAGCGCCCTCCTTTAGAGAGTTGTTGATTGTTTCAAATGGCGAGAGAGGAAGAGAGAGGCAGAGAACAGGAGGGGATTAAGATTTATTTATTTTGAACAATTTGTTTTAAAATCAGTGTAATTAGTTGCGGGCATTTAATTCATTACGTTCCTCCTGAGTCGCCAAAATGAAAGGGAAAACATTAACCGTCCCCTTTCATGATGACATCAAGACAGACGTGCACATTTTGACCTCCATATTCTTCAGCACTTAATTTAACCACATCAGCCAGATGCAAAACACACTCATATCTTCCACTGTGTGCAGACTATTCTGTAGTGTCACTGATGTTAAAAAGCATGATGATCGCAACCTTCAAGACATAATCAAGAGAAATCATCATGGGCCATCAATGTTATTAAGTGACTGGCCCTTAGGACATATGGGCTAAATGGATCAAACTGTCAGTGCTTTAACAAGCTTCCTCAGTGGCTTAAATGTGGAAAAATGAAGACATCACTGTGATCTATACTGTATGCACCTGTGGATAACACATAATCTATAGTGCAGCAGGCTCCAGCTCAAAGAAACATGCAGTCCATCCAGCCATCTATTCCCAAAAGCTCCTAGTCTGTGTTGTCAAGGCACATGACAGGCACTTTGGCTTGGAAATTGATTGCCGGAGAAAATCCCTGGAATTGAGGGTTGTGAGCTTTTGTAAAGGGCGTCTGCACCGCCGCCTGGCAGCAGAAACCACTGACAGCCACGCACAAAATCTCAAACTTAAACAATGGCACATATCCTTGCTTATTATAACACAGATAATACATCCATTGTCACCCTGAAAACACTCACTCCAGCAGTAGCACTGCTGTCAAAAATAGCAGCCATTGAGTCTTTATGCAGAGGCAATAACGCCACCTCCATTGTTTACGCAAAAACATCAATCTGCATCTATAAGACGCTGTGCTACAATACAAAGTGATGCTCTGAAGTCATACAACTGCTCACACATGCTATAATTAATGGCGTACTTCCGAACTATATTTGTACGGCATTACCAAAACCTTTTTATGCTCTCTCTTTGAATGGGTGGTAAAAGGAAAACACTGGGGAAGCTGTTTCTTTTATAGACAGGTTTTTGAGTAATGAACACTGATCTACTGTATAATAATAAGAGGAAATGATTAATTAATTACTAATGGGCTCGTAATGATCAGTCTCAAGTGGAGTTATGACCTGCAGTGGGCAGCTCCTTAAGAAAAGAGAAAACCACACAGAGACACATAATTTCAACTATTAATAAAACTGTTAAAGATAATTTCTGCAACCTTCACACATCTGGGATGATTATTTTCTGCACATGCCAACCAGAGCTTCTTTTGTATTAGAATGTGGCTTCATGCATGTATAAATAACAGAACCCTTTTTATTACCCCTTTAATGTACTGCACATTTAATCACTGCCAATATTAAAAGCACAGGTAAATTACTGGCTCAGAATTGCTGTTGCTGTCAGTGGGGAAAAAGATCATTCTAGCCGATGTCTCTGTGTGTGTGCATGCGTGTGAGAGAGAGAGAGCGAGAGAAAGAGCTCACTCCACAAGCATCTCAAAAGCACAAGATCGATTTGTCCACAGTTTGAAGCTGAAGGGGTTAAAAGGACAAGAGGTCTAAACTTACCCTTTTTCTCAAGACAAACATAACTTGTTATTTTGGAGAAATATGAGGACCAGCGTAAGCACATCTTTAGCACATAGCCTACAAATGTTTCAAAAAGTGCACTCACAGGATGTTTTTCACCAGGGCTCATGAGTAAAATAACGTGTGTTCAATGGCAACGTCATGCTTTATCTTTATCTGATGTGATGCTGCTCTGTTGCACCTATATGTGTGTGTCTGTTTGTCTTTTGATTATCGATGGGTGTGGGGCGTTTCTAGCTTTTGTGCAGATTATTATATGTTACATAACAGGAGAGCATTTACAAAAACACACAAAAATTGTAAAACAACAAATCAACTACCTCATAAAACCACGCATCCTTAGCCACCTGTCAAGTTAAGGTAAAGCCAACGTTATCTTATTTTACTGACATGGATTTCCAGAATGTGTGTCAGCCTTGTCTGCCTAAATCTGGTTTCTCACAGAGACAACTTGGCCGGTGATCAGGTTTCCAGTATGGTGTTTAAGATTACACTGAACAGAAGGGGAACTTTTGCCCATATGGCAGACTCTACAGTATAACATTTATGATCTTCCTCTCACAAAAAGTGGAACAGATTTGATTGGGGATTTTTAAATCCTCACAAGCTAATGTAAATCATATATTCAGTCATACATTGATGTTATCTGGGCATCAACAGAACTTTATCCCCTGCTCAAAAAGGCTAATTTCAAATTATTTTCAACTACAGGGCAATTCAGATTAACAGGTGTCAATAAACCCACCTCTGAAAAATGACAGTATGAGTCAGTTAAGCTGATGCATATTTTGGCTTTAATTATTCTAAACCAAAGAGGTATTTTTTCATGCTGTTAAATGATCAAATAAATCCAGTTTACCTGTGTCTCCTGACAGTTTTCCAGTGTGAACCGTGTTTGCTGCTGCGTGTCAGAGGTCCTGTGAATCAAAGCTCTGATCACTGCAGCAGGACGCGGTTTCCTTCTGTGAACGTGGCGCAATCAACTTAGGTGAAAACAACGTTTGGATATCTTTCTTGTGACAGACGACAGACAAAAGCTCATTTTGGTCCTTCGAAATGCCTTCCTGAGCTCACGCGCCACTGATGCTCACCCAAATATGGCCATAGGAAGTGCAGCGACATTTCATTGCCCCCGACTACTGTCGGAAATATCGCAGTTACGAGTTGACCGCACGATACCAAAAAGGCTGAGGGCAAATTCAGCTTGGAGAATTGTGATTTTTATAGACAAAGCTTAGTCCTGACGTGGAGAGGGCGGAGCTGTGAGGACCACTGGTTAAAGCCACATGTTTAAGTGCAGACTACACTTGTGTGTAGGTTAGCCTACCTGTTGTAGTTTTTACACTCAACCTATTTGAACAGCACTGCTACTCAACATGTTCTGTTATAAAGGCACTTATGAAAAAAGTAACTTGACATGGTCTGCTGTGTTTTATTATAGCCTAATCACTCGCTATAGTTTATTATTCTGTGTAAATAGTGGTAATGTAAATGAATGACAAATGTTACAAAAAGTTAAAATTCATAACAAAGCAAATAGGATTAGAAGAAGGCTAGATATTGCTTTTGCTACATAGGTCTATATATAATAGGACTACAAAACTGAATACATGATTCATGCCTATTAGCTACATGCTATAATTACTGAAATGAAACAACAGCTAAACCAAATCAAATTTACTATAGCTCATATTAATGTAGGCTAGACAAGCCGGCTGTAAAATAAAATAAGAAGTATTATGTTGAGAAACAAATTTTAAGAAATAATGATAATGATGACTGAAACTTTTTGGGGGTGCGTATTTATTTGGTGGCTTCACTTTTACGTTCGTGAAGTGAGGTGATTTTCTTCCTATTGCACTCGAATGAACTGAAAAATTGGAGTTTACGGTGTGCACCTGAAGGCATCATTTGACTGTTGCTGAGGGATGTCGCCGAGAAGAATCCTCTCAGCGAGGCGAGGAGCAGGTTCAGCTGTCAGTCAAACCGGGAGTCGTGTACTTTTACTTTGTTCTGCCTAATGAGCTCACGCACTGCTTTGATTTCCTTCCACTTTATGGATCCAGATATGCTAGTGGGCTACTCAGGAGACCAAGAGGTTCACAGTGCAATGTGTCTTAGTCTCTATCCCTAATAGAAAAATAAAATAATGGGCCTAAATAAAATATTATTAAAAATAATGATAAATACCCTTTTTCACAATGCGTATAATTGAAAAAAAAAAAAAAAAAAAAAAAATATATATATATATATATATATATATATATATATATATATATATATATATATATATATATATATATATATATATATATATGGTATATATATATATAATCTTTATTTATTCAGGGGGTTTCACTGACAGTGCTCTCTTCTGCAGGAACGTCCTGATCACATTGGCACAGTTATACATTCACACCTGGATGCTACCCAATACAATGACAGCCTGATCTGATCAGCAGCTCCACTGTTGCACCTGTGGTTTAAGGTATTTCTCTTTCCTTACTAAAGGTGGTTGAAGGCGGTTTCACTTTCTCCTACCTAAGTTCACCCTGCCGGTTGAACCGACAACTCTAACCTTTAGGCCACCACTGCCCCAAATATGTTCTGCTGCAGTGACCCATGCAGCTGTAGGATATCAGTGAAATCATTGTTAAGACCTTTAGAGTGGGTTTCCATCTAACTACCAGCATTATTATAGTTCTAAGCATGCCATAGTCACCAGAAATAATGTATTTTCAAATATCCTCCTCATAATGACATTACATTTGAAGATGTGAAATATTACATGTGAACTATAATTGACTACTGATTGACTGAGGATTAACTAATGGAAAAATAATGGAAACAAAACATAAGTTCCTTAATGTTGTGCTAAATTGACTCATGACAGTGACACCTGTCTTGACAATATGTTCTGCGTCAGTGCTTCATTGAATGACTGTTTCGGTAATGTTGACAGCACATTCAAATAAGGTTGAGCAGATGGTACACAGCACTTTGAAGCCCTTGTATCACAGGACACATCAGGCACTTTTTCACTCATCTATTTGCACATTAAGACACAAATGGAAGGGCATGTGCACAAATGCTTTAAATAGACACAGGAAGATTAATTATATGCTTGTAGTGGAGAGGTGCTGCTCTCTCTACGCAACGAAATTATTTCACACGTGGCCATTATCACAGAAGCTGCAGTCAGGCACCATCTCAGAGCGCAGGAGTGACAGTTCACTTCATGAGCATCAACAAAGTCAAAGCTTATCAACATCCTGCACTTTTGGGGTGTTCTTATCAGTGTTTACCTACAATAATCTACACAAGAGACAATCCTGAATCTTTTTTATAGCCACAAGAACAATTTAAATAAATAATTAAGAGTAAAATTTCTTACAATATGTCCAGGAAACATACAATCTAATCTGTTGTGGATATGACGTAGCGTGGTATTGCAAATCCCTGTTGCCTGTTCAAAAGGGTTAAAAGCCACTTTGGAGCTACTTCACATTCCAGTGACACTTCAGCTGTACGTTGGGCAAACACTTCAGCATTCAAGAAGATAACAGCGGCAGTTCAGTGTTCAAAATTAATCTTACATCCACTGTTTTTAAGCTCCAAGCCCACGCTAATTAATACTTGATCCTTAGGACTGGATAATTGCCAGTGTTTGTTTTTTGACTTTGTTTGGTGTTTTCTCACCACTGCATGTTAAAAGAGGGGATTTTCCCTTCTGACTGACTGTGAGTGCCTGCCGAGCTGTGAGTGAGGGGGGAAATGACATAGAGACAGACTGACAAGGAGACAAGGCTCGGAGTCTGGAGGATTACATGCAAAACCTTCTCTAATTCACTAATGAGAGAAAACAAAAGGTAGACTTCTGTCTGATTTTGATGTGTTTTGACATCACCTCAAAATCTCGGCAAAATTGAACAGAAGGCTATTCCCGTGTTGAGTGATAAGACACATGTGATCCCTTGCCTTGTTTCCATGGACACATCATTGGAGAACTTCCCCAGCTGGCCCCAACTGCCTGAAGTGTTGATCACAAACAAGTGAAGGATTTAGTTTTAACCCAAGACAAAAGCAAAACTCACAGTCAAGTCCAGCACTCACTGTGATTAGCCCCACAGCTGGGATGTAATGGAACAAATATAGAAGATATGTTGGAAATTATGTTTTTTAAATAATGTATTTACTTGTTCTATGTTTAGTTTTTGTAGTTGTATTTCTTTAGTTTTTTAGTAATTCATGTTAATTATTTATCTCTACTTTGATGAACTCCAAGCCTATGAGGAATGCAGTACAAAGTACCATGTCTTCAGTTTTCTGAGTCATTCAGAGGTTATTTATAGACACTTACTGTATTCACTGGTCTTACTGCTGAAACTTCTGAAGATGGAAAAGTGTTATTTTCTTTTATTCTCTCTAGTACTATGATGTTTGGCACCAGTGTTTTCTGTAGAGAAGCGAGGTATATTGTATACAAAAACATGTTTTTTTATTTTTTATTTGGCTAAATATGTTTGCATGTTTTGCATATGTTTTGGCTGCACATCAGATAGTTATTTTGTCCCAACCATGTTGCCTTATAAGTGGCAGAATGAGCACACTGTGTACACTGAATATCTCTCACCCTTGTTGTTAGAAATTGCACCAACTCAGATTTGACCCATTATCCTCAGTGATAAGCAGCACAGAGCTGTTCAAAGTATTCCAAAGCAGCAGTACATATACCCAAAAAAGACTGGGGGTTTGAAATGCATATACAGCCACCCAGTGGTGAGTAGTGTGTATGTACTGTACCCTTGGTGTTTGACACCCAGCTGTACATAACAAATGCATCTGGATGCATTTGGGGACTTAGAAACCACTGTCATGCACAAATCCTGCACTATTGTTCCAAACAATACCTAAAACTAAAATTAAAACACACAATTCACACTCACGACGATTTTGAACCTTCACAGACTCACAGACAAGGTGCAGTGCATCTGCAGTTTGGTAGTGGATAATATGTTTTCCTTTGAGAGAAAATATTAAATTTTCTCCAACTTGTATTGAGCTCTGAGCGTATGCCAAGAGTGTTGGAGCACTCCCACTGTGACATCTGACAAAGGTTAATTCTACATAGTAAAACAATCACTGTTACTTAATGACATTTCATTCCAGTGAGAACTAGCAGCTAATCAGAACTTGATAACACAAAAAAATCAAAGATCAAAACCTATCTCCAGAAAAAATGTGTCTAATTCCTTAATGTTTAGGATTATCACTTGATCATTTGTTTTCTATTGCTGACTTCAAACCAGTAATTACAGTATGGATATAAAACAAATATATATTTAAACACTACAGTATCAATATCAATATGATTTTCTACATTGCAAATGGAGTGGTATATTTACACTTCATCAACATGTGATTCTTTCTGTCATTCACTTACTAAAATTACTGCTATATCGTACTCAATATTTAAACGCATGTATTTGCAGATATACTGTAGTTCCTCTATGCGTTTTTTTTTCGCTTCCCATGATCGTTGTGCCTCCCTCAGGCAGAAGAATGAACTGACAAGAGCAGTGACACATTTACTTTGTTGTTGTTGCTTGTAATTTTTAATTTGTTTTGACACATGAATGGTCTTTTATCATGGCCATCGTTGATTTAACCTTTACCTTTTGTAAATTTCTCAAGCCACTGCATCAGCTCTTTCAGACATGAGCTAAATTGAATGAAAATCTACAACAAGTAATGTCTGCTTATCCTCCACAGCTTCACTCAGTAGATTCAGCTGTAAGATCACAGCTCCTTCCGTCACTACAGTCACATATTATCTACCTGTCAAAAGCAGAAACAACTGTCCTAAAAATTTCTACTGAACTTGTATATGCAATTTGAATTTGTGGCAGTGCATTTGTATGATTGGTTTCTGCAAGACAGATTGAAATGATAAAAATTCCACCAAGGATGAGGAGAGTCAGACTAATGTCTGTGTACTGAGTTGACCTGCAGGTGCACTGCAGCACAATCTAGAGAGCATTATAGATCTAGTTTTTGAAGCTGTTGACAATTGTTAATCAACAGTTCTGCCTTCGGTATCTGTGATGCTAACCCCAGATCTATAGCTGCAGCTGAAAATAAGAGTAGAAATGTATGAGTCTATCTGCAGTTAGAATAATTCAAAGTTATATTAAAACTCTTTTACTTGTGTGAATATCTTCTTATACACATTGTTTGAGCAGTGACCACCTCACTGTAAGTGCATATGACAATAAAGCTCTTGAAACATACAGTAACTCTTTGTGGATGCATTAACCATGTAGGTTAATGGTTGCTGGATGAGTCTGTGGCTGAAGGTGCTCCTGAGCTGCCTCAGCTAGCATAGACAGATGAGAAGCTGTCTATGATGGTTTAAGCTTCCCTCATCCTACCTCAGTCACTGCCTCCACACTTTCCAGTTCCTTCCCAAAGCGAGCTGGCATTCTCACCAGCTGCCCAATTGTATGCCAGTCCTATGCACTCACAGCACACAGCACGAAGATGACACTGGCGATACAGACTGATAGAACATCTGTATTAACCTGGCCCACATTGAAGGAGCTAAATTTTGAAGTACAGCCTACTTTGTACTTTCCTGTATAGGGCCTCAGAGTTGTCTGTCCAGTCCAGTTTATTGTTCCAGGAACTTGCACTTGTCCACCATCTCTACTCCCTCACCCATTTTTACAACAGGGGTGTGCAGCCTCTTGCTGTGTCTGAAGTCCACCACCAGCTCTTTGTGTTTTTCTGTGTTGAGCTGGAGGTGGTTGCAGTCACACCATCCAATGAAGCTCTGCCTGAGTCGAAGCAAAAAGTGTAGAGTGTGAAGAGAAACGGCGACAGTTCCTTGGGGTGTGCCAGTGTTGCTCAACATGACGTCTGACAGGCAGCCATGTAGCCTGTCAGTGAGGTAGTCAGTGATCCAGGCCAATAGATCCTGATCCACCTGCATCATGGAGAGCTTCTCAGTCAACCAGCGAGGCTGGACGGTGTCAAAAGCACTGGAGAAGTCGAAGAACATGATTGTCACAGTGCTGTGTGGCTTCTCCAGGTGGGTGTAAGTTCTTTGAAGCAGGTAGATGATGGCATCGTCACGTTGATGTCAGCCTGGTACGCAAACTGCAGAGGTTCCAGGCAGTCGCATACCAGGGGCCTGAGGTGCTGCACAACGTCTCTCGAAAGTTTTCATTATATGTGACGTTAGTGCCACAGGCCTGAAGTTAATGGAACGTCCTATTTTGGGGACATGGACAATGCAGGAAGTCTTCCAAATATTTGTCACCTTCTTCAACCCTAAGAGACCTCAAGAGATCAAAAAGATGCCGGCACACTCCCACCAGCTGCTCTGCACACACCTTGAGGACCCTTGGGTGGATGCAATTGGGTCTGTAGCCTTGTTGATCTAGGTTCTGTTGAGTTGTTGTCTCACCTGGCTGGTTGTGATGACTGGGGTGGAGTCAACGGAGGAGTGGAGGGGAGAGAAGTGAGCAGGGAAGGTGGTGGAAGGGGTGTGTATGGAGGAGACTGTGATGGAGAGGTGGGAGGGCAGTTAGGAGAGGGAAGGGGGAGGTCGAGCTGGGGCTGCTGAGCAGTAATCCTTTGGAGTAGTAGGGAAGTATATGGAGGGGGGGATTACCAAGGTAAGGGTTCCTTGAGCGTTGTTGAGTCAAACCTGTTGAAAAACTTGTTTAACTTGTTGGCTCGATCCTTTAGATTGTCCCGATTCAGGTAAGCAAGTGCTGCACATTCCTTTCATTAATGTTATGTGGCTATTAAAAAAGGAATATTTATTTATTTATCAGTATGTGCAATTAAACTATTGGCATTGAAAATGGCTGGTTATGTCTATATTTTAACTGCTGAAGAGTGCCAGGCTGCTGCTCTTACTCCAGTACGGTAGGTGGCAGTAATATGGTGTAAACCAGCTTACCAGGTAGGTGCCAACACAAACAAGAAAAAAGAGAAGAAGATGAAGTAAAACGATTCTGCTCTTTGGTGTCTTGTGCCTCCAAATATGTGACACAATGCGGACACACTCTCTGCTCTAACTGACATTACCTGCATACCATGGCGGATTATAAGTTTCTGTTGGACGTGGGAATCTCGGCCCGAAAAGGACGGTTGCTGTTTGTGTTGTTGTTGTTGTAGCTAGCGCTACTGTTAGCTAAATTAGCTAACATTGCTGTCTTCGCTCCCAGCAGCTGAGGTTGATTCATTGCTGCGGGACAGTAAACCAATGTTTATATTACGCTTCTTAAACCGTTACGTAATTGGCCTAGCCATTATTTGAGGCAAGGTTAGTGCACGATATGCTAATGTTATTTGACAAGTTAACGCTAAATTAAACATCTGCCGCTGCGTGAAGAAGACACTTCAGTTAAAATGTTATTATTAGTTAGCTAACACACCGAAAGCTGCCAGCAGCGTAAGCTTTAACGTTAACTAACTTAGTTGGCGTTATTGCTGTCTATATGTTTTTGAGATGGAGCAGCAGGAAGCAGCCAGAGGGATGGCTCTCATTTCTCACGCCACATCTGTCTGAGTTGTGAGTCTCTGAAAAAGAAATCATGTCTTGCAAAGCCGCAACCAAGGACAAGAAGTCGAGCTTCAGCAAGAAGCTGTTCAGACGAGGCTCAGTGCGCTCTGTGGGCAGTTTCATGAGCAGAGTCCTGAGGACACTGACAGCTTTATCCCACTTTGGATCTGAAGTGCAAACAGAGGACGACAAAGACGATGGAGGATTTTCTACGTTTAAATCTGGAAGTAAAGATGTGCACATGGATGATGGGGACCTCGGGGGTTTCCTGTCAGGAGAGAGAGTTCCTGGAGTGTCAGGTCTCAAAAACCACGGGAATACCTGCTTCATGAATGCAATTCTGCAGTGCCTCAGTAACACCGAACTCTTTGCCGAGTACCTCGTTTTGGAGCATTATAAAGACGAGGAGCTGGATGAGGACAAACCAAAGACAAACGGCTTACATCTGCAGAAGAAGGGTCCCCTGGCCAAAGGAGAGGTTACAGAGCAACTGTCAGGACTTGTCCGGGCATTATGGACGTTTGAGTACACCCCGCAGCATAGCAGGGATTTCAAGGTAAATTTATGATACTAGAGTACTGGAAAAAAACTTTAAACTCATGCTGCAATACCAGTACTAATCCTCAACACTGCTACATAAATGATTTTTAGGATCTGCAGTTGATGAAACTCCAAAACCAACATATGTAAGCCTTGCATGAATTGTGACCTTTGTCCACTTTTTTTTTGCAGAATGCTGTGTCAAAAAATGCCACTCAGTTTAAAGGGAATGCTCAGCACGATGCTCAAGAGTTTCTACTGTGGCTGCTGGACAGAGTACACGAGGACATCAACACAGTCAACCCCAACTGCAGGCCTGCTATGAAGGTGAGTTTAAAGGACTAGCGTTGAAGGCATCTGGACTTTTCCCACTTATTGCTCAGCCATACAGCCCTTTCTGTCAGCTGAAAACAGTTGTTCCAGTTTTCATTGCAGGGCTGTTTTTTTACATTGCATTATAACTCACAGGTATTTAAATTATTCTGTCACTCAGCGTATCATGCAAACGAGCTGTGTTAACAGTCTGGTTAAGCAAGGCTTGTCAGGTCTTGTTTCCTCTATTTTCAGTGGAACTAGTTAATAAACCAGAGAATATGAAGGCTTTCACAATAACTCATGAACCCTGATAAAATGGCATTACTTATAAATCTGACTAATAAAACCTGTTTGTCCAGCCACCTATTGAAGAAGATGATCAAAGCACAGAGGGGGCATCACCTCCCCTCTCTGCTGGGTCGTTTGTGCAAGAACTGTTTCAGGCTCAGTACAGGTAGGCTTTATGTCCAGGTAAAGTTCCATGTTTTTCCAGTTTGGTAACACCATCTCTCTGCTATAATAAGGGATTTATCCCCCCCAACAGGTCTTCTCTCACCTGCCCACATTGCCAAAAGCAGAGCAACACTTTTGATCCCTTCCTCTGCATCTCGTTACCAATCCCTCTGCCACACACGCGGTGAGTTACTCTCTTGAGCTGCAGCGTGAGATGTGATCAGTTAACCGGGCTCAGATGACAGGTTTTTACATGTTCATGACAAATTATTACTGGTTTTGGAAGTAAACATGTATTGGTACTATAAGGCTTTTCCAAAAGAAAAGCTTGCATTATGTTTGTTTTACCTATTTTTCTAAGCAAGCGCAATGTTTTTAAGTTCTTCAGAGGGATGACACTTAATTAAAGGTCAAATGTGTGTGTGTGTGTGTGTGTGTGTGTGTGTGTGTGTTGACAGGTTTATGAGAACCTGAAATATCACATATCTGTGTGTGTGTGTGTGTGTGTGGTCACAGAAGATGGAATATGACCTGGTGGGTTAAAGAAGTTGGTGGTGGTGGTGGGGGGGGTGTTGAATGTGCAGGAGGAGCTTCAGACAGGTGTGGGAGGAGTGTGCACTTTAGAGATTCAAACCACAACAACAGTGGGTTCATAGACTGAAAAAAAAGTGAAGTAGGGCGAAATCTTTACACTACATGTAAACAATGTCTATAAAGCAGGAGAAACCCAGCTTGTATAGTGAAGTATGTTAAGAGAGTATGTCAGATTTTTATTGGTGTTGACTGTTTTTGCCAGGCCCCTGTATGTGACCGTGGTCTACCAGGGGAAGTACTCTCACTGTATGAGGATTGGAGTTGCTGTTCCCCTCAACAGCACTGTCTATCGCCTCAGAGATGCTGTGTCACGTGAGACCAAGATCCCAATGGACCAGGTGCTATTCCTGTCTCTTATCAGCTCATGGTCTGATACAGAGAGTCTATGTTACAGCCACACAATGTTAGCTCACTGTTCCTAAAGCCAGCTCTACCTCTGAACGGTACTTTGTTGTAACCCCCGGGTTTTTATGAAGTGGACTCAGTAGTAGGGCTGCAACTAATGATTGTTTTCATTATCGTATTATTCTGTTGTTTTTTTAAATTATTTAATCACTTTATTTGTAAGTTGAAAAAAATGTGAAAAATGTGAATCAGTGTTTCCAAAAGCCAAAGGTGATGTCCTCATATGTCTACTTTTGTCCATAACCTGAATATATTCAGTTTACTATCACAGAGGAGTAAAAAAAACAAAAAATATTCACATTTCGAAAGCTGAAGTCAGAGAATTTTGATGTTTTCTCTTTAAAAAAGGACCCAAAATTGATATCAAAATTGTCAGCGAGTAATTCAATAATTGACAACTAATCGATATATCAACCAATTGTTGCCACTCTACTCAATACACATTTAGAGAGTAAGCCATTTTTAAACAGTTGTCTTTAGGGATGCAACAAGTGAGTGCTAACATTAATTCAAGCTGACAGGATGAAAATGTGAGAGACACTGTAAATGAGGGCTGAAGCAGGATATCAAGATGACACTGTTAGTGATACAAATTTGTTGTCCTCCTTTTTTCACTTTCAGTTTGTTTTGACTGAAATGTACTATGATGGTTTTCATCGTTCATTTTGTGATGACGACGATGATCTTAACATCATTCAAGAGAGCGATTCCATATTTGCCTTTGAGACACCAGAGACCTTCAAGCTGGAAAATATACGCACAAAAAGAGGTAAGTTATATTTCACAGGTTCCCTTCTATTAATTTAATGTGTAAAAAGATACAAAGGTGTGGTTTTTTATCTTTTAAAGGAAGTCTACTGGCAAACCTGAATCATAACAACTTCAAGTATGGGACAGAAATCAGCAGGACTCCGTCATTCATGCAGGGGGCCATGACACCTTTAACGGCATCACCCAATAAAAACCTGGGACCAGAAAAAATAATCCTTCTGGTGTGTAACAGAGCTTGTAGTGGCCACCAAGGAAAGAGGTATTACATTTAGAATATTTTATGCTCTGTGATGTTCTGTCTTTCCTATGACTGTGTAACACGCCCCTTCCTCATCTTCTTGCCAATACTAAAGACAGTAGTCATTTTATCTAAGGCTGAACAATATGCAAATATGGTAGTAATGGGTTAATGGTCGATTGGTGTTTGTTCAAAGCTTACTGGAGAAATTGATAAAAGCTAACAAAGCGCTTTATGTTTATTTAGGTTCGGACTCCCCTTTGTACTGTACATGGAGCGCACTGTGACCTGGGATGCTCTACAAAAAGAGATCCTGGAAAAAATGCGTCATCTATTGAGGCCTGGGGTCTACGTTCAGGTAGGAAGAGGAGCAAGCGGTTTGCCTTTTTATATATTGAATATACAGTAAATAAATTGATGCCGCACATGCTAATTGGTCAGACGGATGGATAGGAATATTTGCACTTCAAATATGAGCCTTCGAAAATAGTAAAATGAGTGTCATTATTGTGAAATTATTAATAAGCATCACTGTTGTTTTTCCGATTACTCCCTGTTAATAAGCCAGATGTACTTGTCTCACAGAAGCATTGACAGTGGTGTGTCTCTGTAGGTTGGACCTTTCAGTCTTCGGGTGGTTGGCGTTGTTGGTATCACCTACCTCCTTCCTCAAGATGAACGACCACTGTGTCACCCAACTGTGGATAGGTCAGTTCTGCTGTCTGTTTTATATAGTATCTGTTTACTGCCTAATTAGGACTGTGTTACCACCGAAAATGTAAATGGTGGCTAATTTTGGATGTTATGTCATTTTGTGATTTTAAAGTTTTGCAATAACACAAATGTACACTGCAGCATGTAAATGTGCTTTCATAAATCTCATAAGATAATCCCTTGCACAGCCATTCATGTTCAAAAGGTGGTTAAAACAGTCAATTTCAGACAGTTATTAGGGAAATCTAATTTGACTTTTTGTTCAAAAATACTATATTACTTTACAAGAGCCCAGTTTAGTTTGCATATTGATACTGAATCAAGTGTTTGGAAGAGATCTGACTTGTCTTGGTTTTAACTTCCTACAAAAGTCAGTCAGCAAGATGTTTCGTCTGATAGAAGTCAGCAAATTATATTTGAAACCAAGACTGTTTTTTCAGCATTAATTTAACATTTACATACAAAGGTAAAGACAGGCATGATCTTGGGTGAGATCAAAATTACATCCGTCTTGTATCATTGGTTCAGTGCCTCTCATAGGCCTACTCAGGTGACATGCCCTAACATGATTTTGTCTGTTTGTTAAATGCTGGTTTAGCACGTTTGGCTTACCTACATAAGTTTGCAGCAATAAAATCAAAGTCACAACGTTGTTGCTCCATCGAGGTGAAAAAATGAAAGTAAAATCAAAGTAGTTTTTAACATCACTGATTGATTACTCTGATTGATTAATAGGTATGTCTGCTCTTGCCTTATACAAATTGTTTTATTTATTAGTGGTTATCAAATGACAGTAAAGTTAAGTTAAGTTAATTGTCATGTTTAATCTTTATAAATAATGAAGTAAATGAATTGGAACAAGGACACAGTTTGTCGGAGATGCGAAGCAACAACAATCACAATCACAGCAACAACATTCTTGCATATCGAAAATAGTATGACAATGCCTCCTCAGAGATGAACTCGTTAACTGACTGATACATTATCATAAACTTTGTCTTTACCTGCTGCCATTTTCTCACAAGTAAGAATGGGTATATTTGATTTTCTTTATCGATACTCTTATCAGTTCTTTTTCATTACTAAATAATTGCTTTTTTTTAAAAAAATCTAATTTTTAAAAAGAATAAATTCCGAACAGGATTAGAATTGAGTATTTTAAATATAACTAAACAAATAATATGACTATCTAGAGCAGCAACAGTGAAGTTTTCAATAGTAAGGTGACAACATTAACTCAGTATCTCAATGGAAAGAAATCTAATATGTAATTGTCTAAAACACAGAGGATGAGAGGCTGCATCATGAATATGAACAACCAACCAAAAATGTATTTAAATCTTTTTTACTACCTGTCCGGTCGGGTAAGTTGCTTGATTTACTTGCTCGACGTGGCATGTTACTTGGCCCGGGCAATAGAGCAATCCTTTTTGTTGAGCCCTGAAGAGTTACTTAATGATTTCATTTTTTAAACTGTCATATGGGATTAACCCATCCCCTTCATGAAAATTCCTTCACACTGAGCCCATTTTTAAATTGCATGTAATTGCATATAGATTATGTGGCACAGAATTTTGCCCAGAAAAAGCTAAATGAAGGGGTTTCAAATCCTGTTTCGAAATAACATCTGCGTAAGTCACTTCATTGGTTTCCCACTATTATTGTTTCCATTGCAGAGCATACAAGTCCTGTGGACAAGGGGGCCCACCACATGTGAAGATTGTGGTAGAATGGGACAAAGAGACCAAGGACTAGTGAGTGAAAAAGATTATCTGCCAGAGTTCTGTGGTCTTTTTTGTTCTATCAACAGTGTGTTTGTTCTGCAAAGAATGAAAAGAAGCCAGGTTTTGACACTTGTCCGTCTTGATCCTCATTGGGAACAATATATTGGATTTCAAAAAAGCTATACTGTTGTTGCAGAGACATGCAGACAAATGACACTTGAGTAAACCGTAGTTTTTATTTGGCAGAAGGTTATTCATTTAATTGACTTGCCTTGTAGACATGAAGGTGTACTTTATTGTAACTTACTGTAATTTTATTGAAGGTCATTCATCAAAAGACAGGCTAACAAGTAGAAGGCACTATTGAGATGACATTATCAGATCTTGCAGCGGTATGCATCGCCCATGACAGAGATAAGAGAAAACATTACCATGTATTGAAAGAAAGTGTGACCTGAAAGTATTTGAAGGCCCCAACAGGTCATCCAATCCTTATACCTGTTTCTCAACTTAATGTGAATGCTTCTTTGCTTAGACACACACTTAGAGACACAATAAAAGCTTGCCAGCACATCACTGCACCTTCACATGTCAGCTAACAAACACAGTTTTGTAGCTGAAGGCGAGGCAACATTTCAGTCAAATTGATTTTGACAGTCGCTGCATTGTGCAGGATTTTTGAAAAGACTTACTGCCAAGTTAAGCAACACCTTGAAATTAACAAGAGCTGTTTTCACAGGACTCAACCTATTTTGAGCCCTTGAATGTAGGTGCCTCCTACTATTTTTCCCTAAAGGCTATTCATCATATTATTTGTTAAAAAAATAAACTTGCTTAATCTACTTAGAAATGTGCTTGATTTGAAACAGCTGTGGTTTTAAACCAAGTAAACACCAGAGTCTGAAGTTCCGCCTACTCAAGCAAAGACGCGTCTGCTCTTATTTCCTCACTTTAGCTAATTACCATGTTGTGTGGTTAACAGACACACACATACAGCCTCATCAGAAGTCATGTGTTGACGACAAGTTAGTTCATCAGTTGTCCAGCTTGGCAATTTCTGCAAGACATCCAACTAGATACCAGATACACAAGACATGATATCAGAGGATAAATTTGATTACTGCGATGTGTTAAACAATTACATCAACGGTTTTGAAATATTTATATAGGAACTAGTTGGACCAAAAATCTTAAGGCAGGTCTTATGATCCTCATATGACTCTGCTGTTGAATGAATGGATGACTGTGTTTCATGTTCTCACAGTCTGTTTGGGCACACTGAGGAGGAATACATTCCTGATGCTGAGAGCGTGTATCTGCACAGGGAACAACATCATCAGCCGCAGGCCTGCACCCTCGCTCAGTGCTTTCAGCTCTACACTAAGGAGGAGCAGGTAACATTTTGGCCGCACACATAACCTGTGCACAAATGCACAAAATACACAAACACAGTCGATTACTGCACTGTGAGTAGTTTTACGTTAGAAAACAAATCTTAGATTTGCCTTGGCACATGCCAGTGGTAAGCATATTTTGAAATATTGCCTCAGATTTGTCTCCTTCCCACCGGTTTATTATTCTTCTGCTAAAGCTCAAAAAGCCTTTCACTCTCTGTGGTCTTACTGTGTATTTGACTGCTAATGCTATGTTTGGAATAAGCTAAAAGTTCTGAGCACAGAACTACAATTTCATTGTGGTTTGACTTGCCTGCGACTGCTCTGGAGGAGAACAGAGAGAAAAACCCAGGGCCTCTTTCTGTGTGAGGCCCATTTCATAAGCAGTGTGGTCTGGACTTGTCCTTCATGGCTGCTGCCTGGGCTGTGTGTGTTTCAGCTGGCTCCAGATGATGCCTGGCGCTGTCCCCACTGCAAGCAGCTGCAGCAGGGCCGCATTAAGCTCAGCCTGTGGACGCTGCCGGATGTGCTCATACTGCATCTCAAGAGATTCAGACAGGTATTGCAGCTCAACCGAACACGGTTCAAATAGAAAATAAAAATGTGAAAGTAGATCTACTTTCTGAGTATCTAAAGCAAGAATCACTACTGTTTTTATTTAGTATCCAGTCGCTGCTTTTATTTATCAGAATCAGAAGGAGCTTTATTGCCAAGTAGTGTTTTACACATTCAAGGAATTTGCTTTGGTGATAAGGTGCAATACGTTGACAAACACACAGATTACATAAATAAATGTAGAAATATATAAATATATAATAGACAATGCAAGTTAAATAAGAATATTAAAAAGAATAGAGAAAAATAATACAACTATTTGCAGAGAAAGAACAACATCGCTCATATTTACATGGGTTTGTGTTGTGCACACTATGTGCAGTGTGCCAGGTTTGTGCATGATATGAAATGAAATAGTATTTACATGTGCCGAGACATTTGTATTATTTGAACGAGGGGAGTGTCAGTGACGAGGCTCGAGAGGTTTTGGTCCTGGTTCGGACCACAGCCTCTTACCATAGGGGAGAGTCTAAAACAGTTTGTGACTGCGATGGGAGGGGTCAGCTGCAGTCTTGCCTGCTTGCGTCAGAGTCCTGGAGTACTTTCTGTCTTTGTGTTGGAATTAATGTCAATTGTTGTTAGGGATAGACACTTGGGGTAAGGGCTAGGCATCAAACCTCAATCCTTTTTAGCAGCGACTGAAATGTGCCTGTAGCACTGCATATCGAAAAGTCCCGAGCATCAAATGTCAGGTCAAATTTGTAGCCTTGTTTACTTATTCCCTGATTTCAATTCAATATTTTGTCAATTTTAAACTAATTAATTATGGTTCTTGTACTGATTCTCATGTTTAGACAACATTTTGCCATTTAAGATCAATGGCTTCATTTGTTTATATTTATGTTTCTCAAAGTAACATTTAGACAAATTACTGCTTGGAATCGGTTCTGAAACTCGAATTTCATGTTGGCACCAGTATTGAAACATTTTAAACGCTACCCAGCCTCTTGTTTGGTGTTTGTTTTATTTTCTGGATCTTAAATATAAGAAAGGAGATGGCTGGCATTCCAAACAACTAACGAAGCATTTTAAAGTCCTCAGTAACGGTTGTAGGTACTTTTTACTTTCCACGAAACCACAACTAAACTCTGCTGTTGGCTCCAACTAGCAGGTAGGCTGGAGTTGTGTCTGAAATGCTGAGCAGTTTGTCTTTGCCTGTTTTTAGGAGGGAGACCGGAGGGTGAAGATGCAGAACATGGTGAAGTTCCCGCTGATGGGCATGGATATGGCGCCTCATGTGGTTAAAAGAAGCCAGAGCAGCTGGAGTTTGCCTTCCCATTGGTCGCCATGGAGACGGCCCTATGGTCTAGGAAGAAACCCTGATGACTACCTGTATGACCTGTATGCTGTGTGCAACCACCATGGGAACATGCACGGAGGCCACTACACAGGTAACGCTGTAAACAATTGTTCTACTTCCAAGGTTGTATGTGAGAATTATCAGAATATAGAATTAGACTATATAGTCACGAGTTCATCTTCCATTTTGATCTATTTTTCCCCTTGTTTTGCACTCGCAGCCTACTGCAAGAACTCCATTGATGGTCAGTGGTACTGCTTTGACGACAGTGAGGTTTCACCAGTAGCTGACGATGACGTGTGTCAACAAACAGCTTATATACTGTTCTACCAGCGGAGGACAGTTATTCCATCCTGGTCAGCCAACAGCTCTGTTGCGGGTCAGTATTTATGTCTGTCTTAATATCTGCTCTATGTACAATTCCAGTAATAATGTGATGGAGTCTGGTGTGAAAGTGTAGCTTCATTGCAGTAGCTGCAGGAACATAGCCACAAAGGTGCACCACAGTACTTTCGTGACAGAGGGTGTAGGTTTTAGGTTGAATACTGGAGAGGAACTAACATGGTAATGTGCTGTAAGGTGGAGGCGTGTTTTGAAACATGGGAGCAGGACTAAGATGTTTAAATTGGTGAAAGCAACCAATTTAAACATCTTAGAGTAAAGCCTTACTCTGGTTTATAGCCATTGTGATTATAATGTGCCTGTCCCTACAACACAAGTTAGACCTTTTTGGGAAATTGTGCTATTTCTTGAGGGAACTAACTACATAATATGCTTCACTATGCCTTTAAAAGACTCAAACTAGAGTTTGTATTGTGTTTTACACAGGTTCCACCAGTTCATCCCTGTGTGACCACTGGGTCAATAGGTTACCTGGCAGTAGGCCTGCTAGCTTGGCCTCCGGGGCCTCATCCAGGCGCACCTCTCTGGCATCACTGGCTGAGTCAGTAGAGTTTCCAGCAGAACGCAGTGAAGATGATGGTGAGACCATGCTTATTTTTTATTTTTATTTATTTGTCTTTTTATTTTTATCTATTTATTTAATCTTACAGGTGTCAGATTGTAGTTCTTTGTGGTGATGCCATATGTACATTTTTATTACATGCACGTGAACTGCTGCTGTCTGACTCCCAGTTTACATTTCAGTCATAGTTGTAACAGAAACACAAACCTTTAAGATGCAAAGCTTTGTTAGAAAACTGCCATTCGTAACGCCATCCGGAGACTAGACTTTTTTAAATTCAGGAGACCACAACCAATATAAAAGAGAATACATTTGGCAAACCATCAGTTGCAGACCCAAATTACAAAAGGAAACAGCTTCAAAGAGACATCTTTGCTTTCAGTGTGTCTCAGTGTATCCGACCTTTTTAAAATGAACAACACAAACCTTTGTACAAAGTGCCAAACTCCTACTGACAATGTTTCTGTTGGAAACCAAAGATACCACAAAGATTTCCCAGTGTTCTCTATAGTCAGGAACTCACCCACCTGAGCTCACAAAAAAAGTGTTTAAACAAGGAGAATATTTCAGGGACAAGGCAGCAAGTCTCTTGACACGTGTCACGTATGACTGGGACGAGCAAGATGACATGCCTGACAGTTCTGTGCTGTGGGAAACCTCACATACTGAGTGAATCCAAATTGAGACAGATGTTGGCTCGGACTGCAGTTTGTGGTTAATATAAATGCAGGCTGTGTTTAACCCTCCAGAAAACTGGGGCGGCATAGACCCCAAATATGTTGGCCAGGCAAACTGGTATTTAACTACAACTTTCACAGCTCTCACTATGGAAAATGCTTCCAAATTTTGTAATTTATTTTACAACCAATGTTTTATTACTTACATGTTTGAGTGCCTGCACATTTAAAGCTAGGGCAGGCAACGTTGGAGAAACTGACAAGAGATAGCTTGATTTTGAGAGTATCCAACTGTAAAAATCTCACCCCTTCCCTTCAGGCCTCTCCTGAAACACATTTTGTGTGCGGCTAGGTAAGTAGACAGGCAGCCAATTGATTGGATGGGCTTCTTTATCTCAGCTTCAGAGCTGAGATAAAGAAAAGGCAGGAGGAAAGTGCCCTTTAAATGCTGTAAGATTACACATGTATTTGTGATTAAGGGTGGTGGTACTACTAGCAGAGTTGCCATATCACATTAAATCGTCCTGTCACAACTGCATTTACAGAGTTGATTATTAAAATATAGAACTATGTTTTAATAAAAGGAAAGCAATAGATGTGTCTGAATGGGAATAATCTGGAGAAAAGACCTGTAAACTTGTTTCGTATCTCAAGTTACTCAGAGCGGCCACAGCTTTGTGATGATAAACATAAATCCAGTCAGAGCTCTGAGGAAAGACAGATGCAATTCTGGTGATTTTTTTTCAGTTTAGTTTTTATCTTTTGAATTAAACTTTTACACCCATGCAGCAGTTTCATTATATATAATAAGAAGTTACTCTTTTATGTGTTTATCTTAATAGACTACGTTTTTAAAAAAAAAAGAAGCTTTACACACAACCTTATCAGAGCTAATGATAATATTAGTACATTTTAGCACACCATTGTCAACTTTAATCGTTTAAAACGTAATTTCCCTGAAACAAAAATGTGGCTAGTGAAAATGGCTAGTAACTTTGGAAATCACTAGCCGATGTGATTTCCAAAAAAGTTAATGTCAAGCCCTGAATACAACTATTGATTGTTAATGTCTATATAAAAACAAAATTTGTTAAGACTTGTACGTGCATGTATTTGCTGCTTTATGTTATCTAAAATTCTTTCCAAAATGTTTCCTTGTTTTTAGGAGGATTCTCCGTCCGTCCTTTTGTGAGGAGCATCCAGCGTCAGAGCTTGTCCTGCAGGTCTTCCATCGCTAGCCCCTTAGCCTTCAGCGACAGTGGGATAAAACCTTCGTGGTCTCTATCTGCGAAGCTGCACATGCGGTCCAACTCGCCATCACGCTTCTCCCTCGACTCTCGATGTTCTCCTCCTCTAGAGAGGATAGGAGAGGCCTGTGATGACAAAGTTTCCACTTCCTGTTTTGGCAGCTATAGTAGACATGAACGCTACTTTGGCAGCAGGTCTCCCCTGTCGATGATGGAGAGCAACTTGAGTGACCAGGACAGCAATAAAAGGTTCCTAGACATGATGTACTGCAGGGCTCCCACTCCGGTTGAAAAGAAGGGCACCAAAAATGAGCCAACTGAAAACAACAACCAGATTACCGCTATAGACCAAAACATTGTACCCACCCAAGCTACTCCCTCCAAAGAACAGAAACGTAAGAGCAGTATCGGAGGATTTGCATCCAAGGCTGAAAGCACAGGTTCCACAAAGAGTTCCAGCAAAGTGGAGCAAGAGAAAACCTCCAAAAAACGTTTGTGCTCCACCCTTAAGACCGCCGCTACTGAGACGTCTTCCAATACACCTGTGAAGGGCAAAAAGATGAGCAATACTAAAGAAAAGAGTGTAAATGCCAAGAAAAGCACCTCTACACCCAGTGGAACTCCTTCTAAAACAAAGGAGGCAACTCGACCTCTAGAGGCAACGCCACAACACAAGCCATGTGTCCGCTCCACACCTCAGTCCTCAGCTTCTCCCTCGCCAACTGCAAAGAAGATTTCCAGTGCCACTGAGAAAAGCTCCACGAGTAGTCGAAAAAAGCTGATAGAAAGGAGCTACAGCAAAGATTCTATGCACACTAGCCCCTTGGTGGACAATCTCCGAGGCAGCTTGGTGGCCCGCTCTTCACTGCCTAAGAGCGGGGAAAGCAACCGGCCTGAGAGGAGATTTGTGAGGAGCTCTAGCAGCAGCTCTTCTGTCACTAGCCTGCGATCACCCAGTGTATCCACCAGAGATTTGCAGCGCAGCAGCAAACCGGAGGAAAAAGCGCTGTCGTTCTTCAAGAGTGCCCTGCGACAAAGGGAAAGCCGCCGGTCGGCTGATTTAGGAAAGAGCACCATGCTTGTGAAAAAGGCCTCAGAGAGGACATGCAAGCAAAATGGACAAGCCAAGGACATTGGTGGAGATAATGTAAAGACGGGAGGCGCTGTATCTTCACAGAAATCTGTAGAGACTCACGGAGGTGAGACAAAGTCAGAGACAAAGGCGTCTTCCAAGCCCCCCAGCTCTCTCAGTCGTACTCTATTAAATGTTGGAAAATCCAAGTCTTCCGCTTCTGAAGTAAGTCTCAAGTCTCCCACAAACGGGAAGAAGCCTCTTGAAAGGGTGGCTTCTTCCCGAAAGCTGTCATCAAGCATGCAATCTCCTGCACGTACAACACAGAGGCCTCAGTGATATATCGATAATAGTTAGCGTTGAACTTACATAATGCAGCTATTTTCTTTGTGCCTAAGTTTCAGTGAGCATCAGATGGATTTGTAAATAGACATTTTTTGACGTTATGGTTTTGTGCACTATCATCAGATGCGTATACTGGCTTTGAGGTTTGAATATCGGCAGCTAGTTTTGAGGATAAAAAGTAATATATTTCACATCACCTGCATATTTACTTACATGCTTGCATGGTACGAAGCCAGTTCTTCTATTTTTTTTAAATATTGTTTCCAATTACACCTTTAAGCATTAGGTATGATTATTTTGATGCAAGTGAGAAAATGGAGTGAAGGCTGATCGGTTGACACAAAATGCATAGATGTAGATGTTTTCTGGGGTGGGGGATACATGAGTAGGCCATATCCATTCAGCTGTACAACACAACATATTTGATTGTGTGTACTGGAGGCGTAAATGACAGCTGACAGAATTCCCTATTGGGATCTTGAAATCCAATTATCTTCACTTCAAACTAGAGCGTTTTTACATCTTTGCATGTTGGAACCTTAAAGTTTAGTTTGCTTGCAAAATATAATGCTGGCCAAACCTAAATTTCAAATGCAGCAGCTTATACCTTAAAAGAAATTAAGGGTGTTAGAAACATTTTCACCTTATATGCACCAATAATAAATAATGTAGCCTATAGAGTGACATTTTCAATGGATTTAGACACACATTCTTGCAATTAAGATAGAAATAAGATGGCTGTTGATGCTTCAACCTCCTGTTCTATAAGCATTTTGAATGCAACAGCAGTGACAACAGAACCTTAACATCAAAAATCTCTGGACAAATAGTGAGGCTGAGTTGGTATGCTCACAAACACGCACACAGACAGAAGAGTTTCATTCTGAAAGAATTGTCATTAAGCATTTGTAGCAATTTGTATTGATTGTTTTATGTAAAACCTGCAATCTGTCTTTCAAACACTTTCTCCATACACCTCGTGCATTGGTTAATAGAGGTAACGTGAGTTTTTTTGGGGGGTTTTGTGGAGAAAAAGACATCAGTAGCCTGTATGACTGACAAGTAATTGTCTGGATAGTATCAAGGATTAATATTTAACTGAAAAAATAAGAGATTATTCTCAACATTACATTCTAAACAAACTAAACATTAAACAAATAGAAATACAGAGGTGACGGTAGACCCTGTACCAAAACCTAAAATGATTTGAGATAAGAAAGAATTAGAATCGGTACACACATTGAGACAAGGTTTCCAATATTTTAAAACTTTATTTTTGTGTAATACCAGTAATTTTTCAATAGAAATGTATTTTATCAAATGCTTATTGAAGTTAACAGTTTTTTTCTGAAAGGGACCATGTGTTTTGGCATGAAACCCTTTAAAATCCAAGTATATAAATACATACATATGTGTGTTTGTACAGAAATTGATAAGTATATGAAATATGTCCCATTTTTTCCTTTCCATGAGCAAGATAAAATTATCTTAAGCGCCTTTCAATACTGTACATGGAAACATGGAAACAAATTATTGCCTTTGGCAACATTATAGTCTACTACTGTATGCTCCACTGAGTAGGAATGTTGTATTGTTCGCACTTTGTATCGATAAAGTAGTTTTCTTTTACCAGAACAGTCATATATATACATATATAAGACGCACGCAAACACACACTCTAATTTAACAGTGTAATTAGCCTTCCTTGATATGTTTATGATTTCAGGACATATCATAAAGTAATGTCATTCATCTCGATGTTTCAGGGGTCACCCCGTTCATACACCTGGTGCTGTAACAGACCAATGCTCCTCTGGCACTGATACATCTTAAATGAGCATATTTTCAAATGCTGATGTTCAATACTGTGAGCCACACACTTCAGTGAACCAGAAACCCTGTTGGCAGCATTTATCATAACCTATGGTACCTCATTGGAGAAGACAGTACTTTTTTAATGCATTAATACATTTATTTCTTCATCTGGCTGAAACAGAATATTGACAATGAGCTGTTTAATCAATCATAGAACTACATTAATGTTGTCTGAGCAGTTGGCCAAATATGGGTAGATGACTATCAGACACAGTGTAGTATGTTTCATTTGCAGTAAAATGATAGCAGCAAAGGCAGGATATTGTCACTGCAGCTGTCATGAAGAACAATCAGCGTTATCGTTATAGAATTTACCCACCTGCAATTGCAATATTCATACATTAGATACCAGCATATTGTATGTTTTAAATGAATGAATGTGGTTATGCCATTGAAATCCAACTATTAGTAACTAGTTATTACTTTAAACATTAACATAATTTTTGAATTATAGATCTATAGTATTTCTCTCCGCTGTTTCTCTGTAGCATCTACCAGGTTTACATTGGTTCTCAGATGGTTTCGGTGGAAATACCACTCAAATTATAGATGTATGTTATTTAAATGGCCTGTGCAGTGTTTGAGCAAATCTTGAGCTTTAATGTGCCTGGCTTCAAACGTGACATTAGTTTTAGTGAGAGAGGTTTGCTTTTGGAGTAACCTGTGTTTTACAAAAAAGTAAAAAGTAGCTGTAAGGCGACAATGTTGCGTCACATTTTTCTGCCTGACTGAAAGATTGAATGCTACAGCTTGTTTTGTAACCAGACATCATTATTTTAATTCAAAGACTCACAACATGCTGTTCATCAATGCATTGTGGGCATTTTATCTATCTATCTAAATTCTACCCGGCAGTGTTTTATTTTTAAATTTAACGGTCATCTGGTGAGAATACTAATTAGGCTATAGAAACAGCAGAACACGTCAAGGCAAACATAAATTATGTATTTATTTACTCCTGCCTGTAGTTCTGTAACTTTCTGACTAAATGTAACTACAAAATTTGAAACCACAGCTTCAAATCTGACATTTTGAGGAAAAACACATTTAAAGAAAGCCAGTTTTACCACTTCAAGTGATGAACATGAATGGCACTACAATCCTCTATCCTCAGGATGTTTTTATCTCTCTGTCCTTCAGTGACTTCACATAGTGTGCTGCTTCAGTCCTGTTACTTTTCTGTTTACTCAACCCTTGCACAGACTAACCAGCCCAGCCCCCCAAAACATTGTGGGAGTTTTTTTAATGTCCCTCCATTAGAAAATATATTGTTGTTACTGTGTTCAAACTGTCACTGGCCATAGAACTAACATACTGCTGTTTAAATTTGGTGGTATTCCTCTAGCTGCTCTTTTCTACTTTACATTGTAATCTATCAGGAACCTTTGCATGGCACTTTAGATGAAAACTGGACAATGTTATGTAATTTTGGCTTTCACCATTTTGTTTGCTTGTTCTAAAGTCTGTAATTAAGTTATAGTGACTTGTGTGCATTTTAGAGCCGGATCATGCCATTGCACTTTGTTGTTTGTCCATCCACTTGCTAAATAAGAAATTTATTGGATTGTGGTGTGAGGCCCCTCACTTTTAACTTTTTTATTTAGTTATTAGGGGCATTTTAAACAAATATTAGTAGTTAATGTGAGTCATATTGTCATATTGCGTATAATATTTAAAGAATGGTTACAATTTGAGATCATAATTGCATACAACCAAACTTTTTATGAGGCAAATGAAAGGATTGTTTTTCTGTACAGAACTTAAATCTGAAAGCTGCAGCCTGTTTTCCAACCATTTTCCATTCATCCATAACGACACACATTGCCTTCGTGACTGTTTTGTTTTTAGCACATGTAAGTGAGTTGTTCACTACTAGTAGTGTTGTCAGTGTAAATTCTTTAAAGGAGACCTATTATACTGCTTTTCCAGTCCTATATCGTAGTTCTGTGACCCCTGTATGGCAGCTTTGCATGATTCAATGTTAATTTTTTAAAAAAATTCTTATACTGATTCTTCATGTAGGCCTTTACTTCAGCCTCTGTCTGAACAAGCTGTAGACGCTCCTGTCTCTTTAAGGCCCCCCCTCTCAAAGCCCAATGTCTTCTGATTGGCCAAGACCTAAAGCAAATTACCAGGCCTTTGTTGTTGCTGGGTGGAACAGGCAGACTGAGCGTTGCCGAGCTGTTGTGTCCTCCAAAGTGTTTTTTTTTTCAGACGCCATTGTCTTTTTTTCAGTTAATTGAAATGGCAGGACCATGTTTTTACAATCTGGTAGGCAGCAGACAAGGCGCTGAGAGTTTTTTCCACGTTGAGCATTTTTTTCAGGTCTCTGCAGTTGAAAAATGTTCAACTTTGCGCTCCTCACTGTCACTTTTTACCCAGCCATCCAATCACAGTAGAGGAGGGCCCAGACAAATACAGCACCGTAGCAACGGTTACTATCCTGGAACCTGGCTTGGTTGAACCTCAGCTCTTGAACCAAACGGTGGTACGCGCAGAGATGTTTCCTCGCCCACAAAATCACATGAAACCCTACACGGTGAGTCAGTCCTCTCGCTACCTTCATCAGCCTTCTGTTCATACAGAACAAGGGCCAGAGCAAGTATTTTACTCTGTGTTGACATTTTTACATCCAGTAAAGTTAGGTCGAACTATTTGCAACAAATGTATCAGCAGCCAAAGCAGTCGGAAAAAATGCTGCGCTTCAAAAATGCCTGTTAGCGCTCCCTGCTGGGCGTGTTCAGAAGAGCAACTGGCATTTTCAGCTGGCAAAAAATGCTTTGGTGGACATGGGGGCCGTGTGTGGGAGCACATGACCATATATGGAACACCGGCTCCATCTGGCTTGGTATTCCGTAGAACACTGCAGTTGGTAGAAAAAGCAGTTCAGAACAAGAGGAAACCTAAGGTTTTTGCTCACAGTGATTTCTTATAAATGCTTTAACCTCATTTTTTGAAACTTTGGCCATGTTTACATGAACATCCAACATTATAACATTGTAGATAAGGCATAAAATATTGAAAAGCTGATAGGTCTGCTTTAAGGAGGTCTGTAGTCTATTGCAGATCTGTTAAAAAAATTCCAGTGTACAATTTGAATGTCTACAATATCACTTTGGTCCTGTGTTATGTCATAGGAACCTGTTAGTAAGTGACAAACGTGGAACTTTTCAATGGCCCATAAAAAAAGGTTTTGTTTTATTATGCCTCGGCCAACAAACGAGTAGCAGAGCAATAATCCAATAGTCATCTCATTTGTTTGATGTTCGTTAATTAGACTAAGGAAGCTAAAGTTTACTTAAAGTGCAACATGGCTGAAATATATATGTATATATATATATATATATATATATATATATATATATATATATATATATATATATATATATTCCCAATTAATCCAAATAGATACCCTTTGAAACAAGATGTCAAAATGTAAAATGTAAGAGAAAATGAGTCTTTACAGAATTGTTTTCCACTCTAGCTTTCTTCACTGCAGTTATTGTCTGTTTATTTTATTTCTTGTCAATGTACAGAATTGAGAATGATTAAGGAATGCAGTATTGCATGAAAACGCTAATGCATGTATTTCATTAACTATGCAAACATCTGCAGAGAAAGCAGAGCATGGCTGATATATTCCATAGCTTCATTTGCACACCATTCCAATATTTAGAAATTGTAAATTACAGAATGTTTCATCTGTACAGTTAAAATGATTAAACTTTCAAATCTTGCCTATATTAAAATCTATTTAATGCCGTAGTTGCTTTTAGCATTCTACCATTTAATGTGTATATTCACTTTTGCTCTTATTTTATTTTTGAATTCTGCTGATCTGTGCTCATGGGTGCTCCTACCAAACTGGTAGGTTACTGTTTTTTTGTTTTGTTTTGTTTTTTTACAAGATGTTTAACATGTTGTATTGGTGTACTGTTGTACACCAGCAGAGACAACACTATGGATGTGATAATCTCTATTTGGTTACTAAATAGCCTCATGTACGTATGTATGTGTTGTGAAAGGGCCTTCCATTAATTCACTTCAGTAATAACAGTTTGTGAACCGCTGTTGAAATGTTCTCAGCTGTAGTATATATATATATATATATATATATATATATATATATATATATATATATATATATATATATATATATAATTATAGCTAAATGCAATAAAGAGTACATTTGTAGTTTTATATTACAGTATGTAATGAACAATGTCAGTCGGTAATCAGTTAATACTATTTTGTATTGTATTATTCATGCTGATGAATGATTTATCAATCATGATGTGATTTTTTTAATTTTTTTTTAAACGGGCAGTTTAACAGCAAACAAAAAGCAACTTCTGAACATCTTTTATTGAAAACTGTAGTTGTTAAAATATACAGGCGGGTAGGCTTCCTTGCAGAAGTTTATTAAGATTAGAGACTCATGCATTGAGTTATCTGTTATGACACAGCTGTTTTGTTTTTTTTGTTAACGGAGTCACATCAATCATTCATGGTGAACCCATTAATTAATGCCATGACCTGCAACATTTAAGCATTTTACCACTAAAACAAAGTTGCAAAAACCACTGAAACAGAAATACCAACATACCTACATTTGAGCCACAGACTTACTGTAGTATTACAGCAATACAGCTACTAAAAGACTTAAAATAAGTAGCTTAAATTGTGAGTTTGGGATAAAACAGTTGTTGGGCAGATGGATGAGGCTTTTGAGTGCATTTT
The DNA here is from genome assembly GCA_024633595.2 of Lepomis macrochirus. Lineage (NCBI taxonomy): Eukaryota > Metazoa > Chordata > Actinopteri > Centrarchiformes > Centrarchidae > Lepomis > Lepomis macrochirus. Next base: position 16,045,281 of record JALXJV020000007.1, on the reverse strand, counting down.
TCAGATGTAAACACTACGAACGGATGATACTGAAACTTTTCAGAAGCCTTATGCAAAACAAATTGCAATGAAGTGCTCATATCTTTCTTTGGATGATACATAAACCAAGGAGCTGTGTAATGAATGAATGTCACGAGTCTCCTTTAAAAATTCTTTAAGCTAACAAAGAACACTATAGTGCTAAATGCAAAACGTGTCTCCCTTTTGAGTTTTTTTGTCTTTTGTCTTGTTTTTTTGAAATGTGTCAAAACATTTTGTAAAATAGTGTTTCAGTCATTGAGAAATTTTCTTTTCAAGTACTAAGGACATTTTACTGTATTCCTTGTTGTACCAGGTTCACGAGGTTGTCTATATTCTCCTAATGTTTTATTATATTTTACATTAGGGTGTCTGTTCATATTTTCATATTTTTTTCTTACATTTTGTTTTCTATTTTTTTAAGAGTTGAGCAAAGTGTTTTGATAGTAATTTTAACTTCATTAGACTGTGTGTTAATTTATTTCTCTTTGTTGTCATCATGTGTGCACTTTTGATGTTTTTTTATTTCCCTAAAAGGACAAATGTATATATACTTTGTTGGCTTACCCATGCAAGTACATAATGAAAAATCTGATTAAAAATATTGAAACTGATAACAGTGGTGTCTTCTTATAAAGGTCTGTATTTATTCCTACACTAGAGGGAGCTTCTCTCTAACAAATTGTCCCTCAGAATAGCTCCATGGAGCTCTGGTGGTTCATTGGTTTATAGACTCACTGATGCAGCATTAAAAAAATTATTCATGTGAAATTAACAAGTTGCACAAAGTTACGTGTATTACTAATTCACAACATCAGATTGCTTAATGTCAGAGAAGCCCGTGGTCTCACCTTGAGCCAGTAATCAGTGAAACCAATCAATGGTGCAGCTTTCAGATCTTTTCAGATTTCTCTCTCTTTCAGGTCTCTGTACAAGCGTTTGTATTCTTGCAGCTGTTACAAGTTTTACTGTAGCAGCATGAGACACATCTTGAAGGCGTTTTTATTTTCACGTTCAAAGATCCCCTTTTATCCAGTTTAGATCCAATTGGGGTTGGGCAAAAAAAGTGTACGAGCACACAAATCTACTGCTTATTGTCTTGCTGCTGCAGAGACCGTGTATTATCTGAGGCCTCAAGGCTGTGAAATACACGACCGGCTGCAAATTTCTGGGCAGGATTATTATTTCAAGCTTTTCCTGGCTACAGTACAGAGTCTTTGTGGGTGCAGCAGTTGGTATGTAAAGATGCAAGCATGTCTGACCTCAGTTTTTACTATAAAGAAGGGCTTCCACTTGTCATACTTTGGCATCTATGGCTACAATGGCAGGGACACTTTTAACTCAAGTTTAACTTCAACTACGATCGGGTTGTGTTGTGAAAGTTTAATTTGTTATCTTTTAATAAGAAATAAGAATTGCAATTCAGTTTCTTGGTTGGATCAAGATTAGATTCTAAGACTTCACTGCTGTTTGACTCTACTCTAATTATGACTTCAATCTGGCATGAAATAAAGAGTGATGAGACGCACAATGGTTCCCTGTGAAAAGCATATTCCTGGACAGCTTTAATTATTATATATTAATCCTTCAAGTGATTGGTTAAATTTAAAATTTTAAAGTTACTTATTTTGAAGCTGCTGTCAGCAAATGTGACAAACTGTGACTTCAGTGTTAATCAGAAGTGGTGAAATTACAAGTTGCACAAAATTGGACTGCCAGATTTGTTCTAGGATGCTTTGTTAGGCCTAGCACTGCTCATTCCTCACCACTGAGCAAAGGATTTCCTTAAGCATGGCCACATATTTCAGCTGCACCATTAACTCATAAATGCCAACATTTTTATTCAAAATAGTATGCTGAAAGTGTACTCACAACCATAACACCAGATTTGCTGGTGATGGAAGGACTAAGGACTAACGCATTGAAAAAAAAAAACTGTTGTTTACAGAGCTATAACAAACTGGAATAATTTACACCTCATATCCATCTACTAAAAAAATAAATGATCCTTCAAAAAGAATAGGAAGAGACTTCTCTTAGGTACGTAGATGACTGAACAGTGGGAGGTATAACTGTGCTAGTTTCTCACTATTTGTGCTATTTCATATGAATTGAAATTCTTATACATTGATTTCAAATAGTATTCCACCTAATTCTTCAGTAGTGACTGCTTTGACTTGTATATGAATGTTATAAATTGTGTTTATGTGTGCGCTTTTTCTTTTTTAATATATGTTATTGTACACTATATTAAGATGAGTTTAAAATGTATTAATGCAAATGAACGTGTATGTGAGGTGCAGACCCCAGGAAGATTAGCTGGTGGTGATCCTTTATATAAACAAAATATATTAGACATTTACATTATCCTATATATTATATATGTGGATTTTTATTATTAATGCATTAACATTTACGTAGCATTTTATTGTTGCTGCTAGTCGAGCTGGAGCAAACCCTATCCACTATGTGAAAGGTAAGAATTTCCATCTATTTCCATCTATAACAATGCATCATAGTTTTAAGATGTTTTGTATGAAAAATCTCAATCTGCAAAGTATCAGTGATAAAAAAGATTTTGTCAATACTTTTGATCAACTAATTAGTTATTTAAGTAGTAATTTTGTAGCAAACAGTACATAACAAACCACATTTTGTGGCCAAAGTAGACGAGGTCAGAATAACACAGCATCTGTCTTCATGTCCCACCACCCAGCTGATTTCCAATGGATGATTCATCTCAAAGCAGCTGTTAAAAACTGTTGTCTTTTCCCAAAGTTTGAGGTATTTTAGTCCCACTCTCTGTCGTCATTTGATTGGCACCGGTATGTTGGTTTATGCCATAAAACAGGCCAGCCAGTCAGGTCTTGGCAAATTACCTGGTAAGCGGAGGATGCAATTTACTCTCATTCCCTAGTGCTTTTAAAGGGTGTCAAACCAGCATCTGACTCCTCTCTCATAATATTATCAATCCCACACGGCACAGTGGAGTTACTTTAGCAATTCGCCTGTGGTTTTATCTCCTTTGTCCCCTCTTTTGACTCCACCCCAGAGAGTGCAGAAAAATCAATAAGAATTGATTTTAGAAGACAAGAAAAGGCGGTTGGGATTCAAGGGAAGAACCGAGGGAAGACAGAGACAGAGAGGTACTTGCAGTAAGGTGCGAGACCCTCAGCATAATATGCATGTGCTGGCACAGCTAAAGGTCACCTACATGAACCTGTCTGTAACAACAGATTATGAAGTGTCTAGGCCTCTCTACTGAGGTCTCACATATAAGATAATAATAATGGCTGCTTTGAACATCGATGCTACCTCTTAACTGCAAGTAATTTTAATCCATAAGGAGGAAGTGAGTTGTTTTCAACTGCAGCCAACGGTAGAGCTTATTTAAAATAATTTACTTGAAGACTTTCTTCCTACAGCAGGGCAATTGTTGAGGATTAAGCTCATAAACGCTGCAAGATTCAGTTGTTTTTTAGACATTCATTGTAAAGTGGGAAATAATACCACCACCAAATCTGCTGCCCCGCTATCAGCATTAATTTGTCATGTTCCTCCTTGTAGCAGTCAATTAGCTGCCTGTTTTTCACTATCTGCTGCCGAGCTTCATTTCGTATTCACTTTCACACTGCTTGTTTGTTATCCCTTTTTTCCCCTAGACCCCTCAATCAACCCTTCGCAGGGTAATGTTCAAAGCAGGACAAGACAGCAACAGACTTTCACTACAGAGAGGAAGAGCTGTTTGATTTCTATTGCAGGATTCGTCCGGGGTCCGGTGGGTCAGCGTGGCTGACAGCTTGGAGATTGACAGCTGAGATCTTTCCCAGGCAGAACCGTGTTGGACAACATAAGCAGTGATCCAAGGCACCAGCGGAGTGGGGTGAAGGTGGGGTGGCTGCAGATGTTGTGTGTCCCTTGGTGAAGTCTGTGTTGTGTGTGTGTGTTTGGGGGGAAGGGGTGGTTGTTTTGGCTGAGGGCCATGTTCACCCTGTCATCAGGACTGCTGTCCTGCAGATTTAGATCTCAGCATCTGGGGACTCATCAATGGTTCAAGATGAATAAAAAAATAGCAACCCATTTTTTCTTTTTTGTTACTTGTTTTTTGTATTGAATTTTTATTATTCCCTGCTGTCATTTCCTTTCATTCTTTATCTAGTGTTTCAGACAAAGCAAATACACCAAGATTAGCGCTGAGAGAAATCGTCACTCTTCTTGATTTTGATCAGAGCCGTCCAAACGGTGAGTTGATTTTAATATAGATGCGCACACATGGACATCCAATCACAATGCTGTTACGGTGTTGCACAGATTTCTCTTCTCTTATGAAACACGCTTATAAAAAAAATAATTTGTTCAATATCACAATAGCGATTTTAGAAGTTGATATTTGTCTGGTGGGGTCATGCTTCACTTTAGGGTGAAGGTGTGAGTGTGGTGGGGGTCTACACCTTGTTTCATAGCCTTCAAATGCTTATGGCTGAACTTGGAGAAGTGAGGTATAACTGTTACAAGATTCTTAATTACTTCAGCAAGTAGCATCTTGGTAAAAAAAAAAGGATTGAATCACACTTAAAATATATTCTCATAATGTGAAATTTCACTAGCACCAAGTATTTGAAATTATTCATAAGATGCAGGAGAATACAAACTAATTGCTTTGACCTAATTTTTTAAGCTCAACACTTTGGATCATTGTGTTAGCTGTGATTTCAAGTCATTTTACAGCAATAGCATGCAGTATGTATTTTCTGTCACAGTAGGGTCAGAATCAGACAGGTTGTAATGACCCTTTATTTTCTACTGACAGCATCTTCAGTGTGCTTACAGTTTCAATTTCAATGACATGTGATTCTGTGTTTGGCCACATTTCCAATGAATCAGGTGGCATAAAAACATGCATGAACCTGCCAGCGAGCTGGTCAACCTACCAGAGTGCTTCATATGCATACAGTATATCCATACATTTATGGAATAGTAATATAACATAGGGATTATTTTGGGGAACCTTTTTTTCAAATTGGGGTACATGATTGTTTACCTTGGCAGATTCAGGTGTAGCTCTAGTACCCAGCACTCCCTGGGAAGCAGGATTGATACTGAGTGGATTATCCTGGTGAAAAGAGGTCCAGAACTGTCACATCTAAAAGCAACGAGTACTGCTGCTGGATAAGGAGGCAACAGAAATCTGAAAATGCACCCAGTGGACAGTAAACAGGGATAATGGGCTTACCAGCACTCCTATACCTGGTATACTGTTCTGAAAAAGCTGCCAAACAACACAAAAGTCACTGTCTTGCAGGTTCTATGTTCATTAAAATTATTTGAGTTGTCAGTTGAGAGTGGAGCCCAAACTTTCATGGTATCATACAAGTGCATAGTATACAAAGTGTATATCAATAGTAGATCAATATTTTCCAACATTTCAAGTTTCTTACCCTGACCCAGGATGTTGTGAATGGAAATGTATGTCTACATTTTTGCAAAGAAGACGACACCTTATGCAATTAACAGGCAAAAGAAAAAAGAAACATTGCATGGCTCTTTATGGTATGCATGAACAAAAGTCTTGAAGGAACCATAATTTAGAGAGGCTTCAGTGCTCATGAATCCTCTTTATCATGATACATGGTTTCCTGAGCACAGCAGCTAATACGAATATAAAGCCAGATGCCCCCATAAGCTTTTTCACCATTATTTATTTATGAATGAATATTCTCCAACTGCACTAATATGTCCCTGGGCTTAGGGAAATGTCCTAATGTATTTGTTAAGCTTGGCCTGGGATTCTTTATTACCTGTCAAATCTCTAAAAGTAACACTTTATCATGGGGTTTTATTTCTTTTTTCTTTCCACCTACCCACAACACAGAGAATCCTCTTAAAATGTGAAAAGCATAATCTAGCAGATGATAGTTGAGCCTGTGGAGGAACTAAGATACACATAAATGTTTTTATTAACAGTACCTGCAGTTACTGCATTATAAAAGCAAACTGAAATAGAAATGTGATGATATGTTATTTATTGCACATGAAGACAGAGATGAAGAATCTGTCAAATGATAGTTTCAATATGAGGAAAAAAGTTTCCTTCAGTCATAATACGGCACTAAACCAGAAAGCATTTCTTAATGAGCCTGTTATATTATATATTCTCCATACACATATTTACATGATCTAGAGCACTGAAGGTGAGTGAATTGGTACCTTTCCTTATTAAGCTACTGAATGTGAATGTACTATTTTTTTACACTTGGAGAAGAGCAATCTGTCAAAAAGATAAACTTAAAACCGCTTTACTTTATGTAACAATCCTTTGTGAGTTCTGTTTGTTGGTTGAAGGACGGATATAGGAACAGTATACAATAGTGCCTCCTGTGTACCGAGATGTGCTTATTTATGCATCCTTGAAACCCCTCAATTAAACCCAACCATGAATGCACACTGGAGAAAATTCAGAGGGACTAAACAACTGCCTGCCTCGTTGCCCCTTTTTTTAATCTTCATGTACCATTTCCCCGGTGAAAGATAGCTTTTAAAAATTAGAAGTGACAATACAGATTGTATTTCACAGATTTATATTTCCAAGTCACCTAATGGCCTTGTGTCATGTTCATGACAAGTTTCAAAAAAAGCTATCCTCTCCACTTGGCCAATTAACAGTAAGAAGAGGCCCTATTACATTCCCCAGACTCTCCTTTTCACCAATGAGAATAACAATGAACCCAGCAGAATGAATTATAGATCGCCCCATACTCTGAAGAATAATATGAGCACTTTAGTACACAGTAAATTTTGGTGACCATTTAAAGGCACTTTTAAGCTGTTTTCATTGCCTACAGAAAGTGACTAATGAGTGTACTCACAGCACTGTAATGAGTCAGCCAAGCGTTGGCTTTAACCAGAGCAGCACCCTAAACCAGAGCACTGCTGTTGTGTGTGTGCGTGTGTTGTGTATAAGCTCTCTCCTTCAATTCCCACCAGTCTCTGGCTGGCCTTCCAAACAGCCTTTCTTCAGTGATAAGCACCGCCTTTGCTTTTTAATTCTGGTATCTAAAATGTAAATAACAGCTCTAATTCCACCTTTGTAATAACTAGAAATGATTGAGACATACAATAGATCCTATAATGAAAATCCATAATTAAAAGACACATGGTTCTGTTTAAAACAAATATTTTCAGATTCAACTCAGTTGATGCCATGAAACAGAATTTCATGTGCATATCGGAGAGTTTTTTTAGATGTTAGATGTGGAGAATTTTCATCCCTGCTGATAAGTAATGTATTACCTCACATTCTGCAGATTGCTGACCTCAATATGACAGCTTTTATCTTCTCTATAGAGCCAGAGTGTCCTAAAGAGTTCATTTAGCTATTGCTGTAAGAGATGAGATGAACCCTTTAAGAGCTGGAGAATATTCGACGCAGTTTGCTCCACATAAAGTAAGAAATGTCAGCCATGACTTTGAGGCAACCTGTTTAAGTCTACCTCTGTAATTATGATGTAAGGAAACACATTAATGAATAAAATATCAAACTGTGCCTTGAGTATGTAAAGTTGTAAGTCTCAGTGGGAACTCATGAGGATCTTAAACTCTTATTTTCATGCATTTTTAATTGGTGGTGAAATAAAAGCAAAGAAAACAGACCAATATGAACTTCACAGAAAGTCTTTACATGTAATGCAGAGGCAATTTACAGCAATTTATTGTGGCTGGAATCCAGCAGTCTCCTCAGGCGCCTCTTTTATTTTCATAGCAGATCCAATGACAGTAATGAATCATAGTTAAGACCATACTGCAGTGTAAGCTTGCAGTTTATTAAACAGTCAGGAGCTCATTGCTTTTGATCCTTGGGAACGTCATTGTAATAGATTACAGTCCTTCTACATTGATAGTTCTCCAACCGATCCTTCTCCGCCATTCCTTTCCCTTCCACGATTCAGACTTCATATTTCTCCACAGAAAGCTCGGAGGAAAAACAACAACCAGCAAACAGACCTGAGGAGCCATGCTTTGGAATGTGAATGCAATGACCTTGGCTCATGTTATCCTCCTGAGTGTTGGGTTTATGTGGCTGAAGGCAGGAATTTAATCATTGCATTCTTTTCTCTCTGAAACAGGTTCACTCTGACATTCTAGGGAAGGACGAGATATGTTTGGAGAGAGTTATCAGCTCTTACACAGAAGCAGAACCCTTTCAGTTTCCCTCGACTGCATCGTTTATCATCAGATGATTGATACTTATATCTAGTGCTGACATGGGGCCATTCTTCGTAATTCTACTCAACATCTGCCATTAACGCTGGAATACTGAGTGGGGACGGGGTTATGTTGTTAAATAGCGTGCACCATCAGTATTGGTGAGATTTGTGACATTGACGGCGCCTGTCGAGTCCTAGAAATATTGATGGTGAAGGAGGGAAATATTCTTTTGTCACTCTTGGGAGGCCAGAACATGTGAATGTATCAGCTGAACAACACCACAGTGTGCTGGGAGACTCATGGTAATGTTTAATTTATAATCACTTTTGTGAATCTCAAACTTAAAATGTAGCAGTGAGCAGGAATCAATGAAGTTTCATACAGTAAGGTGTACTAGGTGTATTTTCAATAATGCAAAATGATCCCCGTGAAGTGCTTTTCAACACAGTGTTTCATGGGCTAGGTGGGTAGTGGGGCTGGAGTCTGTACTTTCAAGAAAAGCTGCACGTTGAAGCGTTAATGCTTTAACTAACGAACTCCAGCTTAATTAGCTTTAGGTTAAAAATATTCAAGACAATTCATGATACCTACTTACAGCATATGGATGTGTGGGAAATGTCCATGAAAAAAGTACCATGGCCCTGACCTCCATGTCAATGTTGTTTGTCTGTCTTTAAGTCAATGATAGTGGTAAACCGTTGTTGGTCATCCCATGCAGGTACTTGTTTGAACAATTGGAGCAACATGGCACTCTAAACTGTGATTGGCTTTTCTGTCCCTATGTGTGCAATTTAACTCAAAATCTAGGCTTGTTCTGAAATGTTTCTGGTGCTAACTTCCAAAATAAACTCTTTCTGCAGAAAGAGGTGGTTTAAGATTCGAGGAGTTGCACAAAACCTTCATGAGCTCTGACCTCTAACTTGTTAAGACTGTCTTTGTTGACTCTGTAATGTTCTGATATTCTTATCATGCCTATATGATACATTGACTCTATTCTAACCGATTTCATAAAGTGATGTTACTGTGGATCAGCTTTGGGCACGATCCACAGTAAAATCACTTCTCCAAACAAATATCAACAAAGAAACAGTCAGCATTTGCAAAGAAGTGGGAGTCAGAAGCAGAATATTGCAAAATCTGTAAGTAAACTACTGCTGTAAATCAGCAGGCTATTGATCCACACATCTATTTGGCCGTTTGCTGTCTGTCCTGAACGTCTGTGTTTATCAGAATTTTCTCGATATAGATATTAGAAATTGGCAATAGTTGGTTCTCAAAAAGAGAAAAAGCCAGGTGGGTAAAAAACCTAAATTTTTACCTAAATCATTTTAATGTGTTTAATACATGTACAAATCTGATTCTGAGGAATATATCTAAAATAATTGAGCACCTTATAGTTGATTGCAGTGGTATCATTGCTGATACAAATACTTTGAACATCGCACGGGTGTATTCTCTTTGGTTCCATTATGAGGTTTTGGGTTCCTTTTTGTCAAACATTTGCTCTGATAAAGTTCTAGAGACGGCATACTTATTTATAAATGGTTGCTCTGTTCGTAGTGTGCAGCGCCTTTCTTTTTCAAAACTGAATGTATTAAAATTGTGTCAGATTCTGGCATGTGTGAAATTGTGTAGAAGCATGTTGCAGGCACCAGCTGCCTATCATCCATCCTCTGTGAGAGAATCAAACACAGTCCAGGACATAATGCTTCACACATTGCAAAGCACAACACGCAGAGCTGCATGTTGAACAATGGGGTCTTCACATTACATAACATGTCAGGTGCAACTCCTTCCCCCGCCCTTCTTCAGCTTTCTCAGCATGATTTTTTCTTTGGTGATGTTCACAGCAGGAGATCATGTGGCTGAGTTCGTCCATGCTGGTCAAAGCTTTTCCTCTAATACATGGAGGGCCTTTGATTCTGATACTGTAATAGCTGCATAGAAAATCATCAGGTCAGTAGTGATGGTGATATATATAGTATGTGTGAGTACATAAAACAAAGAAATATTATAGTATTCCTATGTTTTAGTGCTGCTACTTGTTAAATGTAAGTGACATATTCTGAAGTGACAACAGTGACGCAGGGTTGTTGATGAAAAGCAATTTTGTGGCAGTGGCAAAATGATCATTTCCTACATCTACTGTATCAGTCTGAATAAAAACATCAGTTAAATGCATAAAAACTTTCTTTATTGAAAAACATACAACAAAGACTGCAATGTGATGCAAGATTTGCAGCAGTACTTTTCTTCCTACTACATTTATTTAACAGCTATAGCTATTTACTTTGCAGATAAAGAGTATAAATCCAATGGAGAAGCTGAGACCAAAGAATTTTTGATATTTTTGATAAAAATGTTGATTACCTAATATTCTTTCAAATCAGTAATTGATTAATTAAACTTTTTTCAGCTCTATGTCTAACCACCAACAGTCAAGTCCACTCAAGTGAATTTTGCTTATATAGCCCACAAATCACAAAATTCCCTCAAGGGGCTTCAAAATCTGTACAGCATACAACACCCTCTATCCTTAGACCATCGATTCAGATAAGGAGAAACTGCCCCCCAAAAACTTTTAACATGACTTGTCGGCAGGACAAACAATGTCAGTAGTTATAATCAGCTCCACCTCAATTGGCTACAACATTTAAATGCTGCTTACATGTTAACATAATATTAACAATATAATAATAATATTAAAGCTGGAGTTAAACATCACTTCCTGTGTACCCTATAGGTGGCTCTAGACAACACGTGATAATTATAAGTTGTGTACCAGTAGGTGAAGTGTGGACCATGCGACCATGTGAAAATGTCATGTAAATTAAATTATTGTTGTTACAAAAAGCTTACTTCCTGTTGCCAGTAGGCAGTGCTATGAAATGCACAATCGCGTGCCTGACTATGGGCATGTTGAGATGTTCAGGGCAGAATTATTATCAAACAAGTAAAGTTTGGGACAGATCTGAGCCCGGACACTGAAGTAATAACAACTTCCTGTTTGATGGCAAATCATCAATATTTGTCACCATGCCACCGACACACCCTTCCACAAAAACTCACAGATGGCACAACTTTTCATTGTCAATGCCTTGAGACTGCACACCGAAAATTTTAAATCGATTTGATTAATTCTGTAGGAAGAGTTTGTTAAAGTATATTTAAAAAATGGCCTAAAATTGCACTTTCAAAATCAAAATGGTGGACTTCCTGCTGGGTTTACAGTATAGGTCCAAGAGGCTTTTTTTGTGTCTTGGGATGAGACAGGGCGCATGGGCTGCTTCAATGAAGGGTCACTTCCTGTTGCCAGTAAGTGGCATAATGAGTATGAATGAATATTGGCCTGTAGATGTGTCCAAGGTGTAACCCTTATAAAACTTAAAATTTGTACAGATTTGAGTATAGAGTGACGTTTCAACAATTTCCTATTTCATGGCAAAGCGTCAAACTACAAGATAGCATCATCAATGTGTCAGGGCCATTCTGAGACTGTTCTGAAGTGGGTTTGGCCGAAGTAGCGTAAAACCTGACACTTCCTGTCGCCAGTAGGTGGTGCTATGACTCTCAGTTAATGTTGGCACACGGATGTGTTCAGGGCGGGACTTTTATCCAACATCCAAATTTCCAAAATGTAAGATAAGATAAGAAATTTTTCTTGGGCATCAGTTCTGCGTGACATTGCAGTAAGCAACAGTAACACATGTGGACTTTACATTCACATACAGCATACATTTACATTACATTGCACAAGTATCAGAGACCCTGCCCCGTCACTAATTAATTACAAGGTAAGTAGAACCTGAGTGATTTAAACCAATGAATTATTATATTCAATTGCACTTGAACACATAAAGCAGAAAACAATATAACAACACTAAAAGTACATCCACCACAATTCTATATTAAAAAAAGAAAAACACATAAAAGACCTAGTACAAAAACACTAGTACAAGCGATCAATCAATATTAAACTATGCTTAAAAATAAATAAAGTGCTGGAAGGGCTTCAAGCCGTCATGTTACGAGCAGATTGTTTGTTTAGAAGTGCTATGGAAAATGGGATGAAGGACAGCTTATAGCGGTTACTTTTACATCTGCTAGCTCTATAGCGTTTCCCTGAAGGTAAAACATTGTATTCAGAGTGCAGAATATGTGAAGGGTCCTTCAGAATTTTCTATGCCTGGGAGACTACCATTTTTTCGAAGATGGTCTGAAGGGTAGTCTTTCTTTACCCATAACCTTCATTGCAGCTTTTATTAGTCTTTCAATTTTTGTTTTTCACTGGATGGTAAGGGTGTAAAAGTCATGATCTTAGTACTCACCCCTACCAATCTCAATCTGCGGATAAAATCCAGTCTTTGAGCCTGTTTGGCACACAAATAGTCAACATGCACATTTCCTTTTAGTCGGTTGTATAATTGTATGCACAAGTACTTATGTATGTATCCAAAATTTAGTGTAGATTTTAGCATATACACTGAAGTTGTAATAACTTCCTATTTCATGGCGAATCATCAAGTTTTGACGACGTGCCACAGACATGCCAATTGACAAAAACTCACAGATAGCACAGCTTTTTATTGTCAGTACCTTTACATTGCACAGCAAAAATTTAAAGTCAATCGTATTAATTCTTTAGGAGGAGTTCTAAGTATGGAATATGTGAATCGCTAAGAGAGAATTATTGCCTAAATCTGCAGCTCCCCTCGGCTTCACAGAGCTTTATAGTGACTGTCAGCTCATTCTTTAGCTGTCTGGCTGTAACTTAAGTTAGTTTTGATTCATTCTCACTTCTCGCATAGCGTAGTTTTCAACTGCAGCAAGCAGCTATTTTCGTTAAAAAAACTTTGTAAACTTATTGTTTACTACCTGATCAGCACCAAACAGCAGACAGACACAGTGGCCAGAAACAGGACTCTTAATGGATGATACTGTTGCTCCATAACTGGAAGTGTAAATAAGCAACTGTTTGCTAATAAGTTTGCCATATTAACGTAAAAGGTAATGTTGTGTCAAATGGTAAATAGTCTGTTCTTCTTTAGTGCCTTTCCAAGTCTTCTGACCTCTCTTTCATACTACATCAAATTCACCCTTTCACATACATTCATACATTGATGATAGAGGTAAGTTGTCTCCTGCTCAGCAGGATGGAAATTAACATTCTCATGCATTCAAACACCGATGGAACAGCGATCAGGAGCAATTTGGAGTTCAGTATCTTTCCCAGTTATCCAATTACTGACTTTGGACGACCGCTCTACCCCCTGAGCCACAGCAGCCCACAAATGTCATTACTTCATAACTGTGTTCATAACTTGTTTATAATTGAGCCAAAAAATAAAAAATAAAAATCTGTTATTGCATGTTTAATTAACAAATCTAAATACTCCTTCCTCCTTTGTTGCTAGCTGACATAACAGTTTAGTAGTGCATCTTTGCAGGAAGAGAAAATACATACATTAGTGTGATTTACAAGATTCTCACAGTAAAATGTTAAATGCTGGCAGTTGCATCGGCACATACTGTATTTCTGGGCCTATTAGACATCCAGATGTGCATGCGTTCATCACACAGACGGGTGTGGTGTATTGTCTTGCTGTGCGTAACGACTGATTAGAAAGATAAGAGGAATTCAACCCCACCTGACACGCAACAAAAGTGGCTTTAATCAGTGTCATCATATCCTGAGACCCTTCTGCCATGCATTATCAAGCCCACAGAATACTGCGAGACAGTCAATCCCACGTTCGCTGTGCTCAGCATAAGGATATGTGAGTGCAATCTAAAAGCTGTTCCACTAACTGAGACAGAGCATCTATAGAGCCCTGTTCCTGGGAGCATATAATTTCCCATTTCAGCATATTGGCCTGTTGAGTAATTAATCTTAATTTAGGGGCAGGAAGTGGCAGGGGAGGGTGTTATATGGAGGTTTCAGAGATTGGTTTGCTGTCAGGTTGGTCCTGTACTCAGGTCTTTTAATAAAGAAGAAGAGGGAATTGAACACAATCGGTTGTCATTGAGGAAAACTGAAGAGGCTGTAGGAATGATTTATGCTATCTTTTGGGATCCTGGTGTATGCAAAAGTGGAAATATGTTAGTTTAAGATATTATGCTTGCTGACTGTTCTGATAGGCTATATAACGCCATAGTTGATGATTATAAACCCTTATTTAGTATTTTTCACTGTAGGTTATTGTGTCATAAATCACCGGCGCTTTATTATATTGTTTCCCCAAAGAAAACAGAGAAATATATTTGAAACAGAGGTGTATGCTCACTTCTCTATGATTATCACCACAACAAAGGCACCAAATAGGAATATTTTCATTATCATACATAACCACGATGAATGATCCTGAGATGACAAGAGCATGGCTTTGAAGAGAAATGTTACTGCCATGCTTCTATAATCAGGTTTGTATTTATGTGTATTCGTTCTCAGAAAAGCAGATGTTTATGCAATTTTTAATTGATCAGATTTTGTCTTCCCATCATGACATTCAATACCTCATCACACTGTGTATATCTGGGCCGACAGCTACAAATGAGAATATATGAAATATATACCCTGTTGCTGAGATAAGTCAAAGCACACGAAGGTCAGTATGTGCTGCTGAGAACAATATGGCCGTACATGGTAATACGGTATCTATTTTCTGTTCACACAGAAGCCAAATAGATGAATGTAGCATGAAATATGGCTCGGAGCTCGGGGACTGAAGTGGTACTGGTGTTTATATGTAATTGCAGCAATTTTTTTATTTAAATCTGTTAAAGAACACAATGTGCTGTGGGATTTACCGTCAGGTCTTGTAATGACCCACAACTTAAGGAGTGTAAAAGAATACTAATGAGGACAGGATGGTAAATACACTGAAATTTTCACCTATTTTTTAAAAACGGTTTTCATACATTAGGAAAGACTGCGGGGACCTTTTTTTTATTTGAAGTGGGAATCATATACTCGGTAGTAAGCCCGTTTTAGAGATCTCCTGCTCCACCACGCAGAATAATGAATGCATTTTTAATATTACAAAGATTATTGGGCTGATCCTTTCACAAGACAGCAGCTGGTTATTCTCAGACTTCTACCACAGTCTCAGGTTCAAGCTGAAAATCCCTGTGACATGTTTAAAATATCAAGTAGTTCAACACTTGCAGTAATTATGCATATTTGCATTGATGGGCTTGCTGTTCTTTCACTTGGATGATATGGAGGATGTGTCGTGTGGGAAATATTAACTTCTCGCCTCACTCTACAGCTTTCTGTCTCTCCTCCAGTCCTCCCCCTCTCTCTCTCCCTCCTCCTTTCATCTCTCATCTGCAGTTCTCGCCACCATCTTTAAAGTCGCTCTGGATCTCTGAGAATATTCCTCACTCAGCAGCTATGGATGAACTGATCCTCACCACACTCTGCTGCTGTACAGAGGACGGGTGAGCATGTGAGGTACTTACAGTTTACCCACACACTCTTGGTATATGACAGATTTATGAAATGTTACACCTCAACACCAAAAAGGGCTCACTAAATAATAAAAAAAACACCATTTCCCCTGTGAGCTTGGAGGTTTAGGGGGGAAAACCTTTGTTTTCAGTGACAGCAACGGCAGAGAGACTTTATTGCAGTTCCCGCTAACTGAGAGTCAACATGTCTGGTTTTATTTGTCCAAACATTGGTAACACACAGACCTGAATACTCGCAAAGATCTGATGTAAGGCAATCCAAACAAGATAGGCCCTTTCGTCTAATCAGAGTCTTGATTGTTATTGATCTTCTCTCCTTTCTGCAAACATAGGTTCACGAGTATTTTTATCATTTCACAGTGGAGCAGCCTCTACCCTCTGACTGTTTTGGTTCAGCAGAAGCTATTTGATTTTTTTTTTTGATTGGCTTATCTGTAGTAAAAAGCAGGAATAAGTTAACATATAGCTGGGGCTTTATTAAAGTGATGTGCATCATCATACTCAATAATGAATAAGAAGAGCAGCCAGTTTGGATGAGCCAGTGATGTAATTAGGCTCTGCTGTAAATCTTTTCATCTGCCAAGCTGGAGGGAGTTTGCTGTACCATCAGGAAAGTTTTACAGCCCATTGATACTTTATGCATCAGCCTATTGTTTAAAATCTGCCAGTGCTTGTCTGAGCTTGTTTCTTGCAAGAGGACACGAGAGCCTGACTGCAGTGGTAATCTCAGTTGCTTTCTCAGGATGTGCGCCTTACATTAAAATCTTTTTTTTCACAGTACAATTGGCTGTATGTGTTGTGCAAAAGCTCATGTCCCTAGCATTGTAAAAAATGACAGTCAGTAAAGGTAATGATCATGAATATATCCGTCCATATCCAAACTGCATTCAATCCTGCAAACACTTGTCTTGCAGTGTTTTACAAGAACAAGTAATATCCCTCTGCGGGCTGTTCTAAACATCAAACAAGACGTGATGCTGCTCGTCTTGGACACGTCAGTTCAAATGAATCTTCTTTAAAATATCCTTCTCTCATCCCTTTATAATAAGACATGAACTCTTGGTGAAAAATCAATGAAAAGGCAACCCAAGTGTAGCTTACAAACCAATATAAAATCGTTCGCCTCATTGTCTTGATTCATGTTTGTTTTCAGTTCCACTCTGACAGGGCTGTGGTGAGGATCCACTCGAGTGTTTCTGAGGGCAGTGGCCCATCCGCCTTCGCTCCATGTCCCGCCAATGAGCAGCGCGTCACTTGGACATGTTATTTACCAGACTGCTCTCGTTCTTTAACGCTACACTAGAGCGAAACGTCCCATGGTAGAAAGAGGTGTTCTCTCATCTTCTGCACTCCTGAAAACTGACGCACGGCTTGTCAACCATTAGACCAAGCTTTTACATAATAATAATAATAATAATAATAATAATAATAATAATAATAATAATAATAATAATAATAATAATAATAATAAAATAGCTTCTGCTCTTGTTTCAGCTGCATTTCCATGAGGTTTTACTGTCAAACCAGTCACATTGCCTGCAGCCACACCAAGTTAATTAGTAATAATCACTGTAATTTGATATCTAAGCAAAACATTAACGTAACTGTTTTTTTTTTAGTTTTACAACCTCTGACTACGGCAATATGAGAGTGGGAAAGGGTTCATGCCTCATGGTGTGGGGCAGTTTAAGTATGTCTTCAACCAGGAAACCCATCTACCTAAACTCCATAATACAAACTTACGTTCCTTCTCGGCCACTATGCTTCTCCGGTAAACGCTGCCTGGCTCTGCCATCCCTTCACACAAAGCAATCCCAGTCCTGGCTGCTCTCATCTGTGACACCACTATGGTGGAACGAGCTACCGCATGCCATCAGAGCAGGGGCGTCCTTCTCCACTTTCAAAAAGCTTTTGAAAACTTATCTCTTCCGAAAACACTTTCTCTTATAACACCTCTAACTCCTAACCTCTAACATGCACTTCCTGTGCTCTTCTTCCTCTATCCCCTTACAATTATTTTGTATTGATTGCACTTTTTTTGTTAACTCTTACTTCCTTCCCTAGGGATCTACCCCATTGATGTGATTGATGTACCATAAGCTCTTTCTAGTATTTATTGCTGCTCTTACTAGTATGTATTGTCAGTTGTAGATCTGTATTTGATGCTCTGTTGATGCTTGTATGTTGTTCCTCAAATGTAAGTCGCTTTGGATAAAAGTGTCTGCCAATTGAGTAAATGTAAATAAATGTAAATGTAAATACTGAAGGAAAGATATTGCTCCATTCTCTTACATTAATTTACAGATCTTTGATTCCAAATGACTGTGGTCCTTCACATTGCTTGTTTATGCTCCTGCTGATTTTGTTTTTACTTATATTATGGTAAAACGCAGTTTATTATATTTTCCAGTAATTTTGGTTAATATCAAAATAATAAAATTATAATGATTTACTCTCGCTTACTCACAAGTTTCGGTCTTTAGTATTCGACTCCAGCTTATATCTAAAGTGAAAAAAATTATCTCTACTAATGATGATAAAACCATTTCAAGGCCCATTTGCTGTATAGTAATTTGCAAAAAGACTGAATGAGTGGGAGGTTAATTGGGGGATTTAAAATCTCACTTGAATTAGATGCAACTACGAATCTAGGAATGCTTCAGTGTTGCTCATTTTGCTGGTCGATTAAGCTCAATCATGACCATTAGACTCTGGAAATCGCAAATTCAAATAAAGATGGGGGCATAACAGCTGCAAAAAGGAAATATTCATCATTATTACTAGCGTGAGCAGATTGTTTTTTGTTGTTGAATTTCTTCGTGTGACTCACATTTATTTTCTAATTTGATAGATGTTTGATGTGGATGATCATTTTATCCACTTATGTTTTCACAATCCCAGTGAAATGTTTCTCAGTGAAGAATCGACAGGTGTTCAATCAGAGCAAAAAAGAAATCCACTCCTCTCCCAGTTGGAGCTTACAAACTTGTTAAAATGTCTGCCCAACATTCCTGGTCTAGAGATTAGTATGGAGGCTGGAGGGCAAGTATCAGGAATTGTCAGTCAGTATCACGGTCACTTTTTTGTGCTCTCGGACCCATCTGGTGCCACACAGCATAATAAAGCATCCCGCATATTTCACTCACATCCTCGCAGCACTCTCTTTCCTCTCAGCATCTGGATTCCTGTCCGTGGGAGTTGGCAGCACTCCCTCATCCCAGCAGGAATGATGCTAGTGATTTTGTGAGGATACACTGGCTGGGAAAAAAAACAACAGCTAACACATGAATTCATCATGCACGCTGCAAGTCACACCACTTGTGCAATCAGAAGTGTGAAAGCAGTGCAAATGAGCAGCTTGTGTGTGGCTGGTGTGCAGTCAGAGAGCTGCTATCTGATTCCTACAGCACAGCCTTCTGATTGTTCCTCCAGGCCAGTTTATAAATATTCAATTACACTCAGATTAGCTTGTTTTCACCAGATCTGCAACTACCAGATATTATTATTTTAGACCAAGGACCAGTCCACTCTTTATGAACTAATCCTCTATTTCTCTCATTGTTCAGTGCTTTTGTGTGTGTTCAGGTGTCCAAAATCCAATATTAATATATTATCCAATTCCCTAATTAAGATAAATGATCAGACAGTGTCTTTGGTTTTCTGAGAGGTTTAGCTTAAACTCTCATTCAACTTGAGACATTTTTATTCATTCAAACTGGAGCGAGGGTTTGGTGCACAGACTGTGGAGTGGATTTACAACTCCTCCAGCCGGTCCCATTTTCTGAGCATGTCGAACAGTGATGATAAAACTGTCAGGGAGATTGCCAGAAGCTCTTTGTTTCTGGACATGAGACGACTCAAGGCCCTGGCACAATGGAGCCAGTCAGGCTTCCTTAGCCTCCAAATGAAATCCAACTCAGTGTCAAAAAGGAGACACAGACTCTGCTGGCTGTGTGGAGTTCAGTCAAACTGACCTGACCTCAGTGACCTCTGTTGGGGAAATAGAGTTCTTCTCTAGACTGAGTGAGGTCTGACCCTGACTTGAAACACTTTCTGAAGATGCTCTAACTCACTCACTCACCCCAGTCAAGGCCACATTTGCAATAAGATGACACTACATCATGTACCACCAGCTAGTGCACAGAGGTTACCAAACAATCAAAAAAACAAACAAACACATCATTGGGCTATCAAAAGAGTAGCCTGAGAAACTAAAATCTTATCATTTAAATTCTAACTGTACATACTGTATATGTAGATATTTTACCATGCTGTTCTCAAGACTATACATTACTACAGTATCTGACACAATATTATCAAACCCTATCAGTGTTTGTTATTGAACTCAAATACAATTTAATCTTGTAAGTGTGATTAATCTAATTATTACATTTACATTCACAATTTTTAATCAATTAATGATTTGTTTTACTGTTCTAATTCCTCAGACAAAAAACTTACATTTCTGAATATGGCATATAAAAAGAATGGACATTGCAGTCAGTAACAGATACAGTCAGTGGTGAAGTTAAGAAAGGGGCATCTCTTGAAAAACTTGTGTTAACACTAAAATAACTCATTCTCTGTTACACTCACTCTCATTTTCACACAGTTGGTTTTAAAGAATTAACTATTGCTCCCAGTTATTGAAATATATACTATGCTATGATGGGTGTGTTCTTTCTATAACATCTTTACAGCCTAACTAGACTAGACTAACTGTGCCTGTATTGCCAAACCAACTGAATGAATCCACTGACTGTGCCTACTGTACAGCAAGCGCCGTAGTAATTGTTGGACAACAGACAAATCCCTGCAGATCCTTGTACTATCAGGGGTAGTTATTTGCATCTCTTTCAGCATTAATATTACAATCACACACTTCATAGCAGGTTGTTTGAATTTTTTCTCAGGGAAGCCTGAAGCATAAATGTACTTTGAACACTAAAGATCAATTGTCTCAATGATCAAAAACTAGAGTGCTGCGCTGATTCCCTTTGAAGTTTAAGGCAGTTCTGCTGAAGGCTTCTGATTTCAAACATTGCTGATTCAGTGACATTTCATAACCCCTGTAGTGCATTATCATGCTCTAATCTATTTTAAATAATACACAGAACATCAGGGATGACAACTTACAAACACTGGACTGTCCTTGTTTTGTATGCTATATGCCAGTAATATTTGTGCAGTGTATTTCCAGTTTTCCACATTTTTGTTCCCGTTTTAATAATTCAATCCTTATGGACAAGTTTCAGTTTCACATCTGCAGTCTAAACCCTCTGGTAAGCAGTGTATGTGATGTATTTGTTAATATACAATATATTCCTAATAGTGCAATATAAAACTCAGCAATGCTGGACCTGACATAAGCAGACAAGCTCTTTGCATACTGACTTTTTGCCTTGTTTATGCATTTTACCAGTGTTAGTCCTCTCATTATAACTATAAATTCAACACTATATTTTTATACAAATTTGCTAACAAAATCTGTTAAAGCCAGTGTAGCTAATGTTGGAGAACCTAGCAAGAGACAGCTACATTTTGAATGTATCCAAATGAAAAAAAACCCTCACCATCTCTTCAGGCCTCCCTCCAAATCCACTCCCCCAAAACCCATTTTCATGTGCAATGATTGCACAAAGAGACTGTGTGCAGGTAGGTAGGTAGACAGACAAGCAGGTAGGTCAGCTGTGCTTATTAAAGTCCCGCCACAGATTTTTTTCAGATTTGTGTCAGAGGGTTTTATTTATTGATTGCTGTCCAGATATAAAAAGAACAAATACAACAAAAATGCTTCTGAAAAAATTGCCTACTCTGGTGTAAGATTCATATTTATTAATTTCTTTCTCTCCTTTCAGACAGCTTTGGTGTAATGTTTGGAAATATGTGTGTAAAAATGTCAGTCTCGAAGTTTCATCGCTAAAGCACATGTTATCATCCTTGAAACGAGCAAGTTGACAGTTGAAAGACATGTTTTGGTAGGAGACAGTTGTTAATGAAACTGTTCATAATTACATCGGTTGGGTTATCAGAAGTAACGTTGACATTTGAAAACAGGGGCATAGGACTGTTGCGTTGAGGTGACGGCAGATGTCTCTACCGCAGAAACCTCAGCGAATTACATCAAACCAACATGATTAAATACTGTAACACTCCAGGTAACTACTTGTATTTTGGGTGAACAGATCATTCAAATGATGGGATGTTTCTGATGTGGCCTCTTTCATAATTTATGTAAGTAAGCTGAAGAATGACTGTCAACATTTCAACTTGTAACACATTGCACATTGAGTGCAACACATTGAGTTTAAACTTGCCGTGTTATCTGTGACTGAGTTGGCAGGCCAGCTCAAGGTCACCAAATGGGAAAATTACACACTTGGCTTTTTTTTAAAAGTAGGATAAGACATATCAGGCTTTAAGACTGAGTAGTGTTTCGTAATAATCTATACCAAACTGAATTTTCGTGTTAAGTTGCAGCTCCTGTCGTCCTAACATGGTCTCTCTCTTTGAATGCTCATCAGGCTCTCCATGCAGCAATATGTGTGACCTTTACATGATGAACCATGTCAGGCCACAGTTCTGACATATCGTTTTGTCTTGGGAGTCATTGG
The DNA here is from genome assembly GCA_024633595.2 of Lepomis macrochirus. Lineage (NCBI taxonomy): Eukaryota > Metazoa > Chordata > Actinopteri > Centrarchiformes > Centrarchidae > Lepomis > Lepomis macrochirus. The sequence goes on along the minus strand of JALXJV020000007.1, from coordinate 16,022,974 downwards.
AAAGAAGCTCAACTCTCCTCAGTGCAAGAATGCATGACAGAGTTCTGGGGTTTTTGAAAGGCCACTATCCATTTTCAGAACATTTAACAAGAGGCTAGGAGACATTGTATTTGCTTGGCCCCATGAATCACACCTGTCCACCCACATCATCCCCCTTTATTTGCTCTAATGTGTTCCTTGGAAAATCTTATCACTGTGTTGGCTGCAATATTTATCTATTGTAAGGGTTAAGGTTAGTTAAATCAGTATGAACTTCACTTTTCTTACATTTCTTAATTGCTTGTTATGATGGTGATGTAAAGAACTGAGCATTCTGCTGTTGCACTACATTTGTAAAATTCAGATCTTAGCTCCATGGCTAAATGAGCTAACTAGCTAATGGCAGTTAGCAAATTCAAATTTTGTCTCAGTTGCTCAAGTTGTCCTTGTTTATACAAGCTAAAAGTTGCAAGGGATCCGGGAAAGCATAATGTAAACACTGTCACAAAAGTCTAGAAACAATAACTAAACTCTGGTTTTCATTAGTACAAATTAGGATACATTAGTATGCATGTTTTCACACTAGTAACAGGAAACCTCATCAGGGTTGTGATTTTTCCGGATTAATCTGGATTTTTCCGACCGGAAAATCTGCCCCACGTGAATCATGCAGATCTGTAATTTAAAAAAAAGAAGGTGTGTGTGTGTGTGTTTGTGTGGGGGGGGTGAGGATATCTGTATAGGCTGACGAGTTTACGTGTTTCTGCAGTATACTTTTCCAGTAGAGAGGTAATGTTCGGACGAGCTATACTATTACAATTACTATTACGCTGTAGCTCATTGGCTGTTCAAGTCAGCTGCTAAGATGCTAAAGGAACATTGTTGTCCATTGTAGAGACTATTGTTCGACCAGCTCTAAAACTTTTAACCGCGAACCATTCTACATTTTTACTTAGGCTAAGGAAAACATCAGCTAAAGCGGCACAGCAACGTGAAACTCAGAGAGAAACTCCGACCGCTGCTGCCAGTGCTGCTTAGGATTCGTGGGGAGATATACAGTGAGGAAAATAAGTAGTTGAACACCCTGCTATTTTGCAAGTTCTCCCACTTAGAAATCATGGAGGGGTCTGAAATTGTCATCGTAGGTGCATGTCCACTGTGAGAGACATAATCTAAAAGAAAAAATCCAGAAATCACAATATATGATTTTTTAACTATTTATTTGTATGATACAGCTGCAAATAAGTATTTGAACACCTGTCTATCAGCTAGAATTCTGACCCTCAAAGACCTGTTAGTCTGCCTTCAAAATGTTCACCTCCACTCCATTTATTATCCTAAATTAGATGCACCTGTTTGAGGTTGTTAGCTGCATAAAGACACCTGTCCACCCCATACAATCAGTAAGAATCCAACTACTAACATGGCCAAGACCAAAGAGCTGTCCAAAGACACTAGAGACAAAATTGTACACCTCCACAAGGCTGGAAAGGGCTACGGGGAATTGCCAAGCAGCTTGGTGAAAAAAGGTCCACTGTTGGAGCAATCATTAGAAAATGGAAGAAGCTAAACATGACTGTCAATCTCCCTCGGACTGGGGCTCCATGCAAGATCTCACCTCATGGGGTCTCAATGATCCTAAGAAAGGTAAGAAATCAGCCCAGAACTACACAGGAGGAGCTGGTCAATGACCTGAAAAGAGCAGGGACCACCGTTTCCAAGGTTGGTAATACACTAAGACGTCATGGTTTGAAATCATGCATGGCACGGAAGGTTCCCCGCTTAAACCAGCACATGTCAAGGCCCGTCTTAAGTTTGCCAATGACCATTTGGATGATCCAGAGGAGTCATGAGAGAAAGTCATGTGGTCATATTAGACCAAAATAGAACTTTTTGCTCAAACTCTGTGTTTCTCAGCGACAGCCCAGAAACCTGACTGATCTGTGTGGAGGAGTGGGCCAAAATCCCTCCTGCAGTGTGTGCAAACCTGGTGAAAAATTACAGGAAACGTTTGACCTCTGTAATTGCAAAAAAAGGCTACTGTACCAAATGTTAACATTGATTTTTCTCAGGTGTTCAAATACTTATTTGCAGCTATATCATACAAATAAATTGTTAAAAACAAAAAAAAATATCATACATTGTGATTTCTGGACATGCACCTACGATGACAATTTCAGACCCCTCCATGATTTCTAAGTGGGAGAACTTGCAAAATAGCAGGGTGTTCAAATACTTATTTTACTCACTGTATCACCCAGTAGGCTAATAAGTAGAGTAGCTAACTGTTGTTGTGATTTGGCGCTATATAAATTAAATTGAATTGAATCCTATTATTATAATAATAAAAATAGACTACACTCGTTAATATTATCATACAAATGCAGCCATTTTGCTACAATTATGCTTCATGCAACAGCTGATTGCAACCTGACCTTTGTTTTCTCGGTGAGAGGGAAGAATTTAGAAAGTTGCGTGGCGCTGTGGAGAGCCCCCAGCTGTAGTAGAGCATGGATCATGATCATATTCATCCAGCCAGACGGAACGATCACGAACTGTTCACAGCACGTTGGCCAAACTACCGACACAACCCGTACCGGAGACGGAGTGGGGCGGAGCAGGAGATTGCGGAGCTAGTGGCCCGCAGCGCGGGCGGCGATCGTTCCCTCTGGCTGGATGAAGTCTGACACACCTGAATTTACCCATGGATCCATGATGTAAGAGAAATATAAAAATTAATGACAATGAAGCATGCTGTCAATATTTTAGAGACCCCCCAAAATAAAAGTCATGCTTTCAGGGGAGCTGATGTCTCATTAAGGGGAGCTAAGCTCCCTGTAGTTCTCACCTAAATAGGCTACACTTTGCTGTATGAATGGTTGCTTTTTAAGTCGTCCTTATGTTAAAGGTTTTGGCAAGTTTTTTAAAAAAGTCCTCAGTATATTTTCCTGCTTTTTTGTCCTTTGCCGATCACATGCCTGCTCATATTAACTGTATTAAGCTAGTAGTATTAGCTAGCAGAATTAACAGTTTAAAGTCCCATTGTTTGTTTTGCTAGTAAGCAGCATGGATGTATAATAAGAGAAAAAGAGTGCTAATAATACATCTATAGTAAGGAGGCCCTAATAAGGAACATATACAGTCTATGATAAGGAACCATCTTTAGCTGGATTTAACGGGATGTTCATGTTGGGCCCACTCACATGGGTCACAGCCGGACCCTTCTCAGCTTTTGTGCTGCTAATGTTCTAACAAAGGAAATGCTAAAACAGGAAATAACATTTCACAGCAGATAAGTTTTACAGTATTGTGTATTGTAACCATGCATGTATCTATGCAATGCTACGTGATCATTTAAAATTATACCCTTGAATCTTTGCTCACATGACTGGCTGAATGGGAAGGAGCCACCTAATTGGCTACAGATAACCCTGTTGAAATCGAGCCATGGCAGAGCAGTCAACAAAACACCCACAGACAGCAGTATGACTGTCTCCTTTTTTCTCCAAGATGTCTCCGTGCTCATTCACATTCTCCTTGTACATCCATGGGCATACTTGGGAAGACATCAACAGAACCCAGTTGTAGCAATCAGCGGTTAGACTGCAGCATGGGTTGTTTTATTGTTTTTATGTGACCAGACTATGGGAGCGTATTAATTAACTAATTTCAAATTATCATGCAAACTTAGAAATTAAAATGGAATCCCACCATAACATTATCATTTTCCACATACGCATGTGTTATTTAGGTAAAAATGAAAATGAAAATGCAATCATCCAATTTTCATTTTCATTTTCACATACTTGTGTGGGCATTCTAGGACCATATTAAAATTACTTTGGAAACAGCAAGACTTACCTGCTCTAAGTGGACATTAGTCAAATGCAGTTAGCATAAAATAAACATGTCGCTTTTCTGTTGTTGTTTTTTAACACTTGTTGAACTTGACCTTAGTAAGTTCTGCAGCTAATGTGGCTAACTGTAATAACAGCTGTATCTAGATTGCATTGTGACATTAAGCCCACACGCCGTCGCCTGCATGTGTGTCTGTTGCTGCAGTAGCCGATGTAATTTTACCTGATGGAAACATGACACTTGTAAAAAAAAAACAAAAACAGTCAATTGCTTGCTACCGTAGTCTAACCTTCTGCATACGTTGACTTGTAACATCAGCTGGGCAGTGTCAAGCCCAGGGTGATACAAATCCATTCTCATTCAGAGATATACTTCACATTATTGCAATACTAGTTTTAGTGACAATAGCTCTGCTACAGTTAGGTCTCGGTAATAGTAATAGTCAACAGTCAACAGTCAGTCTGTCTGTCAGTCATCTCCCCTGTATAGCTGTAATAGTTACAGCTATGAACAATACTGATATTTATGTCGTTCTCTTAGTATGCATTACAACTATCACCATAAATATACACTGACTTATGTTTGTCTTTACAGTTAGCCTATATTTCGGAGAAGTGGTGTTAAAAGCCCAGTGAATTAGAAAGTATATGTTAGGAGATAGAGAGGTAAAGTATTTAAACAGGTCTTCAGTTATTGTTAGGGTGGTGGTGTCAAGCAAGATATGAAACAAACAGTAGATGTGAAACTATAGTCAAGTACTTCTCTGGTACAAAGACAGATATTAAACAAACAGAAGTATTTGGAGAGAGACATGTAATTTGTCCTTCTTCCATTTGCGCACAGCCCTGCGGCATTCGCGTCTGACAGTGTGAGCCTTGCCATTTAGCCAGGGCTCTTTTTTTCCTTTGGGCTGTCTAAATTTTAGTGGAGCGACTGTGTCCATCACCATTTGCCAAGTCGAGTCAAACCATTTGCTGAAGCCCTCTGGATCACTTCTCATAGAGTCCATTAGGACACGTTTTTGGCTAAAGGCGGATGAGAGTTTAACAGCAGTGGAAGGGCTAATAACTCGGCAGCGTTTAGCAGTAGTGCAAGGTTTAACTGTATTATAGGTCAAGGCAGTGTCAACTAAAACAGGCTTGTGGTTGGAGAACCCTGGGTCACAAATCACCACGTTCAGAACGGAAAAGTCAAATGATAAAACAAGGTCCAGTATATGACTGCGTTCATGTGTGGGGCCAGTTACAGATTGTACAAGGTTAAAGTCCATAAGGCTTATAGGCTCATAGGCCATTGGTTTGTCTGGACAGCACGCATGGATATTAAAATCATCGACAATAAGGACATATATTTAAATAAGAGACCGGAAATCCAGTCCCCGGGATGTGAAGAAGTCCTTTTCGATGAAAGTTTTGTTGGCTAGCGATCTAGCGTTTGTCAAACCGAACCTGGCAGGAGCAGGAAGGTCCACGTTGTTGGCTGTACAAGAGACCGGACACAGAGGCCGCAGGTTCCATAGATTCGCCCTGCACCCGCGTGGGTGACAAGATCTGTGGCCGAGGGGATGCAGCAGTTTAACCGCGGCAATGACCGGCACCAGCCCAGCGTTGGCAGGCCTCGGAAAAAAACGCATGATGGAAGGAACCGCATGATGCTCTGACCCGGAGCAGCGTGCCAGATATCTTTTTATCTTTTATAATTTTTCCGCTATGTTTAACCCTACGGCGGTAACGTTTATGCTGGGGATGCGAAAGTGTGTGTGGGCAGAGGTAAGTTGGAATCCCGGATAGAAACGGCGGTAAAGTTTTCTGGCCATCGTGGTAAAACTTTATGAAGTCCTTGGTTGAAAGTTGAAGATCCAGTAGAGTTTGACGATTGTATACAAGCAGGGTGTTGGCACTTGGAGTAATCAAGGTTAGGAACAGCACGAGTATACACACACATAGCGATGACCGACAGCAAGCCGAAGACACTGGCACCATCTTGAGCTTTAAAGGTTCAGTGTGTAAGTTTTGGTGACATATAGTGGTGAGAGTTGTGAATTGCACCTTCCCTCCCCTGTCCAAGCGAGTAGTATTGCAACGGTGCCTGAGACAGGACAAAGATCATCTATGAGAGAAGAGATTGCCAGTCAAGGAATCAGGTTTCTTTAGATAGATATATTAAGAAATTATATTTACTTAATTATTCAGTAAAGACACATTTTTCTGAATATTACTGTTACTTCATCATTAATAAACAACAGCCACATCAAGAAATGAAGTCTTATATAATGTTTCCTGTTCCTGTAATATATTATTTTACATCTTGAGTCATCTGGACTAACATACCAAAGTAGATGAAGAACATCTCAAAAACTATCACATCTAGTGATCTGAACATCAAGTATGACCACTGACAGATACCAGGACAATGTAAGCCTCACTGTTTCTACACCACAGTCCATTAGGCCTACATACCATGTAATACATAAAGTTTCCAAAGGCATTAGCTAGTGACAATCAAGGCTCTTCTCGCTTTGCATAATTAGATAAGTAATCTGCAAAGGTTTAGCTAGCTATCTGAGCTTTGATGTTGGAAGCTGCCATTTTATTGCCAGTTAGTGATTGTCTCACCAACATAACAAAACCAAAACAGAGCGCTGGAGAGAGAAATTAACTACATAAAACATTTTTTTCTACCAGCACAGTAAAGATTTAGCTGTCTGATCTGAACTTCCAGCTGTAAGCTACCGTTTTATTGGAAATTAGTGATCAGCTTATTGTCTCACTAACGTAACCAACAAAGCCAAAACAGAGCACTGGAGAGAGAGAGTAACAACGTGAAATTAATCCAAATACATATTTTACACCACAAGTCAAAGCACAGCGCTGGAGAATAAACCAATCCAGCTAGCCTTACAAGATTTTTCTACCAGGGCAGTAAAGGTTTAGCTGTCTGATGCTTCTATGCTCTAAGCTGATCAGCTGATTGTTTCGCTAACATAACTGGCAAAGCCAACCCACAGGCTGGAGATTAAGTAGCTGACATGAAAATAATGCAACTACTGATTTCACACCACTGACAGAGGAAACACGTCACGTCTCTCTGTGATTATGGCCAGCTTCAAGCTAAAGCTATGAAACAACAGCTTTCATTTGAGAAAGTTAGACTTGTCAGACTTGTTAGAAGTTAATTATCTGTCCAGCAGAAAACAGACAGAAAACTTCTGCACCGCTTTGAAAAAATCTGTCCCGCATTATAGCCTTCCATCTGGGAAAATGCACAACATCGGTCAGCTGTCAGTGGTCGGTCTGCTGTCAGCTGTCTCCGTCTTTCCCAACTCCTTTGGCTTCATGGTATAAAGATCCACAGGCTGTCAGCTCTCGTGCTAAATAACACGCGTGCTCGTTCATTTGTCCAAATGTCACTTCTCTTTTTACTTCTATTAAACTAGAAGACCACTTAGAGACTGCATATTATTGTTATTGTTATTATTATTATTATTATTATTATTATTATTATTATTATTCCCTCTTCTTCTTCTACAGATGCATTTAATGTAGTGACAGGCATCTACACTACTGGGATGATACAAGAAGAAGAACACCGTCTCACGGTGTTCTGTAGTGCTGTTTGTCTGTTGTCGGCTATTGTAGAAACATGACGACACAATACTGCAACCTCCATAGAAGTGGGTGCCCGCGGTTATATAGATATAAATGGCTCATTCTAAGGTATTAAAACATAACGGTTCATTATATAAGGTCTTTATACACCACTGAAAACATAGTTATGGATATTATATTGAATTTCTGTCAATAGATCCTCAGAAATATTAAAAATTGAACCTTTAAAGGTGCTTCTGAGGAGACTAAGGGCAGGTTGGCATCCATTGAAGGCAGGAGGTGCTGTATTTTATTTCTAATAACTAAAATTTTGTCCTTAAAATGGTTCATTAGAATGTCATTATTGAGGTGAAGAGTGACACATTGTTCCTTAGAGCTGTGGCTTCCCCTCAATCTGTCTACAGTATTGACGAGGAACCTGGGATTTTTCTTATTTTCCTCTTTTAATTTTGAGTAATAGGCTGCTCTGGCATTGTGGAACTATCCTGCCACATGCTCTCTTTAATTTGAGTGTTTGGCTGTTGTACCATGGAGCTAGTCTTCTGTGTTTAATCAGTTGATTTTTCAAATGAGCAGAAGTGTCCAGTGTCATTTGGAGCAGCCCTGTAGTGCTGTCCACGAGATGATCGATTTGTGAAGGATCAATTTGTGATGGATTGACATTAGCATATGAGTCTATTAGAGATATTATGAAACACCATCTAGAAGTCCAACAATTGGACCTCAAAATATAATAGATATTGGTCAGATAGAATGGGATTATGATATACTAGAGTTCATAGTGTATGGTTGAAACAGTGTGTGGGGTTTATGAGCGCTGTGACAGAAGCCAACCGAATCAAGCAGTGAGCTAAATGCAGTGCTGAGGCTGTCATTCTTGTCGTCCACATGAAGACAGTACACAATAAGTCAGATAAAAATTCTGCAAATTCTCATAGAAACTGGGAGTAAGGACCGGGAGCACAAATAAAATCTGCTGCATAGTTCTCCAGGTCAGATTTGAAATACCAAGAACAGGGCTTTCAAAAGAGCCTTAACTTAGTTTGGGTTTTGACTGGACTAAAAGGTCTTAATGAAAAATAGCTGCAACTCCATCTCCTCGACCAGTGCCTCCAGGTATGTGCGTATTATGAATGGAGTCATTGAGGCTTGCGCAATCAGCATGTCCTAGCCAGGTTTCAGTCAAACAGAACAAATCTATATTGTGATCAGATGTTAGTTCATTAACTAGTACAGCTTTTGAAGAGAGGGATCTGACATTTAGTAGCCCACACTTAAATTTCTTGCTATTATGTTCTTTTGGAGCAGTTATAGTAATCTTTATCAAGTTGTTAGGCACAACTGTTCTTCTGTTCACTTCTGATTTAGGTGGCCGAACAGATACCCTTATGGGAATATGAGAGTGATGCATGTTTGTACCTATCAAAATTTAAGATGAGGGTGACCGGCAGGGGGAGCCACTGACGGAAAAAGCACTGGTCTGTGCAGCTGTGGACATAGAGTAAGTGTTCTGTGGAGGGGGTGTGTGGCGTAAATAGTCAGACACGTGGAGCGCATTGTACAATGTGCTGAATATTAGCAGCCAACATTCAGCTTCCTAATCTGCTAGGATGAACCCTATCATTCCAGAAGTAAGTAGAATGGTTCCCAAATTAAAATTACCAATAAAACCAAATCTGTGAGTTTTGAAGGCAGACTGTAGCCAGGAATGGAAGTAAAGAAGTCTGCTAAAAGGTTCCATTCCGCGACTCAGCGTGGGAATAGGGCCAGAAATAAACACAGATTTTCCACAGTTGTTTAAGAACTTAAAGTCCCTTTTTGTCAGTTCAGAGGCACTCCAAGCTACATAATTTGCCCCGACATGAAAAACTACATGGCAAATGGAGGCTGGGAGTGAGTGGAGCAGTTCCGGGAGTTTATCCAGGATGACCGGCACTGTGGCTCCAGGGAAGCAATGAGTAGTGGCATTGAAGAACCGGATGGTCCAGATAATTGAGTGTCCAACTATCAAGGTGGTTGGGAGAAAGAGGGGACAAAGAGATTGTGTATACTTACAGTTGGAGGGTGTTTGATCCAGGTTGTCCACACGGCCGGCGGACTCGGCGGGGAAGCAACATCAGCTGCATCAGACCTGGTAGGTAGACCTGGTGGAATTCATACATAGGTGAGTGATCTGTCATCACAAAGCTAGATAGTAATGGGAAATGGATCTTAAAGTGGGACAAGAGCGAGTCCCTTTGTTGGAGTTCATCAGAGAGCCGTTGGACATCCTCCTTGGGCTCTAGAGCCTATTTTTAGGAAAAACGCCTAAAATAACATACCCAAAATAAATCAGTAATATCTCCTCAACCATTAGGCCTAGATGCATAATTCTGGTCTCCTTTGAAATCTCAGAAGCAAAGGAATATAAATCCATTGTATATTAACATATTTATTTTACCATTACAGACTACATGGAGATTAAATACAGAAATTATATTTTCATTCTCACCTGGTAAAAAAAGCTATATTTTAATGCAATAAACCATCAAAACTATCATAAGGTAGATTATAATGCACCTGAATATCTTCTAACACACCTGGAACACAACTGCAACTGTAAATTTGATGAAAAGAAACTGATATACAACAGTTATTACACAATTTTTAAAAAATATACCAGGTGAATGTCCATGTTTTGGCCATATTTACTGTTTATACTGTATGTTCATTTTTATTGGGAGTTATCTTTAAAACACTATTTCTCCCCATACAACCAAATAACGTAAAGCTTCCAAAACATTGAAATGTTGATAAACAGTCATTATAAATGACCAAAAGCACTCCCATGCTTTAAAGGCCCACAGCTTGAGAACAGAACATCCTACAGGCCTGCAAGTCGTTAGTTTTGTCTCGGTCAGCTGAAAAAATCGATATATTGCATGAGGTTGTAGCTCCCACGGTTCACAAGCAGAGGCCGACAAAGTCCGCCTCTGCCAAACAAGCTCTTCTTCTATGAGAGAATTTGAGGTAGAGGCGAAACTAAAATGAACCCAACGGCTTCTGTATGATGCTGGCAAGATTGTGGCCCGCAGGACGGTCCAAGCGGACACAAATTGCAGCTGTTTCTGGACGGAAACCAGCTATAACAGCACAAATAGATTACCGACCCGGTACCGGGTCAGCTCGTGACGAGGTGGGGTCGGCATTCTTCTTGTGTGCTTTTTTAAGGAGAAAACTGTCCTCACAGGGTTCACAGGACATTGTTTATATCTTAGCCCCATTGCTAAACAGCAAGCCGACATCAATGGTATCTTGACAGCCAGTGTCCGTAGTTACAAATAGCAGGACTTCGATCAAAAACCGTGTAACATAAAACAAACCATAGCTATGTACAATAAATGTAATTTAAAAAAACTTGAGACTTAAAACTTTAAGACTTAAAAACCAACAGGTAGGCACAGATGCTGACGCATGTGCAGTCACTACTTGTTAGCTTGCGATTGCTGATTACTGGCATATGCTGCTGTTGGCAATTGCAGTGGATGAGTCCTGGAGAAATGAGAGAAAACAGGAAGTGAGCTGAGGATCTGTTCACCTGGTGATGTCACGGGCCATAGTCACATTTGCCTGTTTAGCTAAACACAGGGTCAGTGGTGTGTACAGGCATTTTTAAATAGGGTGGCAAAAGTACGCACTGACTTGCGCAGGGGTGGCATGAAGTACATACACACACACACACACACAACACACACACACACACACACACACGTCGAAATAGTATTCCTTTCCATTTCTGTCTCCACTGCTAATATCTACTTTAAATACAAACATCCCAGTTTTCTAGCCCGGGAATTGTAGAGGTGGCAAATGCCACCCAATTCCACACCCCAAGACACACCTCTGGTGGAATTCATACATAGGTGTGACTTGGCGACTGTGGGAAACTGAGTTCAGTGGCTCACGTTTCATAATAAAAGTTTAGATCATACAATTGAACAACTTCTTCTGTGGAGTTCCAGTGGTCCCAACACAAGGACAGAGATGTATTAAAACAATGCATGCTTTCATTTGCTTTAATATGACGATATGATGATAAAGTAACTTTGACAAAAACATGAACCTTCAACACGAACTATTCTCTTAAAGTTTATTTTCATAACAAACTGAACTTTAACTGAGACCACTGGCTTTCTGAAAAGTAGAAAATATTTGACAGTAATAATAATTATGTGATTTGTACTTTAATGACCCCAACTAGGCAAAAACACCTGTGCAGACCTTGAATTTTGAAGTACTATCAGTTCTTGTGTTCTGATTCTTGCTGCCGGATGCAGCACACAAGTCATTTATTTTGAGTGTGAGGAAAAAGACATTCAGAAACCTTGAGCTTCTTGAAAAAGTGTGGAAGCGTTGGTGTGTCTAAAAGAAAAAGACATTCGCTTCAAAGTCGAACAATGATCTCGGTCTGTGTCAAAGCACCAGCATGACTTCAAAAACAGAAGAAAAAAAAATCAGCAAACAGAATTGCACATACTTGTTCTTGACACTTTTGTGATAAGTCATCACTCGACACTTACAGATAACAGAAAGTGGAAATGTATTCAAAATCCACACAAGTGGGATGGTAGCATTATAAAAATTCTCTTTCTCAGTCTCAGGAAGATCCAGTGCTACAGCTCTATACTGTAGGATGTTTTCTCTCTCTTTCTACCTAATATTTACTCAGGAGTTTAGAAAGGTCTCTGGAATTGCTCGGCTAATCATTGTAACTTAACATGTCCTAAATGAATGAGTTCAGTCCGATAAAGTCTTTTACAGTTTTTGTATACATAAAGATGGCACTGCGGATGGCTGCCTCTGTGTTCTGTTTGTAAATGTAGTTTTCTGCTGTGACTCTCAGAGCTCTTTCACCAGAGAAGAGCTCATGAACATCAGTGAAACAACGCTAACATATTTATTTCCAACTTAAGTGGAAGTATTGCACTTCCACTTGGTCAAAAGTGCTCTCACCTTTGCTCATGCAGTGAAACGCAGGAGCAAAGGACGCAGGAGAGGGAAACGTGCCGGTGCGCTTATGCGTCTCTGCCTGCGCAAACTTCGCACACCTTGCACCTCACTGTGCACGAACTTCAGGTACTAGGGGATGGGGGTGGGGGGACAGAGACTTTTATTCATCTTCTGTTTTATGCTTTGTGGAGACGTGTGAATTTGACTCAGTGACTTTAGCTAAAGTAATCTCAGCCATGAACTCCCCAAATACATAGAAGTTTACACATACAAATTAATAAAATGCCCAACCAGAGAGGAGAATATTCTAGATTCCTGCACACAGGCAGAAATTAAAGCTTTGTTAACCTGCTGTCAGGATATCAAAGAAGTGGACACAGAGACGGTGATTGCCTGCAATCTGCTATCTCGCCAGGACCTGTACACCTCCAGGACTCTGAGATGAGCAGGAAAGACTGTGGCTAACCTGGCACCCCAGACACAAACTGTTTCAGACCCCTGATTGTGCACCTTTATATTAGAGTCATTTAAGAACCTCCTAGGAGGATGAAAATGTACCTGTCTGAATCTTAAGGCCCCTTGACATTCTTTCCATAGTTTTCTTCCTTTCTGTGTATAAAGCAAGGTCGTTAAACTGAATTGATTCAGACTGAATATTGTTGATAGACTAGTTTTAATGATTCAGTAGTCAAACAGCTTTGATGCTGTGAAACTCAAAGGCTGACAATTCCAGCAGAGCTCACTGTAAGTCCCAGTTATGTCAGCAAACATTAATAATCCTCTTACATTTTGAACCCTTGTAGTGCAACTTGTCATGCATTTCGAGTGATTCTTTTGTTGGCTTACTATAGCTTTAGTGTCCCTGCCAACCACAAGCCATTATGCTGTGATGATTTTACACTGTGATGTCTTTTATTTTTCTCAGATTTCAAGGGGGCGTGTGAAGTAATTGAACTCTAAATTACTGTACTGCCACAAAAAAGACCTATTAAAATGTTCTGTGATTCATTTTGCCTAATTTACCAAACAGGTGACAGGCTGGCAGAGTGTTGTTTTGAAGGCCCAATGAAAGACCATTTTCAACTGTTGTCTCTCCCAGGACGTCATTTTGAAAGATGCCAAAATGAGCAATGTGTCTTTGACAGATAATCCATCGTTGGGGTGGTAATATTTCTCTGACAACAAAAACATTTGATATAGCCAAAGGTAAATGTCTGCTATAAAATCAATGATTGTGTTGTGCCTGGAAATGTAACACAGTGGAAAATAAACAGTGAGCCAATGCAGGATTAATATTCCCTCTTTAGAAGCCATTCTCAGTCATTTAGTGTTACTTCACTCCCGGTTCACTCTTATTAAAATTGAGTTCCCAATTTCAGCCATTTTTAAATATCAATTACAATGCCCTAGCTAAGGTTGCAATAAGCCAGTGTGCTGCCCCTGTCTTGCATCTCAGGGATTGGATTAAAGAGGATATGTGGTTTTTCAATGAAATTACTTTTTAATAAATCACTTTTTACTTAAATTTTGTCAATGGGCTGTCGCCTCACTTAGAAATGAATCACACGTCTGTTTTCTATGTTGCTTGAATCAGCAACAGAGAAACGGCTAACACATTGGCAATGCAAAGTTATTAATACCTGGTGCACACTAGGGGATTTTCAAATCAAATTAAAATTTGGAATACCACAGACATAACGATAAAATTAACTTATTATTTTATATTTTAATATTAAGAATGCACACACCAGACGATCAAGTCAAGACGCAGGACCACATACTTGGCATTTTTATTAAATGATTTCAGTAGTGATCCCTGGGACTTGGGATCTCACAGAAACCTGCATGACCAAACGTGACTTCAGACATAAACAAACATGAAGGAAGACTGTCATCATCAGTAGGAGTTGTAGTTGGCCAGGGTTTTCTGGTTGAAGCCTCCCCTATTTCTATATCTATATCTCAATATTTATGATTCAAAATCATGTAGCCTTCAATCCAGTTGGTGACTTTAAGATTATGTCTGTAAACCCCTCACACAACATGATTAATTCTGCCGATAATCTGTTCTGATTAGCCTCACATTGGAAAAACCCCAGCGATTGTTTGGAGGGGTGAATTGGACCCATAATCGGCCCAATAATTCTGTAGTGTAGCCAGCTAGACTAACAGACTATTTCTTGGCTGCATGGAATCAGTGCCTTCCTGGAGTCTCTGCTATTTGCATGGTAATTACTCTTGGCCAAAATAATAATAATCTGCTGTATAACAGCAAATTGTAATTTTTACAATATAAAGACATTAGAAATTATATGTTGAGCTTTAGAACTGGTGGTAGTTGTTGTATTATGTTACCTTTGGACAGAGCCAGACTAACTGTTCCTCTCTGTCTGCTAAGGAAACCGACTTCTTGCTGTAGCTTCATATTTAACTAAAATATTTAGTCAACTTGTAGATTTTTTTCTGTATTCCCCAAAAAGTCAAACTATTCTTTGAACATGTTATCACTTGGCTTTTACAGCAATGGCAGACTCTTTCAAAATGAAAATATAGTTTATGCCTATTTTCTTTCAGAAGCATGCATGCAGATTCTACTTCTTCACCTATAGACTGAAACAGTAAAACTCTATAAAGGAGAGTAATCGGTAGAGAGAGCTGGCCGGAGTGAGCAGCAAATATCTCATATTTAATATTTAATATTTAACATGTGGGTTGAGGGTTGAGGGCCACTGCAAGGGGAGAGAGTAAAAGACTTAGACTGATACTGATACTGAATGAGCCCATTTTCTCTGAAAGCATGAAAGTAATGACACAATGGAAATGCTTTGATAAGTCACATTATACTAAACCAGAACCATTGTGATTGCAAAAAGCTTTGCTACAATCTATGATAATTTCCCTCTGAGAATTTATCCCAGGCAGGCAGAAGCAATCTCAGTGGTTTTGCATTTGCTCTGATTATTGTCTCCTGTTCTCCAAAGTAAGGCCATTAGTTCCACAGTTATAGAGAGTTATATTCAAGAATGATTCACCATTTTTTTCCAAAATGCTTACAAATTAAGGGTCAATGAGGCATTAAATCAACAGAGCACGTCCTCCATCCATGTTTACGACACTGATGGCATTTTATTCACATCCTGAAAACAATCATGACAGCTTTATGGTTCCATTTCATTAGAGATGCATTCATAAATCCCAAGCCTACATTAATAATTACGTCTGAATAAGCAACACAAATGTGCATTATCGATCAAAATGCAAAACAGAAGCATTAATCCTGTAATAAATAGCTTTAACACAGAGACTGTGAGGGTTCAAATACTGTAAGTCTCTGCAAACCTTTTGTTATCTTTTCATGTCCACAGCTGCTCATACACCCGAGGTGGTGGGGAATATATAATAGAGATTATGAGCACAAAATCTGACATTTCAACCAGAAAACTGGAAATAGCTGCACCTTTATGTGGAACTTGTGAACAAGTGCATGGCAGATCGGTGACACTGTGTAATGGCATTCAGATTACCTGCTTACTTTTTCTTTTTTCACCCATGAGTGAGCTCACAGTGTTGTTCAGAGTGAATTGCTGTTAATTTTCACCACCTGCTGGGATGTTAAACGTTTCAGGATGTGTGTACTTGAGCTGCTTGCAGCCGAGGCTGGGGGCTCTGGGATTTGGCATGAATGACAAAAGTGGTGAAAGTTTGGGGAAGTGATCAGGGGCTTTTCCATGCTCTTGAAACATTGGAGGCTTAGCCCAGCCCAGAAATCTTTCATGTTTTCACCCACCACTGCCATCTACCCAAAGTACGATGATGATAATATTAACCGGGGCCGGGGGTCTGGGGGTCTGGGGGTTTTATTAATGAAATTTTGGGGGGTTCCCCAGAAGATTTTTAATTAAAAACTTTCCTGCATTCTGGAGATATTTTCTGCACCAATTTATTATGAAATTGTCTTTATTTTTATAAAGGGAAGGACAAAATATAGGTGGCATGTGACAATTCAGAATATAAAAATATAATAGAATGTAATGTAGTAATCAGTTGCTTATTCTTTTTTTTTAGTTTATATCTAGGTATAAATCGGTTATTTTCGCAGATTTGGCAAATTATTATTTTTTTGACCCACACAATAGCTCGAGCAGAGGGGGAGGAAGTGATAGGGCCTAGTAAGAGATGTGATTGGGCCAGCCCAATGTCAGTATTTGCCTATGCGTTATGGGACGATCGTTTATAAATAATTTGACTTGTAGCCTACGAGCGCACTGTTCTTCATAGAAAGAAAACCGAAACTGAAAACACTTGTGATCAGACAGAAATATCACCACAATTCCACACAAATGTTCACTTCAGCACCTCTTATAAAGTGCAGCTCACAGCAGCTTTAGCGGGAATGAAGCATCCTGGAGACAGTAAAACAGTTGCCTAGTGTCTCAGAGCGAGGTGGGCAGAGACAGCAGGACACAGAGCGACAGGTGTCTGTGTCGTGGTCAGGTTTCATGATATTCTCTCACTACTTTGCGGCGACTGTCAACCGTTTGCGTTAATACATTGACTAGACACTGACTGACAACATTTATATTTAAATGTAGGGTATTGATAATAATTTTGCTAGGAACAAGCCCTGAAGCTGTGAGCAATGCTCTCTCTTCTCCCCCCTCTCTATCCTGCTTTTTCGCAGGCAGGCTGAGTAACGGTGGGGTCACGTTACGTGAACTTTAAACAAAATGTAGCAATATTATTGCGCGTAGGTCTACCCTCCTTTCTTATCCTTAGCTCTTATCTGCTGCATATTAACATGGAAAATATTTTTGTTGCTGTTGTTGAGTTACATTCGAGGATACAGTCAAAACATCCGGGGCTAAAAAATGACCTGGCAACGCGGTTGGAAGAGGTGGTCGTTTGGCAGACCTCCTTGTTGTGTTCTACTCCCCTGAACATGCCATCAGGCACAGTGTCTCAGTTGAATATAGACTTAATTATCTAAGTTACAGACTCAGACCTACTGCATTTATCAGCCGTCCTGGAGAGGGTGTCTGTTATCACTGCACACTCCTTTTGCTCTGAGGTTCCCCTGGGCGCAGTCCTGTACATTGAATTGACTTCTTCTGTGATCCCACATTTAAATGACAGACAGCAGGCAGAGTGCAGTCCTCTGCCAACGCTGAACAATTGTGAGACTTTCAAAGATGCAGCCTTGCAAACAGTGTCGCATTGTAAGGCTTCAAGGCATTAAAATAATCATAGTGAATGCCCTTCGTTTTGTATGAGTAAGTATTGGATTCACACTTAAACTACAAACTAACATAGAACAACTACAAAGTACACACATAACTAACAGCTACACATACGAATGAATGAATAAATACTACCATAAATAAATATGGATAAAGGCCATAAAGACACACACACAGCTATTGACTACTGAATGCAGGAATAGCCCAAATGAATGTATAAAGGAGACCAATGATAGACTAAATACAACTATTAAAGTGCTCATATTCTGATCAATTTCAGGTTCGTAATTTTATTTAAGGATGTACTTGAATAGGTCTACATGGTTTAATTTTCAAACAAACACCATATTTTTTGATCTTTGCTGGGAGTTGCACATACACAGTACCTAGTTAGGCACTGATAGAACATGTTCCCAAACCAGCATTGCAACCTAGACTGGAGCAAGAGTTTCAAAGGTAAGATTAATCTTTCAAACACAACTTTAACCAGTGTAGGGCAAGTTACTTCCAAAATGTAATACATTACTGATTACTATTTACTGGCATTTGAAAGTAATTTGTTATGTTGC
This sequence comes from Lepomis macrochirus, assembly GCA_024633595.2. Taxonomy (NCBI): domain Eukaryota; kingdom Metazoa; phylum Chordata; class Actinopteri; order Centrarchiformes; family Centrarchidae; genus Lepomis; species Lepomis macrochirus. The sequence goes on along the minus strand of JALXJV020000007.1, from coordinate 16,004,734 downwards.
AATGTTACTGTCTTTTAATTGTAATGCTTTACAGTACTTTTGTGTTACTTTTGAGTTACTTTCACTGCTATTTAATGGGCACATTATTCTGATGGTAAGATGTGCCTGCATAGGTGGGTCTTCTGTCATAAAAAATAACCTTCTTAATTAAGAGCAGGGGTGGTGATGGGGACTGTTTGAATCTCTGACAGGATCATCAGGATGAACTGACAGCAGCCTCTCTAATCATGAAATTAATTTGTTAAAACACATAGCCTATAGAAATCTATTTAAGCATGATCCATCATGGGAGCTCCCGCCTTCTTAAGAGGAGCTGAGCACTCCCGTAGTTTGCACCTTGTCTACAATCTCAACCATCGGATTCTTTTCTGGTCCCGAAATGTTTCACAGTGTTGGTGAATTATACATGAAAACAAAAACACCACATCATTTTGGGTAAAAATGCACTGTAACACCCTCTATTGAGATTGTAACGTGTATAATATTACATAATACTACTTTTGTAACTACTTACTCCCAACACTGCATTTAACTGTGCACTGTCTCTACATTACAGTAACAACCATGTCCATCGACTGCCTGGAAGGTATCTAACACTCTGTTGTAAGGGTGGGGGTGAGGAGAGGCAGCAAGTGTACCTATTGTTGTGTTTGCTGCAGTTCAGTGTGTTTCTCCAAAAGTGGTTTTTAGGGCATTCCACACTAGCTGCTAGGAAAGCATTATGATGGTGTAGTTACTCACATAGGTTACGGAAGTAATGGCTGGCCTACCATCGAGCTGTAATCAGGCAGTTTAGGAGCAGTGTTTTTTATGGGAGATGGTTACTTCTTTTTGGGTGGACTTTGGGGTGGACTTTGCAAACCCATTACATGCACACAAAAGATATTTAACACAGTAAAGGAAAGGGAAAGAGTCACATTATAGATTTTTTAGTCAAATACATTAATAAGTGTAAACCAGAAGACAAATGGATGGAAGCTTTAAAGTTAGCCAAAACAGGGAAATTTAAGGCAGCTGAGAAGTTATCGGGAAGCATAAGTGAAATACTTCTCGTGATTAGGCCTATATTGAAGAGATCCTACTCCTAAAATAAAGCTAAAGTTACTTTTACTTATTTGTAAAGTCAACCCTAATATCACAGAGAAAGGTTTCACCAGAGTTCTTGTTGACCAGGGGAGAAGTTGTGCTGGAGGGGGAGGAGAGGTCGTGCCATTTCTCTGTGAACTTGTGTTTCTTTTGTTGAGCGTCCAGGAGCTTGGGCGCTTTCAGGCAAGGTCCATCCTGCGTGCTTTGGCTGGACTCGGCTTTCTTCGCTCCACTTGCTCTCAGCAGGCTGCAGTATGGCAAGGTTTACATTACATTGCATTACGGCTTGGTTGTGATGGCAACGTGTGCATAGTGTCTGCCAGGTGATGACTGAGTTCAAAAGTTCGTACAGGTCCCGATGGTGTTATCGTTAGGATGCAGATGCTGAAGCAGACTGGAGCAGCTTTAAGTTGAAAGCAGCAGCTTAGGAGCTTTTAACAGGGTTTCTTCCTTTGAGGGTTTGGTGGAAACCTTCTGTGCGGCTCGAGATTCCATATATATATGTCTCTTCCCTGAGAAGAGTGTAAAAAATGGTGGGGTGCATGGTACCTCCCTCACACACACACACACACACACACACACACACACACACACACACACACACACACACACACACACACACACACACACACAGGCATTCTGATTTGTATGTAAGTTTGAAGCATTCCAGCCAACCTTTTTTGTTGAAGACACATATTATGTGTCCATTTCAAATCTGCACTGCAAAGTCAGTCTCTCTGTCCTTTGTCCTCTGAGTGGTATGAGTCCTGAACTCCACTTGATGCAAAACCAGAGCTCATGAGACTTCCCCGTAAAAGACGGTGGTATCAGGTTATCCTACGCACAGACAGGCCAAGCAAGTTGTAATTTACTAAACCCGCTTAGGTTGCCAGTGTTCACACTCAACCTCCATTATTCATGCTCTGGGAGGTCTTGCAGGCCTGTGGTAAATCACAAAATTGTCATTCAACTTTCCATTAGTGACCTCCTGAGTCCTGGTAAGGTTATAGTATAGCTGATGTTCCTGGAGAAAACTTCATCAATTCTCTGGACATACTTAAAATTCTTCATCATCACCATTTTGATCACGCTACAACAGTTTATGTTTATGTGTTTATCATTTGTCTTCCAATTTGCTTCCAAGCAAAATAGTATTAGAATATAATACTGTTAACAGATGTCTTGAAAGTAACAGCACAATCTGCTATGGTAACAAAAAAAGATCACTGACAAAAGATAGTTAGATTTTTTGCTCTCTTGCAGAGAGATTTGAAGAGTGATACCACCCTGTCTTTATGGTAAATATGAAGCTAGAGCCACCAGCTCGTGAACCTACAGTAACTTAAGTTTCAAGGGAAACAGCTAGCTTAGCTCCAAAGTAAACAAAATTTGCTACTAGCACCCTCTAACGTTCACTAATTGACACTTTGTATCATGCTTATCTGAATAAAATGTGAAACGTGAAAACAACACATTTCAGGGCTGTCTGTACCAGACTATTTCTTGGCTGGGATCAGTTAATTCCTGGAGACTCCACTGGTTGCCTCACAATTGGTTCCAGCCAAGAATAGTCTGACACATGACATAGACATTTGAGTGGTATTAAAGTTCTCATCAAGGATCTTTTCCCTTAATGAGGTGCTAGCTGACAAAATGACTAGACATTTAAACCCTCTGCAGATCCATAATTTTCCATTTATTAAAATGCAGAGAAACTGAATTATATTTTAATCAATAACATTGTTTTAAATGTTTTGCATTTTTATACAGGAAAGACTTGTATATTTTATGTCATACAGTTGCTTTCTTTCCTGCAATAATATAGAGTTCTTTTATATTTTGCATGAGAATGTAATGCAAATCCCTACCTCACTTGCATCTGAAACAATATGTTGGTTACCCCTGAGGGTGGCTACCAACCGCTGCGGTATCCCAGGAGCTAGTATGCATCTTCCACCCCTACTGCTTAATTAGTTGAGTGTGCCTGGAGACCCATTTTGCACTTGACCTTTCTGAAGGTGAGGCAAGCACCACATGTTCGACAGACCAGAGGAAATGAGGTGAGGAGAAAGGTTTTCGCATTGGTTAGTGGTGTGTGCGTACATACATGTAGACTTGGCACGTGTGGCTGGCTGTGGTATTCCTTTTTCATTAGTGTGACACTGAGTTCATCAGGAACATCAAGAATGAAGCTGCATTGCAGACACGTTGACACATTCTGAGAAAATACAAACATGCATCTGCAGAGGATAAAAATCCATTTTTTGGGGTACATCTTTTAATTTAGAGGAACAGCTTGAGGTATGGTACACAGTGATAGAACATGTTCCTGGAGAAACCTTGGAGAATGATGACATATTCAAAAGGTGCATTGATGCAGGTAGAGGTTAGCTCGTATGCCATTTTAGTATTTAATGAGATTTCCTCTGGGGGTTTCTGGCTGCCAAGTTTCAAATCATCTAAAGGGAAGTCTGCGCTTCTCATTGTCCATTGGAAAAAAAAGAGATCCTCATTATCCTCCATAGCTTTGGCTCATTACAGGGGACAAGGAGATGTCTTGAAATAAATACTTTAACACTGTCCCCCGAATGTAAGTCTTCTTGGGGAAATTACACATTCCAGTAAGATGCAAGCTAGATATCTCCTTGCATTACATCTTTAAATTTCAAATGACATCCAAAAAAAATAGCAGCAACTTGGTACATTATAATAACAATAAATATTATAAGATACTCACAGCCTTTATCTATCATTGTATTTGAGCATTTTGATGCATTTTTTGAAGCAGGCAATAGTCACTGTGCTTTCTGGGACACAGCACATTTGCAGCTTTTTTTTCTTCAGGTGTCGTCCCCATAATACAGAGATTACAGACACGCTTGTAAAATTTCAGGATTGGAGCTCGGTAGAATTTCAATAGGTTTCAAGGCAGGAGTTATGAAAGACCTCTACAGCTTTGGAGTCCATAAAAGGTGACTCAGAACACATATTTGAATGCTGCCTCATTATTTCTTTTTTTAATAAGAAGGAAAATGATTGGACTCCGTGATAATTGATTTTATTGTGTACTGACATTTCTGATGAGTGGCAGAGGTGTATTTGACCTCAGAGTCTTTCAAAGTTCATGACATTTACAACAGCTTCTATGGTATTTACTTTGAAGGTTAGAATGGTCAGACATATTTTAGTTACCCAGTGAACACTTTGTTCTTTCATAATGAGGGGTTGATACATTAAATACATCAATAAACAGTGTGTTTTCATTGCCACAACTGCATGTTGTGACATTGCAGGCGTAGAACGCCTTCAATACTGCAAAGAAGCATAAAAATTAAATGAGCACAAGCATTCGAGAAAAAGTTCTGCAGAACTTTTGAAAGCGGCCATTTTCCTCTTGCATTCTGTAGACATGAATACCCCCCCAAAAAGTTCACCTTGTATTCATCAACAGAAGTTACATGGAAAGTAGCCATATGCAGGGCTGATAACACATCATAGTATTCATTGGGTATCATACGGTGACAGTGGTGTGGGAGTTTTTTCTCAGTGCCATGTCATCAAGCCCTAAGCATTCTTGGGGAAAAGTTATAATTAACTGAACTGAGATAAAATTGAGCTTATTGCTAAACTGGTGTGTCTGCTGATGGCTCACTAAGTAGCAGGCAGCTGCAGACGGCATTGGCAGGTTAATCAAAAGTTAATGGAGACTATCACAAATGACAGTTTAAACTGCTGTTGGCTAAAACACACGGGCTGGAAGAGCACAGTTGGAATGCAAGTGAATATCTAATTTCCTTAATATAGAAGGTCACATTGTCACATTTGCACATTAGTCTAACTGTGATTAGATAGGGCTGCTCAATTCACAGCTGTGCAATGAGAGATTAAACAATGAAAGTGCGGCACCTATGGAAGAAAGTTTTCAAATACGGTTTCATCATTACCGTAGGAACTTGGCTGTTTCTTCCATTGTGCTTTGCGTAGATTATCATAATAACTCATATTTTCAATAAATTACCTCTTAGAACAATTAATAACAAGTGAATGCAGTTTTGGAATCTTTTGAATCCAGGATGTTCATGTTGTTGTTTTCTAACAGCTGCTGTCTGTATTCAGTTGCATTGCATCAACACTGTTAAACTGTGAAACTTTTGAACAAGAATAGAAAAGGCGAAAAATCTCAAACGTTCCTGCTACTATATTTTCAACTGCAAACATATACATTTTCCATAAGAAAAAATAATTTGCTGCCATATTTAGTATATCCAACATAAATTTGCACATTGTTAATTTGTAGTTTTATTATATTTTCATAGATTCCTTGGTTTTCTGCACTTTTCTTCATCTTTTTTATAGAAGCTTCAGTGGAAATTATTAATGACAACTCTGATTGGCTTCAGGGTGCAAATTCAGCAGGTTAATCTAGCTGGTTAGCATGAAGATCCATTAGGAGAGAGCACAATCAAATCCATCAAAAAGAAGAATCTTGAAAGTTAATGAGATCAATGACATGCATGTCAGCATTTGGTAAGAAATGATATATCTTTCAGCAGGCTCAATACAAATGTTAATACCTTGAAATATGGCCAGGAAATGGGGGTGAAAGCCATGCTCAAATGTGCAGGTTAAATTCTAAATCACATGAATTCTGAATGTATCTTTAGATTTGTGTTAAGAAAACTTTGAAGATGGGGCAGGTTGCGAGCTTTGACACAGACTTTAGTAACTTTAGCATGAGTTATTAGGTTATGAATTAAGTGCCTGTCACAGAGACTGACATCAGGTGTGTGTTATGGGAACCCCAAAATGTGTGTGAGGAACTTGTTTTGTTACATTCGATACTGACCAATATTAGGAGGACAAGAATACACCACACATTTAAAACATAAATATCATTGCATACTGTAACTCAGCATTATAAGAAAAAAACACAGCTACTTAGTTTACGTGTAAGCATGTAGTAGAAAAACTGAAAATATTCCAAATAAATACTTAAATTTAAGACTTCTGCCATTTATTTGGATGATCACAACAAAAATACTGACACAGAAAGAGCTGAAGTTCAACAAGCAGTAAACCTTAATCAGCGTTATAGCATCTATCTTTAAATATAATTTTTCCTTCTCAGTTACAGTACAATGATTCAGCATATTTGTCATTTCTGCCTATGAACAACAATAAGGAGATAAGTTTCAATGCAGAATAATTAACAGGCTGATTTGATTATTCATTTGACATTTTGCTGGAACTTCATGTTGAGAGCTCATTTTAGTGGCAAAGCTGCTGGTTCAGTTTGAGCAGAAATGATTAATAAATAAGCAATCTAGGCAATGAATATTCAAGCAACGTCAGTAATGTTGGTCTGGTGTGGCTAAATGACAGGAAGGCCTTGTGATGATTGCTTGCTATTGACTCGGTTAATCAATTAAACCTGCCTGTTGATGAATCCATATGTCAAGAAAACTTGGTTTTGTATATATAAATATTTTAAAGAAATGGCAATTCTTGTGACCCAACTCAAAAGCCAGCATGATTTAACACCTTTAATATGTTTACATTTTAACGTCTGAGTTGTATCTTATTCTATATAAATTTTGTCAATTTATACATAGCTCAATAAATGTGTCATTTAAACACATTTTGTTGAAGACACTGTCATTTGTATTTCAATATGTCTCCAGAGGTAGCCATTTTAAAAACAGCCCTGTTTCTGTACGGCACTCTTAATCCCACTTGAAGTCTTGTCCCACAGTTTCATAGAATTTGATATTAAATGGCCTATAAAACTCCTGCAGCTGATCTATGACCTCCTGGTCGATCTGTACGTGAGTCCTGCCCTTAGATTTGCCGAGGCAGCGTGGCTGGCTGCTGCTCTCCGGCTTCTTTAGACAGGGGAAGCCTTTGGTTCGATTAAAGTAGAAGTGCTTGTCTGTGATTATTCTTTTCAATCCTAAAAAGTCCTGAACGCGGCCCATTTCCCCTGCTGGATCAGTGATCAGTCGCTCCCCGCTCACAAAATGCATCTGCGACAGGTGAAAGTACTGCAGCCAGTTCTCCAGGTGCAGAATATACATCCCAATACGAATAGCGTTCCAGGAAGAGTCGACGAGACCAAGGCTTAGGTTCTTAAAGGCCAGCTCTTCAAACGTAGGGATGTCAGGCTTCTTGGAAAGAGTCTGTGTATAGTCGGAGATTGCTCTTGTGACTGGGTTACGCACCACAACAATCAGCTTGGTCAAATGGGACATGTTGGAGATGCGTCTGGGTGCCTCTCTGGTGACAAAGTAACTGGGAGTCTTTTCTAATGTGATCTGGCTGTCTAGTGTCCGTGGCATTAGTCCCCTTGGAAGAGAAACAAAAGAATAAAACACACATGGATGAGTTAGAAAGAGTTATTCTCCTGTCCAGGAGTGTTTGCACATGCCTTTCCTGTTTCATGGATGACAGTGAAGTAAGAGGGACATTTTAGCTTAGGAATACAAACATGACTCCCTTCTTGTATCTCAAATATCAAATATTGAAAACAACCTGTTATGATAAATGCACATCTACTATACACTAGACTGTGTGAAATTTAGCTTGTTAACAACAACACAACAAGGGAGAAAAGAGAGAAAATACTGAAACATAGGTTATGTGTGTCAAATCAGTCAAAATCTTGGTATTACAGAAGCAAGCAAATACAATTGCATGACATTTCAAAAACTATGGAAGGAAACTATCGGTGAACTTATTGTGTTAGAAGAAGTATTCAGATCTGCTTCTTAAGTAAAAGTAAAATACTTTGCTTTTATATTGTAATTCCACAATATAAAAACACACCTTTATATGTAAAAGTCCTACAGTTACAATTTTATTACTTTAAGATGTAAAACTTGCAGCAAAATGTACTTCTAATACAGCAGATTGACTCCTGTCATTGTTTTGTTGTTTTGTTACTCATCATCTAAGCAGCATTTTAGCTGGTCGAGGCGGAGATAACTATTTTATCAATTGCTGGGTAGATAGAACAAAATAACAATTTATCATATGTCAAGATTTCTTATTAAAGAAACTATAAAATACAGTTTGATGATATTTTTAAAGACTTAAGAAAGCAAACTGTAGGTATGCAGAAGTACTGTATTTCAAACATTTAGTTTTCTACTAACATAGTACACAGTACACAGTATAAAATAAAGGTAGACAAATCCCAAATAAATACAATGTGATTGCATTTGTTAGACGTTCATTGGTAACTAGACAGCTTTTACAATAAAAACATGCATAATTATTATCAACATCATGCTGTCAAGATAATGGCTTTGCAGACTACAGGCAATTGTCATTTTTTTCATGTGAGTCTTCCTTCCCAGTGTAATATGTCATTCTGCTTTGGCCCTTTGGTTCAATAAAAGTTGATTAATGAGCATCTGATGTTGTTTGTTGAGACAATGAATGCCTTGGCCACAATTCAGAGACCATCCATACTTTGTTCCCTGTTTCCTTTCAACAGAAAAGGGACTTGGCATCAGCACAATAACTGCAGTTTGGTGAGGATAATTACAATAGAGTACTATTAAACTGGTCGTTTACTTTTATGATTAAAGATGATTTAGCCCCTGAATTCCTCTCTTTCGCAGCATGTGAATCAGTTTCTGAATTTAGGTATGTTACCACACAGTTCTGATGATTAAATACCAGAGTTTCTTTATTATTACTGGGGGAAGGCTTCGATTAAAACCTAACCTTTCTCAAAGCTTTCTCTCTCAAGGTAGGGGTAGCCATAGGTTACCTCTAAAGTCTTGAAAATATTGATCCATTTAGCTTTATTTATGAAACCTGCGTTGTTGGCTTGGGTGCCTCAGGGCCACTAGGCGTCTATTAATCTTTTATGAGAACAGCACCTTTTCAAGCAAACAGCTTTGCTACATACTAAAAAACTTGCAGCCATTTTCCAGGAGGTGCAGCATTTAAACAGATCTTTGGTTGTGTGCTGAGGAAACTGTCTTCATTATGTGGCTTGTCAATTCCAAACATTTTCACCATCCTCAGAGATGAAGATTGTGCAGATCAGAGGATCCTGCACTGGTTTAAAACTGCAACTTGTCTCAAAACGACAATCTGAACACATGCTGTGAAAGGTCACAGATTTGGCTAAAAATAGTACATATGCTGCCTGCTCTTCTCTGTACAACTGTATACAGCATTATTCTATAAACAACATTTTTACATATACTCCATTGCATGAGGATACTAAGGTGTCAATAAAAACCTAATTATGTTAACTTAAGAGATTTCACAGCTACATTCTTTCCCACTTTTTGTTTGGATACACAATACAAAACTCCAAGTAAGCCTGTCCATCAGAGGAAGTTGCAACATGTGCTATCTGACCATGAGTTATTGATTTTTACTGTTCTGTTTGTTTACTCCCAGTAAGTCTCAGCACTCGATAACTTACATGACTGTTACACTGACCTTATACAATGCTGAAGGACTGACAAGATGGAAATGGGTGTTTTAAAACAATAAAGACTGATGCATTTCAACTTGAGATACATCATATGGATCAATTATTATGAATATAACATGAAGGTGTTATTCTTCCCTACGATAGACATTCTGGTTCTGGTATTTCTGTCCAGTTCCCCAAGTTGTTTGAGACTAAAGTTTTGACTTGAAAATAAATGTAATTTTTTGAATTCACACATTCATACACGCATGTAATCACAGCCCATACCACAAGACCCATTGGGTATTACATTGGGTATTGTTTTACTACATATTTATAGGAAAGACACATATTATTGTGTTTTTAGGTGTAAATGAACACACTGCAATTGAAATGCACCTGGGTCACATCTGCAGGTGGTTTGACTTGCACTGTAGTGTAAGTGCAATCAGTACTGATTGGGACAATTCTTAAAAAGAAATCCTGATATCTCAAGCTGCATGTCAAAAAACTACAGATCGGAAAAGAAAGATAAGTAGTGTCCATACCAAGCCACCGGGAAAGGTGCTGGGCTTTGAAGCTATTTTGGTGTAGTGGACACACTGTGCATTTCAACTTCTGGGTTCATCAAGCGATGCACACACCGGCAGAATTGGATCTATAGGGTCCAATAATATTTCAAAAGTCTTGAGGATGTATATAATAAAATGATTTGATGACATTCATATATGTAGGAAGTCAGCTGGCTCAGCCAGCAGAAGTGTCAGACATGCATGCTCTCAGCTGACTTGGTTGGAAAAGGACTCTATGCGTGGCCCAAAAACACTAAAGCCTGAGGAAGCTGAGGCTTTTACCACAACTAATGGCCGTATGTGATATACAGAATGCAAGTGATGAGCAGAGGTTTACTGTTTTTGATAAAACATTTCATTTGCTTAATCAAACACATGGCAGCAGCAGCCTCATTTATGTATCTGTTCGTTATGGAGATAGCAGGAATCAGTCCAGAAGTGGAACATGCATTACCTGAGGCAGGTGTCTGAATTAACCATCAGGATTTTTTTTTATCACATACCCCCAAGAAACTACCAGCACTGCACACAGCATCTGAAATTAAAAGATAAAATTGAGGGTCTTTATGGCAGTGGGTTCTGGTGTGCTTTTACTAAAAGCTGTTCAGTCCTTGCTTGGTAATGATTATTTGCAGTAAGAAAATGTCCATGATTGTAATTCTAATGGAATTGCTTCAAGGGCAATCAGTGATGTTTCTGAAACTTAAGCATCTTTATCAGTATGCATGTATCAGTAGAAATGAACTTTAAAATGCACTTTTATGTGCATATCTTGCTTTGTGGGACCGGCACATGTGTGAACACACACACACACGCACACACAGCCTTCTTCTTGGGGACCCATTGACATAATACATTTCCTAGCACCTTACCCTAACCTTAACCAGGACAACTACATGCTAACTGATGGGGTTCCGAATTTTGGTCTCCCCACAAAGCTGTCGGACCCCAGAAGTATAGTGGAATACCATGAATATAGTAAAACAAGCCCACAGATACACACACACATACCTAGACACACACTTTGATTAACTGACATTTGAGTGAAGTGCCCTGATTGATTACCACCTTCTCACTCAGAGTCAACACTAAATTCTTCAGGGTAATTTACAGTCTTCTTCCCAATTCTTGATGAAACTTTAAGTCAGAATGCATTACAGGCTTGGCTGTGACATTTTAATCACTCTTGGAAAGTGAACTCAGGTGTGGAAGATTTGCTCACTACTGTAAATGAGACCTGTTCCTGGTAAAATTTGTGCTGGATGCTTCAGCATTGCATTTGATGCTGTAATTACCTGTACTCATTTAGCTGACGCTTTTATACAAAGCGACTTACAATTGCTATATATGTCAGAGGTCGCACGCCTCTGGAGCAACTAGGTGTTAAGTGCCTTGCTCAGGGACACACTGGTGGATGGGTCACAGTGGGCGATTGAACCCAGGTCTCTCACACCAAAGGCATAGTCTTATCCATTGCGCCATGACCACACCATGCACATTTCGCAATTTTTGTTGGTGATTTCGTAAGAAAAAAAATCTAATTTAATTGAATTTAAGATTGCCTTTTAATTTGATGAATGGTTTGTCTGATCTTTTATTATAAATATTCAAGCAATTCCATATTTTCAAGTAACTAACATAATGTATAAGGACCTGGCTGCTTAATCAGAATACTGGCAGCTTTAACCCTATTGTTTTTGCCTTTGTGATGATTATTTCAATGTGTGTATACCATACATAAAGGAGAAAGTTTGAAAGTTGAAGACATTGCTCTGTCTGTCTAAACACAGAGGACATCACAGGGAGTTAATAAAATTGGGTGTAAGCCAGCCACTAATGGGTGTGCACATTGTGTGTTTATTGTGAGGTTTTTGATGTGTCCCTTCACAACAGGGAGACTTTAATGTCTAACAGACCAGTATAATGCACTATAGAATAATTCTCTTTATAAAAACAGATGAAGCAAATACTATACTAATTATAATGACTTATTTAGAAGTTGCTTCAACATTGCATGTGTTCATTATTAAATATGGCTTTTTAACTAGAATCTGAGCAATGAATAAAGTAACCACTTTGATTACTCTAACAATTATGATCTATAATGATTGGATGTTATTTTTATGTTAGCTGTATTGCCCATTCCATAAGAAAGAAAAAAACAAAAAAACAAAACATAAGAATGAGCATCCTTCTGCAACTCTCAACTACAGGTAGTTAGGGTCAACAGTGGAAAGCATGGCAGTCATTGCCACTCATTAATGAGCTGCAGTGTGCTGATTGCTTGTCTGCATATTATAGTGACCCTGAAAGAGCCTGCTGGCTATTTTGCTGAACAATTTATCTTTGTTGACGCAGTGGAGGCAGGAGGTCTAGAGTTCACACTTAGTTCCTTCTGGATGCTGTTATATTATTATGGAGGAATAAGCCAAAAACATGAATGCCTTTGTTTCAAAGCACCAAGGGCTCCCCATTAAACACAGATACACTGTTCTCCTGCAGTTTTCCACTGGGAGAACATGCCACATTTTCTACAGCAGAGCAACTGCAGGACAACAATTACTGTGGTGTTAGCCAATCAAGGGTAAAGCTCAAAACAACAACAATCATATTACCATTTGTTTTCTAAAAATTAAAGTATTTATGTAACATTTAAAGTATTTATACCCAACACACTTCATTAGCAATGGATTTATAGCTGTAAATGAATCCATGTAATGATGACTTTTACCAGCCAGTTAATATATGTCATTTGCCCAGTTGTTCTTTTTCACTCAGGCTTCAACTTCTCATTGGGCCCTAAGTCATTCAACATACTGAATATTTGAATCTTTTTTATGTGCAGATGAGCACTTCAAACCCTACAGCGTCTGCCCCTGCACACAGCCAGTTTTCTATCTCATCAAGTTAACACAGGTCTGGAGAAAACCTCATCAAAAAACAGATTACACAGTTCTTAGGGAGATATTCATTATCCTTTGAGTTTGAAACCACCAGTCTGGACAGCACCTCTGGTGAGTTTTAGGTTGCTTTCTGTTGTGCAGTGCTGTAGTGAAACCTTTTGTGTAGCAGACTTTTGTGCTTCAGTTTAAGTAAACCTGAACTTACATCTGTGTTTTTAGTGACAGCACTAACAGACGATTGCATGAGACTGACAGTCAGCTAAATCACCACAGGTAACCTACACAGAAAGTGCCTGACGCATTGGTTGCTACCACTCACCAAACAATTGGTACTACTGGGGGTGGCACTAGAGAAAATCATACAGTGACCTGACCAACCTGACCATTACATTTTTATAGTTCTTCCATAAAAGATATTTTGGCCAGGTGGTGGTGCTATAGCAAAAAATTAGGAGGACAACAAATATAATAGGATTTATTCATATGGCATTCTTATCTATACAAATTTCCTCATCATATTAATCATTATAAATTTTTAGGGCAATGGCCAGTAGAAAGCAAAATCTCTCTTTCAAACATAGATAACAATTTACAGATGAAAAGACCCCCAGTAGAATCCAAACGACATAGTATAAGCATAACCACAAAATTAAATAAAGATTAGACATTTAAAAGCTTTTGGTGCAGGGCTGTTGTATTACATTACACACTACAGACTGTGAAGATCCAACCCCTGTATGTGACATGATTTCTTTCACAGTGTAATTCACTGAAATAATGGACTGTTCAGCCCCAGACAAGTGTGTCTTATTGAACTAATTTCCAAAGAGCAATGTAGGTTCATCAGGGATGCAGACCGTAAGAACAGGTAAAGGTCAGCCTTGAATCATCTCCATGTGAACGATCAATGAACTCGGAATTTATTAGTGTCATTCACTTTGATTGAAGTTAAAACAGAATGTTACCTATTGCCAGTACACAGGAAGTTCTCAGTAAATGTTTGCAGTGCAAATACAAAATTGTCATGCAACGCTACACATGCACAATGCAAGTACCTTAGAGAAAAATGTATTTCTCTGTTATTTCTGTTGGTAAACCCTCTCATCAACAACTTTTCACATGTACTTTATCATTATACATATATTCACATATGAATTTGGCACATGTGAATTTTACATGTGTGAAGCAATGCAATGTGAAATGTGACATCACATATGAAATCACCCCTTTTAAAACTGTATTGTTGGCAGTAACTGTAAAAGTTACTGCCAACGTGTCAGAAGTTCAGTCATGCTTTCACAATGATCCAGTAATCAGCCTGGAAACTAACAAAGGCTGAATGCAAATCATCAGCCCTATCACTTGTAATTGAACATATTGAGTATATTGTGGCAACACACCACAATATACAAATAAAAGAGTTTAAAGAGTTTTAGGCAAAAATGATCTGATTGGGATTTAACCATTAATCACAAAGTGAAGTCTTTCAGAGGCACAAGGGAAGAGGGATTTAGAGAATGGCCTTTACTTCCCGCTGGAAATGTTTGTCATTACAAGAACTAATAATGAACCCTGCCCATTAAACAATATGCAGGCTCACTGGCTGACCACGGAGAGGTCCAAATCAAAGTATCCATTACATGCTGTCTTTGTTTCGTCTCAAAGTAATCTAACAGCAAAACAGTTACACAGTAAATTATAAGGAAAAATCTCCTGGGCTCTCTCATTGCCTGTGTGGTATTACAGTCAGTAGCATGCAGAGTAATGATGGTCACAGTCCTTGGCAATACACGAAAAGCTTGGGTGTACAAAATAAAAAAGTGACATTTTCCAGAAGAAATGGTTCAAAACTGTTTTCCGAGGTACTGAAAAGTAAAATTACACATACAAATCCTGAACAGTGTTTCCCATAGGATTGTTTTCAGGAGGGGTGGTAGACCCCCCAAACTTTTGTGGAGCAGGTGGTGTTGTCATCGACACGGCACACTAATTTTTGTCTATTTAGGTTTGTCACTTTCTCAATTCCTCTTTGACATTTTTACTGTTAAAGTTACTACTATTCCTTGTTCCTGTTTCTGTTAAAAAAAATTCTTAATTCTGTGTTTTACAATTTAAGTACATTTTGTTATCAGAATGAGTGTGTGATAGATAAATAAAATTTTAACAATTCAATAATAATTGATGATAATTTGATGTATTGTGCAAATATGCATTTATAAATATTGAAATGTATATCTGCAACTTCTTATGGGGTGAATTGTGCCCTAACAAACAGATTAGTTGACAGCCTCCATTCGTTGCTGAAAACACGGTGTAAGTGGGTGTCACGGAACCTACGCTCACGTTGGCAGCACTCCTGCTAGTTTACAAAGCCTGACCGGACAAATCTTTTTTATTTTTTCAAACAGAATATCTGACTCCACCCACCCATCCACAAAGTCTACAACATGCTTGCGCCTTCCGATGTGGTTGCACTTCTGCGAGTTTGTAGAAGCCATGAGTTCTTGCTAGCACACTGTCTTCAATATGATGTTTTTCCATCAATGTTTTTTTTTATGTGAAAATGGAAAAATTCAACAAAACTGCTTGAGGTGGCATGATTTACTAACATCCCGAATAAAGACTACTAAATTGCATGTGCATTCTAAAATATTGCACGTGCAATTTTAGTACCTGTTCTGGGTGATTTACTAAGAATTATTGTGTAGATGATGACAGGAGCAAACATAATGGAGGTGGGTGTATTTTTGAGGGTTTTGTATGTTTTAATGGTTTCCGCCATGGAGAGTCGGGAGGGAAGCAACATAAAAACCTTGGTTTGTTTCATTCTGTGCATGTGTATGTGGAAATTGTATGTACCTGCCTGAGATTGCACTTGAAGTACTTGGGACAGCACACCTGGAAAAACTGCTTTGGGAAACCCCAGCAGAAACAGCTACAGTGTGCTGGAATGACACAGACGCGAGGAAATGCCAGCAGACAACAATAAAAAAAGCCATATCTGCGCAACACTTGGCAGTTTGCACCTTCCTTTCGAACATATTAAATACAGAGGCTGTTGCACTCACATCAAATTGTGTTTAGATTTGGTAGATCACATTGTGTGTAGTAAATAAATGTATTTGCAAGTTACGCCCCAAATTGCATATTCATTAAAGGGACTTTAACTTACATAACATAACTTTGCTTCGGTTAAGATTTGAAACTGCTTGGCGTTAGCCAGCGAGCTAACGTGACTTTCTCTGTGTTCCCCAGCTTTACTAATGCTCACTTTGTTCTTACTCGACATCATCTGAACCTGTTTGGTTGGATGGGCTTCAGCACATAAAACTTTATTGTTGTTTTGTATCGTTACATGGAGTCTGTGTTTTCTTGTGGGCCAGTTGCTTGATGGTGTTAGTGGACTGCATGTCATTAGCTGCTGTGTTGTCCTTGTAGTACGAGAGAGGCTCAGGAGCGTGCACAGAGCTGAATCTGACCCGGAGACCTCATATTAAAAGCAGAATAGTGGCTGATGCAAGCAACGGAGGAAACAGGTGTGTGCTTATTTACAAGTGAGTTTTGAGTCCATTAACAATAAGGCAATGAAAATTTGATTAATTTCATTGAACTTACATATAGCCTCTTTAAGGCAAAAGTACTAAATGAACAACAATTGCACACGTTTTTACTCACGTAAACCTTTAGTAAATCAGGCCCTAAATGGGAGATGAAAACAGAGTTGGTGAATAAGTTCTGACATTGAACATTTACCTCACGTGCCCACACAGTCGCTATCAGTGTCTCCTTAATATTCCCATAACGTGTGACTGGTAGCAACTTGCCCACTTGAAACACATTTCTGAAGACCTCTCTCTATGTTTCTCAAATCTATGGTCTTAGGGTCCTTGCGATAGATTTTGTTATTGGTTTGCTTTTCATGTTTATTACAGCCATCTGTAACGTCAACTTTTTCAACATTTTCTTTTCTTCTTTTCTGCGACATTTCAAAAGGTTGCTTAAAATTCGCTTGACAATTAGATAGACACGTGGCTTGTCTATGGATGGATGTGTGTGTGTGTGTGTGTGTGTGTGTGTGTGTGTGTCTGTATGAGTTCCGCCCCCCCGAAACACCGACACAGAGAGGACAGAAGCAGAACCCGCTGACACCAGAACTACTTTGCGCGACCAAAATTCAAATTAATTGAACTTGTACTGCAACGAGTGAGAAGTGAATTGCCTGTGTTTGTGAAAACAGCTTTATCTTGTGTGTCCATATCCCCCCTGCCAAAACAAGCAGGGGAAACACTGATTAACACTGATAATTAAAATTGCATCCTTATGTTTATGTTGGTATCTTTAGACTTAATTATAGCTACATAAAAAAATGCTACAACAGTGCTATCATGAGTAACAACAGGGAAAAGCAAAGTAATCCTGAACACAAAAATACAATGCAAATACCATGCAAAGTCAGGCTAACGTACTAAAGTATTAGGGTTTGGTTAGTAAAAGCATTGCACTGTCCTAGTAGCTTCAAAGAGCTTTTGACTGGTTGAAGTTGCAGCAAATTCATTTTTTGTTCATATTATGTATACTGTATTCTTATATTAGCACGAGTCATGTGCCGATTTTAGGGTTTTAAAATATCTTTGTTTGCAAACTTCCTTTCCATACTTATAGAAACTGACTAGGGTAAAATGTATTTCATACAAACCATTTGTTCTGAAATGTCCTGAAAAGCCAATACAACACACGTACTTGCTCCCTGCCGTCCAAACCCATTAACGGTTTGTATTACTCAGGTAGACTGTGCAGAGAAAATTTTCTTATGCTGTGTGATTCTCGTAATGTCTGTGCCACTGCACTTCCTAAAAATGGCATCTTCTTCTTGCTTGATATGACAGCAGAGATCCAGTCTCCACAGGAGAGGCTGCTCCATTATTAAAGTATCACTCACTTAGATTACAGCTGTGATGACATCTGATCATTAATCACCAGCAACAGAGGTCTGCTGTCTTGAAAGTCTATTAAGAGTTAACAAAGAGCAGTCCAGACAAATACAGCGGCCAATTCAGCTGGGTGAGGAACAGAGGTGAATAACAATTCAGCTCTCTGAGAATCAAGCATCTATTTCTCTAATTTAATTGAAAACAAATCGGTTAAAAATAACAGACTGACTGAGCCAGTCTTGCAGTAGAGGATCTTTTTGACGTCAGGCCTGTCCTCATCCACTTAATAGAATGAAGACATTTTTATAGCAGAACAATAAAGTCCTGCAATACTGTAAAGAAATTGCATAATGTATTTGACCTTGAACCAAAACCTATTTAATCGCTGTCATTTCAACACTAGGCTCTTGTTTTCCTTTAAATAACAATTATTCATGGTTTGGTCTGCAGAGGGAAATGACTGACACTTGCTCTCCTTGAACAATAACACGTTGAATTGAGCTGAGCTACGAGCTGTCACATTAACATGTGGCACAGGAAAGTATCCACGGACATTGAAATGAAGACACTCAGACAGTCTGGAAACCCTCTGAAATCCTAAACAGCACATTCTCAGATGAGGCTAACTGCATTTTTTGTGTATTTTGTAATGTTTTTTTTAATAATTCACATGAAATGACCTTCATGATAATAACTTTGTGACATTGTGAATGTCTTTATTATTCATCAACACTGGTGCTCTTAGAAGTTCTTTTGGGGTCTACATTATAGCCTATAGCAATGTGACAGTCAAGGATATTTATAATGTATAATATGAAGAGCGGACAGTCCACACGCCTTACTCTTCACATAGACGATGGGAAAGTACAAAAGTATACAGAATTGGGGAGACACAGGAGAGAAAGCTCAGAGAGGATTTGATCCTGCACTGTAGGGACAAATTGGGTTCGCCAAGGGGAGGAAGTTAAGAAGCTGACAATCTCTAAGTGTGAGCTAAGGATGCTGACTGCCAGAATTTCCAGAACCACAATGTCCTCAAAATTATAGAGTTACAGTTATTTTGAAAGTATCATTTGTTTCACGTACCGAAGCCCAAATTGAATTTTGAAGTTACAAATAAGATAGCTGTCATCAGTAGCTTTTGCTTGACCTACAGCACATTTATTGGTGTAAAATAAAAAATATATGGTGGAAAGCCTATAGTCATTGTCATAGAGAGGCAGTACTGTCCATGGCATAGAGGAAAGTGTCCACAAAGTCTTGGCTTGATACCTGAACTAGCTTTCTATACACTCCTGCTCTTCATCCTGTTTTCCTGTCTGCTGGTATTCCCTTTAACCTAGCCAGCTAGCCTTCCTGTGTCCCAGCTTCTAGTGTCCAGCCAGCTTCTCTGTCTGGTAGCATCAAGGCGACTGGCAGCAAGCCTCTGGCCTGCAAGTAAATTGTTCCAATTTCCACCTGTCTTGGCTGGCTCCCTGTCCGCAGCCCAGCCGAGACTTGCTCCTGTTTCCTTGGCAGCAGGAGCAGTCCCGACCGACTCTCACTACTCTTGTTCTGTCAGTGACCTGGCTGACACCTGCTCCTCATGTCCAGTCTGTAATCCAGCTATCTTCTGTCCCTGCTAAGCTGAAGCAACCTCTTGTCCCTGAGCTGCAGCAACCACAAGTCACAGAACTGCAGCAGCTCCTAGTCCCAGAGCTGCAACAATTTCCTGTTCCAGAGCTGCAAATGACTCTAGTTACTACGCTGCAGCTGTCTTCTGTTTTGGAGTAAACCTGAGCTGCGTTGGTCATCTGCTCTTCATGAGCACCAGCAACCCTCTGAATTAAGAATCTGAATTATATATAGGATTGGCAGAGACGGTGACCAGGAGCGTGAGATGACTCTGCCTGAGTCTGTGGTGAAAAGTGGGTGTTGCAGAACGGCCTGGTGATGTAGTATGTGGTTTACATGGGTCTGGATGGGTTTCAAGGGGCAAGAGTTTAAGCAGAAGAGGATAACTGAATGAAAGAGGCCGAGATGCTCCGTTTGCTTTGTTTGAGGTTGAATCTGAGAATGAATGAAGAGTGGAAGGAAATGTAAGTTTGTGTGCCTGATCTGTACGATCGTAGGTGCATGAGGTGGTGGTGAATGTCGAGCATCTTATGAAGCCAAGAATGCAAGGAGGAACATGTTTTCGAGGGTTGAAAAGAGTTTAAAATAAGTTTGTTCCACTTATGTGTACGTGGATGGCGGAGGTTCTGATTTGAGGAATATGTGGGCGTAGGTGATGAAGCTTGTTGAAGATACGATGTTGATGGAAAGAAATGGCAGGTCGAACAAGGTGTGAAATGTTCTGGATTCTACACCACCCTAAATAAAATGATGAGAGGGTATGGGTCTAAGTCTGGTGCAGAGGCTTTGAATTTCTGGAAAGAGAACAAGCTGGGGCGTTGGCATTGGTATAAAGTGATGTCTTCAGGTTGGGCTATGTGGTTGTTGTAACAGAAGAAGATGCCTTTTCAAGAAGAAAGTAAGTCACGTCACTATCTCGCTCGTTGTACCAGTGCTGTTGGGTACCGTGTGATCGTGGGCAGACACGCGCTGTGGCGGATAGTAGCGGTAAGTGGGAAAGAAAGGCCTTGTGGGATGATGCGGATGGGGGAGTTTAGCTGTCCAGTGAAGAGAGAGAAATATGTGCTTGGTACAACAGTAGAGGAAATAGTTTGGAATGTATGAAGAAATGTGAGTTTTGGGGCTGTTCTAGCGCTGGACTGGAGATTATGATGGATTGCACATATTTGTGGTCAATTGTTAATGTTTGTTCTATATTTATGTTAATTTATGTCAATTTATGTACACAATATTCTCTTCTATTGCAGTATGTCTGCACAATTCAAACCAGATTAATGCACACTGTTCTTTCTCTGCTAATAGTTGTATTATTATCTCTATTCTTTAAGTAGTCTTATATAACTTGTATTGTTTATTCCGTATGTATATATTTCTATATTTATTTATGTCAGCTGTATGGTTGTCTACATGTAGCACCTTCTCACTGAAGCAAATTCCTCGTATGTGTAAAACACTAGTTGGCAATAAAACTCCTTCTGATTCTGATTCTGGTATGGGATGACCTCAATGTCTGGCTGGAAACCAGAAGAAGGTTGCATTCTCTTCATATTTAAGGTGTGGATAAAATCGTAGTCTGAAGTATCTGCGTTCATGAACCGTCGTGGAGGCGGCAGGTTCTTGTGTCGAAAGGAATGTGAAGAAACGCCGACTTGAACATTGCGACGTAATTCATGAAGTTACTTGCAACCATTGTGCCGCCTTGGTATGGTATGGGCCTTCCTTTGGTCGACGTCCTGACTGTGGGATGTGGTGGGTGGGGTATAAGGATGGGGTAAGTTAGTGGTGATAATGCAGCGGTTTGCTGGATGAGGAACACACACACACAGGCCACACAGGTTGCAAGCAGGGGTGGACGTGCTACGACTATGCGGTAGTTTAGTTCTGAGTCGAGGGTGAAGGGCCAAGGGGGTAAGAGGACCGACTATACAGGGCCCTCATGTGAGGGGGGGCAGCGGAGATGTTGTCATGAATGGCTGTGGATGCCATCAAGAATGCCTATACACGGGATCTAGAGTTTTGCACTATGGCCCTGGTTGTCCTACTCAGCCCTGCAACTGGGGAAGACTGAACATGTTGTATCACATTAATAGCGAAGGTAAGCTACGACTGTGAACTCCCTTTAACTGGTGGGAACTGGAGGTGAGGGATGTGTAAGCTGTATTGGTGCAGTTAAGGGAAATTGCTGATGGTCGTGAGACTGACGATGTGTGGAGCAGGAAGACTGAGGGTGGGAGTTGCTGAAAGAAGAAAATGCAGGAGGATGTGTGTGTGGGGGGAGCAGGCAGGATTGGGTGATACAACATGGCCCTGTATAAGGGCTGGAGCTGTCTGCGCTACGGCAGTGGGAGTTGTCGTGACGTCTGGTGTGTCAGGTGCGCGTGGCGCTGCACCGGGAATGCGGAAGTGAGTGGCCTGCTGAAGGCTGTTGGAGGTGGTTGGGTAAGCTGGAAAACCTTTTGGTGGAAAGGTATCTTTCCTTGAGTGCATGCTTGAGGCAGAGGACTGTCTGGTCAAAGATGGCTGTGGTGTTGGACTGGGTTCGTAATTGGGTTGACCAGTGTGTGGCTGCGGGTTGGTTGTGTGGCCGGTCAGAAGTCGGCGTCTGGAAGAGCGAACTTCTCACAGTTGGCTGTGGCTGCTGTGGCCTGTGTGTGTTTGTTCTGTGGGGTCAGACAGGAGCTCCTGGATGAAGAATATTGGATGACGCTGTGAGAACATAGATAACAGAGCACTGTTGTGGTGGACGAGTGGCTGGCCGTATGGGAGTGGAATTAACTATGGACAGAGGAGATTAGAGACCATGGGTGGAGTCTCCTGTTTCCATGGCTCCCCCTTTTCCCTGCCTTGTGTCCCGCACTTTAGCCATTAGAGTCTGTTCCTGAACTCCGGTTGCTTCACCGGCCTCCATCCCGACTTCCAAAGGGCTTCCACCTTCTCCACTGGCTCGCTATTGACCTCCTGGTCATCTTTTGGACCCGCTCAGTTATTCAGTCCGACCGCCTGGCTCAAGCTTCCGTCCAAAATACTGCAAAATACTAAAAAACGTAAATGCATCATGTCTTGTCCTTTAAGTATGTCTTGACTCGTCTAATATTTCAGTAGTGAAGTGTCATGTCATGTAGTGTCAGTGAATCATGTGCGGATAGGTTCATTTTGCACTTGTGTTATGTTCATTTAAAATGTTTCCAGGCTGCATTTTGTTTTTGGCAAAACATATTTGTTTTTGCAAAATTGTAGTATAAGAATATTATTTTATAAGACAGGGTTAGTGCAACTAATGAAAAATGAAACAGAATAATGCATTTTCCACCTTCCTGGAAATGGTCTAGTGCATTTAACCCATTCAATCTATGATCAGCACCAGTGGTGGGAATATTTAATTAATGTGCACATTGCGTCCATAACTCTGAAGAGGTAGCCTGAGGAGCTATATAATGTACAAAAATGATGATGCTAACATGCTGATGCCAAGCATAATGTTTACACTTAGCAGTGTTAGCATCCTAACAGTTGCTACTTTGGACTTATCACAGTACAGCTGAAGCAGATGGGGATATCATTAGTTGCTATGTATTTAGTCATAAATCAAAGCATTGGAGAAATTGAAATGTGTACTTTTTGATGGTGCTAAAGGAAAACTTGTGGGATAATCAAATTTATTACAATTCATCTTGAGAGGATCATGAATGTGCGTACCACATATCATGGAAAATGATCCAATAGTTATCCAAGACAATTTCACTCAAAACCACAACTGAATGTCTTTATGGTGCTTGAGGAAATGTCAGGGGATAACTTGAGTTATTATGATAAATCATCTGGGAACCATGAATGTCTGTACAAAAATTCAATAGCAATCCATCAAATCGTTGCTCTGCAGCAGTAAAAGTTGTGAAAGGTTATGGTATTATATTAAGTACGAGACAAAATCATATTTGTCAGATTTAACAGGCGCTATTGGTTGAT
The DNA here is from genome assembly GCA_024633595.2 of Lepomis macrochirus. Taxonomy (NCBI): domain Eukaryota; kingdom Metazoa; phylum Chordata; class Actinopteri; order Centrarchiformes; family Centrarchidae; genus Lepomis; species Lepomis macrochirus. Next base: position 15,981,228 of record JALXJV020000007.1, on the reverse strand, counting down.
AATATTATTTCCTAAATGATTATATTAAAAGAAAAAAAGCATTATCCCTGTGTTTCAAACTGGTCTCACTGAGGAAATGTCTCAATAAGAGATGTTTTGTAATTAATGTTAACCACTGCATGTATCTGAGCTGCACTGAAATGAAGACAGCTCATTAATAATGCAGAGTTACGCTTTACCGTCCCTTGCTGTATAGTGTGCAGTTTTCTGTGTTAAATGAGAACCGTCTAACTTTCTGTCCTCATCAACCTTTCTGATCATACTGTTCCATAGTTCCCTGCCTCCCAGAGCCAATTAATGTGGACCTGGAGAATATTTGTAGCTGCACACTCTCATACAATTTCAAACCTTCTCAGGGAATCTACTGGAAGTGTTTCTGACTCCTGTGAAATCAATAGAGCTGAGATGCCCTTTTAAGTCTTGATGGTGTATAGTGACGTGTTTTTGTTTGATCTTTATGAGTCTGTGGAGAATGGAAAAAGTGGCGACAGAAGTGAGAGGAAATTGGAGGCAGAAAAATGTTTGTTTTATCAGGTACGGTTATGTGAATACCCTCGCACAAAATAAATGAGGCTCACGTATGTTCTGTTTAGGATGTACAGTAATGAACACTCCACCATTTTTCTTCTTTGGCTAAATGACCTGTCACACGCTTAATGTAACAAGACAAACTGGCCAGTATACTGAAACTGACAAGAGTTAATTTGGTGTCACATGTTGTGTGTGTCTGTCTTTTCAACAGATAAGCGACTGGCACCAGAGCCACATGCATTCGTTTATGAATGTCATGAGATGTCAAAAATAAACATCCATGCCCAAATGAATTAGAAACAATAGAAACTTAAAATTAATCAATGGAATTTCAATTAGGGGGCGGCGAGGTGGTAGAGTGGTTAGCACTGTCGCCTCACAGCAAGAAGGTCATAGGTTCAAACCCTGGTTGCCCTGGCCTTTCTGTGTGGAGTTTGCATGTTCTCCCCGAGTCCGCGTGGGTTCTCTCAGGGTGCTCCGGCTTCCTCCCATCATCCAAAGACATGCAGGCTAGGTTAATTGGTGTTTCCCAAATTGTCCTTAGGTGTGAGTGGTTGTATGTGTGGCCCTGCGATGGACTGGCGTCCAGTGTGTACCCTGCCTTTCGCCCAATGTCAGCCCCCCCCCTGCAACCCTGTACGCAGGATAAGCGGTTGATGATGGATGGAATTTCAATTAACCATTGTTGCTATTAGGAGAACCTTGAGTTATTTTGTCAAACTATTGTCCCCAAGGTCAAGAATGAACCTTTTTGCTTAAATCAACTTTTTGTTGAGTTTATGATAGCATGTTAGCGGTTAACAGCCAAGAAGTTACCATGTAAGGTGCTTCTGTTAGTAGGCTATGAGAGTCTTAATCAATATGTATGATTTTAGTCAGATGGGATAAAATCATTGGTTTTAGAGATATCTTGCTTTGTACTGAAGTGGAAAATTAGGGTGAGTGGTGGCGCTAATAGAAAAGTCAAGGGATGACCAAAGTCATTAGGATTCTCCCTCTGGGGACATGGATGGATATCTGTAACAAATGTAATGCCATTTCAGCCATTGTAGAGGCATCTGACATCAGACAAAAGTTTTGGACTGATTGACCAAAATTGCTTTCCACAGAGCCATTCCACTAATGTGGATAAAATATAAACATCCACAGCTTTCCAAATATTAATATTTGTTTGATCTTCCAAGTTTTATGATTAGGATTTTTTTTTACATTTTGTTACTTGCTACAGACAAATGTGACAGTTTATCACGATAGAAAGACCCTTTATGTGACGTTGTGCCAACAACCCGAACATTGTGACAGATAATCATTTAGGGCTGGTCTAATACAATAATCACTCAGTCACTTGTCGAGTCCAGCCTGAATTAGACCAGCCATTGCATCCATGCTGTTGTTTAAGGATCTTGAATATTTAAACTGTCAGCCTGTGACAAGTGTGCAGCTTTGTAATTTTCCACAAGTGGTAGCATATAAGTGTGGGTAGTACCTCAGTAGAAAAACAAAACTGAACTTCTGTAAAGCTCAAACCTTTGGTCTAATAGTTGTCATCATTAAGCTGCATTAAGATGGTAGGTGTCTGTGATGGAGGCCTGCTGGTGTAGTGAATGGCCTAATGGTCGGGCAGGAAGATGTGTTGACGTCTGATCTGTTCTGTTGGAGAGAAAAATGCACCACAGTTATTTCTTTCTGCATACTCTGCCATGCTCAGATGTTTAACTGGTGTTTGGTTAACTTCTATTACTGAAGAGTTTTGTGTTGATGTTTGTGTTGTTAATTAAAAAAACCTCCTACAAATACACTATGTGCAACTGACTCCATTACACTGTGCCTACATTTGGCCTTGTGTGTGCATGTGTAAATGAATTAACTGACTTATGTTTTGAGCCTATCTGTTTATAAAACAGCCCTTTAGGAAGCTTTACGTCAGAGTTTAAAAAGCAAAAAGGCTCCTTCCTGTGCATGTAAATAAAATTACATCACAGTCTATGCTTGATAACCACGTATAATACATGAAAAATTAAGATTAACATCAGAAGTTGTAATTAAAAAGAGACCTTAATAAACATGCAAATCATTGAGCAAGTGCTTGCTTTTTAACTTACAACAAAGGTACTGGAGTGCTGCTTTTGTGTCTTACATTAATGCATTTTTGTAATATTAGAGCCTCTGGTTCATTAGTTTGAAGATGAAAAGGACTGATTCTCTTTTCAGGAGTATGGAGCAGCTTTTGAGATAACTCTATTGTACAGCCAGTCTTTGTGTGGATGTGTTTGTGTGTGTGTGTGTGTGTGTGTGTGTGTGTGTGTGTGTGTGTGTGTGTGTGGTGGATTGTCTTGCATCTGCATGAGTGCACGTCTTTCATACCATTACAATGCATTTTGTTTCTTTGTAAATGTATTTCAACCTGAAATTAACAGTGGCAGGACAAGACTAACTATGAAGTTTAAGTTAAAACAAACTTGTTTTCTTTATGTAAGTTCAAAGAATGAACTAATTGAACCTCTTTTCTGTCTTTAAGGACTGAGCCAATTTTCAGTTCTACAGAACTTTACCTTCAGAAAACAGCCGAATTTTCTCGTCTGAAATGAGGCCCTAGAAACAACTAGAAACTGAGTGATTATGTGATGGCTGATTTGTGTATTAGTCGCAATATTGATAGTGAAAAGGTTAATTTTCTAAGATTTACCATGAAAAAAAACTCATTGCTGAAATGTGGTCCATCACAGCCTTATGTCAAGTATAAAAAACTATATATCTAGTATTATCACAAGTGTACCAGATGTCAATCAAGCTATATGGCATAGTTAGTCCAAGAATGAGCTGGACAGGGCCCAATTTTTTCCAACATGAGCAAAACAGTTTCAGTCCATTGTAAACAGCATCTCTGAACCAAATAAATACTATGCAGAATTATGCAGAATTTAGAGAAATAAATTTCAGTTTGATAAAGCTGAAAACTGAGGTTGGTAAAAGCCAAAGTACTAAAACAAAAAACCTATCATGTCTTACCGAGATCTGAGCAAACTATAAGCAGAGACATGATGGGCAGGTACTCGTATACATGATAATTGCTGCAGCCTCTGCTGTTCATTCCTGCAGCGCAGCTTGAGGACAGACTTCATCACTTGTTCCATGTTCTTGGAAGCAGTGCTCTGTGGTCTGTTCCTGCCACATTGGTGGCACTGTCGGTATGTGAGCGGAAAGCTGTAAGCAGCTCCAACAATCAGACATAATGTAACACACCACCTCAAGCCTTTTTGCAGGGCATCTGCAGATAGATCAACATTTTCAGCCACAGCATACTCAGTTTGGCAGTGATCTTCACAGTGCTTTCTTGAGAGAAACCTTGAATGTTCTGCTTCAATTTAAGTTCAACAGACAATAGGTTAGAAACAGAAAATATGAACTAGAAATGTGCCTTGTCTGTGGATTGGATTCAACAGGGAACATCTAGATAGTGCAGAAGTGACACAGAAGTGAGACACAGGTGGGTGGGGGTGATGCTCTGAGCCCAGTAAACCTTGTGAGCTCCTTTGCCTTCACTAGCCATCATAAGAACATTTTGTGCCCTGGTGTAGCCTGTTTCAAGCCAGCTGGTAACCTGCGAGCTGCATGTGTCATCTGTGCTGTTGTTTGTGTGAACTGATCCTACATCAGCCTCATAGAGTTGCCTGTTCAGCATCATGGAGCTCTGCCAACAGTTAACATCTGCAGCGCTAGGAAAAACAACATACTGACTATAAAGTAGAATTTAACTTGTGATCTTAGTGGCGGATGCTAATTAGGCATGTGTGCAGGTGTGTTTACATGTGGGTGGGTGTGTGTACGTGAGTGTGTGTGTGTGTGTGTGTGTAGTAGACCCACCAACAGACATGGTGTCTTTGTGTACACAACACAGCCAAATGTGCCCCTTAAAATTAATAGCCTTTGAGATGATGTAAAATATCTATATGACTGAAAAATGCTTTAGACTATAACCATCCATTCTTGCTTGTCAGATAGAGGAGTTAAATTAACATTTTGACATGGTGTTAGGACCTCACATCACAGGAGTCACCTGCCCAGCAGCACATGTGGGGTGACTGCAATGCACTGCGTGACAGAAGTAATGACAGCGCATCTATGCAGAATTATTACAAGGAAAAATCAGCTGTCAAAAAATGTAAAATAAGGTTTGTTTCATTTTTTTCCTCACCTGTACCAATCAAGCCCTCTGTCATAGTTTCGGTCGAAAAAGTGCGGCTCTGTTCCGAGAGCGCGCACATCTGGATGTATCCGGATGAACTCCAGCACCGCCCTGGTGCCTCCTTTCTTTACACCGACTATTAACGCATTAGGCAGCTTCTTATTCCCATATTTTTGTGCAACACTCATGTTTCTCAACTTCATGTCAGCCCAGTGACTTCCAGGCGAGGCAGGGGCTTTAATGTGGTCGCGGAGATCACTTGATCCTCGCTGGGTAGCGGACTCATCCAGAGCGGACCTGAATTCCAGCGAAGCGCAATTGTCTAATTTTCCAAGAAGTTTCTTCCCTCCTGCGTTCTTGCTCGGCGGGCACCTTTTCCCTTCATAGCCCTGGTTTGTCATGATTGTGCTGCGACAAAAAAGAATACTATAGCATAAATAGGTGCAGGACAGTGACACAGTGAATATGAAGGCGAATCTGGCGCTGAATCTGTTCGTAGATGAGAGGAACCTATGTGCCATGTCTCCATGGGTTCAAAGTGCTGCATGGTTTTCCATCAGAGTCTTCCTCCTGTTTTGGTCTGCAGCCAGAGTCTGGTGATAATATAGGTTCTAAAGTCAGACAGACTGGCATATGAGGACAGGGGTGGCTTCTCGAAGGCATCAACTGCGCGTAAGTCGCATTATTTCTTTTCATAGGCTGCTGAACTGTGCGAGAAACTTGGAGCAGAATATAATTACAGCAGCTTCCAAGAGAGTCTTCCTTTAAACAAGTTTTTCTTAAGTAGTTTGAAGTGAGTCACTTGGTGAAATTACTGATGTCATGTCTTAAAACGAATCCCAGAGGGATTTGACGCCCATCGTTATCCTCCTTCCCCATGCTGTGTGAGAGAAAAGCAAAAGTCTAACCTGTCCTCAGCGCCCGAAAACTCTCACCAGCGCGATTGTTCTCGCCTCTGAGGGGATGTCGATGCTCAACCCACCTTTCCCTTTCATAATGAAGTTGTGAAGATATATGCACTTATGCTACCGGCTATAAATATTTAATCAACTCTCTGACGTCACGCACATGATCATAATTCTATATGCGTTTTGTCTTTTAAAGGCACATCCTGAATATTGTAGGTAACATATCAAATTACATTCATACATTTCATCATATTTGGAGATTTAAATATGCAATATGGCTTTGTGCCTGCAATTTATGCAGGGAATAATTTCAGCTTCATGATGTCAGAGCTGCAGTATGTGTGGTGACTGAGCTTTATAACAGTGAGTTTCAGAATGCTCAGTGTATTAATAATGTCTAAATTTAGAGGAATTCACCCAAACACCTAGGTTTTGAAAGCAGCCATCAGCCATTTTCTAATAAATGTTCTTCTGTGAGCAACACCTGTGATTTTACTTGAAACAGAATGATTCATCAAGGCTCAGCATTCTCTACATGTTGAGTGTTTTCTTTACACACACCTGGGCATTAGCAGCCTGTGAAAGTCAAGCTCAAAGTCCGTCCTCTGTGTTACTATGATGCAAGCTGGATACTGGAATGAAACGTTTTAAGCTCTTTCGATGTCAATGTTAAAGTTTGGTTCCATGTGGAGGAGCGAATAGCTCATGCAGTGTCTGGAAAAACATCAGCAACAATATTAATATCATTTTCTTCTCTGGAGACTTCTGACTTTTTCTTCTTCTTATTATTATTATTATTATTATTATTATTATTATTATTATTATTATATAACGCAGCTGCAATTGCAATTCAGTAGTATCCTAGACGGGAACAAGAGTAGAATAAACCATGTATATTCCAAACGTGGAGGTGGGCTGGTCTTACTATTTTGTCCAAATGCTTGTGCCAGCGCATTTTCCCAGCACGAAGAATAGGATGACTTAAAGGAGAACTCCGGACAAATTTTAAGTTAATGTTGATCGTTATACTTTTGTGAGTACTGTCTATAGAAAAAAAACCCGAACCAGATTGGTGCTTGCAACACGGAGCTGCTACATGCCCAGAGCTCCCACGTAGCTAAAATGGCAGTTATGTGGGCATCAACTGAGTTCCCACGGGACTTCAGTGCGAGACTACAGCTAGCCATCTGAAACACTATTTAGGTGAATTTAAACAATGGCTAAGTTGCTAAACGCATCTTGTTGTCATGTAAGGGCCCTGTTCATGTTGGACAGACATTTTAATTGCATTTTGTGTCTGTTAAGAGGCACAAAGACACTCTTTATGTAAATGCCCCCATAACTGCCGTTTTAGCTACGTGGGAGCTCTGGGCATTAGCTGTAGCAGCTCCGTGTTGCGAGCACCAATCCTGTTTGTTTTTTTTCTATAGACAGTACTCACAAAGGTATAACGATCAAGATTAACTCCTGTGTCAGTGTCTCTTTAGGTCATCTTTCTCTCTGGGATCTATATGGCTTCCTCTCAGAAAGTAATTGTGATTGCCGACTACAGAGTTTGCTTCACGTCTTAAGTGTCATATCCATTAGTGACATATCCGGAAGCATCCTTGTCAGGCATTCAGCTGAATTTGTGTCTCCATTCTGAACACCTCTGCTTCAGCACCATGTTTAGGCCAATGTACTATAGAAGGAGTAATTGGATGTGCAACATTTTGCTCTCCAGGCAGGTGGTGGTGTCTCAGTCTCTGAGCCCCATCATCCTGATGTTTCATTTGATTTAGTCCCCTTGTGTGCCTTTCTGAGGAATATGATGTTTTTGTCTCACTGTGCTTTGGGCTGTGGCAAAGTGGCAAAAGGCATTATATTGCACCAACATGTAAAGAGGCCTCTCCCTGTGCCGCATTCAGGCTTAACCTTATATATTTAGCGGTTTTCCCTCTTTTGAGATACCACAATATGTATTTGATCTTCCCAATGTGAGTGCAATTATCCAGCTCCTACACACGCTAGCATAGTCATAGTCATACTCATAGTCTTCACAATCACCTAGAGAAAGTACTGAACTTTGGCTTTTTTGCTCATAGTATGTTTTTCCTCTTGCCCTGTTGTCTTTTGATGGTTTTGGGTGCAATTTTATATTCTTCTTTCAGTTTCTGCAGCCATTTTGAGTATTTTCCTGGTGTGAGTTACATCCTTCCTAATCATTTATCCCAAAGATTAAGTCAACTGGCAAATGGGGCTTCCTACCAAAAACAAATAGTAAGTAGAGAAACCTGTTCACTTCGCTGGCTGTGCAGTTGTAAGTATGTACAACTTTATACACATAGTCACTCCAATTTCCCCTTTTTCTCCTCATCTAAAGTCCACAGCATAGATAATAAGGTGACATTTTTTCAGATGGGTTCCCTTGTGGGTGGTAGAGAGTTGTTTCTGAGTTTGCAATAGCAGTGTAATTGTGTAGTTATCTCAATGACTGGTCCTCAAATTATTTGTCTTGATCGTGGTATATTTTAGCAAGAAACCTAAATTTCAAGACAACACTTTTCTGCTGCCGTTTGCCTTATTTGTTATGGGTTGAATAGGCTTAGTGATGTTGTCAAAAATCACTAAAATACACTTATACACTCCCCTACTTTTGCTTTTTCCTTGGCTAACGGAAAGTTGGACTTTGACTCAGGACTTTGTTGTTCCCCAAGAAACCAAGGAGCCGATCTTTAATGTTGTAGTGGATTTTGGTTTCAGTTACTGCACTGCAGCTATACTTCTTTATCTTCTATCCTGTTAGCCTTCAGCTGAGATCACTTTTCCAACACATTGGACATCATTTTGGAACGGGTCACATTTTTCTGGCCTCAGCTTAATTCCCAAGGCTTGCTGATGTTTGAGAACAGACCTCACATTTTCAATATGCTGTGTGAATAGTAGACTAATGCATTGTCTACATATGAAACGCATATTTTGTCCCTGAGACATTATAGGCTGTCTCCCTTATTATGCTAGAAAGCTATGTTTGTGAGGCCAAATCAAAAGCTGTTCCATTCAGCCATAATGAGGTTATGCATACTGTGAACTACTTGGAGTTCTTGCAGATGCTATTTTGATGGTAAGCTTTGACTTGGTCCAGTATGCTGAACCAAGCGTTTCCACCAAGACCATCACATTTCTCTCTGGAATTGTCTTTTTAGTAAGCCCAACTTTAGTCAATACGCAGTCTTAGGCTTTCATCTCTTTTCCTTACACAAACCACTGCAGATGCAAATGGGGATCCAGATTTGCAGATGAAGCCTTTGTTCCACAAGTCATGGATGTGTTTCTTTGCCCCCTCATACAATGATCAAGGTTTGGCATTATATGTTTTTGCTATTGGGACATCAGTCAGCTTAATGTCCATTTTAAGGATTTTTGTCATTTAGCCAATGAAATGTTTGTGCTTGGCAGACGCACCTGATTCCTCTCTAAGCATTTGTTTAACCACCACTTGTTCACTGGTCAAGTGGTCCACATTTGGGTCCCACAGTTTGTCTTGGGGATCACTCTGAGGCTATTGCGGGGTGGAGAAACAAGTGTGAGAGTTTTCAGCTAAGTTATAACCTAGTGTTCCTCACAGTATAGTGACAGTCTGTTATCCTCTGTGTGTTCCCTGTCAGATTTTTGGCTGGCATTGTGATGTCAGGGTGCGTGGTAGTTCTCACATAGATATTCGCTTTCTGTGAGGAGCAGGACATTTTTACCAGCTGACAGGTCATTCATTTTGAATGCATAATCCAGTGAATGGTTCTCCTCTTGGGGATCTGTTTTGACAGTGCTATTAATGCACTTTATTTGTCCCCCTGGAACTGCAAACGGATGTGTTTTCTGTGTTGACAGGGTAAGTAACATTCTCATTAGTAGCTCCCTGAATTAGGTTTAGCAGCATTTCTGCCTTTCCTGACTATAGTGTTGGTGAATTTCTGAGCAGAGCTGCTGTTTCAGTGGGCTGGACATGGTCCTCCCTTTCTCTCATTATCCCCTCAATGGCATTCAACTTTTCTATGAGCCTTTATGTCCCAATTCATTAGTACTGGAACTAGTATCTCATCAGATCTTGTTGTTTTAGCTTTTGACTCATACAGACTGAGAGTAATCTCAGCCTGTCCCTGACAGTAAAATTCTGAGCTGTTGACACCTCTTCCAGCAGTTCATCACCACTTAACAGGTCACTCATGGGACTGAGTTTTGCATCATATAAGTTCATGGACTGCAATGCCTCACTCATGACAGACACCTATGCTCCTGTTTTGAGTCTTAATGCTATTCATTTTGCACCAAACAAGAAACTTTCAGCCTACTAGCTGTGCAACTTGCTTGCATTTTTTGTGAGGGTTGTATGAGTAAGAGTGTTGGTCTTACAGGCTCTGTTGGTGAATTCAGGTTCGGGCTTGAGTCTCAACCTACACCAGTGCTTTCTGTTTCTCCCCTATTCTGCACCCTTTTGCCTAGTGCGTTTCACTACCGCAGGCTCAAACTATCAGCTGCAACTCTTCTTCTGTGTGGCTTGCTGTGAAACAGACAGCTTACTCTGACACCTTCTGGTGAGTGCAATAAATGTGTAATTCTGAACAAAAGAACTAAATCCATCCATTATGTATAACCTCTTATCTGTGCAGGGTCGTGAAGGTGGGGGACATACCTATAAAGAAATATTTGACAGGTACCACACATGCTTCAATCTCCCTGTTTGCTTAAAATGAGCTTTTTTTATTTCTGAATTGAAGCAGCGAAATGATTCAGAGCAAAGTTATGTAGCACTATGCACTCACTGCTTCAAGGCAAGCAGTTCTTAAAAAAATGGGTAAAGCACAAAAGCAAAAGAATTTGGTTACGTGAATTTAGTACTTATACTCTAAATAAGCTAAAGGTGAAAAACAGAAAAGGAGGTGAAGGTAAAACCCCTATTAAATTAGAAATGCAGTGGTGGCATTGAGCTAGGCCCTTAACCCCAGTGGCGCAACTCAGTGGCCAGAATATCAGACTGTGGTTGTCCTGGGCAGCTTCCAGGTGTGAATGTATGTAAATTCAAATGTGATCAAGGCATTTCTGCAAAAGAGAGTGAAACTTTGCTGAATAAATAAAAGTTTAAAGACACTGAAAAACCTGCCTCTGTCTAACTCTTTACTATTTCAGTACATCTGTACTCAGTGCTCATAAAAGTCACATTGACATTAAAACAACAGCAGTGTCCTCCCGCATTACCAGAAAAAAAAAACCTACACTGAGATTTATTTTATGCATAGCAAAACATTCAAGGTTCGGCATCTGTTATTATTACTTTTATTGATCATTAACTTTTGTTAATTACAAATTAAAGAAAGATGAAAGCAGAAAGAAGTTTCTCACTGATTTCACTGGGGTTAAGTGAACACTTTTTAGGAGAACATTTAGATATGCTTTGTCAATATTGTCACATTATACAAGCAACATATCTGAGATTCAGTGCTGCTTAAAAAGACAACAGTCTTGGCTCCCTGGGGTTTACCGCCACACTGCTGCACCATACTCAAGGAAATAAACAATTGGCTAGAGCTTATACACTTTTTATGAAGTCATTTGTCAGGCCCCTTGAGCTGGCCACCAGACAGCATTGTTTCACCTGCAGCTCATGTTAAATGATGTCAGAAAATGTAACCAGCTCCAAAATGTTGGATGATGTACAGCCACTTCGACATAAGCAATTCCTTTAGGTCTGTTGTTCTGTTGTTCTCTCTGGTTTTAGTTCAAAGTATTAGAAATAAAAATAAACAAATAATAAAGATAATATTGGATTAGAACCATAACCCTTTAAACCTACCACTAAATGCTGGAGTGAGAAAACATGCAGAGGAATGACACAGAAATGTATTTCCTAATTACATGATTTTTGATTCTCGGTTTACCAAGCTACCAAATCTTTTTTAGTCAAATATCAAGTCCATCAAGATCAAAATAGCTGATATAAAAAACAATAAAGTTGGAGCTCCAACCATTTTACAATTTAAAGGGACTGTGAGGCAGACACTGCAAGGGAGCTCCAACTCTTTCACACTTATGCTATTTGGATGTGTCACATAGCTATGTGTGAGTGATTGGCCCTGGACTGCAAGGGCACTCGTATTTGTAGCTTGTATGAATGAACATAGACTCTAAACTGAAATTCAAGGACACACAAGGAGATGATTTTTAATATTGTGGTATTTTTTGCATTACTATTAAATCTCTTTTCATGATTCTTACAGTCCAGTTTTGAAAACCATTTGGCTTTTTGCTTTATAATCTGTCTGCATTCATGGGTGAGTGGTTCACATTTTTGCCATTTGCACAGGGGTCTCGGTCTCCCAGGCTTCCGAAGCAATAGAAGTAATTTGTAGTTAATGACTATAAATTGCCAATCAATCCTGTTAAGCGACTTGTTGCTTTCACAATAACCCGACACAGTGACTTCCCTGCTGTAAAGCTTCAACTTCTCAGTCCACACATAGAGAAACACACACCTTGCCCAGAAAAAAAAAAAACTCCCTCACCTACATAAAGTCTGCTCACATGGGCAGCAGGTACTGAAAGAGCCTTTCCAAAACACTTCCTAGAACACAGACAACTATGGCACTTGTCTGCCCTCACATCCTTCACAAAAAGAAAGATGAACTCCTTCTCTTAAAGCTCACACTCATTAGAGAAAACCTCAGGTTTTAATGATAAAAATCACTGAAATTACTTGTGCACTGCAAACCACAGGGATATGTGTAAATACCACTATATGCTTGCCATCCCCAGTTGGGAGAATTTTAAAGAACTCTGAAAAATTTGGGTATTCTGTGCAGATGTATGTAATTCCAATGAGCAATGAGTAATAGAGCAGAATATTAATAAACTCATGTTTGATGTGTGCAGGTATCCCAGAAATTGCTCCTATATTACATACTTGTGTGTGATAGTTTGTCATACGGCAAGTTTTCAGAAATATGACATTTGTAGGGCAGCATCCTGACTTTCATGCTGTGCCTTCTGTACTTTAGTTCATACAGATCCTGCATCACAGAAAACACAAACACAGTCCAATCACATGCTTAATTTTCTCAAAATACTCAGTCTTTTCAAGTTAAATTACTATTATATCAATGTAGCAATCAACATCAACACCTTCAAATAAATACTTTTTTTCTGCTGACTTGTGTTGATCACTTGCTGCTAAATGCCAATTAACCTCAAATAATATCTCTTTGCTGCTATATCAAAACTGCTAAACTGCCAGCTGTGCCCTGGCTGAAGCTCATGTTTCTAGCAGAGAATATTGTCCCCAGAGATTCAAATAATCCTTTCCTTTTAAGTTGATGTAAACCACAAAGAATCTGCAACCTTGCCAAGCTTTTGCACTGTGGCACAGCGGCGCGGCGCCCTGCGGTAATGAAACACCTTCCCTTTCTTCTTGCTGTCGTCCCATAATGCCAAGGATATCAGGAAATCTCACTTTTTCATTTAGTTCCATGCTATTCAGAGATTACAGGATCACAGTAGCAGGTATATCAGGACTTGACAGCATCAAGTTATTCCACCCACTCTATGTGGAAAACCTGACATTATACCGCTAAATTATGTGGTAAACTGTAGGCTGCAGTTTTGTAGATAAAGTTGAAAAACATGCCAGCATAAGGACAATAACTATTGTTTCTTTAAAAAATGTTTGACAGCGACGATGAGTTTCAGAATTGGTTATAAAGGAAAATCTGTCATCTTTATTTGTGGTAAACACCCACTCAGTGTTTCCTATCAGATTCCTATTTGTCTGGTGGTAAAATCGGATCGAGAGTCAACATGACTGTGTGTCTTCACAATCCTGCTTCAACCTAAAAAAAACATCCACTGGAGATAGAGTTAGTCATTATCTCAAAAATATACCACAAGGGCTGTAAAAGCTAAAAATGGTTAGCTAAAAAGAAAAATATAAAGTTAACCATGCTATGTGAGAAATAGCTGTGCTGAAAATCTTCTGTTTGTTCTCGTGGTCGATATTTAATGTATTTCTTGGTTTATTTAACAGGGACAGTGCACATTAATAAAACATTTACATGTGCCAGAGTTAGCCAATATGCTATTTTTCATCTGTAGTTCCTGGACAGATGTTAGAAAGAATATGCGATTAAAATCAAAGCTATTGAGAAAATTTATAAGCATGCAGATCAATAAGAGAGAGAGAGAGAGAATATTTAGTCAATAAAAAACATAATTCAAGACACCATTATAAATTGTCAGGTACATTTTAAAGCATGCAGACATACAAAACAATCAAATGTGGTGTATTAATGTTAATAGAAATATGGGAGAAACATTATATAGTAGAAGCACAAACATAAAAAGCACATACAACGTATAAAATACATAAGTCACTCTAGCACAATAAAAGCAAAGCCACAATAACAGACATGAGGCACATGAGGACAGACTGTACCTGTACCATCAGATTAATTAAATCATCTGCAGCACTGTGCTCTTTGACTGGACCAGTTAGGAAATTCAGGGAGAGGAACAGGGAACAAGAGACACAAAGAAACCCTGGTAGTTACAATACTGTTTTGTTTCTTTAAGAGTGCACTAATGTTTACTTTGGGAACGCACATAAGTATCTTGGATGTTTATTTTCCTCCACTGAATCCATAACATGGTGTTATACAACCACTGAACAAACCCAGTTCATCAAAATATCCACACAGGGATATAAATGTGGCCTGCTGTAAATCAATCTTTTAGTTGAGACTTGTCTTTTTCTGCCATCAGTCACTCTTACACATTTCAAGTAATTAAACTGGACCCCAGGACTGAATAAAAAGTTAGAGGGCTGTAAAAATAGAGCAGTTTCAACACCAAAGGGCCTCTTTTACTAGCTGTTATACTGTGCCATCAAATTAATTTCACAGTGACTAAATGAAGTTCATTTTCTGCATGTAGATGTTTATTAAGGACAGGGGAATTACACTGACCTGTCAACACGCTTTATGATAATTGTTTATTAAGAGTTTTACCTTCATCACTTATTTTTACACTTACTGTAATTAGCTAATGTGCAGAAGCTTTGCTTGGTAAGAGGGAGGTATGCATGAATAAAAAAGAGGTTCACAATTTTTCAATATTTACAGACGTGCATCAAAATGTTTTTTGGTTTCTGTAATCATTCCTCCTGTTTGCACTGGCTATTTACACACCCTATTGCTAGCACATGCATTGTAAATGATGAGGGCCAAAATCGACACACTTCTGTTCTGTGCAAAAATATATTCCATCTTATCTGAAGTTAATATGAAACTTCAGAAGTTTGAGTTAATCAAATCAACCTTCCAACATTTGTTTCAGAACAAAATTGGCGGAAGAATGGTAACACAAAGAGGGAATCTGGTAGTAAAAAGACCTTAACTGTGGAAGGTAATCACTTGATTTGTCTAGCTGTGACTGCTGAAGCCTCACATTAGCAACAGATACAGTTTTGAATGGACTTTTGCACAGAACGAAAGCTGTGGATTTGTTTCCACCATCACACATTACAAAACAGGAGGAATGATTACAGCGAGCAAAATCTGTTTCAATGAACAATCGGGTCCCTGACTATCTTTAAGATCTCTAAGACAAACTGTTCTTTAACATTAAAGAAAATTTGCTGATCTGCTCAAACCACTAAAGACATGTAGTTAATTTGTTTCACTTCCTCCATACTGCCTGGTTTAAAAATGCAGACTGTTTTCTCTTATGCAGTACTCTGCACTGCCTAAGGAGCATATCATGATAAGATGTTTGGTGCACTAGAAGTATTTTGTGTGGAAATGAGAAATCACTCGTCAGGCGCATGCTGAGCTTTTGCACATAAAGAGATCTTGTCTATGAAACCTGTAGCGTGATGAACTTCAGTTAAGAAAATCAGCATCAAATGTATTTTTTCCCCTCATAACTGAGTTTTGCTTGTTTTTGGATAACACTATTACTACTAATTGTTTTTTGCCTTTCTCTTAATGTTCTTATTCGTCTTCTCCCTGTTTCTGTGTTTTTGTTGCTGATCCACTGAGAAAAGACAAGAACAAAAGCCATACGCCGACTAAAGGCCATTGACCAGCAGGTTTCCTCTCTCCTCGCCAACTATGGTGTCAGCTAATTGCTGTTGACATTTTACCCCGCGTTGTTTAAATCAAAACTATTCTGATGCATTGCTTTCTTTTGTTTCTTCACAAGAAAGGGGATATGGTTTAGAAATGCCATCCTCTCCGCCATCCGCTGAGCATCTCGATATTTGACAAAATTGTCTAATTATCACACAGTTTGCTTTGACAGTACCCAGCGGTTTTCTGAATACGGCAAACATTTCTACTCCTCTTGCCAGGAGGTTAAACAAAAACACCCACAGATCTGACTGCCACCAGGTAATAAAGGCTCTTAACAGTCAGGAGGAATCCCAAATTTCTAATTAGTTAAAACTTTTGCAAAAATGTAGGAAGCACAGGAGCCTGAGTGCTGTGATCCCTCTGCACGTCATTTCTTTTGCATTATTTCTAATAATGGAATAGGCATTTGCTTCACATTTATTTCAGATAATAAGAAGCTTTGATTCTAAGCATCTATAGCGTACTTGCATTAGTAAGCTACTAAGTAAGCTACTAAGATTGAATGATTTTCAAGATAGAAATGATTGATTGCACATTGTTGCCATGTTTGTAATTTTTTCCACAGTGGTTGTCAGGCTGTTTTTACATATAACCAAGTGTATAATTAAAATAAAAAACCTCCGTCACTGATTTCCATCAACTTTAATATGATGTAGCAGCTCCCTGATGATGGACAGCCGCCATCAGAGAAGGACATGAGCACTGTTAAAAATGAAGCCATTGATTTGCTCCGAGTCCTACTGAACACAACCTCTCATTATTGATTGAGAAAAACCACATGACTCATGGTGCGTTTTATTTGGGTTTTAATGACATAGACAAAGGGTTGCTTCGCTGAGTGATTGATCACTGTGTACAGAAGGCTGCACCCCTGTTTCTGTTGCGTAAATGCAACAAGAGTCGATTGATGGCTGTGAAGTGGATTTCGATGTCCTTTCAGTGGCTCTCACATTTGCTTTCTTTGATTGCATCTCCACCGACTCTTTATTCTGGATGGCCAGCACCCTGTGAAAAGCACATAAACAGGGAGTACCTAATCCCTGCTGTTATTCTGAGGCTCAACTAGCCTGAATCCAAACAAAATGAGAACTGTCCCTCAGTGGGACGCTGTAGCACAGAACAGCCTCAGACTGGGAAATGGGAAAAAGCACTGATAATGACGCTGGACACAACAAGTAAACTTGTTGCTATTGTTTGTTTAGGAGAACATATTGTGAGCCTCCATTAAGTTCTGGTATGAGATAGTATGGATTCAATCAGTCAGTATATTAATTCAATCCAATTAATAGGTAAACTTGAACTCCTCAGTGTCAAAGCCAAGAACCAGTGTTGTCACAGAAATATCAAATTTGATTCAGCACATCTAAGTGCTGCAACTTGTGCACCTGTTGTCTCCTGTTGCTAACATCCCACATTTCAGTGTTAGTTGTCTCGTTTATGGCCTAGAGAGAGAATTAACAGTGACAAATATTGATTGGAATGTCCTGTGGTGTATTATGTCCAATGGAGATGAGAATATTTAATTTGGTGATATTCTGCTTCAAGCCAAACTGTGCAGTGTTTAATTTCCACACAGCCTGATGTGACCGCATGCACAGAATATTATGTGAAGCATTTTTAAAATCCTCCACTCTTTTTAATCAAGCAGTGTCCCAAATGAGAATACTGAGCAGGAAAAACATGAAAGAAAAAAATCACATGTGCAGTATGTTCTTTCAAAAAAACTACATAGAAACTAGGATGGACTTTCCAGGTCATGAAACACATTTCTGTATTACAAAAACCAGAAGCTAAATACAATTAGCTGTTTTCAAATGGGCCTCCATTGTTGTACATTTTAATATTGGTGTGACTTGCACTGTGAAAAGATTTTGTGTATGTCGTTTTTGAGTTGCATTCGCAGTACATTTTTTTTCATAATTTTGCTGCCATTTCTGGACAAATGATCTTTGGGGGCTTTTTTAGATTTGCTCTCATTTGATGGGTGTGTCGATGGTGAAAACCATACACCTGTAATGCCAAGTCAACGGAGCAAATTCAAATTTAACCAAATTTCTAGAAAAGCAGAAAAATAAAATGCAAATGAATGTTTTCATCCACCACTGTTGTGAAAATATTAAGAATCGGTTCAGCGACAAGCATTAGGTGGCGCTAATGTTCCCTTCGGATTCCATTAACACTACAGTGTCCCTTATAACTATTAGTGCACAATGAAGCATATTTTTCATCACTGAATAGTGAACAGTCTGGTTTGGATGTCCTTGGCTTGTTGGCTTGTTCGGTTGTCTTGCAGGTAATTGGTAGCAGGTCACTTTAATGCAACTGGGAACACATAGGTGAAATTCGATAAAAGCTTGGATTACATTCCCAGAACAAAAGACTCTCTCCATGTGCTGTGTTTTCATTTCTTGATCCTTTGCTCCTTCCCCAATATTCCCACGGGCCTGAGTACTTTTAAAAGACAGAAAAACAAAGTTGCCACTTTTTAGCAGTCTTGAACACAGCTCATGTTTTTGCCCAAACTTCAGCGGGTTTGGCAGTGTTGGAGGTGCTGGTCATGTTGACTGTTGAAGAGAAGTGAGGGGTAATTCCTAAACTGGCTGTTGATCAGAACCCGTCCACATACTCTTTCATCTAGAATGACAAAACAGAATACTTGCACCTCCATGTTCTTCTATTTCTTCTTTGGTCTTAATCTCATATGAGGTTGTTTGGATTCAGCAGCTTATGCTGTGTGGAGAACTTGGATAATCATTGTTTTTTCTCTGGTTGTGGTTCAAATACATTTGTCATTCTTGAAAAAATCTGTTGTTTTTAATAACATTCTTTGATTTTATGTCTAGTTTTGCCACAAATCATCAATTATTGGCTGTACAGCAATCTTTTTTACAGACTGGTAGGCCACCAGATTTGCGGCCTTATGTTTACAGGTTAACAGCTAGCCTACATAATGTTCCAAGAACAGATTTCAGGCAGGCATGAGTATGACGCTGTACAGTATAGGTGCCATAGTATAGTGACCATGAGTTTATGCTTAAAATGCAAAAAAGATAAAAAAATAAATGCCAAGAATTTCATCAGTAATGACTGAGATGATGGGTAGTGTACATATCTGTTCTATTCACAGATTCATTTTTTAAAGATACCTATTACAGACTCCCCTCTAGCATTCTCCTCCTTAAACAGTAATTTCTGAATTTTCCTGAGGACACTTGCAGTTCATCTGTCAAACATCTCCGTACAAGTGCTGTCAGTGCAGGAGGAAGCAGCTCTGTTTTTACTAAGTGTCCCAACTGTGAAAACAGAAGTGAGACCTCAGCTTTCAGCATCTCTTTTAGAAGGTGTTTGTGAAAAGTAACTTTGTATGTTGCGTTTATCACAGATATACACACCCAGCAATCACACAGAGAGGTAACAGTGCAGCACTCAATATGGGCTGTGCTATATTTTTCAATACAGTATTTAGGAATGTGATTTTTTTTTCTTTTCTGATGTAAGACAAGACAATATCATTCCGTCTCCGATCCGCCAGAGGTTTATGCTCTTGAAGGTGCTCCACCCAGTCACAAATAAAACAGGAGGCAAGTTAGTAACAAGTGTTTTCAGTATCAAATTATACAAAAAAGGCTGAGCCTGAAAACCAAACACTGTGTCATGAGTTTAATTCTACTTAACAGGAAAAGCCAGAACAATTTTGGTAATATCCGTCTCCTGTAAAAAGGTACAGGGATTATTTGGCATTACTTTCACAAACACCAGTGTATTAATGTGGATCCCATATGGATTGGCAGAGCACTAAACCATATCTATTATTGAAGCATGAGGGAGAATTTTTAGAGCACTCTGGATTTCTGCCGTATTCATAATTTATATCTAAATCCTTCTTGGTTCCCACTACATATTCAGATCTCATTTACTGTCACCCATGCAGACTCTTCGCCTTTATCCTCCAGGAATCTAGTCTATTAATGTTCTTATCAAGATTTGGGAGAGGATTTGAAAGGAAGGGTGCTTGGCAGTGACCATGGAAACATGCAGAACACACAGTTTTTTGACTGTCTTTGGGATCATGCTATGTTCACCATGTTATCTAGCAGAGCTCTAC
The DNA here is from genome assembly GCA_024633595.2 of Lepomis macrochirus. Classification (NCBI taxonomy): domain Eukaryota; kingdom Metazoa; phylum Chordata; class Actinopteri; order Centrarchiformes; family Centrarchidae; genus Lepomis; species Lepomis macrochirus. The sequence continues at coordinate 15,961,344 of JALXJV020000007.1, read as the reverse complement.
ATGTGTTATTACAGCTTGGTCGGATATGGCACCACATACACGCTCCACAGAGGACTTTTCGGCAGGAAGCTTTAGGAGCAGTGCATAAATAATTCATTTAAAGAAATTGATTGTTGCAAATACTGATGGAGGTGTTCAATTTTCTGCCTAGTTTGTCTTTGACAGAGGGCTGACTCCGCATCCACACTGTCCCTGTACTGCTGAGGGGAAACTCCACACACAGCCAGAGTCTGTCAGGACAAAGTGTTGCCACCATATAGAAGAATGAAAAAATGGGGGGAAAAAGGTTCAATCATTCATCACCCCTCCCTGCACCAGTGTCACAGGGGTGGGCATTCAGAATTCAAAGAACAAGGTTAAGGGATGCTAAAACTGCAGAAACAGAAAGGGATGATTCTGGTGATTTGTCATACTTTTTGCATGGTAGACAGAACTGTAAAGTGCTAAAATTTGGCACTTGGAAAGATCTTCCAGGACCACTTGTGTTTTGAGTTTGTTTTGAAAGTACTCTACTGTTATGTTGTGTTTTGTGGTTTTATAGCACCTTTTATGCTATAAAACCACAAAACACAACCAACAGGAGCAAAATGAAAAACAAAAGAAAATTCATGTCGAGCATGTTTCTTCCACCAACTTAACTGTAAAAAACTAGTTCTCTATCATTTATTATGCAAACAACAACAAGCGAGCAAATCAGCTAATTAAGATGCTATTCATTCCTTATATTACCATTTTAAATTTGTATTTTAATTTGATTCAGACTGACAAAAATCCTATTAAGGAATAAAATGTAGCTGAATGCACAACCTCCATGTCTGCCAAGTGTTAAACTGTGCAGCAGCAGACTCATACATTCTCAGATTTTAGTTTCGTTTGGTCATAAAAGCTCAGTCTGAAGCTAATGTTCATTCAAATGTCTTTGTTTTTGCAGATTTTTGTATTTTGTTGTGTTCAATGTGTCATAAGAGTTTGCTGTTGTAGGGCACATCAGTTATGTGATTGAAATATTAAACATAAGCAAATGTTATACACTAGATTTAATTATGAATTAAGGGGATACATATTTGATTTCTCCTTTTTCTTTGTAGTTTAAACATTTGGGCTCTGCTAGACAAAGAAAGCTTGGCAAACACAAGTTGCAATGCAGCTGCTCTCCCTCTCATGGCCCTCCTGAAGTGACCAGTCAGTACCACAGTCACGTCTGTCATACAGTTGCATTGTGAGATGGATTAACTCAAAAAATATTCTGTTGCATTTAGCTTGATAAACCAAAACTCCCCAGTTCAACAAAAAGCACAGTTTAGTTCCCCTGAACACAACTGTCAGGACACATCAAATCTTAAAACTCAGGCGGCAACTGAGGGTGAGTCATCCAAACAAGTACAAGTGATACAGCTATTGCCAAAAGTGTAGGAACTGAAATAACTTTTTTTTTTCTTTGCCTGTGATTTAGTTGTTTGTTATAGTGGCAGTAAATAAAGTTTTTTTAATTTTTGTTTATTTAATGGGGGTAATACACAACACACATTGTGCAGCAGGCAGTTTTAGTAATTGTAACTTAACATGTGGTGCAAAAATTACAATTTTAGCCCATGTTCCTCTGTACATTGCATCTGTATTTCAGTGGATCTGTTCATATAAAACATTGATGAAGGCATCCATTTTACATCACCCCCGATATTCCGGCATACACAGCTGCAACATAGCGCAACGTCAGCATTGGCATCACCTTTCAAGGACATCAGAAGAAGGGGAGATGGCTTGATCCCTCACCTCAAAGGCCAGTTTGTTTTGATAAACACAGGGTAGGCTTGTGACTAATGGCAAGGTTGTGTGCTATGTAACAAACAATGCTCCCACTTTAGTAAAAGCCTGCAGGGACCTTCTACATGAAGGAGACATGAGAGCTGTGCGCACGCTGTGAACTTCAGTATGTAGAGGTTAACTTGAGGATATTTATCTGTGTATGGCCTGTGGGATTCGTGCTAAGTGGAATTACCATACATGCTCTGGGGGCAATGAAATAAACGTTGCACTCACACAGCAGACAGTACGGTACTAACTGCAGTATAAAGTGCACAATAAACCTTTTATACCTGTATGAATCACTCTGATACAAAAGTACAGCTCAGTATGTTATAAATAACCTTCCATGTTGCTGTTAAAATTTCAGTGTAAAGCTTTTGTAAAATAATATTTAACAAAAAGTAATTAATGCTGTCCTCATTTAATAATTCAATTCTGAATACACATCTCAAGACGTGAGTTTATTAAATTAAACATCATTATTTTTGCATAAACTGAAGATATAAAAGCCTAAACTGTTCTTACACTGCTACTGACAGTCAGAGCTGATTCCATCAAGTAAGAGTGGAAGCATTGATGATTCTTAAAACAACATTACTATATCTTTTATAATCAATTCATTGCCATTAAATCAGTTCTAAAATCAAATGACATACAATGTGAAAACAATATGACAACATGAAAGGCATGAAAGACTGGTAATGGATCTGCAGCTCTCCTTGGTATTACAAGCTTTATAGTGAGTTTCAGCTCAGTGTTTAGCTATACAGCCCGCGACTTTACCATTTTGAGTCACTCTCATCGCTTTCATAGCGATGTTTTAGGTCACCTGTTTTAAAAAAGGTAAAGAAGCTCTAAAACCCACTGTAGAATACCTGCTTAGCCCCAAATGGCAGTCAGACACAATTAATGAGTAGACGGTTACCACAGAGGAGCGCTTGGCTAAAGATCCTGTTATTTCCCTCAGGAGGTTTTGTTGAGGCCAAAAACAGAGCTAAAAGAGTGAATATTGGACTTAGACTCTCCAAGTGGACAGAAACATGTCTCTAAATGAATGATAATGTTGCTCCTGAACTGCTGTATGTGTATGAGGCAACGCTTTGCTAACAAGTTCATCATATCAACTGAAAAAATGGTGGTATGTCATTGTTGTGTGTACATAACTTGTTTCTGCAGGCGCACAAGTGGACAAAACGTCAGTTATTGCAGGTTTAAACAAAGCAGAATGTGATTTTTCCTGCTTGAAATGATCATAAAATAAGGTCTCAATAAGCTATGTCTGCCAAACTTCTGTTGCAGTTTATACAGTCACCAAATTATTATTACAACAACCCAAACAACTGAAGTAATGCTGGCAGCTCCAAAAAAGTGTAACTTGTCCATCAAATGTCTCAAAGGATCCAACCAGTAAAAACAACAGGCCTACACATAGATTACAACCTTGGACTTAATGTAGTGCTTTGCTAATTATTAGTTTACTATAGATGAATATGATTTACATTAGCACTGTCACTTTTGGAGCACATAATGCAATCATGCAGTTGTTTTCTCCTTAATGGGAAAGTGAAGGTCAGGCGAATGAAGTTCTATATACCCTCAAACTAAGCACACTTGATGTCCTAATACACAGACAGAAATACAGTTCTCCATTCCCCATCTTAGTCAAGCTGAACACTTCCTATTAGAAGAAGATGACAACTAAGAGGCTCCAAGATGATGGAGCTGACACATTCAGAGAGTGCAGACGGTGATGTCCTGGTACTGAAGCTTGAATTTTTGCCACACTATCAGTGTAAGACTGCTTTTGAAGTGAGTTGAAAGAACTTAAATCCAAAGATGACTGGGTGCAATTCCTCGTCTGTGACCAAACTGTGAGTGAACGTGGGTACACAGTAAACCTAATGAGGACGTTCACTTTTCTTCCAAAAGAGCCGTCAGACAGACAATGATTTGTTTTCATCATACTTGCATAGATTGAATATTATTAAACGACAAGGGTTGATCTAAACTGCAAGTCTGAGTGATAAAAAGAGAAGCGGAAGTATTATTTTTTAAATCTTTAAATAATAATTAGTTGGTTTCTTTTCACACAGTTTTGGGTAACTTCACCTGGATCTGTAACCACCAACTGAGGATTAATTGCATCACATGCACATGCGACAACCAAAATGTGAGAAAAAAGAGCATTATTAGATTTTCATACAATACATATTTATTCTTTCTTTTTTCAATATAGACAATATTAACTTTTAATTGATCTGTAGTGTTTGAGTGGAAGGTAAATATGAATTTTCAAATTTCTGTGTGACTTAATCTGTTTTTATCAACAGCCGAGGGGAGAGAAGCAATGTGAAACATCACTTTTCAAGCAGGATATACAAAGGTTCACGTGTGCAGGATTTATGTGTTGAAATGATGGCAATCCAGTCCATCATTGAATACAGATGAAAACAGATGGGGCTGTCAAGTTCCGAGTGAACAAAAGAGCAATACTGTAACAATGCTCATGGCCTGAGGAGACAAAAAGCTAATCATACACCTATTAGGCCTATAATGAGGAAATAAAAGTTGGCCCGCTTTTTATTAAATCACATCGCCTTGCTATTTTTGTGTTTTTCTGCATAAGCTATATTTGTACATTGTCATTCAAGCAGTTCATTATTTTTCACATTCAGAGCAGATTTGAGTTCCTACACAATCCTTCCACCTTCTGTTCTTCTTTGCTTTATGAGTGACTTTTATCTTACATCTGTGACCTCTTTATGTGATCTCTATTCTTGCAAAAGAGTTGTTCATGGTTACAGGTGTTTACTGGAGTGTAGGAAGGCCAAACAGTATGTGTTTAAATATATGTGTGTGGTTTCAGCAAACAAAGCCTTTGGGGTTACAGACATTCGAATTGCCAAATTAACCTTATAGTTAACCTTATACTGCATTATTTACTTTTTTTGCTGAATGTAACATGACATAAACAAACATTTTCACATCCTGAAATAGGAAGGCAAAAACTGACAAACAAAAACTGTTCCTAGACTGCTCAGTTTTGTAGCTGACAACACTGTCAAATTAAAGCTGTAACATCCAAAACAATGACTAGAGCATTTGATGTCCAAAAAAATTGACAACTCAGACTTCAGTGTCTCAAATATTTAATTTTCCCAAACAATATTTCTTTCAGGTTACTGACATGCTGCTTTGTACTGCAGGTTGTAGAGAACGAGAGAAGATGGAGGGCAAAGGAGCAAAGAAGAAGTTTGGGAGGCAGAGTGCAGGAGCAGAACCGCAGACAGCTGAGAGTCAGTAGAGCTAATGTGGGGTCTGAGTGTGTAACCTCACTCAGTGCGCTTCTGATTAAAGAATGATTTATAGGCCTGCAGGAGAGCCCGCTCAGCAATCCGTCTCCTCAATGAGGTTTTTTTCCCCTTCGAGGGTTTTGGTAAATCAAGCCATCTTGGAGAGGATCTCGGGTGGACAATGTCAATGTGTTACTGAGAGAGCGCCATTAAATGCTGTAATCATGAAAGCATGGAGGGGGGTTCACAGGTGCATACAGACACTTATTTGTCACATACGGTGTCGGTCCTGACTCATTCAGGGGAATAAATCAGCGTATAGAGACATTTAAGCATCTTTCATTCCCACACACTGATCATCAGACTAATCTTAGTCCCTCTGCTTTAGTGTTCATTTGCATGTGAAGAATATGAGATTATGAGTGTGTTTGGAATATAATATTTCTTTCTCCTTCCTCTTTATTCACGAAATAATGTTGAGTTTATACAGTGTTAAATGCACAACTTGTGAGAGGTAGGTGTACACTGCAAAAATACTCCATCTCCATACTGCATTACTGAGACCAGACCTGAGCTTGTGTCAGCACACTAACATCCTCATAACGACAATGTTTACATAGTAAAATTAGGTAGGTTTAACAGTTACTGTCTTCTCCATCTTTGTTTAGCATGCTAACATTTGATAATTATCACTAAAGAAAGAATAAAGTTAAGGATAATGGACTTGGTGACAAACTAAAGTATTGGACAAGTTGAAATTTTGATAAAAATTAGGACGTTCAAAGTAATTATGATTCATCTTGAGGGGAACATCAATGTTGGTACCAAACTGCATGGCAATCAATACAATTGCTGTTGAGACATTTAACTAAAAACAAACATGTAAACTTAAGGAAGCTGATGATTGGAAAGTCAGCGCCAGTCACCAAAGTTGCTGGATTCATCCTCTGGGAACCATGAATGTCAGTACAAAATTTCATGGCAATCCAACCCAATTGTGGCGATTTTTCAGTGTGGACCGAACCACTGACAGACATGCTGCTGCTAGCAAGGTTTCAAATCTGAAAGAATTGCCAGTGAACGGCCAGCGTGGTGAGGATTGTTTCAACCTGTTTTCAAGAACATGATCTCCTTTTTTCAAACATTTTGTAGAAATGAATGTAAGTATATTGACAGAAGAATAATTTGGGTGCACTACAATGATGTAAAATGACACTTGATATAATTTGATTTGTATGGGAAACAAGTTGAATCTCTTTGATTGTACATTTTTTAGACAATAAGACTTCAATATAATACACAAAATTTCTTCACAAGATGGAAATTTCACTTCTAGTCTGCACAACAGCAGAACAATGGCAACACTTGAGAAGCCACTTCAGAGCGCCCTGACACGCCCATCAATCCTTAACAAATACTCCACAGACTGAATCCTATCTATCAAATGATGCAATTTGTCCAAAGTATGCTGCATGACACTGTGGTCTTGATCACAAGTGCAACAGTTATTGGAACAATTTATAGCCTTTAATTTCCATATTATAAGTGTACAGTACGTTTGAATTTGGTTCACAATATGAAATTTCAGGTACTTCATAATATATGCTTTAGTTTGTATTCCATGACCTTTTTATTAACGAAAGCACACAACCGCTCCGTGTGATGTTTCCCAATTATCTCTTCCTGTTTACCCAATTATATTAATTAGAATGTACTATATTTACATAACCCAGAACAAATAAGCCATTGAGCTAAATCTATTATTAAGCTTCTGTGAAAATAATTACTCCATACTGTTGCCATTGTTATAATGTAGCTACACTCAGGAACAAACTGTCACAGACAAGCCTGCTTATTGACATAAAAAACAGTGCTTGGTTTCATGTTTTTAATATTAAGTAGATAAATAAAATGAAAGCATGACTTATCAATGATGGAAGATTTATTATCTTTTACAAAAATAAAAGCACCAATACAACTATGTAAAAGTACTACATTACAAATAAAAGTCCTGCCTTTAAAATCCTCAGTAAGAGCACTACTAAGTATTAGCATCTGAATGTACTTAAAAAAAAGATAAAAGTTACTGTAGAAAAATTAAATATTTTACTGTCGAGGTGGAGATTTTGAAACATTTTATATAATGTTAGGTAGTTCAGTCCAGTGGTTGTCAACCTAAAGTTTTGTCTTTCACAAACATCACAGAAACCTTTACAGCATCAGTACAGAACTGTATGTCCTTTAATAAAAAAAAACATAGACATTCCAATGTGACAAAGTCTTTAATCCACTCAAGAACAATGTAAACAAAGCCAGCACAGGGTGTACAAGATGTTTCCGCTGTGTGCTTCACTCTATATTTTCAGATTTGGCCTTTAACAATGTAGCCCACGTACAAAGCTAACCTGCCTGAATAACAGTGATTAAATTGGGCAGACAGCTTGCTCATCATTATGGCACAAGGAGAGGGCAGTCAGAGAATGCTTGAAGGTTCTTAACACTCACAGAACACAATATTTCTCTCTGCTGATTAGCTTATATAAAGCAGAAGAGCACGGGTCATGGTTATTCCTGAAGATGACAGAGGCAACATGTTGGAATTGTGCTGGCTCTATAAATGTCGGGCTAAGCACAGTCATTTGATGGTTTTAGCTCCATTTCCCCTGTTGCATGTTCCAGGTGAAGTGAATTCCAGCTTCAGCTAAAAACATGCTATCCTTGACTGTTATGCAGAATAAAGAGCAGCCTTGGCAAAGACACAAAGGCACCTCTTAGAATGCTAAAGGGAAGAAAAAACAAGGTACACTACATCTGCGTTGCAGTGGCTCATTCTGCGAGTCACATCACAGCATTGTGTCTGTGTGATTAACCAGGTAGTCCATCTTGCATGGATATGACAGACCTGCAAACATTATGTCTTGAATATGTAATAGATTTTCTGGAGCAAGTGTGTGTACCTCCTTGCAACAGAGCTATCTCCCTGGAAAAAGTGCCAATTATAATATTAAAGCTGTCTCTACCAGTGACCTTTTTGCATTTACTCTGTATGCTATTACACTCAATCAAGAAAGGTCAGGGTTGGACGTGGGTCCCATGCAAAACTATTTTTTTTTTAATCTTGTGTTTGTACAATTGGATTTCATAACTCCAGTGGACAAACACATGGAATGTCATCCATATGACTTTGCATTAGATTTGATGTTTGGAAAAACTGACTTGAATAATTGCATATATTGTATGTAGTATGTTGGAGTGGAAATAAAATGAGAATGACTATCATGTTTGGTAGACTGTGACAGATAGTAGTTATTTTGGATTTATTTATTTACTTACTTTTACAGGAAAAGTTTGGCATTTATTTTTGAATGGCCATTTTTCATCAAATCTGTAAGATATGAATAGGCTTTTAATATAAATAACAACCATTTCATCTTTTTAAAGTGTTGTTATTGTTCCACACAGTGGTACAGAAAAGTATTATTAAAGTTTGATATTACTTTGCTATTAAAAGAACAAATTAAATATTTCAATCATACTAAAATCTCTTAAAAATATACTTACTCTCATTAAATTGTACTATTTTTGTTATGTCACTTTTAAATCAGTAAATCTATTTTTTTACAGTACATTTTCTGTCCTACCTGTCATTTATACACTAATGATTATGGTTTTCCTTTGAAGCACACTGACTGACTGAAGCTCTCCAACAGATTGCTCCTGCTTTGCATAGTCATATCAGTGTTTGAGAAGGGAGCCACTTGGTGGGCAAACTCTGAATTTCTCTCTGAATGTTTATGTCAATTTAAATGCACAGCACTGCAAATGGGCCACACTTCTCATCCTCTTGTCTTTATAATGACTGTCAGATAATAGAAAAAAATTCACAGACAAAATATATTGGTATTATATATTTATATTATAGTATTCCAGGAAAAAATCACCTTATTTTGATGTTCCCACTGCACAACCATCCAATATCTTGGGTGATTTTGGACTGATTTTTGGTTGTGTTTTTTGTGTAAATCATGAATGTGAACCCTTCAAATGATGTGTTTCTACCAGCAGAAACTGGCCCACTCAAACATTTTCTGGGCACTGCCGGGATTTCCGGATTGGAAAAAAACAACGAGGTCAATTTTTCCAAATCTTGCTACTGTGGTAAACTCATAAAATATAGTACTGATTGGCCATTTGCATCGACCGAAGTGACTAGATATAGAACAGGCCAATATTACATCCTATTTTAGGTAGTGTGTGTGGTGCATAATTCAAAGCTTATAGACAACAAATTACATTTTTTGAAGTCATTGTCTTCCTGACGTGACTTGACAGTAACATTAAAGCAAGGATTCCTGGCAGAAAACTCATGTTAAATGTCAGAACTTCTGAGCAGAACAAGAGCACACCATGACTTTTCAAAAGGGCCCTCAGTTTTTACTTTCCACTGCCCTGTATGGGAATCAATGTTATCGATCACAATTTATATATATGTGTCACATATAATAATAAATATGAAGATTCATCTGGTGTCACAGACAACAATAAACATATCTTTGCATATATTTCTGTGTACATTGGCATAAACAGCAGTTTATGTTCTTTAACATTGGTGGACATGTGAAAGAACAGGTCATCTGGCTTAGTTAAACTGTCACTCACTGTACCTCATTAACCGAAAATTTATTTTCAAACTTACCTGTGGATGTGCATTTAGTGTTGTTTATTGAAGTCCGGCCAGGGAGACATGGTACCAGCGACAGCATGCAGTGCCAAACCACGTCTGAAGGATGTATCCTCCCATGAAGTGTTTCTTCTTTTAAAACCTACAGAGATTCACTATGAATCCAAATCAGGGTATTGTATCATTCAAGCTCAGGAATTAATCATAACATGACCCAGGGAAACCTGCGTGATGTTACACTTAATGAATGAAACATTCCTTCCCAAAATCAGCTCCACACACTTTTGGCGCAAATACTGGTTAAAAGATAAGTTTAGAGGGTGGCATGATACTGTAGCTCACTGATTAATATTATTTCATGACACTAAGAAGTCTGAATTTGATTCCTGGCTTAGGGATTGAACTTACTTTTCATTTACTTCAATGTCATCACAGAGTTTGTTGCCTGCAGTGCTAGTGAATAAATATTCCAGTAAAAAAATAGTTTGAGCTCAACCCCTCTATTTGTCACTTGCAGCTATGTTATATTTCTCTCTTTTGAGAATATATTTTATGGTAAGTGCAACACTCTGTTAGCAGGGCATTCACTTACTGAGAAACTGTTAAATGTTGATTCATCATTTCCTGTGGGTGGAGAGCTGTCCACTGCCAAACATGGAATTTAATTTGAATAAAAAGGATGAAACTATTGGTCTCAGTGGGAAGAGAGACATTCTGCATTGCAGTGATATTTTGTCAGTTAGGCCGCTAACACACAATTATGTTTTAAAAATCGTTTGATGGTATGTCAAATAGAGATTTTCTTGAATTATAAACAGGAAACAAAGCAAATTCTTGAGAGGCTATTGAATCAGAGAGGTGTGGTTTATCTGATATTACATAAAATTAACTAAACAAAGTTTAAACTAAACCAAATAAAATTAAACGCAAAGTAAGTGAAAAAAGGTTGATATATTTTGAAAATTACAATATTAATGAGCAATGAATCCTAAAAAACTGATGGTGGATGAGGGGTCAAGAAACATTATCTTTCCAAAAAAATTCTTAAAAAAATAAAAATTCTTAGTTTTATTTTTATTTCTCTCTTGAGAAAGAGTAAGTCTTTTTTAACCAATTAACCATATTATTTTTGTCAGTTTTGTATACTTTTGATCACTTTCTTTCCTTTGTTGATAAAGGAGTAATTTACTATGTATTTCCTTCCAGTGTGAATTCATAACAATATAATAAAAATGTGTTCATAATAACATAATAACTGTTTTACTTACTTTTTAACCAGTTGCTCTACATGGAACATGTTTGAACATGTTTACCAAAATAATGTGCTTGTACATTTCTATGTATTTCTAGAAAGTTTGTATACTTCATATACAAAACCCCTCACAAAATATATACAGTATGTTTGGAAAGTCTTTACAATCAAATATAAATGCAAAAATAAATTTAACTGAATTCTATTGTAATTAAAAAATGTAATTCTAATTGTTTTTTAATTATTGAAATATGTAAACTATGAAAAATATTTGACTAAATTTTGCCACATATCTCTCGATCTGCAACAAGCAACACTGCATTCAAACACACACATACACATGTTTTATTTTTATATGTGTGGTTTGGCTGCATTTATTTTTGTTTGTATAGAAGTTCTTCACACACACTCTGACACATACATGACACTCACAGCTAAACAATGGGCCATGCAGAGTGACACTCAAGAATGCCATTAAATAAGAAAGCCATCCCTGATTAGCTGAACTATGCACATAAACATGCCCTTTGAGGAACTTTCTGAACCATTCACAGTGTTTCTATAATCTAATACTGGAGCATTTTCATAGCCATGAATCCCATCAAACTGTTAATTACATTACTTTCAGGCTACCTCTGTTCATTTGGAGAATTGAAAAAAGCAATGGGAAAAAAATATGCCTCAAAATGTGATTCACACATTGTGCCTTGAATCTTAAATACTGCCAAACAACATTTCACACGTTAATGGAAGGTTCACGTATACTAAGTGGTCTATTGTTAGAAACGTGGGTGAGAAGCTGGAAGTCAAAGCTCAGTTGTCCTTTTGATGATTTCAATGACATCTGCAGGGGTTTATTCAAGTCTAATCAATCCTCCGATCAGCGCAAGCTGAGCTCAGAATAACCCCTGCAAACACATTCCAGGCCCTCACATTCCTTCATACAGTAGCAAACATAATTAAATACTCAATGAGACCTCTCCAAACATCTTGTATTAGCCTGCTGTTTACTTTAGTGTACTATAACTTTGTGAGATCCTTGCATAGTGAAGGAGTACTTCACGCCACAACTATGCTATGCAAACAACAGTGCAATAAGGTTCGGTGTGTAATATTTATGATTATTTATTGACAGAAATGCAATATAAGATCCACAATTATGTTTTCAGTGGTGTATAAAGCCCTTACATAATGAAACATTACGTTTTTATTTCCTGAGAATGAGCCATTTCTAGCTACATAACCATGGGTCTCCCTTACATGGAGGTCGCCATGTTGCGTCACCATGTTTGTATACTAGCCAAAAAAGGAAAAACGGTGCTACAGAGCACGTTTCATCAGTAGGTTTTTCTTCTTCTTGTATAGTTCTGACCGATGCGGTACAAATGTTTCAGTGACGAAGTTGCCTGTTTTCTGCTGGACAGAAAATGAAGTTAGTCCAACTTTAGTAACGCAAATGAAAACTCTTATTTGATAACTTTAGATAGAAGATGGCCATAATCACCAAGAGAAGTAATGTGTTTCCCATGTCAATTCGAACCCACAACCTTCTTGCTGTGAGGCAACAGTGCTAACCACCACACCACTGTGCCACCCAAGTTTGTTGCAATTCTTTGCAATTCGCAATCCTCACCACTTCATGTCACTAAAACTTACACACTTAACCTTTAACATATATCTATAACATAGATTAGTCATTTGTTTTAATTATCTGAATTTTATCTCTTTTCTGGTTATCTGTAGTGAGGCTATAGCTGAAATTATAGCTGAATACATACAAATACCTATTAGAAAATAAAACCTTCTATCGTGACATATGTACAGTGTGCAGTTTGCATTAAAGACAAACTGAGATAAGTATAAATGTTAAACATAATTATAATATATGTCATTAGAGATGATAATTATGTCAGGGTCTTGCTCAATAGCACTTCAGTGGGGAAGATGTTTGCCGGGGCTTGAACACAGCGAAGGACGCATTTCTGTTCCCAAAAAAAAACTTTGGATCCCAAAGGAAAATGCATAAAAGACTTAACATCAACCATGCTTTGAACCGCTAGACATTTGAAATTATGGGATGGGACATAGCTTAATGGAGTGTTTGAAAGATTTTAATGAGCTACTATACAACACACTTCATCAACGCAGTTATTGCAAACAGATACATTGGTGAATATTAGAATGTGCAGCAAAGAAAGTACTGTAAAACAACCACAAATACTGTGTGTGTGTGTGTGTGTGTGAGGGGGGTGTATGCAGTCAGGACTTTTCCTCTGTTGCTGATGTTGATGTAGTGCCACCCATAGACAGGTCAATATATTACATCTCCATCCTCAGTGTGAGTGGATATTTTAAATATTTATATTATGTGGTAGCAGAAAATTGATTTTACCTAAATGCATTCTGATACATTTTGTGTACTTATATTCATTTTACTCCACTATGCTTACATGTGCTCTAGGGTTATGTATGCAATTACATGATTTATTTCACGTTGTTAATATGTATGGTTTAGAAAAGCAAATGTTGGCAGAATCTTTCAAAATTGTGTTAAATTGTTTTTGGCAGACGATTATGCCATCGTTACGATGTCACTTCATGGGTGATTCATGGATTTGACCCACAGCGGAGTTCATAACATTTGCACATGTTGTTCTTATGTGTTCTCTTAATCTGATTTCATGCAAGTTGCAGAGGAGTGATTTATTGTTCGCTCTAGCTTGTTTGCATAAGCATAAGAAAATAAATGGTAAACTGAGTACCACACTATTTAGATTGTTTTGTTTTTTTGAAATGTTGCTATCCCTGTTGTTGAGTGCCTTATTGCACTTATGATATGCAACACACATATGCAATAAAATCTAGCAGTTTTTTGGCAGCAGTTCTGAAAGAAAAAATATTCTCACCCATCGTTCAGTGGCCGGCGATGTTCCAAATATTCAGTAATTATTAGTTAGTCATACCTGTAGAATACTAGAGAATTCAATGTAAAGTAAAAGGTCCTGCCATGTACAGATTCATGCACCAGTGACCTGACACACAATGTTTAGTCAGAGGATTATTTGTTTAACATGTACTCTTATACCTAAATAAATGTCCACCAGGCAGTATAGTTTCCTAAAAACATACATATTTATAGTCAATTGTCTGAACTCCCCCCATAGTGGCAGTGGATTGATCTGTTCCTGCAGTAATAGGGGTAGCATTCACTGTCAGACTGCAGCCTGTCTGTGGGTTCCACCACATTGGTTTTGCTTGATGGTAGATGTCAGCGAGACCATAGAACAAAATAGTTTTGAATGAATGCTGGCAAATTGAATTCCTTCCCCATTTGTTGGATGCCACTGTAAATGGATGCTTATTGACAACCGTACTGTGGAGGCCAAGATGACCAACCCTCAACATTACAGATCAATAACATTAACTGAGATGTCCCTGCAACAAGTCTATGTGAATAAACAATAGCAGAAAACAGCAAATATAAAAAAAGGACATTGAGTTTTTTTAAAATTTATTTTTATTTTTTCAGTGAGTTACAGGGTGCTCTTCCATATGGACCACTGACCAGTAGTGGTTCTCTCACCTTGTTTAATAAATACCCTTATTTAACCTATTTGTCTTTGTCATCTCAGCGACATTGTCCATCGATCAATAACCATGGAGAAAAGTAGTCAACATGAATAATGTGCTAAATTAGGATTTTTAGCAGTTATTGATTATGTATTTGCCTCTGCCCTTGAACACTCTCACAGTACTTAACTGGTTTATATGCAAAGATAGCTTTATGTCCTTTTATCACAACAGGAGAAATGTACAGTATAGGTCAGGCTCTTCCCTGTTCCATCTATTTTCGGTATTGCAGATTGCGTGCGTCTTCACAGTGAGGCATCTTTAAGCGCTGCCCTTTAAAAATGGGGAGGCGAGTAAAGCATACAAAGCTGCTGTGATTATCTCCATCCTTTACCCTGGTGGTGGATTTTTAACAGTGTGCCAAAGAGAAGGGCCTGATCAGCCCAGAACATTTTGTAGAAAACTGGCTTTGCAGCATTCATGGCATGAAGCTCTGGCAAAATGTGGCCAGAGACATGCAGTCAGAAATTATGTCTCTGTCTCTCAGGGTAAACAAGCCAGCACACATTCATTAAAGAGCTCTCGGCTGGACCTCAAATGTGTATTGACCAGCTGGGGACAAATGGGAACCATTTCCCTCTATGAATTGGAGCCATTTGTTACAGTTTAAGATTGATTCTTTGTCATGGCAACCAGTGTATGGTCATGAAATAAGAAATTGTATTATCTCAACTGAAAATGATTTAAAAAAAGGAAAAGGGTTGCATTTTGACAGAGTGAATGGCCTCATCAAGATGATACCCAGAATACATAAAGGTATTTCTGTGTTCCATAAAGTGACTAAATTTTGACATTATCGCTCAATGCATTTCCCAAAAACTGCATATTTTTAGAAGACTCAATAACAGCATACAACACAGTTTGCTGAATCAGATCTATTCTTCTATTACACTGACCAGTTTGGATCAATATCTCACCAATGCAATACTGCGCTAACTTTACCCATTGCCAATGGATTGTTGTTGGATGTTTTAAACAGAGCATTAGTGTTGTTGTTTTAATAAACTACTGTTAAAATATGGATATTTTGACCCTACGTTAGACACAACATGCTTAAGGTTTATATTGAAACTTTAACAAATCTATTGTTGACAGCAAAAGATACATATTATTCACAATCAATAACAAACAGTGAGTGTCAGTTTAAAAAGAGCTACTCACTTGTAACAGTTCACAACATACCAAATTTTAGTTAGGGTAAATTACCCAACAATAAATTTATTAATACAATATATAAAATATGAAGAAATAACACCAACAAGCCATTGTCTGAGGAGGTTTTCTACCCATGTGCAGAAATAGCAGAAATGCCCAAAAAAGAAAAAAAGAATAAGGGTTTGGAACTGATACCTGATGTATAAAGCACATTAATCCGAATTTCTGCTGAAAAAAGCACATTTCAATGTGACAGAGACCTTGGTGTCAGATGAAAATAGTTCATATCACAATATTCATACATGGATGCATTAATAGAACCTACTGAAGCTATAAATACATAAATATGCATATGGTGTTTGATGTTTTCAGGGAAGCTGTGACAAAAAACAGATGTTCTCAGCCCAATTGCCATCTTACTGGAACAGACCAAATACAAGAAGGCGGAATCCATGTTAAATTTTAGTAATAACGGTGAGTGCTTTTTTTAGAGGGGATGCGTGGGATGCAGTGAACACCCCGTTTCCCCAGCATTTCCAAAACCTGTGCAAGCCATCAGGAGAGGATACTGGTGAAGAGGTGTTACTGTATTTCTGACAAGATGCCAAAACCTAATCCCTGCAAAGCACAGGTCTAAATATAAACAACCTTTCCTCTGACAGTTGTTTTTCCTTTTGCAGCAACATTTTATTTGATGTTAATGTGACTGGAATTTAGTGTTGGAGGGAGCATTGTCTGTAAAAAAACATGAACAAACTGGACAGGGTTGTTAAACTGGGTGGCAAGATAACAAAATGTGCAGGGCGCCCCAGTAGCTCACCCGGTAGAGCATGTACCAATAAGGCTGAGCAGCTCAGGTTTGATTCCAATCCACGGCTCTTTGCTGCATGCCATTCCGTTTCCTGTCTCTTTCTGCAACTGTCACTATCAAATAAAGGCAGAAAAAAAGATAACCACTGTGCAATATTACTTACATGACAGACCAGTACACCATGTATTTGGCCCAGAAGATCACAGCAGATCAACTGCAACTAAACATACACTTACATCTTCAGGGCAAGGGTAGATCATGCTCAAGATGCAGACTAAAAGAGGCATCTCATCCTTTGTCCCACACAGCATTCAACCTCTGAACAAGCCCTGATCACATGGTCTGAAATCACACTTACTTGAACTTTTACTTCCATTTTCTGTTTCCCAAAATGATGTATTTTATGATACGTTTATGTTTTTATGTTATGTTATAAATTAATTAAATTGTGAAGCCTGACACATGAAATAATAATTAATAATTTTTTTTTTAAATTGAGGTGTAAATTGATCCTGAAATTGAACTCCACTAGAGGGCAGTTAACATGCACCATACTGTACAGGTTTGTCAGGTTATTATTGATCTTGTTGATGATGCAGAGGTCTCAGAAACTTACATATAAAATATGATAAATGATTACATTACAGTACGATTCAAATTTCTGCAGTAGAAATAGTTTTATCTTCCGATTCATACTCTGTTATGTTCTAGTGTGGCACACAACTGAAACTAAGGGATACATTTTGGGGCCCCTAGGGACTCGGAACTGAGGCGAGCTCAGCTGGAGCCATAAATGCAACGTGTGCAACGGTCCCCTCCTTCAATACCCCAGACAGAGTAATCCAACAAAGCAACACTGACACGGAATCAGTATTACATTTAACTCTGGTTTGAGAAGCCATTACCTTGGCAGAGACTAGACAGCTTTATTTAATCTACAAGCTGCCAGCTCTGTCCCCTTCCCAGCCTGGCACAGCAGGTGCTTGTTCATTCAATCTGTAGGAGCTGGCATGAGTCGGGGAATTTGATTATATCTGGAGGCCTGAAAAACCTGGCTAGGAGCAAAGTTCAAACTGATGCCTATCTGCACAAGTACTGTGTAATCAGTGTTTTGGTTCTCTGATATACTGCATAAATTATACTGTTTGTGCAGAAATTTGTGTTAAAAGACACACTCACAATTCTTTATTGTATTTTTTCCTTTTTCTTTCTTTATCCCCTCTGCGCCTCCTCTACCTAACAAGAAACGCAGAAAACAGATATATGCAGGTCATCCTAGTGTTGACAGGCCTCCACATCCAACGAATAACATAGATTGTTATCATTGCAATCCACCAGTCACATACAAATGTTCACCTTGAAGATACATGTGGCATTTTGCTTTTCAGACTTAAACAGGTGTAAAATGTGAATATGTCAGAAACCATGTATGGCAGGTCAGAGGTCAGTGAGCTGTGTGTGCAGTCTGGGATTGGGGGATAAGGGAACACAACCAGGCTAGAGGGCTTAAATCCCAACAAAAAGAGGTGCCAGAAATGTGGTATTGGAGTCAGATAGTGAGCTGCACTACAGATTAGATGGGATTGTGGTCATGCTGACCTGCTCTTTCAACCCAAACGTGTACACATACAAAGATTAAATCCACACAGGCTTACATGCCATACAGAACATGGGTTATTTCACTGATTTTAAGCGATAGTCAAAGGCACACAGCTATTAAATATTTTAATGACCCTTAATCCTCTTGAAAAATATTCTGTCCTATTTGTTTTCTGAACTCATTCATATTCAAAGCACAACCAGGTTAAGGGTTTTACTATTGTATTAACAACATCAAGCTGAGGCATCAAGGTCACTTAATAGTCGGCATTTTAAGTGGGAGATTTGGCAATAAGCAGAAAATTTGCTCATTAGTTAGCGAGTTAGTGTTCCATTTAGACACACACACACACACACACACACACACACACACACACACACACACACACACACACACACACACACACACACACACACAGACAAATACAATGCATATTTTTAGATATGTTTGATTTTATACAGGCAGATATTCTGATTCATGTGTCCTCACAGCATTGCCAATGTGGTCGCATTTCTGTGATAGACAGAATATAAATTGAAAATTTATATTGTCTTCTACTTTAGATCCTGATTTGTGACAAGAGACGTTTGTGACTCTTGGAAGAAAAAAAAGACGAGAATGTGCTAGTGTCATTTGCCGTGCAAGTTTTTGAATTTTTCCCTCTGACTAAACATCTTTAGTCACCGCTGCTCACCATTTGTTCTGGGATTTTAGCATGTATAAGGCAACAAAGTGGATACCCAATGAGTTGCCCGTCTTATACCATTACAGGTCATGTCTCTTCTCATTCTGTTCACACTACAACACATTACACCAGCCTGACACAGTAAATAGACATAATAAGGGCTGTTTGTTTTTCAGCGTCCTCTTCTAGACAAAGTCACGGCTGTTAAATGTTTGTTGTAGCTATATAAGGTATTTCTCTGCCTGAGGTCTGCTTAGTTTGGGCTGTAATTACTCTGTTCTATATTTCATGCTTGTTGGTTCTGCATACAATAGACGCTGATCACTGAGCCACTGCACATTTCCTTGAGCTGTAATTGAATAGTGAACAGGAGAAGCAGAGAGCCGGCTGTGACAGTAACGCACTGCAGATGGCAGTAGCTGAACAGGCATACGCAAGTGATCTGTGTTCTGCTTTTTTGTCTCGAATGTTAACTCCTCCACAGGTGACAGATGAGAACATAGAGCTTCCCCAACAGTGCAGTAGTACTTTTAATCTAGTTCAGATTTATGATGTCAACAGAGGGAAAATTCTCCCTTGCTTCTTGTCTGAGATGAAATGGAATGTGTGCACAGACATTAAATAAAGAGGAGGGTGTTTTGGTGGGTGATATAAAAAAGAGGGTTTTGCCTCATATTCACCGAAGTGAATACCCGTGTGATTCATCCCACAACCTTTTAGAAGTCTGACTGAGGGAAGGCATGAGGTGAACTGATAACCAAGCACTGCATCAGACAGGAAGGAATTGAAAGACAAAGTGTAAATTGCAGCAACTCCAGGAGAGATGAAAGGCAGAGCTGAAGAAAGTTCAAATTGGAACTTAAAACAGGGCAAAGAAAAAAAAAGATGATGAACAGCCAATATAGATTGACTCTATCTAGTGCCTCATTCAACATGTACACCCTGTGGCTGGGTGCCTCATTTCCATAAAAGTCTAGGCCTTCATCTGACAAGAGAGAAAAGAAACACTTGCTGCTGCTTCAAGAGAACACAAAGCGTGAAGAATATTGCATCATGCCCTTATCCTGCAGACACTCCTATGTGGTTACACATGACATATCCATTCACGCATTAATGTGCTGTATAAGGACAGTTCCATAAAGCATCTAACCCCATGCAGTAAATCACAGCGCCGCTGCAGTGCAAGGCAAAGCCAATTAAATGCGTATTTCTAAGGAAGAAATGAGGAGCCAATCAGCAAAGTCAACGCTTGCCACAAATGAGGGGTCACCCTAAATAAAAAGACACGTTCTTAAAAGTGTCAGGGGAGCCAGAGCATGAAAGATTTATATGAGGGACCAAGCCGAAGATTTACTATCCCGTCTTTCCTCAAAGTTTGCCCATCCTGTCAAATGCTGCACAGCTAAATCCGTCACGGTGAAACATACCCATATCATACTGCCAAGACCAATTGTTTGTTGCGTCTCGAAGATCAGAGCATGACCTTAATGATCTGTGCAACACTGAGTGTTGGATTACCAAGTAACTTGAGCCAGCCACTGAAAGGCATGCTGCATGTTATATTTTGATTGTGTGGGCAAGAGCTGATACCCCCTCTGCCCTCCCCTCGTGGAACCTGACGCCAACAGCAGGACACTCTGGGGAGGCTTCAGCAGGACGAGGCATTCAGCCAAATAGCAACACCACACAGCTCTGCAATTTGTCTTCCTCCTCCTCTGGACACACCTCATGAAAACAAATGAACTCTCACCTTTGTTGCTACAGCCAGGAAGAGCACAATGTTGTTAGAGGCAACATTTCATTGTAGGATCCCGGGGTTGTTATGGGTTCTTGAGCACCACTCCCTTAGGGGCGGATCCAGACTTCTTTACACTTGTGATTGGATTCCACTAAAATTGGATGAGGTGAAAAAAAGAAGAATGATACTTAGTGACCTCTGATGTCCACCGATGTCAGGCCTTCAGGGTTTGTGGGCTACATAAAAGACAGTAACAGAAAGCAAGTGTTGGAAATTCACTTGAGGGTCAGGGGCCAGATGCTGCATAAGCACTCCTGCTGCAGAGAGATCATAAAGCACTGGGTGGCCTATTGATTTCACAGTCTTTATCGGTGTTTCCATGTGGCCAGTGGCTGAAACACTGTGGGATAGACATGTCTGTCATCTGTATGTGCAGCATTTACAGCGCTCAACAGTGATTTAGATTAGCTTTCTCTCTATGTTCACTAGCAAGACAATATAGCGGATTCAATATACTGTGGTAGAATTGCAGAAAATCAATTTCCAGCATACTTACTGTACATAAGAACAAAGCACAAGCAAAGCTGCAAAAGCTGCTTTGTTGCTTAAAGGACAATTCCAGTTTATTCCAACTTGGGTTTTATTACCATAGCTGTGGTCATTGTTTCTGTCACTTATGATAATACTGCTGAGATCTGTGGACATCACTACAGAGAGATCAAACGGGGCAAGAAACAAGAATGGTCACACAATCAGATTGTTAACAAGACACCAGGTTTCGATTTTATGAAGCAAGTTCAGCATACCCAGGATATATTTTTGTTATCTGGTTTCACTAACCCTAAGAATCACAATCATGCCAACGGGTCACACCGCTGGTTATCAACTCGATAACTCATCCCAGGTTTTTCCAATCCAGCTACGAGCATGTTCGTGTACACCTCTAACAGTACAGGAGCTTTGGACCACTGGGAGAGCCTAGTTTACGCAGAGCCAGCTGATAACAGCACCTACAGTTAGCAGCAGCTAGCAGTTACTGTAGCATTAGCAAAATGTAAAACTATCTGTCCATCAGGAAACTTCATAAATGATCTGAGGGAAAACCAGAAAATATTTACCTTTCCTCCATAATCATCAACACACTTTCTGCGAGACATACTGAACAACCTCCAGCTGTAGCTTGATGAAATGACTGCTTGGTGTTGTGCTGGACATTGGGGCAGTATGTGATCAGTGGGCGGGTCATCTACTGTACTGAAGGGCTGGAGGAGGTCCTATGTTAAACAGATCCACCCTTGATGTCAAGAATGGAGCCAAATTCAAATGGCCTGTTTGCACACACGATTACTAACAGACTGAACAGGAGTAAAAGAGAGAGGATGTTTTTGGGTCTTTTTGGGGGTCTTTAGACACACATTTAGGTTAAAAACGCATTAAATAGTGGATTTTGCAATATATGGGACCTTTAAGATTTTATAATTAAATTTTGTGATAGATTTCTATTGGCAAGTCAGTTCACTAAGAAGCCTGAGCTTGTCTCAGTAATGTCTGAAACTGAATGAGTTCAATATCCCCAGTTCATATTCACACAAGTTAATTTAGTCTATGTCTGTAAATAGATTCAGATAGTAGCTTTTGTAACCTGCCGTAGATGCAGTAACTCGATTGACTTCCTTTGTAGGCTTTGGGGATTAGGTTGACCTGGTAGACTGGCTGTGTTCTTCAGTGGTGTAATTACAGGGGGAACATCATAGCTCTATTTATTGAATACCTGTTGTCATAATTTTATGCAGCGATTAAATGGTGTGACTTCTTTTCTTTCCGGCAGACTTAAAATCAAATCCAGTTTTGTATTACTACAATGTCATCACCAATTCCTGCCTATCAAACCACAACAATCGTCTTAAAATTTCTTTTCATCACAAGCCATCAAAGTGTGTGTCAATAGAATACTATATACATGCCATTATAGTGATTTAACTACTCTGTCAAACCCACTCAGAACAGTATATGTACTGTAATAGCAATTTACAGGCAAGCTTGTTTAAAGAAAGAGCATTAAAGAAAGAGATTTACACTATCAAAGTAGATACAGTCAGACACAGCGTAATCTAAACATGCTTTACAATAAAATAAATATAACTTTGTTAATAACAGTGAATATAGTGAAGGTGAATTTTTTATTCAAAGCGCAACACAGTAAAATTATTTTGTGGTTTGTGTAGATTCATTACATAGATCTTTCTGACAGTTGTCTCCTTGACCCTTTCGCAAATCTATATGAGTAATGGATATGCTCTCTATCCCATTAAGACTGTAGATAAGGTACTTAAAGGCCACTGAGTGTCGACTGCAATCAGATTTTAATCCTCTTCTCCACTTATTGTAAGGTAGCTACACTCCTGACTTCCTAACAGAAGAGGAAAGATTAAAAGAGTCAAAATAGACAGTAAGTACGTCTTACTTTGAATCGCTAATGTATTTTGTCTTGTACATTGTATTTTTAACACAAAATGATAAAGTTTGAACAAATGTATTGTCTGTTTTACAATCATTAAATACATTTTATTTGTTTACAGTAAACTGAAGGCAGAGACATTGTAAAATGTTTTGACTTGTGAAATATGATTATATCTTTCATATACTGCATCGTCGTAGGACTTTAGATTGTAGATTTTAGATTGAGGAATAGCTGATTCACTATGACATTATGTTTTTGCTTCAGTGTCAGAGGAATAAGAAAAACACCATACTGATGCTATGTGCATATACAAAATAAAGAAATTTAAAAAAAAAAAATAATGTTTTGCCTCATTTCAAACAGGAAGCTGGAAGCACTGATAGAAGCAAAGATAGTTTCTTTTTTTCCTCTGTGAAACCACTAAAATAGAAACAGTGAGAAAAGTTACACTGCGCTCCACTATCAACGGTGTTTTTGCTATATTACATTTATTTTCCAATTGTTAATGTTGCGTCAAATTTGTTAATTTCTCATGTGTCTATACTTGGGGTGAATTCCATTAGAGTGATTGTTTGGTTTACTTCATATTTTATAATTTGGTGATGTATTTGCTAATGGAGACATCGACAAAGCATTGTGTTGGTTTTCTTGACACCAAAAACAGAAAAACAAGGGAAAGAGTTACCAAAAAAAGGAGAACGATGGCAGGCTCCCCCGAGTGTACAGTATAGCTTGATTGTAGAAAGAGATATCTTGCAGTGTCTGGAGGAATCAAGTCTTTAACCCTGCTGTTTAATCAGCTTATTGACTGAAAAGATGTTGTTTAAGTGTCTGGGATTTATGAGTAAACACCTTCCAGTGAAAGTGCATTTTAAACAGCTCTGACAAAAACAATGGAACAACTTTCTTTGTTTGACTAACATCAGTGTGAAAAGAGCACCTCCAGTAAATACATTCAAATATTTAGCTTTGCTGTGTCTCATCCCCTCACCTCAGAGACAGAATGAATGGGATTGAATGTAGAGGAGTGGAAGGTCAGTGGTAGTGAGTGTGCAGGTGTGCATGTGTCAGAAGTTAATAGAGGCAACGGTGGCTCTGTAACAGATTACAGCAGCTCTGTCAAAGGAAGACGGCAGGCAAGGCCTGCAGCCCATTCATCACCAGCCCTGTCTTCTCCTCAGCCTCTGTCTCCTTAAGCCATGTGATAAAGGTGCATGTCAGCTCCTCTCTGCTGCTCAACTGCATCCAGTCCCTGTAGAATCCATAGACATAGGATCAGGTGCCTTCACAACTTGACACTGTAGCCATAGCAATAGCATCATATCTGCCTACCTGCTAGGGGACTGATTCAAACACACAGGGGTTTCTCAAAAGTATTTTATTTATTTAAATACCTTGAAGTTCCTGTAAATCTGCAGACTTATTTACACAGTTCCTGCTGCGTAACTCAGCAATCTTTCTTTATTTTACTGTAGGAGATTATATGTGCCTGAATTTAAAGTATAGAAAATCCTCAATCAGCTTGAGTTCTCAGGGGACTCTGGTAATAATCTTTCCTGAAATAGACAGATGTCGTACTCTGTGCTGTTCTTATGCCATAAGAACCAGAACTATAACTTTATTCATGCTAACAACCACTTGGAAGTCTTTTCTGTTCGACCTAGATTACAACATCAGGGGATATTTTCCCCCATTAGTGACACAGGCTTATGTTTTCTCTCGAATGGATGTGTAGGTGGCTGTCGGTTGACTCATTTTATGAAGGATAAGCCATTCAATCAAACCGTGTTTCAGCATAAGAGTTGCATTTACACATGTTAAGCAAAGGGAAGTATGATGATACTTCTTTAAAAGACAGAGTCACCCCATTGTAGCGTAACTCAACATGGATGCTGATGAACATTTTGTATCTTTTACTGATAAAAGATTGAACACTTCCTGAAGTTGTCACTCACATGGCTTCGGGGTCATAAAACAGGCCATGCTAAAAAACTTAGCTACAGCTTTTAACAACTAATCAAATGTGTATAATCGTGTAGATGTTACAAATATTTAAATAAATCAGTAACTTTAGTACAAACCAGCTTTATTTGTGTCTATGCTGCTCATTTCTTATCACTTAGATTCATAAATTGATTACACCATGTGCAGTGCGCTGTCATGACATCCCTATGATCACTTGCAAAAAAGGAGATGCCCATCTGCTTGTTGCATTCAAGCATTTTCAAGTTTTAAGATAAAACACAAAAGCATATTATGTTTCCTAACAATTAACCTACTCAGGTGTTCAGTACAAGCGTAACTGAGAGAACTTCTACAGACGGTTAGTTACTGAACAGAGGTTACTGCTGTGTGATGTCTGTGTAAACACCCTGTACGATAACTATGCCTATAACTTTTTTATAATTCCACACTTTTCCATTTGTAAACATTATTCATAGAGTCACTGGGGAAACAGGAACACCTTGTTCAGTATGCCAAACCCTCATATGGTTGTCTTTCATCATAATTTCTAAACTCATGATGTTATTCTGTAAAAAGAGCAGACAAAAAATGAAATACATAATATGATTTGTTATTTTGTGTTATATTTTATATAAATTTTGAAACATACTGCGTATTGGTGTTTCACCAAATCTATAAATGCGATTTGAGAGAGCCACTTGAACTCTGTTTCTTGCTTTATTTTTAGATAAGTGCAGTTGAAGTGGAGATTATTGCAACAAATAAAAGCAGGGGAAATGTTCATTTATTTCTTTAAAAGGGATGGTGTACAGTTAAACATAAACATTTCCATTTGATGCAGTGTACCAGAATAGAGCTTCCAGCTAATCCACATCTACAATCCCTTACTTCACTATAATTTATAGAATATTAGTAAAGATTTATTTACAAACTACAGAAGATATTTCAACATTTTAGGATACACAGGGTCCTAGAATGTAGAATTAACTTCCCCACTAATTTTTTTAAATGCATCCCTAGTAAAATGCAATAAATCCACGGTCATAAAAAGGTCAAGATATATTGGAATATATAACATAAACACAAGAATATTAACAGCCGTTGATTAGCACATAGCTCTCTACTTACCAGACATCCACATAAAGGATACCCCTCTAACACACGTTCCAGACAGCTTAAATTACTTTGTGCTTTGATTAAGTGTATATGTAGAACACCAATCAATATCGTCATGCTTTGCTTTTTGAAAAATTGAGATCACCCAATCTGACGCATAATTTCCTTTGTTATTTATAGACCTGAAATTACTGCCAGATGACCAATATGCTGCAGACCTTATTTGGACCGTTTCATAAATGCACCCATTTGTTTTAATCCGCTATCACTGCCTTTGCATAATGTCTTTCCATTAAGCCTGACAAACATGGCCATTGAGCGTGCTGCATTTCATTAGCAAGAACAGACATGTGTCATGCCTGTAGTACATACGGCCATGCATTAATAGCACTGTATTGATTAGAATAAAATAATGACGTTATCTTTCTAGCAAGATAAAGTGAGGGATTCTCCTGTAAAAGCACAGAGACAGGAACAAAAGTATGAACTAATATTTAAAATGAACAGCAGTGTCTGGGATAACATCTGCAATACAATGCTCACACCTCATAATGAAACTTTACTTTTCATTCTACAGTCCATTTCATCTTCACCCTTGTACAATGTCCCAGGTCCTTGAGGTACGCTGCATGACATGTTCCCCCCAGAGTGAGTAAATGTCGAGAAGAAACGTAGTTGTGCCTGTGTTCATTTTGCAGTCAGTTGCCTTCCGTGCCTCCCAAAACAAGAAGAGTACTTCTGTTAACAACCCTGCCAGCTAAAATCTAATCCAGCGACTTGAAGTCTGCTCGGAAATGATATTTCCTCCTCCACCGAACATCACGTTGTCTTAGAAATGCAGCACATATCAAAGTAGAGCAACAGAGACATCAGAGGAGAGGCGAGGTGTACTGTCCTCCAAAGACAGCAGTTATTTGATTTATAAAATTATTTAATTTTGGACTGATGGGCATTAAGCTGGAGGAAACTATTTCTATGATGATGGGGATCAAACAGATCACATGAATTATTAATCACGAGCATTTTCTCCCCGATACCCTGAGGAAAAAGCGGCTACCGCTAACACAATCCACATCTCATTTATTTTATGGAAAGTCATTAAAGCATATACTTGAAATCAAACTGTTGGTGCAATGAGGAAAACATAAAAATAATGAATGTCATAGCCCCGGTATCAGAGTAAGAGGCTTTCAATCAGAAAACAGAGATTTACTGCTAACCTATGGACAAAATAAAAAAAAGTATTTGTATACCTATTTTCCTCAGAAACAGTTTCACCCGTACAGTAGCTTCATACCAGGACTGTTCCACACTTGAAACACACCACAGGCAGCAGAGGAAAACACAGCAGTCAATCCTCCAGTGGTAGAAGGAGTACTCAGATATTTTACTTATGAAAACGTACTAATACCACAATGTATAAATACTCTGTTACAAGTAAAAGTCATGCATTTGTAGCATCAAAATATACTTAAAGTGCGACAAGTATTACAGTAGTCATAATGCAGAATGGCCCATTTTAGAATTATAATTATTGATGCATTAATTACTTTGATGTTGAAGCTGGTAAAGGTGGGACTTATTTCTTACTATACTGCCGGGTAGCTTGTGAATTTTACAAAAGGGTTAGGGTTATCCCTAACTGACTGAAATCTCTAGAACTCCAACTCCAGCGTGAATTAACAGAGAGCAATGGAAATTAAACTTGAACATAAATATTTGGCAATCCACACATAAACACAAGGTCCTCATCTGCTTTTGATGTTCCAGGTGCTCAGAAAATATCTCGCTCTCTTGACCTGGTGTATTCTACAATTTTACCGCTGCTTTTATTACTGCACTTCATCTAGATGCACACGTTTTCATGGTAAAACAAAATAACCTAAAGCATGTGAGTAAACCTTCACTGCATCATGGAGTGCTGCAAAATATCTCTGAAAACCCTTAAATCAAATCAAATCAAATTATCATCAGCCTGCATTAACTGTGTAGAACTACATATAGTCTGTGTTTTTCTTCCATATTCATTAATATAATAGCCTTGAGAGAAATATTAATGCGAACCAAACATCCAATCACAGTGGCCCAGCTTGCTTATGTTGATAAAAGCCTGTGCCGCATTACAGTGTGATGTAAACTCGCTGCAATCAAATTTTGTTTTTCTACATTAACGCCGTGGGCACTTGGGCCTAAATTTTGCCAAGGAAACATCACTACAATTCAAAGCTTTGCACTCTGGAGTATAGAGCTGTTTTCTCTCAGAGAAGAGAAAAGAGAGTTCGGTGCTCCCCTCTAGTGAGGATGCGGATGGTGCCCTCAGCACTCGTCTGTGATGGGGAGAGCTGATGAAGAAGTACAATACCATGGCCAGCGGTCAGCAGTGTTTATGAGGAGTGTCATCATGGCTGACAGCCTTCCCGCTCTATGATTTATACACTTCCAATCGCAACAGGCACCTGCTGAGAAGTAACAACTTGCCCGCGGAGGAGTGTAGAATTGTTTCAAGCGAGAGGTGTCCTTGATGCCAGCAGACGTAATGACACTGTTTGATGTCTGAAATTCAACAGCTGGAATACTGTGCAAACATTTGCCAGTGCCACATTTCAGACATCTCTATCATCTGATGCAGAAGATGTCATATTTATAACTGTTCACACACTGTTTTATTACAGGTACAGTGGCATCACTCATAAAAACATGCCTTTATGTGACAGCAAACTGAATATTAGTCATTTTCAGATGGACCTTGACACTGCTATGCTGGCATGTAGAATATGGTTACAATCTTGTAAGTTTCTGATGTGGTTAAACTGAAAGAAAATCAGTCAAACTAAAAAAAAACTCTTAATAATTCCTCCTCTCTAAATTGTTGTGCTACCCATTAGGAGGTTGATTCATCTCAGCCTTTCATTCATGAGACTTTCTCATGCAGTTTCATGCACAATTAAGGATTAAATAACACACCTGCAGGCTGTGTAACACAGTGTCCAAAAGACAGACCAGTATAATTTTCCTTCTTGAAAGCCATCTTTAATTGAAATCTTCGTTTGTCATTTTGGGTACAATCACCCGTGGCACCACATAAAACAGGCACTGACACAAGCAGAGCTTTGAAATTATTATATAATTAGGTATTAAATTGGTGATATATTCTGTTCTTGATTCTTTGGACAGTTACATTCACACATTTCTATCACATTTTTCTATTAAATGACACATTTTTGTTCTTGCAAAGCACAGATAAGACTAATTGGACAGTCGAGAGTCTCACGAATTGATGGTATAGCTTGAGTTGCTTTTCATTCATAACGTGGCATGAATTGATAAAGGTCCCTCTGCAGCTTCTTCAAGTTCCCTGTGACCTTCACTGAGCTCCAGACTAATGTTTTTGTTTTGCATCTTCTGGTTCCTTTTAATTTGTGGGCCATGCAGAACCTGTACAGAAATATGGAGCCACAG
The DNA here is from genome assembly GCA_024633595.2 of Lepomis macrochirus. Taxonomy (NCBI): domain Eukaryota; kingdom Metazoa; phylum Chordata; class Actinopteri; order Centrarchiformes; family Centrarchidae; genus Lepomis; species Lepomis macrochirus. Next base: position 15,931,692 of record JALXJV020000007.1, on the reverse strand, counting down.
TTAGAATATTTCATTTTCTATGTCAATGTATCGGATGTCCTGTTACTACCTCAAGCCAAGGATTGTGGCTGTTTTTATAGAGAGGGATTCAGTAGTGTTTGGTTGGTTTTTACTAGAGTTTTTAACATCGGGACCAATATGAAAATTTTGCCTGAAAATATGAAGGTGCATTTGAGTGTATTTTATGATTTGATTTAGAGTGCATTTCTAAAACCATTTGAGATGATTAAAACAACAGATTTCAAAATGAACACTTACAAAAAAGTGTATTTTCTCTTGAGGTGCCAGCGAGACAGCTGTCATCTTACAGGCTCAACCTGCCAGAGAAAAAGTGCATGAGCAAACGTGTTTGAAAATGTTATGCTAATATATGAAAATCTTTAAATTGTGCTTAGTACCTTCAGTGTGTGCAGACACTTGGAGAGACTGTAGATTGTTCGATAAATGAGTCAGTAGAGGTACAATGTACAGTGCTTGTACCTGCCACAATTATAGTACTGTTCTGATTGAAAGCAGACACACGGTCATATTGCAATAAAAGGGATAATGAAATTTCTATGCCTCTGCCAACAATGAAGTTGCAGTTTACATCAATGTCTGTCCAGACTCCTCTAATATACTATATGTAGCTTGTTCATCCGTGTTCATCCTTGAGTCCAAGTGGACATTTGTACCAGATGTAATGAAATTCCCTCCAGATGATCCTGAGATATCGTGTTCACGAGAATGGGATGGACATGAGGTCACACTGACCTTGACCTTAATATATTTTATATACCTTTATGTGGTAGGACAGCGGATGTACATGAAAATGAAGTAGAAAGATAGGGAGCAACAAGCAGCAAAGGGTCACAGAATGGATTCAAACCCAGGCTGCTGCAGTAAGGACTGAGCCATGGACATCCAACACATTCTCTGCCAACTGAGCTAACCAAGCCCCTGACCACCAAATTCTAATTACTTCATCCTTGAGTCCAAGTGTACAGTTGTGCCAAATTTGAAGAAATTCCCTCAAGGCATTCCTGAGAATATCGCATTCCCAAGAATGGGATAAATATGCAGACTGACAGACAGCCTGAAAACATAATGCCTCCAGCCATGGCTGTAGCCGGCACAGCGGCATAATAAAATGAAAAATATATGTGTTGCCCAAAATGACCATGGTAAATGGCACTTATTAGATTTTCCTAAACATTTTAAATTGACACTCCGTCTATTTTTTATGCTTCCAAATACTAACTCAATGTGACTGTAGTATAATATTAACCAATAGAACATGTAATCCAACTGCGCTGCCTTTGGACTGCTGTTCTGACAACTTTAGGCTGTCTGTTTTTTCCACCATGTCACACTTAAGTGATAAGAACTGGAAGAAATGGAAAAACCAAACCAGAATCTTTATCTCTCGACATAGTGGATAAACTTAACCTCTGTCTGGGTGTTATCAAACTCCAGTGAGCAGGACCACATTTCTTGTCCATGTGAACATTTACCCTCAGGTCTTTGAATGGAGAGGTACAGTATATCCTGAATCTCACGTCTGGACAAATGTTCCCTTTGCGTCCAGTATGTCTTGCCTATAATAAATCCTTTAAATTACTCCATGCTTGTTCACAGGAAGAAACATAACATTCTTTTCTCACAGTTCTCCCAACACACAGTAAAGAAATATAACTTATGTGGAACAGGAACAGCCATGTGCATCCAAGGAGTCCCATTAAATTCCCCCAAAACATTCACAGAAGATTTCAAAATTTAAAAACTTCTAATGAGACATTGAAGAATTTAAAGCCACTAAACTATATGAAAGAAAGGACACAGGATTTCAAATGGCAACAGCATCATTAAGACGCTTTAAAACCCATGTGGTTCAAAGCTTTAAAAGGTATGTCAGGGAAAAAAGAACATGTCAGACACAGTGAAAAGCTAATGAATTAGAATAGGGTTTAGGAATAGTTTAACCATTGGCTGATTTGAGACTTTGGAGACCGTTTTCCTATTACACAGTCTTATCCATCAGTCTTAACCAGTGCGTTGAAAGAAAACAGAGCACAGAGGTGTTCACTTTCAACCTTAATTAACATGCAGTTTGAGGTGGGCCAGATGTGAACACAGTGGAGAGTGATCGCAGCAAAAGTATGTCTTAACGCTGGGTATTTCATGCTCAACAACACAGTATTACACAGAAATATGGCTGTGGAAGAGCAGAGGGGGCGTTGAGGAAGATGAGATTCAGGTTGAGGATGGAAGAACCCAAGGGGAGGCTTGAATCTGAATTCTTTCTGATGCCGGCAATAAACACTGACCCTCTTGTTTTCCTGTCATCTGATGCAATGTGTGAAACTAAATCCCAGCCCAGTAGAGCAGAACAATTGTGGAAACCCGCTCTGCATGTCAGTTATTGGTAAATCAGGTGGAGAATCAGAGACAGCTGCCTCCACTATTCTTTCTGTACAGGAAAATGTGCAGCTTTCGGGGCCTCCATCGTTCAGAAAGCACTGTCATGCCAAACACAGATTCACTCAGGAGATATGTCATTTGTCTGACATTTACCATTCAACAATCTAAACAGACCTTAAACTGTAAATTATCAGTATATTATTATTAATTTTATGATGTGTGTTATGCAATTCTTATAGTTTACCGATACTTTATCTGAAAAAAATAAAGTAAATGGAACGACAAACCACCAGAAAAGAATATTGGCATGACTACACAGTAAGCATTTCAGCCACTTTCACAGAATACAGAATCATGCTAGCAACTCTGTGTGGCTGTACTTAAGACACAGCAGTTCTTTGAGCTAAATACTAACATCAGCATGCTAACATGCTGTTATAAAACATTAAACACCACTTACAGCTTGCAGCAAGTCTTTTTAGGCATAATCCTAATTTTTCACCGGATCAAGGTGTTAGATAAAAAAACAGGAAATGACCAAAGTAATTATAATTCATCCATGTGGGGAAAATAAATGTCTGTACAAATTATTTTGTTCTTCAAGTAGTTGGAGCCAGTAACTGGATGGCCAACCAAGTCAACCTTATAGTGGCGTTAGAGCAAAAGAAGACCACCAAAGTCATTAGATCGATTGTCAAATACGAATGTCTGTACTATAAATGTTGTTCCAATCCATTAGTTAGATTTAGAATTCTTTCATTGAATAAATAAAAACATTGAACTGCTGGTGGCGCTAACAGAAGAGTTAGTGTATCACCATAGTTATTGGGGTTAATGAATATTTACAGTGAATTTAATTGAAATCCATCTAATAGTAGTTGACATGTTTTTCACAAAATATCTTTAGAGAATCTTTAGCTTGTTTTATTTGAGGTGCCAGCAAAACATGCACACTATCTAAAAACACCTTACTGTACATATCTACTGTGTTTTCTAACTTGCTGGGTGCTAAACCAGACACCAGCCTGGTGCTAGGCAGTTAAGAAAATGATCATTCTAAGAGTCCTTACACCAAAATTGCATTCCAAAATAAATTCCATTTTAGGGAATGAGTGTTCATAGAAGTTATACAGCATGCTATTATAGAACCATTTAATTGGAAGCAGCTTATTTGACCATTTACACTCCACCTGTTCCCAGCAGAAAGCATATTACCAGTGTACTTTACAAGCTGGCTTTGTGCTGAATACTGGGCTAGAAGGTAAATTATATGGAGTAAGCAGAATGCACAGTATTTATCTCGGCTGCCATAAAAACAGAAATATAAGTTGAAAGTGGTTGCAACTGGGAGCCATATTATAACTAGGGAGAGGTATTATGCCTCATTTAATTTTTTTTACAATTATTGTGGACACAGTAATGTAAACCAAGCTGAATGGATGTGTTAATAAGCCTCTATGAAACTGGTGATTTTCCTGCTCTGCCTGTGGCTGGCAGCAGTTACAGCAACCATTATGAACAACCACACTGGTCTCACTGTATAAAGAAATTTGACATAACGGCATATTTCAAAAAATCTTATTTGCACATTAATAATTGCAAGGGTTATTGGCCAAGTTGCCTGGCCCTACCTACAAATCATCACTATGTAGAGAGGGGAAAAAGACATTTACATATGCACACCAACAGAATGCAGATGCATTTCTCTGCCAGCATTATTAGGAGTGTTCTCCATTCACTGCACATGTTTCGTGAACAGTGTGGCATTCTAATTTGGTCACTTCAGAGGTATGGTGCGCACTCTATGCAGCTCAAGCCCCCAGGTCAGAGTATACATGTCTCATCTGCTGCAGGAGTTGAGGGCAGGAAAATGATTTGTTTGGAAAAACATCATGAAAACCAACTGGAAGTAATGGTGAGGCTAAATTAATGTCTGACACAGACTCATCTCTTGGTGAGTTATATTATCTTCCTACTTGAAGAAATGGTAGAAACATATGGTGTCATTCCCATTTGCTGGATTTCCAACTTAAAACTGAAACCAGGGTCAGTTTAGTGAAGAATTACATGCAGCCATCCTGCAGCCCAAATGACTATGGCCTGTTGCAAGTCTACAGATGGTGTTTATTACCAAAGAGTGGTAAAGTGTAACAGGCTAACAGGTGTAACAGTGACACAGACATACTGATGTAAGGTGTGAGAAAAGGGAGATTTGTCCAGCAGATCCACATATTTACCCAGATTTGTTTTCACTCATTTATTGATTAATTTCATAGAAAGCATTGTTTTTTTAATAGCAAAAATTATATACCTGGTTGTTATGTTTCTGTACATAATACTATTTTTCTCAAAGTATAAAGCCAAGAGTAAATTTCATATCAACCTACCTAACAATGTGGACAGATTCCACATGGCACTCACCCATGCACCCACACAGGCCCAGAAAAATAAACGCAAACACACACACACACACACACACACACACACACACACACACACACACACACACACACACACACACACACACACACAAAATCACACACAAACACAATATCACAGAGAGGGCCTTTTTGAAAACAGTGCTGCCAAATCTGATTCAATGGCTTTCTATCATATAGAGCACATCCTTGTAATTACATATATCAATCTTAGTCACAAAATATGCAACTGATTCTTATTGGAATATTTCTCAATACTGGCTGAAGACATTTTGATTCAAAGCCAATAGGAAAAACTGTTCTCTTGTTCCTTTTTATAAAGTCTCTAGTCATTTTTACGGATCATTCAGATATGTTAAAAGTACAAGCTGCAAAATGTTACATTTTATAAGTATTCATGCTGTGCCAAGTTTCTGATGTGCTCTGCTGCGTATTTGTTTATGTCTTGGAGACAGAATATGTGATTTATAGTTAGACTGGTGGGGGTGGCAGCAAGGGAAGCTGTTATGTTCTTCCTTTGCTGCTTGTCGTGCGCCGCTGCTGTTCTCTCCAGCTTGCTGTACGTTCACCCCAATATGCACCCTCAGGCAGTATGCCTTTCATTATTTCTTTTGAAACTTTCATCTGAAGTCTCTGAGGGATTAGCCCTCTTGATTCCTGACACAGTCAATGAAAAACAAGCCTCATATACAGGGAGGCTTACAGCCAGAAAAGCCATGCTCAGCCCTCCCCTCTCCTCTCAATGTGAAACTGTATAATGGTTTACACAATAAGTGGAGACTCCTCTGGTTTTTGGTCATTTTGACATTCAAATTTGTGTTGGATTTTGCATACAAGTGTGTTGTTCATTCATTTTATATTTTGATGAAATCTAGCTGTTGTTCCTGTGGTGGTAAATCTCTTAAAAAGAGCAACTGTCAAAAGAATGTAGCGCTGACTCTGAATAAAGATTTTCCAAGTCGACTATAGTCGTTACTTTAAGCCATTAGTAAACTGGTGTTCGCACACGTATGATATTAATTTAATTATTTGAACAGATATTTTGGGGCATCAGAAAATGAGTTCCAGAGCTGATAAAAATGTTTAACATTGTTAAACGACATTACATAGAAATAGAAAACTGGGTTTCCTAATAAATAAATAAAATATACATTTCACAAGCCCACGCATGCAGCGAGAAATGATTTTGACTGTGTCAGAATAACCAGTAACAGGACTGAACATTTTGTTACACTTTTTCAATATAGTATAACATCACACAAGTCTTCTTGTTCATAACACAAGAACAAATTCTCGTAGATTTATCAACACGATGGATGATATATGAAGTTACTTAGAAATTAACTCCCTTGAAGCTTGACACCTGTCCTATCGCCGCCTGAATCCGCCGTCATCTCCGGACTCAGTGTGGGGCTCTACTCATTTCTCTATTTTGTTTCCTCGTCTCCACCTCCCTCCTGCCTGTGACCTGGACATCGATCTCAACGCGCCATCTTGAAGGACATCTGAATTTCTAAAATGCATTCCGAGGAGCAAAGAGAGAGGAGGCTTTTTGTCACCTGTGACGCATAAAACAGGCGACACACAGCTGGAATATACAAACCATGGCGGTAGCAGGACTCTAAAGTGTTCCTTTTGTATTCATAAGTTGTAGGCCTATTAGTTATTTACAGTAAGATGATTAAATGCACATTCCTTTATGACATGTTAAAGATATAACTGATGTTTTTATTGTTGAATATAAGCTGTGATACATTGAAGGGCGGGCTGGTTCATAAAAATGAACATTCTGATTAATAGCTGGTGGGTGAAATAGGTTGTATCTCCCCATTAAGAGAGATGCAGTACTTGCTTAAGGATGAGGCACAGCTGCATGACTTCATTGATGCTGACAGGATTGGCCAGGATCTAATGTTAATTTATGTTCTGTGTTCTTCTACACATCCAAAAGGTCTTACACACTGTCCAGGTTCATACATTGAAATTAATTGGAGTAAAACATCCGTCCTCCTTATAAATCCTGTGCTCCATCAGATATGTCTAAAATGTTTATTTCGGAAGCTAAATGTTCATTTCTGTTTCCTATGGAGAGTTTCATCTGTCTGTCCTGTCAATTTTATAACTACAGTTTTTAGTTTGACTGCTTAAAGGTGCCGTAGAATGCTCATTTTCAGGTTCATATTGGCATTTAGGGTTTCTACTAGAAAATTTAACCAATGTTAATGTTTGCCAATTTGTTAATATATTGCCCGGTTATCCCTCTGTTGTCCTCTGCCTGCTCTGCTCCACTTTATGGAGTTTATATGTTACTGATTTCTTTAGCAGCTAGTTACTGCTATCGGCAGCTACTTAATTACTCTGTTAGCTGTGTAGCTAGCTGTCCAATTGCTGATTCTGCCCGGAGTGGAAGCTTGCTCTGGGTTTGTGTTTATGTTTACACCTCTAATATTACAACACAAGACCTCTGATTCAGAGCCAACCGAGCCAACCAACAGCAGCAGCTGCTGTTAGCAACAGCTAGCGGTTAGCAACCTGTAGTGTTAGCAACAAGCTATCTGTCTATCAGGAAACTTCACAAAGCTGAGGCAGAGCAACCATAAGACATGACAAGAAAATATTTACCTTTCCTTCATAACTGTAAAAGCACTTTCTGTGAGACACACTGCATTGCACAACCTCCAGCTGTGGCTCTATGAGCTTGTATGGCCGCTTCTCTGGATCATGGGCTGGTCTATGTAACTTTGGGGGCATAAACATCCCACAGGTTACGTAACATCTAGCGCATGCTGGCAGTGGCCCATTTTTTGGGGGTATTTTGGGTGCGTAAGATTTACATAAGAAGGAAGAAACAATGGAGATTGAGGCTCACGGTATGTCACTACTCTTTTTATCCAACTATGCCAAGGAAAATACAGTTTTCCATTCTATGGCATGTTTAAATGCCGCACAATATCTGCTGTGACATTACGCCTCTCTAATTATTAAGGCAAATCGTTAAAGAAAACACTCATACATCAGTACAACAACAATAAAAAGATCTCCTGGTAAGCTACTGGCCCAGTAGAGGTGAAGTGTCCATGTGAGCATGGGTTTCTTAATCTAAAAGAAAAGAATTTGTTCAGGTGGATGACTTGCGTACATGCAGATTCAGATAATGTCCGAGCCGATCCACGCATCACACCAGTTCAGCCGCTATAATTGTGACACGACAAGCGTAAACAGCTTCTAATGTCAAATTATTTCATCGTCAATAATTTCAGGTTGTCATATAGTAATAATAGTGCCCATTTTGTAGTCTGGAAATGTCATTCTAGTCCTGTGACAACAGTTGCAGTTGAAGTTTTAAGCAACATTTGAGATCGATTTTACTGTTATTTCTTACACTCATGATGAAACGCTCAACTCATCAAATTGAGGGATGAAAATGATCTCCTGTTGACAGGTAAAATACACTGCATAAAAAAGCCTTGGAGTGAGTTAATGAATTTCTATGTAGCGCATGAAACTGTAATCTTTGAGTGTTGTTGCTTTCAATATGCTATAACGTTTATTGCAACCTTAAGATGTTTCTGCATGTCATAAGGTTGACAGACATCTTGCTGGTTTGTGGAGATCTATAGCCTTTATGTTTTGGTATTTTCATCTGAAATAGAGGCTATGAAAAACAATGGACAGATGATGCAGCTGGGCCATATCATTTAATAGATGTTGCTTTAAAACAGCTCCGAAGCAAGGATGTCACATTTTGTTAAATACCAGTTGCCTCAACCCCTCATGTTGTCAACAAAACAAAGTTATATCTTATGATTTTTGTTACCAGACAGAAACTCAAATCCAAACCCGGTCCTTGTGTAATAACTTATGCTGACGGCCCTCCGCTAAATAAAGTTGATAATATAAATATGTATGCCGGGATTGCGAACTCTCATTCAACACTGATAATGTCTTACACATTACAGTGTTCATATGAAAGTTACCTCTCAATTTATACTTCAGATTTTCGACTACTCTAATGCAGACTATTACTGCTAATGCGAACATTTCCTGCTGCTGCAGCTTCACAATAAAAGCATTTAAATGGCGAAACACAACTTGACTTTTATTTTTAAGTACTCACAGGAAATGCAATCTCTTTGGAAGTGAGATCAGTGCTGACCGCTGTCGTGTAGACCACTACAACGCGTCTGCACGACAAGACAACCGGCATTTTTAACAGTTTTCTGACAGCGGACCAGATTAAAATATTGCAGTGAGTAATGAAACAGTCACCTCCAGGTAACCAACTCCTTTCACCTCAGCGAAGTAACCGACTCCTTTCAATTTAGCTGTTGGCAGACTCATGTTGTGTGCAGCATAAAGTCAGATTATGACTGCTTACATCATCATGGAAAATACCAATAACTGCCTCACAATAGTTTGTTTAGCTGCCCCAGACTTCTGTACCATGTGGTGTCAAAAGACATCTGCTTTTACCACCAGTAACTACAGGTGTCACGTGCACAAGTACAGCGCAGCTGGATAATAGCTTCAAAACAGGTTAATTAATGCCAATGAGAGTTACATTTACGATTACAAGATTTTAACCATCACTCCTCAGTGAACTCCTTGGCTGCGAGCATTTTCTAGTTAAGTAGTCTTATGTAGTAGACGGTACATTTATTATTATGGATTTAGACCTATGTATTTAAGGAGTCTGTTTGCACTGATACAAGCTAATAAAAACTTTCATTTTGCGAAAGTTGAAAATATTTAAACAGTATTATGGCAATTAGTCCGGTTCATAGTTGGTAAGATACTACTTACTGCTCCAAACAGCCAAAAAGACATTGGTGCATGACAATGTTGGTTGGCACTAGCAACTTGTTGATAACTAGTTATTTATTGTACTAACGCTTATAATATCCCATTATGATATCCACTGCGGCCTGCCATTGTATAATCTGTTCTGCCACAGTTTCCTAATGAAGTGAAAACATTCTCAAACTTTCTCATAAAATGCCATTATTTTTCGCCATTGATTCGGCAGTGTCTGTCAAACAAACTAAAATTGAAAGCACCATATGGCTTTGATACATTATCAAATGGCAAAAGACTGCAATTTAATTAAATAAGTATAATAAATTTGAATAAGATATTAAATCAATATGAATAATTTATTTTAGGAGGTTAAAAAATAACTAACTTTTACTCTGAGTAAATGTTAAATGAGCCACTTTTCTTTATTAGATTTTTATACATGTAATTTTACTAGTACTTAAGTAAATGTTCATCAAAATAATCATACTTTTACTTAAGTAGAATATTTCAGTCAGTTTTCTTCATTTTCACATATGTAGATGTGTTTTATACAGTCTATGTTTTAAACCAGACTCTATAACAGACTCTGGAGATTTGTCCTTGGATGCACTTTCAGCCCTCATAACTGTATAATGTATGATTCACTTAAATGGCCATCTCTAAATGTAAGAAGACACACTCACTGCCTTCAACTTATATTCAAGTGCATTCATTTTAATTATCTTCCTTATTTACAAGTAGTATCTTATTCCTATTACTTCAAATTATTAAGGCACTCAGCTCTATTTCTCTGTCCAACAATTGGCTTTTATGTTCATCACTTTGTATGTTTTAGCACTTTTTTCTTAACTTGAGATGGACTGCTCCTGTATCAATGATGTTTATATTTTTAGTTAGTGATCTACTCACACTCTGCTTATCTAGTATTGGTTGTAATGTAATTGGTTCTACGTTCTACGTTTCATTAATACATTTTTGTTATGTTTTTGTGTGTGTGTTTATCTGTTGTCTACCTGTGCATTGCCATAATGATAACTGTACTTTTATTTTTTAGTTCTACTTTTTTACTGTGTCACTCCTCTGTTCCCCAGTGGCTTGTCTGAAAACCTCTTCCTCCCGGTGAGCACACCTCCTGAATGGACTTTGAGGTTTATTTTATTTTTTTCTGTGAATATCTAACTAATGAAAAGTTTGTCGACTACTCTTCTCCTTGACTAACAGTTGAGTCGACCATTAAGTGCAGCCCTACATAAATGTAATGTAATGTCATTTTAACCTTTAAGCATTATAAATCTCACCTCTGTAGCACCATTTAGTTTTAAGCTGCTTTTAATGTTTAGGTTTCCAAGATTGCATGTAGACAGTATGGTTCTCCAAGCTTTAATTAATACCACAATATAAAGCCATAGGCAGCTGCTGAGGCAGCGAACCAAATTAGAAAAACAAGTGTTGCCCAGCATGATAGTACAAAGACATGAGGTAAACACATGGCTGGTGAAGAAAGGTGAATATTCTGCAAGCTTAATATCCACATATTTCCTTAGTGGCTTATAGGGACCAAATCCGAGCTAATGAGTTCATTTGTTGGCTAGAAATATGACACCAGTAAGATGGTCATGTTGCTCTGTGTTTGCTGAATGTGCAAACACAAAGCAAGCAATTGACAAACCAATAGTATATCAGTACTTTGTTTTTAAGATCCAAGTTAAAGTAAAACTGTCAAATGAGGATGTCAACTGTCAAAATCTACTGAACATAATATAATAAAACAATTACAAGATTATTAAATGTTTTCAAAGGTTATTTAAAGGTTCAGTGTGTAAGTTTGGTATCTAGTGGTGAATGTTGTCAATTGCAACCAGCGGCTCACGGTGCATTCACATGTCCTTGGATGGTCCCATTTCACGACTTGTGAAGTTGTTCTTCCGACTTCAGTGTGTGTTCATGTGCTCTTAAGTCAGAATGTGGAATTAAAATGAACGCTACTATAAAGATGTGTTTGATTAGCATTATCAAGGCATATTCATAGGCTTTACTAACTAACTAAACTGTTTTAATTAAGTTAGCCAGGTGGACAAAAACACAATTCCAAATGTATGAAATGTTGCTCTGTGTCTGCTGCATTTTTACATAAGCAACTGTTTGCTTAAAACTCCCAAATAAACTTAAAACGTTTAAATGCTGATGTAGCTCAAATGGTCTGTAAGTTAAAGGACCTGAAAGCGACATTCACTACAACTAAATGCTGCACTAGAGGACCAGCATTTCAGACCAAAACACAACCATGCTATGACCCAACAGACTCCACCTCGCAGATCATTGTAAAACACACTTCACCGTTAGTTTTTCCACCGTTCCAACGATCAGCTACTCTGTTTTGATCAAAATAAACCCTTACATCACTCTCCTCAAAGCCAACCGTTTTACAAGGGGACTCACATAAACTCACATAAACATGCATGCACAGCCAGACTGGCAACCAAAACAAAGAACAGAGAGGCTCAGATAGGTAGGACTGCTTTCAGATCCTTTTGCTTCATATTAATGGAAAAAAACTGCAGACCAAACTCAAGTTAAACATTTTAGAATTTATGGAGAATAATTATAATGTGGTTTGCAGTTGTTTCACTTGAATTGTACTTCTTGGTCTTTTAATTAATTTTACACATTTTAAGTACTTGTATAGATTCACTTGATTGTGCAGCTACAGTATATGTTAACTTACATACACAGGGCACAGCCTAAAAAGAGACTCTGGTCTCAGTCTTTTCCTTGTTAAAATAAAATTAAAAATAAAAAAATACCATAAATGACAGCTACAGGGAGTGTAATATCATTCTTTGCTCAGGATGCCATTATTCCACTATATCTTTACATGCCAAAAGGTTGGCTGGTCTATTAATGTTTAGAATCTCATATACAGAGCCTTTATTAAGTGTAAATAATGTTATTGTTTTGCAGTCATCAAATTACTATAGTATTGATGCGCCACATGATGAAATATAACCCTCATTTCAAACTCTTATTAAAGTGTCTGTACATGATTATCAGCAAGATCAAAGTTAGCTAAACTATGTTGGAGAATGGTGAAATGTTGCAATCTTGACTCTTCTTACGCTGTAAAAACTGTGCGTTATTAAAAAGTGTATCTGAGTCCCTCTGGGATTTACATGCTGTGTAATGACGCACTCCCTCCTCGTTCTCCTTTGAGCTTACTTTTGTCAGCAGTTTCAATACTTTGCACTTTGCTACTAAGCAGGTGGAGCTAATCTATCTAGTTTGCCCTTCAGTTATGGTTTACTGTCCGGGGGACTGGACACAAGTGTCTCCAATAATCCCTTAATTAGGCAATGATGGACTATTCATTTAGTATGCAAAGCTACAAATCTCCCCATCCACTGAGCGGAGCCCTCTGCAGTCATACGGAGGCCAACGCTAATGATCTCAGCAAGTGGCAGCAATCCATTGGAGCGCTGCAGCAAGTGCACATTAATCTTGTGGGTGATCCAGTTGATGAATGACCCTGGCCCAGAAGCCCTGGCAGATCCCACCTTAATTATGCTGAGGGAGCCACACCTGGGAGGCACCGGGGGACATCTTGCTAACTTAGGAACAGCGACTCAGGAGAAGGCCTGTGGTTCACAGGCAGCTCCAATCCAGGCGGCACTGTAATGTCTTGGGAAAAGTGAGCCTTTACAGCAACTCCACAGAGGACATTATAGCCGGGACTGACTTCCAAAGCACAAGTGGTGGAAAGGGCAAATGGATGTCATTAATTCAAGACGCTATCCACTGATAGGTCATTAGAGGAAAGTGATTTTTAGGCCAGCTCCAAAAGAAACTCATTCAAGTGCTTTTTCTGTGATGATGCTTCCAACAGAACATTTTCACATTTCCACCACTTCTTTAATTGTACCCCATTATTTGGCTGTGCTCTGACATGTTTAAAGAAAAAAGCACAGCAGTCTAAGTGTTACATCAGTCTAACATCAACACCCTAAAGATAGCATACTGGCACAATGGGAGGATGAGCAAAAAAAAAAGAAAAGAAAATGTGATCAAAACGCATGAGTAAATAATATGACGAAAAAGGAGAAAAACACCAAGCTCTGCTAACTTGTTTGATTAGACATTACAAAGAAAAACATGGACACTATGCTCCAAAACACTGACAAATTCCTTATCTCTTAGGAAACATTCAAGGTCATATTAAAATAGTTGGTCTCTCCCAATTCAAGAGGCAAAACCCACTGACAGAACTCATCACCTTTTAGATATTCATAATACAAAATGCTGTACAGTAATAACAAAACTGTTTGTCTCGTTGGACTGAAAACAAGGTGTTTTTGTCATTGCCACTGTGCTGCTGAGAATGTGTGGGGAGTAGATGAGGAGATTGTGAGAGTCTTGAAATGAGTTTTTGCTTCAAAACAGAGTATTGGTCATTTTGTGCTGTTGAAAAAATAAATCGTGATTTTTGACCTAGTGAGATATAAACTATTTTGTGTGAAGACATGAATTTTTAAAAACACTTAATACTCTTAAAATGTTCAGAATTTACGGAGCCCTGATGGTAAAATAGGCCATATTAAAATATTCTGCAGTTACTGTAGAAGGGCATCCTAATGGCCTCTTACTGATCCTGTTGGGAATTCTCGATCCATGTGAACAATGAGATGCCTTGATATACACGTTCTTCATTTTCCCTCCAGTAATGGTCTACTGGTCCTCATAGGATATTATTGAACATATGACCCATTCCTAGACGTTATTGGATTCTTTGGCACAACAAACACCAGTAGGGAAAATGTGTCCCTTTTCTTGCTACAAAGACAGTTTTTGTGAAGTCAGTATCTATCTAGCTAGCTAGCTATCTAGCTATAGATATAGGTATATATTGTGAATCAATGCAACACCAATTGCTGCATCACCAATATCCAACAAATTGATAAAGCCGCATCCACATACAATAAAGTTAGAACCCAAAAGGTCAGCTGGAAATGTGACAAAGCCCAAAGGAGTTCTTTTAAGGGCCAGCTGAATTTAATACACATCCATCACTTTTTATCATCTAATTAGTCCACAGTGTGGCAGCCTGGACAACATTGGAGGGAAGCAGAATTATTGATCAAGTAAAACATAGTATCTATCATTTCACCCCAACATTGACATTCCAGCCATTTGAAAACAGGGAAGACAATATAACCGCAGGAAAGTGCGATGAGAACGCCATTCAAAACAGAGGCCATTTGTTTGTTCTCCTCAGTTAGGCCATCGACTAAATGACATGTTGTTCTGACTTTCCAGTGACACAACTACTACAATAATAAACACCAGAGGAAAAATGGCAATTTGCATTTTGAATCATAACATGAAAGCTTATTATGTAGTTTATGGTAATTACAGGATGTCTAACAGTTGAATGGCGTGGTATGTAGTTAACTGCAGAGAAAAAGTCATATCCCTTTATGAATGCCTATACCGCCCAGCTCAAAATTCATATGGATGAAAGTCTTGTTAATGTTTGCAACTGTCTTTTATTTAAATATAGAGGAAGTTGATTTCTTATTATTAGACCCATAAATAAGATTTTTTCATTATTTTATATTACATAGTCTGGCAATATACAGTACATTACATTTAGCTGACGCTTTTCTCCAAAGCAACTTACAATTGCTATAGCAGAAGTTGCACGCCTCTGGAGCAACTAGGGGTTAAGTGCTCAGGGACACAACGGTGGATGGGGAATTGAACCCGGGTCTCTCACACCAAAAAGGCATGTGTCTTATCCACTGCACCATCACCACCCCATGAGATACAAATGGTATGTTTTGAGAGTTTAGTAATTATTGGGTGTAAAGATTACCATGTGGAAAAACATTTTAGATGTAGATTTTTCTCTAATTTGGCACTGTTTTACATTTGTGTTAATGGTGGCAAAACCAGGTAAAGTCTACCTAGAACCATTTCTCTGTTCAAAGTTCATTCGTAAATAGGATCTACGGTAGTGTGCATTGTGGCATGAGCTAGGGGGAATGAGATGAAACAGGAAATTGATGAGTCGCGACGTTATAATTTTTTTCCTGAAATTAAGGCCAGTTATTTCTCTGTTGGAATCAACAGCAAGTTCACATTCAGGGTAGCCTTTGAAATGGGACAGCCCTTGTCGACGCATTAAGATGTATTTGGTTTTGGAATTGTGAAATTTGAAGGAACCAGCTCCTGAACAGGGACACGGCCACAATCATCTCCACAGAGATCTGTAGTGTTAGGATAAACAAATCAATGCTGTCAATCCCTGCATCAATTATTAGTCATTCTGACAGTTGACCCTGCTGAGTTGTGCCAGCAAGTTCAGCAATTCAAAAACAGCTTTCTAGCAACAATAATAGTCTAAACTGACAGATAATATATCTGGTTTCAAACAGCCCACTCAGGAATTCTTAGTTTTTGCAGCTATGCAGGAATAACAACTAGGGGACAGTGGACACTATCCAGTGTGAGTGCTGGGATGTGTGCATGTTCTGCAAAAAACTGTGCTCCAAAATGATTTTATGTAACATAGGATCAGAGAATTTGTCAAGGTATGAATGTTTGTGAAGAATGACCACTGAAGACAAGTTCACACATCAGTGGAAAACATCTACACACACTTTTTTCTTAATTTACAAAATGATCTGAAATGATTGTTGCCATAAATCACAATCATGTGAACTTGTACATTGCACAGGAACAAGCTTAATAGAAAATCAATAGCTGTCAGCTCCTACAATTAGACACATGATTTGGTATTTCTTGAAATGCCTCATTATCTCATTGTTTGGCCTTTCTGTCAAGAGAACGTACATAACTCAGAACAACAATCTTAAACATTCACACCTTTGCTGACTGTGAAGCAGATCACATGTGGATTAGGTTTGGTGAATTTGCACAAATAGAGGAGAATTAAGGTGCATCCAAATTGCTTAACGTCCTATGGGACATGCTGGATGGAAAAAATCAGAGGGCCTCTTCATTGTGTCAGAAACCTTTCGACCAGGTCATCAATTTTTGTTCCAATAGGGTGATGACTTAAGAGCACTGCTAAATCAAGGGTTGTAGCTTGGAGTTCTGGACTGAAAACACTGTAATCTGCTTCCATTTTATTCCCTCAATGCCATTACTGTTACATGTTGTATGTAGGAGTATGCATTGGAAAAGGTTACATGAGTTGTATCAAGTTTTGCTCAACTTTGTCCAGAGCAACAGAAAATACGAGCATTTATATTTATATTTTCGCTCAGACATGAGGCAGTTTCTATCAGTTTTTATCTCACTACTGTATGTCTCAAGATAAAGGAGTTCCATACTTTGAAATGCTGCAAAACAAGCAACAACATTTAGCATGTTAGCATTTTAAGGCATATGCACAGTATTGAATTTCTTTTAGGAGTCAAACCATTTCTTTCATTGCTGTCATCCAACACACCCAAATTCCCATCAAAGTGTGCATATGTACATATGCAGGGTGTGCAGCTGCAAAGTGGGACACATATTTGCACATTGCGTTTGTGTTTATACATCCCAGGTTTTGTTTATATGCACGGCCCCAGGCTTCAGGTCTCTGGATGCATGGAATTCAGGTCTTTGCTTGGCCCATTTTGTAGCTCGGCTTGGCTTCACATATGCATTAACCAGATTTCTGATATATTTGGTATGCTAACAAAAACCAAATGCTTTCCACAGAGGTTTGTGTGATACTGATCCAAATGCATTTCCCAGGACCAAGAATAAAGCATGGTAGTCTCACATCCTTTACTGGGCAGCTGAATATAAAGGTGGTTTGTGGAAATAAATGTGACATTCCTGTTTGGTGTATAGAAATTAATTTTGTCAGTAGTTTGAAATTCTACATTAAAATGTCTAAAAATCATTTAGTATCTTTTAACTTCCTTCTACTAAAGGCACCATACTGTATAAGAAACATTAGTTTCTTATACAGTATGGGGCTTCCTGCAGAGAATGTCTTCAAAGAAATTCATGAAGAAAATGCCTTCAAGTGATACTTGAAGGCATTTTCTTCATGAATTTTCCTCATGAATTTTGTTATCTTCATTAAATGGCGACAACAAGACTCTAGTGAACCCGAGCCAGCACTATACGGTGTAGAGGTTGCCCAGGTTTATGTATCAAAATTTATTTAACATATTTCCCCATAAGAATGTAATGTGTCTGGAGTATTTAATTTTGTTTTTGTAGTCTGTGACTCATTCAAGGGTTGTGATACTGAAATTTGTGCAATAATTTAGGTCATATAAATATTGATAATTTCTTTGTGTCTAGATTTTACTGCATTTGGGGCCTAAGAGAAATGAGTTCACTTCATGCTATTTTGTACAGTCCCCTTTGTCATTGTTGTGGTTCCTCAATAAATGATTTGAGCAACAGTCTCAGGGTTGGAAAAGTGAAACCAATGCAGAATTATCTTTCGTTAACTAAAAACAAACTGTGGCTGTACTCGGAACTTACTACCACATACTACCGGTACATCACAGTACGTACTACATACTGCATTGTATAGTATTATTCAGTATGAAACTGGGAGTAAGTTTAGAAAGTAGAAGTAAACAATAACAGAAATGTAAAAGGAAGTACCACTTATAGAATTTTTTTCTAATTTAATATTTTGTAAGGAGAACATCTGGTACAAACATAATTTCATAGTCAGATGCATTTGTCCTACTACCCTTAACAAAACCATAATGCTGTTTAAGCCTGGTAAGCTAACACTTATATATCATGTGGACAGCATCGTTAATCCTAGCGAGCTAGCAATACCAAAACAACTCAAAATTCATAATTCTTAAATCTAGAGTTGAGTCACATTCTTTGTTATCAGGGACAGAGCAGTTATATTCCTCTTTGTCACAAACACAGGTGTGTTGCATTGCCACAATGACTGGTTGCTGAGACTGCCTTATTAAATAAAGATTACATTTGTGAATTATTTGTACGATACATACTTTTTTCCAAATCAGTATTATTTGGGGTAACTTTTACATACTGCATTCTACATGCTACATTTAGGCTACGGCTAGTATAGTTGGCAGTTTTGAATACAGCCTGTGAAAAGGTCAAAATCCTTAGATGAAAACTCAGGCAGCACCCAAAAACAAGTTCACAGCTGGTTAAATATACACAGTGCAGTGTTTTTTTGAATCGTCTTTATCCTGATTGACAGGTGGCCATGGTGGTGACGTGTCAATCACAAGGTAGCCACACCTTAAAGCATACTTTGCTTTATCTTCTCTTTACTCTTAATGGGATCATAATTTATTAAATGAACATCAGGCTGTATTGAAGAAGACTTGAAATTAGCGGTTGACCCTAAACTCATTAGGGAAGAGTGTACTGAGGTAGGGTCATTTCATCATTAACTCCAATGCAAATGAACGTCTTTTTGCAACCAGTGTAGTTGCCCCCTGCTTTTCGTTAGAGGGACTTGACAAACATCTTTATCAGTCCCAGTGGAACAACAGGGTGTAGTATTATCCACAGTACTATGACTTAAATTACACTGAGCACATTTTGGCAGGTACAGTCTGGACGGCTGTACCTGCCATAATCTCCCCACAATGGCCGTTCATCTCAGCTCCACCAGACAGGCTCAGACTTTGGCAGAGTTCAGAATCAGGTCGTTTTTAAATTAGAAGACCCAAATCTTAAGGTGCAGCAGCTCTTGAGCTGTAACTATATTGAGAAAGTGCCAGGGGCCTGATGTATTTTGCACTGACAGCACAGAAACGTCATGTGTGCTGCAGCATTTAGACAGTAGTTTGTTTTTTTAGCAAAAAACTGTGTCTAGTGTTCTTTGTGTTACACCTTGTGATGATCAATCAGACACTGAAAGAGCTATGCCAATGCATTAGTTCACCGTAGAAGCGATGGCAGGTGTTGTATAAGATGCAGTTTAGTCCTTAACCTCATCTGTGCTAAATGCTTTAGGCTGTCCAGACTCCAGTGCACCACCCCAAAGAACAATGCATGGACCACCAATAACTGGGGTTGAGCTGTCTAATATAAGCTAATAGCCCAGTAAAGCACAGACACTTTTTAAATTCCAGGTGCAAATTTAACGTTGATCATTCATATCTGAATATAATCTACATACAAGGCAATGAAATGTGAGCTGCAAAGAGGGCCACTATATTGGTTATCTCACAGTCTCATTGCGATTAACATTGAGTGTATGCTGTAGAGAGTGGTTAGCTTGTGCCATATTTACATTAAACAAGGAGATGGGAGTGTAATTTGTAACCTCCTGGAGTGAGTAAATGACTGTTGGCTGACTTGGAGTGGCAAACGCAGATGTTTTAAAACCTTTAGTATCAATCCTGTTAAAACATGCTGTTCCTGGTAAAGGTGGAAAATGCTAATTTGCTATTTTGACACCAGCAGCTGTCTGGACTTAAACTAAACTTCCATAAACTAAATGTCTCCTGAGTGAAAGGCTTGTTTGTAAATGCAAATAGACAATCTCAGCACTCAGCTTCCATGGGAACAGACAATGTCTGAGCGATTTATGAATGGCTCAGATAGCAGACACAACAAAGGGAAGATAAAATGGGTCAATATATTTTCTCTCTCTGATAATAATTTCTCATCAACATTGAGTGGTGGCAGCCATCTTAATACTACTCCACTTGTGTTGTTAACACTGAAATTTTCTGCTGGAACTACACCACAGCCAGAGTGTCTGAGCATGCTCAGAAATCTTTGACAAGGTGACTCTTAGACAGGTAGGAAGTCTGATAACAGTGGGAATTTACAAACAGGGCAGTTTGTGCTCGAGAGCTCTTTGCTTCTCCGAGTGGCAATTTACGAATACAACAATTTCAACAAACCCATTGAGCTCTCCTACGCTCTCTTGACTGCCAAAAACCCTATAACCATTGTGCTCTAAACACTTGTCCACGCTTTCCTCCCCCTCACCCAATCACCTGCATTGCTTATGTACAGGTTTAGTTTGCCAATAATTTGATATTTCATATTGGTTGGGACATAAAATTGGATCTAATATCAGGATTGAGAAATCCTTGCAAAATATGATCAGTCCAGTCATGCAATAATGTTTTGGATCACACTTTCACTAAAGAACATATATAGCACATAGCAACTGTTTGTTAGACATCTGCATCTCTACCATTTTTTTGCATTTTGGTCTCTAGAAACTCCTGAGGGAAATATCTGACTCAGCTGCTAAAACTCCACTATGTTCACCAGTTAGTTGCTAATTGTGTCCATTTGGTGTATGGTGCTGAGCAGGTAATGTACAGTTTTTCAGATCTTTTTTTGTTGAAAACAGCTGCTCCTAACCCTAACCCTAACTTCCTATAAAGCTCTGTAAAGCTGAGCAAGGGAGCTGAAGTGGTGATAACTCCCTGTAGGTTCATCAGTATGTGTGGCCCTTTTTCCATTGTCACATTGTTTTCACATTGTCATTTGATACTTTGTAATTAAAAAAAATCAATAGCTGCTTTAACTTTAGACAGCGCCTGCTATAAATCCACTGGGTTCAAAAATCTTGACTGTGTGAAGTCAGCAATGTGAATATGTATTTTCTCTCTGTACTAGTAGCTCTCATTGGATGACAGATTTTTTGATTTGGGGAAAATGCACTGCCTGAATGCAAAAGAGGCCTCTTGCTTTATTGTTCTTTAGTAACACTGCAACACTACAACAAAATGACTTTGTGTCACCCCTGGTTTGCATGCAGAGCTTGGCACAAACAGTTAGAGGAGACAAATCTGGTCAAGCACCATATACATATAAATATTTTGTACATTTCAAACACAGAACTGTATAATATAACAGTGTAACAGTGGCTTGCTCTTCTGAGAACCAGGCGTCGCAAATTATTTGGGTCCCAGTACTTAGTGTGACGCTGACTCTCCTGGTGAGTTGGAGGTGTGTGATGAATGTGATTCTCTAATACAGGGAGACATTTCAGTGGCATGCAATTTTAAATCCTCATATTGTGGCAACAAAGTGTACAAGTTAAGGTCTGGTGAATATTCTCATCAGTAATTATAGTCTGCAGCCATGTATAATAAATTCAGTGTATAATACGCCTAAGCAGCATCCCCGTCCTCAGCATTATGCAGAACACAGGATTGTTTTCTGCATGTGCTCTCTTGCATTTACAAATATGTAGAAGAAAACTACACCCTCCATGAGTCATTTTTTCTATTCAAAACATAGTGTTGCTCATTATCCAGTTTGATTCATGTAACCTGCTTTTATATCAATCAGGAAACACTTATTTTTCTTTTCTTTTTTGTAAATTAACTCGTGCAATTCTCCACAGAAAACCAGCAGGGTGCAGACATGAGCTTCCTGTAAAATGTAATTTCTATCACAATAATCTTGGAGTTTTAGAGTGAACTTTAGACAGTGTGAAACAATTCACAATGTAATAAGCTCTCGCATATCCCAACGGTGCAATTTCCATCTCCGCAAGTAGGCATATGAATGGGGAGAGGAAGCTTTCCACACGAGTATTTCAGACTAGGAAATCTGACGTTTATAGCCCTACTTGTGCACGGATAGAGGAAAAAGTGGGTGTACGCACTAGTTGTGATGTGTGGCTCTGCGCACATCGTAGGATTCTACCAATCTGAGAAGGCGCGAGGACGGCGAGCAGCAGCCTGGTGGGAAGAGCGGATGCTTTTGTGCAAAGGCTGCCGACTTTCTACTACACTGAGTAAATAGAGAGACGCGTAAAAGATTGCGCGCCCATTCGTCTCCCGTTGGAAAGATTCTGTGGATTTCTAGGTTGCCTGGATGGATGTAAATCCACTCTTGTATCGCAGACTGGACTGGACTTAGGGCTGAACAGCTGATGAGAAGAAACCTACTTTAAACACTTCTTCCCCCCCTTCTTCATAAGATGCCAGGATTTCTTTCATCATACTCCAGTTCAAGCCAGGGTGCTCATTTGGAAAGACGCCAGACCACCAGCCTCTCAAATCTGCAAGTTCAGTCCAATAAACTGTGACATTGTCTGTCAGCCTTGGAATAAGAAATCGATACTCAAGCAAAGGGACGCGATATTCTTCCGGAATTCTAACGATATTTTCCCGCTGCCCTTACAAATATGCGATTTGGTTGGATTGGGTTGGTTTGGTCCAGCTTCACGCTTTTTTAGCTGGAGCAGCGCTGATAGTGACTGATTATTGCTGTTGATTTTGTCCATGCAAGACTCGGGGTGGAAACATGTCTGGCCACTTCTTTGAGAGGATCACTGCTATCAGAGATGGCATTTTGGTCCAGCACTTCGGTTTTCACCTCTAAAGTGCCCCGGAAAATCTTATTCATGTTCACCCTCTCCCTCTCTGTCACCTATTTGTTCTATAGCTTGATGAGCTGCTACAACTCGCTGCAGTTCCCCCTGCAAGAGAACTACGCGTATCAAGGGAGGCTGGTGACAGAGGAGACAACTTTTGTGACATTGAGGGAGAAACTTTATTCCGTCTCCCAGGGCTTTACCGAATTCACAGAGGCCGAGAGAACCACCGAGGTTTCCACCGTAAAGGATCATGCTGAGGCCGAACAAAGGACAGTGGAGTGGATTAGGACTCAGGCGTCTCCAACTAAATCGGCGGCGGCGTATCACACCACCGCGCTGGAGAGGGAGCACCAAGAATTCAGCACCACGGACAGCGAACTCAGGGTGAACTGCAGCATGGATTACGGAGAGAAGAAACTTCCCCAAGCCATCATCATAGGAGTGAAGAAAGGGGGGACCAGAGCCCTGCTGGAGGCTCTCAGGGTGCACCCGGACGTCAGAGCCGTTGGAAACGAGCCACATTTCTTTGACAGGAATTACGAGAAGGGGCTGGACTGGTACCGGTGAGTTACGTTACCATTCCAGTCTTATCTAGCGTTATTGATTTAGTAGAATATATTACAAAGGCACCTGATTTCTGGACGCGTGCTTTCCACGTATCATTGGTCTTCATTCATTTGTGGGAGGTTAGAAAATCAATTTGCAAGATACTTAAAACCTGCTTGGGATAGGTAATCAATCAGAGTGAATATAATTTCAGCCTACAAGTTTGTTAAACTGAATCAAAACTTTTAAGCCTTATATTATAATATTACATGCTAGTTTTAGGTTCTGATAAAAATAAACTCAATCCCCCTTTTTGCTCACTGTGGATTGGATTATGTGTGAAGGATTATCTCACTCAGACAACTTTCAAGTCTCTGCACGTAGATTTTTATTTCGCCTTTAGTGACACCAACGAAAAGCCTTGGCTGCCTGGAACTGAAGCCACATTCATTCAAATATCTTGAACAGCAGCTTTGAAAAGTGGTTAGTAATACACATATGAATTGTGGAAACAGCTTAAACTCTGTAATTGTCCTGTAAATAACCTAGATGAACAATTTTCACTTTCTTTTTTAATCATACATTGCGAATTATTATATATTTGAAGTTCCACAATAGTCTTCACAAGAAGCTCTGTCTGTCGTATGTCAAGTGATGTAAGTTAGTTAAGCTTTAGATGTTTATCAGGGTTACACAATATTTGCATAGTGGCACACAAACACACAAAGAGGAGTACCACGGTATAGTTTTAGCTTTTCTTAAACCTCTGATTCTCAGTTGTTTGAACCAAAATCACATTTGATTTCCCATGTTTTAGTATTTTGACAGAGCCACTGTGTGCTCCAGGCCACGGTTCCTGTAAAAATGACAACACACAGCGAGAGAATAACCATATGATGCTCATATTAAATAATTACTAATGTTGGTCATTTCCAGAAGCCATATTTGACATTGATCAAAAGAAATTGGCTTATTGTTCAGTTCATTATTCCTCAGTTTTATTTCATGCTCCACTCATACACACCCTCACGCATACACAGATGCACAGTCATGCTCAAAGATTAAAACAGAGGGAAGGAGTTCTTTTATAGAGTATATTTTTATTTGATACATATTAGTCTGCAGATCACCTATAATATGTTGTAGTATTTAAAGGACAACTTTTGTTCCCTGGCATTTACTGTTGACATTAGTCAGTATTCTCTCCTTCTTCTCTACAGAACATTCAACCCATCATTTACCAGAGCACCTCCTTTACTTAAATGTCAAATAATATATCACGGAGTAGTGCTGTATTTTCTGAAACATGTTTTTTTTCCCCAGTGCTTTATTGCTTGTTCTTATAGGAGTTATTTGTGTCCGGGTTTATTAGCCAGAGAAGAATCTGTTTATCCTTGCCGTGTTTACGGGAGAAAAAAAAATCTATTTGAGGGTTCATTCATGGTCATTTGGTCATGGCTCAGTTAGGCGTTGTTCTCACATAATCGTGTTTGACCATGGGAATTCAAGAATTTCTAATGGAGTCAATGAGCTGACGAGAATGACGCTGACTCAAGGTCCCTTCTGTTTCTCCAAAGAACCAGATATGTTACGCTGGTGTTTGGGTTTTCGAAGCATCTGCTTTCATCTTGCTGCATAGACATGGGAGCTCTCGGCTGTTCATTTAGCCTATTTTAATGCAAGCTGTTTCATTACGCTTACGGTGAAAGGCTCATTAGACAGGAGGATGACATGCTTACATAAATAATAATAAGTGTGCTTATGTGTTTTAGGGCCCCTGAGCCAAACAGATCCCTGAAGGAGCATTCATTTTCATATCTGCCGTTGTCCTGTCTAGAACGTTCACCTCAGAATGGTGTGTTCAGGGGGTAAACAAACATACAAATCACATTTTGCACCAATGGGCAGCAAAGTGAATAGTTAAATGGTTAAAAACAGCGATGAGTTGAGCCACTATATCAGATACTAGGCACTGATAGAAAAATTCATTCAGACCACGTTTGTTTGTTTGTTTCTAAATGATGCATTATACCGCATCACTCTTCCCTGGCTGTGATGCTCTGGCTAATGTGCACTTAATGGAAGTGAAATTATGATCAGTTACAGATGTTTGCAAACATTTGACAATGGTGTATTTGAATGAGACCAGTAATCTCATAAATTGTGATTCCTAAATGTTGGCTTGTCTTAGTAACACCTGTTCAAAATTTTGATAGATATGATACACAAAGTATGGGGAATGTAACTCAAAGGCATCTTGTAAGCACTTACATGTACTTAAATGCTCATTGAGTCTGTTCTCAACACAGTGAATCAAATCATGTCTCTGTGTTACTGCAGTAGAAGGTCGGAGTGACTGGTGATATTTATCCTTTACAGTTTATCATATTCAGGTTTGGTGAGTTTTAGAAAGAACTGGGATTGTGTGTTTGTGTTGTTATTGTTTGTGTGTGAGTTTAGGAGGTAACTTTGCTGTTACTTTTTTGTGATGCTCTGGAGGAAAGAAAACAGGATGAAGGAAAGTCTCACTGAGTTTTGTGCTCTGAATTAAATAACCTGCCATGAAGTGAGAATCTACAGTGGGTTCATTCAGGCTCGCCTCGAGCCGGTCACTGCAGTACTGTGTGCAAGGTCGAGAGTCAGTAGGGTTAGTCCACTTGAAAAAGACTGGTGTTTTAAATGGAGAATTTTGAACACCCTATAAACATGTGTTTATGCCCCTTTTCAATTGAATCTTGAACTTTTAATTTCCACCATGATTTTCCATGATTTTTGTTGTCAATTTTCAGCACATCAGCCCTGGGTATCATAAAGAATCAGCTCTTCCAAGGATTGTTTTCATTAACTTGGCAAATGTTTGACATGGTCAAACTTCAGTGACAGTGGAAGAAAAAAAAAGGAAATATGTGCTCTTTTATGTTGGCAGCAGCGCACGCCCCCTCCAATTCTACAGCCACTGTGTTGGGAGGTAAAGCAACTGCCAAGCTCTTGTTGGAAAAAAAAATACAGGCAGCTACATGTCAGTTTGTAATGTGTAAAGGCTGTAAATTTGTTATGTAGAGGACTTCAACTGCACTTTATCATGTTTCAAGATATTATGAAAAAAAAATGAAAAATGGTAATTAGTCATTTATTTTGACAAAATTGTAGCTGAAACATAACTGGAAGGCTTAAATTTCTGTGTTGTTGTGTGAGAGGATGCACAGTAAATTGCAGACTAAACCAAACTTTTTATAATCTGCAATTGATAAAATGAGATAAAATAAATATCATAATATAGGTAGGGGTAAAATAACTGAAATGGCATAAAAAAATAAACGTGTGCTACAGTTATGTCTAGATCTTGATTGTTCTTTTGTGATTCTGCTGTACAGCTTGCTCATGCTTCCTTATATCTGTTAACGTGGACAGATACATTCTTATAAGTCATGTAATGCAATTAATTTGCAATGTTTTCAGTAGAGATGGATTGCTGATTAAAAAAAAAAAAATCAATGGCTCTATAGACAGAATATATTACGTTTTAAAAAATGCTATATACACTTTACATGACTTAATTTGCACACTATTATACTCCATATGAGAAAATTGACCCGGTTAGCAGCTGGTGGAATTTAAGCAAAAATGTGCTATTAAGATAATAAGGAGGAAAAATCGTACATATCAGAGTACATGTTGAAACTTGTCCCGTTCCTGAAGAGGATGCAAAAGAGTAACAATGCTTTCTGACCTTTGGTATTTTTTTGTTGTAATTTGCCTTTTTGGGACACTGGAGTTGGTTTGACAAGTTTAAATTAAGTCTGTATTTATTTGTAAGTATTTCTTACAGGGATCACTTCTGGATGTTGCGTGATAATGGTTTTAGTCTCCTGTAAAAACACAGAGGCCGATGTCTAAATCCAGCAGACATCTAATATTCACATCCGGATTCCAAGATTATTATGGGTCTGGTATGATGACGCCCCATAGATGGGTCCAGATTGGTGATTGGTGCTGCTTTCCCGTTTTTAGCACTCTTGGACAGTTTCTCCAGTGTGTTTTGGGCTTACTTGAACAAGCAATTAGCAATGTAGTGCCATCATTACCGTACACAGAGGACTTTCAACAGCCAATTGGCGCTTCTAATGTTGCCTCTATTTCTGACTAAAGAGGATGAGCCACCACCGCAAGGATTTAACTTATCTGTTCTCTTGAGCATGCATCAACCTGGTGCAAACGCCCATCCTGGAATAGGAAACGTCGGATGCATGATGACCAATACAGCAAATGTTACTCTCTGTGCCAGTGTTCATATATTTTAGTGTGCCTCATAAATTATGATTGTCATTGATTATCAATTCTATGTGACGATTTATGCCTGCTGTGGGTGAGCATTCTCAGCAGGAATTCACTCTGGTAAGAGAGTGGACTAATGAGGGCTTATTAGTGAAATTGACTGGTTGGTATTTCTGTCATTTGTGTAAAAGCCAAACAAATAGTGTTTACATTAGTGTTAACAAATAGGGTTTGAAAGTAGCAACTGCCAGAGCAAAAACCTAGATAGAACAACAAATAATCCTAAAAAGTTGTAAAATGTAAAAAAAAAAAAAAAATGTGCCAAGTAGTAATTATTATTTGAGACAGGGAGAAAAACATGGTATGATCACTCGCATTTAAATTTGGTTTACAAATTTTTCTCATTTAAAAATGAGTAAACTATTACATTACAAAATAGGAAAAAAAAAAAAATCAAGCACTTTAATGTTTGATTTAACTTGCAGATTAACAGTGGCAGATTGTCCGTGTCAGATTAATTCCAGTTGAAAAGCATGTGTAGCCTGGTCAAATAATACAGCAGGAGGCATGAGGTTTCTCATCTGCTGAGGCTCAATGGAATTCCGCTCTGCATTGATGTGAACTGAACAGTCAGCAAAGTGGAAGCAGTTATTTCACAAGGAGTAAGAATGGCTTTCTTCAAACTGAAAGGACCCGATATGGAGCTATTGTGTTGAGAAATATGTATATGTAATTAATATGTAATTAAGTAATTGTTAAACTAGAAGCACAACTGTATCCTCAGACAGCTCTGTAACAATGAGCAAAAGCTAATCATGGTAATGAAAAGTACATGCCATACTATATATATATATATATATATATATATATATATATATATATATATATATATATATATATATATATATATACACGCACACACACACACCTATGCACACTTTATTAACTTTAGGCTTTGGTATCAGTATGTGTATCTGCCAGAGGTGCAAAGTTGAACTGATACTCGATACAAGTGTGAGAGATACAGCTACATCGATACAGACCCACAGATCTGAACCCAGTTCTGTGTGAAATTCATAAAAATCAATATGGCTGTGAAACACTCTTAAAATTTCCAGTAACTCTGTCTCTGTGTCCTTGTGCATCTGGTGCATGTTTGCCACACAGTACCTACTTTAAGACATCCACTTCCTGAAAACGATCCTACAAGGAAGAAAGTCTGACTCCATCATATACAACACTGGCTGAAATCTCAAGAGAAGAACTGTGTTATGCAAAACATGCAAAAATAATGTAAAATATACAGGACAGTGGTATTGATTTTGTTAATAATTTTAGAAGGTGGCATAATACAGAATAATATAGCTCTGATAGCAAAATAACCGGATAGAATCCTGTTGAATCAGCTTTGAATCACAATGAAATGTATATGTATTGTATCAGATTGAAGACCGTGTACATTGTTAATACATAATAAATAATGTGAGGGCTAGATACACACATGTAATATCTATACCACAAAAAAACACAGATAAGACTTAACAGGATATAAAAACGATTTAAATCCTGTACTTTATAAAATGACTTCCACTAATACTACAGGGATGTGCACATACCATTTGAGGGGTGGTTGCTTGAACATTCTGGTAAAGATGAGACCCATTCACAGATTTAATATGTGTATTTATTACTGTTTTTTTTGTTAGTTATTAGCCTACTTCCGACTTTTAGAAAACAGGCCTATACTTCACATTACATTACTTGACATGTCTATCATAATGCTTCACTTGCACTTGCTGGTAGTCTAAATCCAGCTCTGTGAAGTTGCACTCCACTTTGTTGCTTTTCATAGATCTTTCTCTCTCGCTATATCTGAACCAGCTCGCTAGCTAGCTCTAGGTTTTTGTGATAGCATGATATAAGTCAAAAAAGCATGACATTGTTCAAAAGTATACATGGACATTTTTATTGATAGGGCATCTCTTTGGTCATAACATTCATCGTTACTTATTTACACAATTTCAATATATTCGGCAGAGGCCTCATTCAACAGCAACCATAACCAACTTTGGATGCCACAATGTCACATGACAGGGGACATCTCCATGTCTTGTGGAGGCACGCCAATCAAAAAATAATTTTGTTTGTAAGACGTGGTGATTTAATCTAGCTTTAGCAATCACGGGTTACTCATATTTATGCAGTCACAACAGGATAACTAACACTTTCCTTGTCATCCAGGAGGCAGCTCGGGGCAAATGGCCTGTTGCTTTGGCAACTTTAGCCCGCCCTTGTGCATGTCTTTGATATACCCAAAGGTAACAGCAGCCAGTAGAAAAGACAATACAGTCATGTATGAATTTGTCACTCTCTGTAACAGGGGGCGTCTTCTGAATAACTGCTCTGTCAGCCTACTTCTAACAAACTACAACTGCCACCTTCTGTAACATCATAGACTCTATGGGTTTGACACAGTGTGAAAGGATTTATTTCCAAGATCACCTGTTTAGGAGGTGAATACATCATTTATCAAAATCATAGCTCCACAGTTGGCGCTTGGCAGCACTGAACTGAAACCATGTAGAAAAAGACGAAGCCGGTCATAATCCAAAAAAACTTTACTTTGAAGAAGTTTCATGACTATTGTTGTATTGCACTAAAATCCTGAGCCTGTTGTACCTACATTAATAAATAAAAAGAGATTTGAAAACTGCAGTAAAAATGAATCCAAGAAGATTAAGAATCCAAGAAGAATTTAGATATCTGACGTCAACATGTGAGAAAATCCGAGATTCCGCATTTAATGTTTCGTATGTATCCTTTGTCTCCTCTGGCAAGTATTTATACATTAGATAAATCATCTAACTGTGAACCAGAAGATAAGTTTTACTGAGGTTTGCAAGCTCTAATATCTCTGTATTATTAAAATGACACTTTAACCCCCTGTGCAATAAAAGTAGGAGGGATATGCCTATAAATCTTTAGAGCGGTGCTCTTATCCTTTCATGGCTGAGTCCCTGTGCTGAGAAACGAGTCAGCAAAAGCTTCCAGCTTCATAGTGATTAGTCCCAGCAGACATTGTTTTTATTCCAGCACACGCTAAAATTATTTTATTTTTGTTGCCGTTATTTTTTTTTTCAGTCATCTTTACAGCTTCATAAGATGTGGCCTTTTAAAATTATGTCTCACAATGAGCCTTGCCATTTCCAAGGACTTTTCTCTTTGTGTGAGTTGTAATGTGCTGTAATCAATAGATCCTACACAGCTACAAAACTTTTACCTCAAACAAGGTCATATAATACAGTGCATTTACTCCTCACCTTATCAAACACACAGATCTGTTCTTTGTACGGCATTGTGGAAATTTCATATCTCTTTATTTTGAAATATTAAAGGCTATTCATGGAGGCAGTGTCAGTGTATTATGTCTGATACAGCTGCTATGGGACTTTGAAGGAACAGTGTGTACTGCAGCGCAGGCTTTAGTGTACCAGCAACCTCCGGTCGTAAGACAGGACCTGGTGACGGGAGGTGTGTAATGGAGACATGGATCCACTGCAAA
This sequence comes from Lepomis macrochirus, assembly GCA_024633595.2. Classification (NCBI taxonomy): domain Eukaryota; kingdom Metazoa; phylum Chordata; class Actinopteri; order Centrarchiformes; family Centrarchidae; genus Lepomis; species Lepomis macrochirus. Next base: position 15,900,347 of record JALXJV020000007.1, on the reverse strand, counting down.
GCCCAGCAGCAGTAAAGTCTAAATCCCGTGTTTATCCCTTGTTTAGCCCTGCTTTCCGTCTCTCAGCTGCTTCATGGGCAGCTTAGCCCCTGACTCTTGCCACCTGACTGGGAACCCGTGACTCCACTCAGTGGCTAGATGGGAAAGAGCAAGGTGGGCCTGATCCCACAGTAGGCAGGATGCCATGTCTTCCAGCTTGGCCTGTGTGCTGCTGCAGTGCCTCCCTGTCCCGCTCCTTCCCAACATGGCAGAATCTGCTTACGCCTGATAAGACGATGCCAAGACTCACAAGGACGCACCTCTGAGTGCTCTGATGCCAGTGCTGCAGTTGCGGAATTAAACTTTTTAATTAGCAGCATACCCCTGTGCTGTCTAGAGAGTGGACCGCTTTAGTAAAGTCTTTCTCATTGCCCACCCTCTTTCCACTTGATTAAACTCCCAAGCATCATGGAGCTCAGAGGATCTAGTTACCACAGGAGAAATCATGTTTATTTCTTGTTTGAGCAAGTTGAGCATGTTTATTTCTTCTTTAGACGCTGCATAGCACGAGAATATAACTCATTTTATCCTACATCTGGAACAGGCAGCCTCTACCTCACACACAGCAGCAAATAAATAAAGCTATTGAACAATAAGCCCTCTATACTTCCATGTTATTCCGGTCCACCTTGTTGAATCAACAATATGATGGAGTCATCTTGTCCACGAGCGAAAAGTGACTTCTCATTGTAAAAAGGCACTCCTCTGTGATTATCAAACATGCAGCTGATTGTCAAGTGTAATAGTGGAGTGCCAGTGAGTGCCTGTGCAATCTCAAAGGTAAAACTGCACATCCGCATATTTTACACTTGATATAAATCTTGTTATATTGTCAATGGTCTCTTGTATGGAAAAATGTAGACATGATTGCATCAAATTACATAAATATTTAATAGTATGCACTTTGTGTATGTATTATTGTGTTTATTTATTTACTGAAAATTGGTTCATTTGTTTTAATATGGACATGTTACTGTCCCAGGCCAGATATCCATTGGAAACCCTCAGGGGATTCTTTATAATCATTTATTTTTGAAATGCCAATGTTAAATGTAAGCTCACTAAGGCTATGTTCAGACTGCAGGCCAATGTGACCCAAATCTGATTTTTTGCCCACATGTGACTCAGATCTGTTCTTGTGTGAACAGGCCACATGGAATCTGATCTTTTCCAGGTCGGAATTGGGCCATATGTGGTCCAAATCTGATACAGATCGGAGCTTTTTAAGTGTGACCTCAGTCTAGACACTTAGGGCGGAATAGACAGTCCAAGTCACTAGCTTCCGCTTCCAGCCCATGGGAGCTTATTAAACCATAAAATATGTACGGTAGTCAATGGCAAGAGAAAATTTATTTTTTATCCTGTTTGAACTGTGCCCTGAATTGCACATATGATGTTTGTCAATTTAAAAGATAATTTCGTCTGTCAGGAAAGTTGCAGTTTATCGTAAATCAGTAAAGTTGCATGTCGTTTTTTGTGAAAACTGTTAAATGAACTACATCTCTCATCTCGCACAATATACATCACCAACACGTTAGCGTGGTAATGCTAGCTAACGTTCTGTGTTTAGTTGATCCAAATTAGATTACTTCAACTCTCAGTCCTTTTATTACATCATCCTCTCATGTATTTTTTTTATTTTTTTTAAGTTAGCTTCAGTAATGTTAGCTTCAGTCATTGAGAGAAAAAGTTATGACATCACATACACGCCTTTTGGGTTTGTGGTCTTTGTAATTATGTACTTTCACAATCTTATACCTCAACAGCTTTACATAAAACTATGACTTTCTTGACTTTGAAATGTATATTTAAATTGACCATCATCATTTGTGTAATTCAGAGCACAATCCAAACGGGATCAAAAAATTAGTTGTCTCTTGCCATTACTACCGTTCATATTTTTCCAAAGTAAGGTCCCATGGTGATCCTCCGTAAGGGGAGGGAATTTAGGCTCTCTAGATGGAGCTGTGGGGCAGTTGCGTTGTACAGCACAAGAAAACGTAAAGAAAGGAACAGAAAGTTCACTGTGTACACTTGTCATAATTCAGGAGAAATGTGACCCCATGAGAGGACAATGAAAGTTGTCTTGGATGAAAATTGGGAGGGTTGGCAAGTAGGTGCTAACCGGAGCTAATCTCTGTAGCTTCTTGTTTACTTCTGTACAACAGTGTGCTGCTGCGTATGACGCAGACAGTTCACACTGAAGTCTGATATGGACCACATTTAAGCAATAATGTGAACTGTCAAACAAAAAAATGGGATCTGGGAAAAAAATCAGAATTGAGCATTAAGGCCTGCAGTCTGAACGTAACCTAAGTAACATGTTATATGTCGTTGTGTCAATCCATACAGAACCAGTGTAAAAGAATTACTATTTTACAGGACGGTATATGCCAGACTAAACAAAGTGCATTAGTGAGCTTTTAGAGGTGCTGGTAGGTGGATTTTTTTTCCATTTTGACAGAGTAAAACTAACTGTTTCCCCCTGTTTTCAGACGTTGTGCTACGTTAAGCTAACTGGCATCAGGTTCCAGCTACATATGGAGGACAGACACGATGGTGATATTGATCATCTAACTCGAAAAATGTCAAACAATTCCTTTAAGGTTAGTGCGTTTTATATTAGTGTTGCCTTTTCCAGGCCACAAATGTAAATCATTCAAATCAACTGCTGCAATGAGAGGAGAAAAACAAATAACATACACTGTTAGTCAGCATAACTTATTGTTCATATCTATCTATCCATCCATCATCAGCTGCTTATCTTGTGTACCAGGTCATGGGGGGGCTGGAGCTAATCCCAGCTGGCCTTATTGTTATACAGCTATGCTACTTTGCTTGAGACAACATTGCACTAGTCAGTTCATGTACACCATGTATCATGTATTGCGTCTGTTTTATTCTATTCTTAATTTTATTTTATACACTAATTGATCTGTATATCTGTATATATATATATATATATATATATATATATATATATATATATATATATATATATATATATATATATATATATCTTGGCACTGCCAAATCAGCTAGTGATTATTAATGTTCAATAAAAACAAATCATCATTATTTATCAAAATACGTTATTCAGGCAGCAAAATACATTTCCTGCTAAATGTATTTGCTTTTACAAATTAGGCGTATAAATGGCATTTGCAGAAGACAGGGTTGCACTAGAAGCACTTTTCCAGTTGAATACCTTTTTCTGCAGATGGACCATCACAGATTTATGAGAAGGTATCAACATCATCAGGTTTTGAATTATTGAACTCTCAGGTGAAACTTTTCTAATACACAGCAGATTTGAATTTCAATAAGGACATCCACGAAGCTCTACATATCAGCATAGCTAATTAGTACAACCACTACAACACTATTCTCCAGGTTTTATATATTCTGCAGCAAATACCCTAATACGGTGGATCAACTTATACTGTACAGAGCACAGTGTTGAATTAACTTTCAGGAGGTTTTTTCTATCAATGGGTGTTTTGTTTTGGCTGAATAGAGGCTCCTTTTTTCATTCCATTCCAGGATTACAGATGGTTTGATCTTATTCTACCAATCGGTATTGTAACATGGGAATTATAGAAGAAGTAATACCGCTCCAATTTTTGCATATTGAGAAAAAAACCCTCTTGAGCAGTTAATGGGTATAGCCAATTTCATCCTGCCTTTGGTCCTGTTCAGAATTCATGTGCATTCCTCCTCTCTCTTACACACATTCATCTCTTTCTCTTGCCCTGCTGTAGCTACACTCCGATGCTTTCAAGTGGAAGTCTATTTTACTTATGGTTAGAATTTAATTCACATTTTTTCCCCCTCTTCCATTGCTATGAAGTGGCCGTGGGTTATGGTTCACCATCAAGGCTCATATCCACTTTATTTTTGTGTCCATCAAAAGAGCAAGATAAAATTCAGAGCAGCCTTCTCTGTTGTTGCTGGTAGGATAGAAGGGAGGACTTAGGCTTGTGTTTTTGTTCCACGACATGGGCAGATTGTCTGAAAATGAAAGACATAGCTTCATCTGCTAAATTATTTATTTTGGACCCAAAATAAAGTATAAGCTGAAGTCATTTTATGCTCAAAGGGATTCATCTCTCCCAAAAGATTATTTGCATGCAACAGAATTGCCGTGGTGCGCTTCTAGTCTGGAGGAACAATGATTCTGTTCGGCAGAATGCTGGTTTACAGACGTCTTGAAATCTCTGCAAATAAGACTACCTTGGGACAAATACGTATGTCAATCATACTTGTCAAGATTCCAATTTTCCTTCCACATCTCCTGGAGCACTTGCGCTGCTCATGCTCCTTATTGGCTGCGAGGGATGTGGTCTCATGACACAAGCTGATGCATTTGTTCAGTCAAAAGGAAAACCCTGACAGGAATGGTCATGAAGCCAAGATACAGGGGCTGCTGGGAGTATGTTTCAAATGTGTGTCCATGAGCTGATAGGTGTTTCTGTTGTATTTATGCTGAGGGATGGGGGTTGAAAATGTTGGCTTCTCCCTCTAGTATAGGCAGCATTATCATATGACCATTATGCAGCAGACATATGCAGCAATGTGCAACTATGGCTTTCAAGAAAACCATGGCCATTTTGTGAAGCACAGAAATCAGCATCTGACGCTGGCTGCTAACCAGAGATACCATTTCAGCCATTATTCATGATTCAGATTTTCACCAATCAACTTTTTCATTACATTTTTCAAGGGTTTGAAGGGATTAAAAAGTTTGAACCATCTACAGACGTGATCTTTGGAAACACATGCATCTCATGCTCTTCATTGCATCTACAGTTAAGCAACAACCTGACAGACTTAATTCAATTATGGCTGGGTGATGTGTTGAGACTCCGGAGGTGCGAGCTAATTCCTCTGTTTACACCCCTGAGTCACTGTCACAAACAAAGACAAACACATTCATTGGCTTCCAGGATCTTGTTTGCTGTGATTGTCCCATCGCCTTTGAAGTTTCTCATCGCTTTATGTTGTTTACTTATTCATGCTCTTTCTTTCCCTCAAATCACCATGGGGTATTCCGTTAGAATAATTTTAGCACAGTGTGAAACAATGTTATGAGCTGAGTATTAGATGTGTAAACTGCACTCAAAACACTTCTTACATACAGTAGGGATGCTGCTGAGCTGGATCGACTGGCAATTTGGAGAGGAAATCTTGAATCACTAAAATCCTGATTTCATAACTCAGTGATGACACATCTTTGCCAACAGGATTCTCAGTGCGTTTGGTATGTTCAAAGTCATTAACACCAGCTGTGGCATTTGCCAAACTCCATTGAGATTTGGATTAAGTCAATGAAATGCAAAAGGATACTTTTAGGGATTATGCTAATTGCTAATGGCTGTATCAAGCAGTGATTGTTTTCCCTGGATAATTTGGATTATTGGCATTAGAGATTTAGGAGAGAGTTGATGTGTTCTGCCTTTTTAGTAAGGTTGTTGTTACCTGCTCTCAACCAGGAGCCAACTCTTACCTTGTGGGGCTTTTTGATATGAGTGATTTATTGTCTTCTATGCACAAGACACTACACAGCCACACATAATACAATCAACAATGAATTGTGATTCAGACAAAGAGAAAAATTGGTAACACTTTCAGTTGAAACAGTGCTCATAATAGAGCTTTAGTGCTGCCCAGAGGTAATGGGGAGAATTTAGTCTGGGTCTTCACATCCTTTTTTCCATTCCAAGTCAACATTCACAAACCATGTTTACATACACCAACATATATAAATACTCTATGCCACTAAGTATTTTCTGAAGTGACTTACTGTGTTTACATATGTTTCAAAATTAAAACAACACCGTTACAATCATATCATTTGAAACATCATTTCTCATATAATGTCATTTTTCATATAATGCTAACAACTTTATTTGCTACCAATAGACCTTCTCAAAGGACAGGCCTTCTTAAACCCTTGCACCCATTGGATGCCTTTTACTTCAAAAATCAAAATCCTTCTTGTGTGTGTGTTAATATATCCCCACTATTACCTGTTCCTCAATGTTCATGTAGGACCAATCTAGAAATATGTTTAGAAACAGTATAATAATCAAATTCAGACTTTTTTTCTGTATAAGAATTTGACTGGTGGTTGTTTGTACATCACTGGTCAGTGCTGGAATGGTTACTTTGGGAATGTAATAGGTTACCATTTACAAGCTACTATTTAAAATGTACTATGTACTAGAAGTGTAAATTTTCAATTAGTTTTTCAAAGTAATATAACTTACATTTAAAGTTTCAGTGTGTAATATTTCTGAGGATTTATTGACAGACATGCAATATAAGATCCATAACTATATTTTCAGTGGTGTATAAAGACCTTGCATAATGAACCATTATGTGGCAATTGCCTTATATTATACTCGGGAGCAGACATACGTTCTGCAGTTAGCTTGGCGGACATGTTCTACACATGCGTAGTAGATCGGTGTTGCGCGGCGTCACAAAAAATGGGAGGCACGCGTACCCCCTCTGATGACTATTTTTTCACAGAAAGTATAATTCTTGCCTTAGAATGAGCCATTTGTATCTATAATCGCAGCTCCCCCTTGCATGGACTTTTCTTCTTGTAGAATTCTAGCAGTGTAGCCACTCATCACTACGATGAATATGTAAGAACAAACATACAGCAGGGGTTAGGCAAATGCGTTTTGCATTGGAGCATTAGCCTGTGTGAGAACATAAGACATAATATTTAAACTAGTGCTGGGCAACGATTAAAATTTTTAATCGTGATAAAGCGCATTTTTATGCACAATATTGAATAACAAATTCTAAAGTAGTGTATTGCACACTTTTAATTTACTGTAACTGTACTTCTATATACACAAAAGTGCAATAACATGTGGTTTGCAAACACATTAAAGAAATAAATTGCTTTTTACCAACCGTTTTCCCTTAACACAGTAGCAATAAAATATTTCGTGTAAATCTCAACTAACTAAACATTAATGTAATCAGATCAAATATAAAGCCAAAGCTATTTGCCACTGCCGGGGCATTACCTTTTATCTAGCTTGTTAGAGTCCAGAGCCACAATCACAACATCATAACAGGCACCTTCTGAGCAACAGGTTAACATATATAAATCTGTTTTCTTGTTTGTTTTTTTTCTGAACAAGCATCAGCAGAAACATTTTTCTTTGATCATGGAGCAGCATAAACAGTTTATGTTCAGTAGCAAGTATTAGAGTGAGGTTATGTGCTCGCCTCATGCACGGCTGCCAGCTGCCGAAGTTGAATTGTCTTGAATTTTTTGTGCGTGACGCACAGCACAAACCATTGGAAGAGAGACTGAGCCTTGCTGTTTGTGAGAATTTCCAGGATCTATTACTGTTTACTAAATAGGACATCAGCAGGACGGAATTCGCATTGCAGAGCATCCCCACAAAAGTAGATGAAGGCCTACCAGGTAAAGTTATGCAGTCCATAATTTTAAATTAAGTTAAAAAGGCTACAGCTGTGCAATGCACAGACGCTGTTGCCATGGTTACTATCCATAGAGCGCCTGCTGTTTACTTGTGGAGCGCTTGTCTCCTTGTCTAATCACCGGAGCAAAGAGCATCCCCGTAGGGCCAAGCAGCTACGTTGTGATTTTAAAAACGTTCCTAAGACCGACATATTCCCCAATACTAATCAGTATGCAGTGTGTAGCTATCCTCTTCGCTGTGGCATTTGATTGCTTGTCTTGCTTTTGTTTATCTACTTCTCTCACACGCTGCATTCAACGTAGTCTGCCAAAGCCTCCCTCCTCTGCTTGTTTTGGTGGATGATTTACAGGCAGATCAACATCCCACCCCTCCTGTATGTGTATTCAGAGTCAGTGAGCAACAGACTTTCAAAATAATAAAAATAAAAACTGTGTTAATGTGCGATAAAATAATAGTCAACGTTAATTAATTAAAGCGATAATAATGTGTTTACGTGCCAAGACCTAATTTAAACTGGTCGTTATGTTCTTTGGTTGCCTCAGCAAAGCAACAAAGTATGTGCTGCAGTGTGTGTGTTTCCGGTGTTTGAGCCGCATCCATCATATGGATGCTTATTTTGATTTCCACATTATCTCCAGACAGAGAAAATTTAGGGGAATCACCTTTTCTGAAGGCTATTTCAAAGGTGTGTCAACCAGGCTAAAGACTATACAGTTGGCTGCACACTTAACCTTTAATTACTTTTGTTTCAAATGTCAACCATTTTCAAAAGTCAACTTGAGAGGCAATTTAACAGGCAGACAGGTGGCGCTGCATATTCAAACATGAGAACCAATCAAAAGCCTCAGAATAGCATCAAAACTCAATATAGCAAAAACTGAATACATAGATTTAAGGGATCCAGAGACTCATAAGGGACTCACCAGAGATACAATAACAGTGGTTTGTTCAAATGCTTGAAATTTTTAGATTTTATGTCCAAGGAAGCAAGCTCATTGCGGGTTATACCTGTAAATCTAAAAACAATAAACATTAGGGTGATCTTACCAAGTAGTTTTCTTCCCCATACCTTAAAAAAGGAAGACTACTATTACAGTTTGGCACTTCCATTAAGTTGTTAGACTTGGTAAAAGTTGTCAGACTTGGTTAAAAATGATTAAAACTTATGCAGCAGAACCAGAGAGATCATCTTTTTCATTCCACACATTTTTTGTCCTTAGCAAGACCTGCCGCATACATTACCCAAAATGCAACTAAACTGCTGACAACTCAGTGGGATGTTTGCTTGTGTTATGCTAGTTGTTTGGGATGGGGCAAGCTAATACTGTACAAGTGATATGTTTAAAGTTTTTTTTAACCGGAAACACTTGTTTATGTGTTGAGTTTATAACTGTGAATCAGGGCTGCAAAATGCTAAACTACCTGTTTGTTTGATTTCATAGTAATATTCTCTACTTGCACAATGTAGTATGGCATATATTTATTTTACGAACTACATCTGTTTACTTCCTGTTGACTGTCTGGCTATTAGTGCTGGAAGTTTGTGAATTGGACTCTCTTTAATTTAAAAATGTGCAAATAGGACTGGAACATGAGACACTTTGCTGTGCAGTTTGGAGTGCATTTCACCCTTTACTTTGAAAATTACATGGTTTCTTTTTTTCTCATTTGTAACCTTAGTTAATCTTTAACGTTTGTAAGCAATAACACCATCACTATGGCTGTAAAACATGGCATCAGTTTGCTTTGAGGAGTCTATCAGGGAGAAAACTGTCAAAAAAACATACCAGTTTGCATTGAGTCTGTTACAGGATTAGGATCCTTGACTTTTCAATTTTTTCACAAGGAAGTTCATGTGAACTGCGCTTGGTTAGTCATTCCATGCATTTTAAGTATGCCCATCATGAATTTCCAAATAGTTACTCTCTACTCTAATCGACCTCTAGTTTGTTTCATGTCTACAAGACGGGAGGAGGCAGAATCCTAAGTATGAATTGATTTTTGAATGAGCATACATTGCATTTAAACACCTGCAGAACACACTGGGGCTGTGCTGTGCCGCAAACACACTGTCCTAATTGATGTGAGTAATGAAAAAGGACATGGTTACTGACTCAAGGTCACTTTGCCATCACAATCTTAAGCTCTGTCCTCTGGTCTTTATAAAGGACCAACTTACCATGAAAGTGTATCATGGGCCAAGGTGAGAAGGTATCTGCTGTAACTAATGGGTTTATTTAATTCAATTTATTGCTTCAGCCACTGCATCATATGAGACATGCTGGTCACTGTAAGATTGAGGTTTCTTCATGAAAGAAAGAGAGATTAACCCCCTTTCCAAAAGGGCAGAATACCCTCTCATGTCATGCTGGATTTTCGTCCCTAGATAGCTGGATGTATAAATCTGCAGAACTAAATGAATATAGGTTTGTGGTGAAATGGGGCTCTCAAGCTTATTTTGTACAAGCCTTCTAATCAGCGTCACGCTGGGGCCATGCTCGCCGGGCTGGGAATCTGTAATAAATGAGGGCTTTGTCAACATGTCCACTGTTGGATGCAGGGAAGCAGTGTCTTTTGATTTCAGTGTGTCAGCTGAAAGGCACTCCAGCATATTTGTCCAAGCAAATGTTTAGCATTCACTGTTATCTTTTTCATCTATTATGTGTTTCTATGGATTGAGGATGGCATTCAGTTTTCACTCTCAGCATTGTAATAATTCATCCTTAATACTATTATGTTGGCTACATGTCAGACCATATCTCCCTCTTAACACATTGTCTCCAATTAACATTTTTCCAAATTTCTGATACAATCTGTAGAATACAAATGAAGCCGTCCCAGCAGCTGCTATGTTGTCTCAACTCAGAGCAAATTACTTTCTCTTAAATTTGTTTTGTAATACACCTAATTTTTACAGAAATAAACATGCACGCTCTGCACATTGGGTAAACTCAACAAAGGCTTCAGGGTTTAGAAAATTAATGTGCCATGATAATTAGTTAAGCAATGGAGCAATGCCAGAGAAAGGAATTTCACACCTTGAGTTTAATAATATATAGCGTAATTTGCCTTGGTTGTTATGTGCATATGTTTCTTCATGTTATTTCACGGTCGTTGTGTTGTATTGTCACATCTGAACAGATGGATCATCACATGCTGGCACAATGGCACCTACTCATTTCAAAACATCTTTATTTCTGAGGATATTTTAGTCTACATGTAACATGTTTGTATGACTTTCTCATGTATGGTATGGCCATGATTGTCAGCTTTAATGTTTGCACTTGTCACAGATTACATCTTCATACCTTTCTTATATGTGGTTTGAAGAGTGTAGAGTACCCTTCTGTATCCTTTTGTATCAGAGGCATGCATCGATTTAAACATTTTCAAACAGGCAACAGCACAGCAGAATGCATTAATGCCTTCTGAGTATTCCTCAAAAATGACTCAGTATATGAAAACATTATAAAGCACCTTAACAACATTGTTACAGCACGTTCAGTGCACCACTATTTTCACTATAAAAAACATTTGTTACTCTCTCTTGAGGACCCATAGCACTGCTTGCCTCTATTCTGCCAGGTAGTTGATTGCAGGTAATTGCCTTCACCTGGCGTCCCAGGTGTAAACCACTTCCTGATTACATGTTCAGAGTGAAAACCAGCAGGCCTTTAGGCCTAGAGGGCTCGGATTTAGAAGTACTGCCTTAAACACTTATCTACTTCCAAACCAATCTACTCTATTTGCTCTCCAGCATTTCAGCAAATGTTTTCTTTTAAAAACATAATGTAGTGTTACATGTCTTAATAAATACAGCCAGAACAATGTCAACTAGAAATACATTTTATTTTTTTACATTTTTTGTGGTTTGCCTTCTTAAGTTCAAAGAAGAATATCTGCAGAGGTGCGGTGGCAAATTATTCTGACTTATAATGAGTCAGTGGGTTGCACAGACACTTTGACATCAGAGAGGCTATGCCCCCTGCCCTGGGTTAGTGCTAACCCACAGAGTCAGACATGACTCTTTTTCTCCATGACTTCAGTGCTTTTGTTACCACAGTCATCTTTTTCGACTTCTGAAAGCTCGAAATCTGAAAAGCAAAACAATGTCCACCGCACGTTCTGTCAATTTTTGAAAGTCGACAGAGAAATCGTGTGGTGAAAATTAATGTAATCATCCAGCCTCCCGTTGTTTTGACACGATTACAAAAAAGAATGTCAGGTCTTGAAACCATGAGCATGTAAAACAGAGAAAGATCCTTCACCACTAACTACTGTATCGTAGAATATCTGTGACTGGAGGAAGTTTAGGGAATAAGAAGCATGGTTTTAACAGAAGTGAAGAGTTTTCTGTTTTCTTATCTTTATGAACCCCAGTGTAAATATGGAAAGTGCTAAAATGGAATTATATCTAGCATATCCATGTATAGTCACTGTCCTGTATACTACACAGTTAAATTATCTCTTCCACTACATTTGCCATATTATAATGAATGAAATGGTGGATAGAATGATGAATAACCCTCGTTCTTTTGACTGTGTTGAGCCTTTAAAGACTCTTCAACAATGAAAACATTTTGTTTGACTTGACATCATGCTATTTTCTGTGAAATTCAAAAATGTTTCCTGCAAAGTTCATTGAATCTCTATGAAATGTTGTACACGGCACACACATTTTTACGTAGGATTTGGAATGACAGTGTTTGACTACCATGCCCCATGCAGGCGAGGTCATCCTTAAAATCCTTAAAACATCTAAAGTATTATTTATGAATTCCTAAATGGTAAAACAATTACATGTGCTTATTTAGCAAAGGCGGTGAAATACTTAAGACAACATTTAGTCATGTTCCACAGCTCAGGCCAAATTGGCATTTATTTTTTCTCCTATTCAGTTAACTTTATTTTCACCAAAGTTTAAATACAATACATATGAATATCCCACAACGTGCCTCACACACAGTTTTGATTTTGACAAATTATTGGCCATGATGCACAAAGTGTTCATGAGCAAACAGGAGGGCAGCATAATTTCACCATTCACCAATGGAAAACAAAACAGCCTGTTAGTGTCACTGTTGCTGGAACTCAAATATACATATACTATACATGAGCATTATAGTTCAGCTATGTGCAGGCTGGGGTTAAAGACTGTTTATAACTTTATAATGTGTTACTCCCAAAACTGCTTAGGTATTTCATATTAAAAAACACCAATAGATGAAAGTTTATGAGGAACAGTAGTCAGATTCAAGTCAATTAAAGCAGACTTCTCTGGGTATTTGAGATTTGGATGAGTGGGTAAATTGATCAACTGTGTGAGATTGATCACAACAATATTTAAATTCCTCAGATACTGGCTTAAGCCAATTCCAGTTTAGATCACCAGCTAAAATAATTTAGCTTGATATAAATTGCATCAGAGACTGTAACGCATAATTTAAGGCAGATAGAGGTCTATAACAACCAACAACAGTTATACAGAAGCCCTTAAAAATATCCACATTTACTGCTAGAAATAACAATTGTTTGCAGATTGATTCAGACAAAACTACCCTGACTTGAAATTTTAATTTCACATAAATAGCAACACCGCCACCTTTCTTTGGTCTATCAGTTCAATAAACATTGTATTCATCCATGTTAATATCTTTGTCCATAACTGATTTTGTTAGCCAAGTTTCGGATATTACAACAATGTCTGCATCTGTTGATTTAACCCATATTATAATCATATCCATTTGCATATCAAGCTTTTCACCTATCCACTAAAACATCTACTTTATGGATTGGCATAATATTTTATACAGACATTCATGGTTTCCAGATGATGAATCATGATGACTTTGGTTATGCTGTAACTTGCAGCACCATGCCACCATGAGGTTTGCATTTTATAGTTTTGTGTGAAGTGTCTTGACAACACAACATTTGGTACAGATGTTCATGTTGTCAAGAATATCAGAATCAAAATCAGTATCAAAATGAGGTTTCTTGAAAAGTATACTTTTACATATGAGGAATTTGCCTTGGTATAAATCGGTGCTTATAGTACACATGAACATAAATATAAATATAAATATATTACAAGTAAAGAGATTTAAAATGTAAAAGTATAAAAAAAATTACAATAATACTATAATACTAATGGCAAAAAGAGTGCAAAATATACAGGATAATTAACAAGTATGTGCAAAAATTCACAGTATGAGCATAAAGCATAGCTGAGCATTGTGTAAAGTGTGGTGTCAAGTGTGTGTGTGTGTGTGTGTGTGTGTGTGGTGTGTTCGGGGAGGGGGTCATGAGAGTCAGTGACAGTGGGAACCCAGGCCTTGTTGAGGAGTCGGGAAAAAACTGCAGCCTCCTGTCAGAAGGGAGAGTCTGAAACAGTTTGTGTCCAGGGTGGGAAGGGTCAGCCACAATCTTTCCTGCATGCCTCAGAGTCCTGAAGAGAAGGTGGCAGCCAATCACCTTCTCTGCAGACCGAATGATATGCTGCAGCCTATAATACTATAATATAGCCTATAATTATATAATATATAATTGTAATGACCTTAATGATCCCCTGACTTTTCATCAAGTACGTGATGGTGGACTTGAGTGACGGCGTCCTCTGTAGAAGCCTCTGGGTGTGTCTGCCTCCTCTATGCTAGCATTGTGGTTTGTTTGTTTTGGAGCTGGTTCGGTGCCTTAGCTGGCCTCTTTATTACTGCATTCCCTAATGCCTTGATTTAATGCACTCTCAGAGGTCAGATATTGTGCTGGCAGCCACAGACCACTTCCTTCAACACCGCCCCATTAATAACAGCAAATAAATCAGGCACACTGTGAATTTCTGCACTTGCATATTGGAGCTATTTGGGAGCGTTATGGGAACATCTTTATTACATAGAGAAGGTGTAATGCCAAACATCTGTTTACACCTCCATCCAAAGTCCAAAACATGTGGTCCATGTCCAAATTAATTAAAGGTACTATTCCATGTGGGATACTTTTGGGATACATTTGCATTCCATTTAAATCCTCAGAGGGCCTCAGATTGATTTATGGAAGAGTCATATGTCCATGTAATGGACACTCACTCTGTAAACTCTTCAACAAATGATTCTTTCCTGGAAAAAAATCTTTTCTTTTTTTAAGGTGATTTCATGAATTAATGCAGACAACGTACACACACTATCAAGGCTGCAATGTATAGTTGTAAGATAATCCAAGAAGATAGTGCATGTGTTAATATGTAGCCCAGTATGCGTGATTCATGTTTGCAACTAACCTGTTTGAAATAAACAAAGGGTAAAATGAGTCATTCTCAGCGAACAGTACGGTGCCAGATCATTCGCCTTTGCTGCAGCCTGGTTTCTGCACATACATATCAGATTTCGTTTCTTTGTCCGATGATACGGATGTGGTCTGACAGAAGACTTATTATTGTTGTCAGCATGTGTTTATCTTGATTTGGCCGTGTATAATCAACCTTACCCAGCAAGCACCTTTCGTTTGATTCAAGTGCAAATTTGGCATCAAAACCCTTGTGTGTCTTTTGAGATTAAACTTTGAATTATGCCAAATATCTTCTCTACTAAATAAATAAATAAATCCATAAAGATGAAAAAAGCATACACAGGACACCGGTTCTGTGCTTACAAAGTCATTTATATTGTTTATGTACCATTAATCTCCCACAGCAGTTTCCCATTCACTTTTCACATGAAAGCATAAATTGCTCCAGGCTGCTCTCATGCAACAACAGCTTATACTGTCCATACTGTAATGGAGAAAAGCAGGCATCATATTCTCAGTAACTAAGACAGTAACTGCTCCCCAAGAGTAAAAGAATCAGTCTAAAAGAAAGAAAAAACACAGGACACCACTATTCATCCATAATTATGATTTTGTGGAAATACATTTTGCCTAGAGTAGAATATTAATTTCAACCGCTTCTCTTCTGAAGTAATCAAAGATTCTGCATTAATTACATACACACACAAAGGAATCTTGTTAATGGCGATAAACACCATCAAAGTTAATGAAGGAACTTAATGCAAATAGGATACTTGTACAATACTTGTACACGTGTGTGTTTGTGTGCTGGCATGGGGACAGTCTCCTCTATACTGGAAGTCCATGATTCTGTGATGATTCGTGATTTTCTCAAGGAAAAGCATGTTGGTCTGCCCAACTGAATAATCAACATAATTAGCAATTCTATTTTTTCTCCCCATGCTATTAAAAATGAACAAACCCACTATAGCTGCAAAACTTGGCAGCAGAGACTTCATCTTGATTTGCAAGGCAGCCAATGAAATGTCTTGGTGGGGGCGGGCATTCTCTCAGATGTTAAGAAGTATGAATTATGCAAAAAGCAGCTATTCCAATATTTATCACTATATGTGATATTTTTTATTGCATAGGGGAAAGCAGGCGTGATTACACTTTGTATATTTAGATTTCACAATTCCTGGTAGCTTGAGTGACCAATTATCAGTGTTTCACTTGTTCAATCAAAGTAATCTCATTGCAACGCTGCAGTCAGCTTAAGTGGATGCTAAGAATACAACTGAGAAAGTGAGAGTGAATGGATCTTATGTTTTCACTTGCATGCTCAACTAAATTATGCACTGGAGCATTGTTTATCCATCAAACCAGGCCCTGTTCCAGAAATCCACTCACAAAGAAATTCAAAATTAATTGGCAACACCAAAGTGGAGACACAGCAAACAGACAGGCAACGTTCCTCCTCTGTCCATGATGCAAATGATATCCAGTATGGGAAAAAGCAGAGCTCGCTGTCTTTTATGTCTTGTCCCCTTGGCTCTTATGCCAAAACTCCGTTGCTCTGTGGAGTCTTTAACCTCTCCACCCCTGGTTCCCCAAGGCTCTGGCAGGAATTTCCTGACTAAAATTAATGCAGCAGTGAGCAGCAATTGAGGAGGTAAATGAAGGATTGTGAATGACGGTCTGATAATTGGGGTCTGTTACAGCTCTCAGTCCTCTCTCTGATCTGGGGACAGGAAGGGAATGGGAGTCGGGAAAGGGGAGGGCGGCAGGGCTTACTCAGCAGAAGAACCCATTTGAAGTAGGAACACACCATCCTTCTACCTTTTGCTCTTATAATAGCCCTTTTGTACACTCTTAAGTGACTTGCTTAGCTATATTGCGTGTGGCTTACCTGTTCTGAAAGTTACTCTTTGACTCCTGCGATCAGCGGTCCTCGAGAGAGTGCTGTTCATGCTCGATGGGAAGCGGAGGGGGGGGCTGCTAAGTGGTGCACCTTAGCGAGAGCCGTGTTTACCCATGAGCACTCAACACAGTGACACATGCTTTCACTTTTACTAATAAATCATTGAAGGTCTGATGTGCATCGATGGGAATGCAGTGTCAGTTTTGATACTTGATTTGCATTTCTGTCACTTCGCCTTACGTTTAACATAACTCCAGCTGTGCAACTCAATTCACACTGCCCATGGGCATGACTATGACGAAGCATTCCTCTAAATGACAGCCTGTCATTTCAACACATCAGTAAATGTGCAGTTGTACTAAGTATTTAAAACAAATAAGATGCATTGCAAAGGGTATTTGCATGCTGTATGCTACAATTACAATAGATGTCTACAATTGCATTATTCTGTTCTTTCTTAGTAACACACAGGAATGTAGCTAGGATTGAAAGACGGAGGGTGCTTAGACCTCATGGTATGTGTAACCAACTGTTCTCATTTACATTACATTTATTCATTTAGCTGACGCTTTTATCCAAAGTAACTTACAATTGCTATACATGTCAGAGGGCGCACACCTCTGGAGTGTCTTGCTCAGGGACACATTGGTAGATGGGTCACAGTGGGGAATTGAACCCGGGCAAGTTACAACATAAGTGACGTTAGTTACCTTACATGTAAACTGACATACGTAGTTATTCAAACTCAAACCTTTTTCTAAACTTAACCAAGTAGTTTTGTATCTTAAACCCAACCCAAAGTATTTTCTGTGCCTAAACCTAAGCAAACCGCTTAACCGTCTTTAATACCGCGATTTCAAAATGGCGATGTTTCGAAACGCTAGCGTTACTTTGAGAGTCTAACTGGACGTTGCATATTTATTGTTGCTAACTTTACCGGAAGTTGTATATTTGTTGTTGCT
This sequence comes from Lepomis macrochirus, assembly GCA_024633595.2. Classification (NCBI taxonomy): domain Eukaryota; kingdom Metazoa; phylum Chordata; class Actinopteri; order Centrarchiformes; family Centrarchidae; genus Lepomis; species Lepomis macrochirus. Next base: position 15,882,690 of record JALXJV020000007.1, on the reverse strand, counting down.
AAGCGTTGCTAACTTGACTGTGGATTCCTTAACATCACAAATTGACGCAAAAGGGCTACCCAAGTTAAAGCAACGACAAAGGGCCTTGACCAAGCGTCAATATGTGATGCTTGGTCACATATATGTGCACTTTGGAGTAAGAAAGCGCTGGTGTAACTTGTGCTTGCAAAATCTTTGCACTGGCATAGATTTACACTTATGTCAAAAACCAGTGAAGAAGCCAAGATGTTAACAAATAAAAAGCAAAAGAAATATTCTGTTCTTTCTCCTTTGTTGAACAAAAGTTACTGTAATGTTACGTGGGCGTTGATAGTAAAAAAAATAAATAAAATTGACAATTCAAAATCTAAAACTCAACAGAACTTAAGTCTGTGCAGCTCTCATGCAGTAATTCTGTGTTGCTTTCAGATGTGCTTGTCCTGTAGATCAACTGTCTCATCTAATATCATCCCTGTTGAATCAACACACATGCAGATGAAAAAACAATAATTTTGTCCAGTTCATGTTTGAATCAGATCTGGCACTGGTACCACAGGTAGCTTCTCTCTTTGACCAGGATTCAAAAAACTGCTAACTGCTAACTCTGGTTGATTAATGGTAACATAACTGTAGCTAGCTAGTCCACCAAAAATGTCAGATAACTCTGTTATAAGTGTTATAACAACATAGTGTAACTGTAACTGTAATTCAATGCTGCAACAAAGATAGCATTCTGCCTTTAAAAGCATCAAGTGAACAAACAAGTGATGAACATTCACTTAAAAAGCGGATTTTTTAGTGACAGTATGTGAGCACAAAGACACACCTGAGCAGCAGGTATGCTAAAATGCTTTGTTTACCTCGCTGTGTCGCGGCATTGCAGCAGGCGTGAGTAGTGAAAACAAGGAATGGAATTTAACATATATGGACTCAAGATGAGTCAAGTGGAATGGATTTGAAGAAGCAGCAGAGTGAAAGTGACAGCTTTAGAATGGAGTTTAATTTATTAGCAGATTATAGCCTATCATCGATGGGAGTGAGAAAGGGAGGTATGTGAGAAGCCATATCCTGTGAGTTAACTATTAATAATAACGTTTAAAGTAAAATTACAAAGATAGTTTTTCAATTCAATTCAAATATTTATTTCATGAAAAATTCCACAAAAAAAATTGTTGTAGTTATTACACTACTACGCCACCATTAGCCTACATTTTTCCTGTTGCACACCTCCTAGAGCCGGGGTATTCAATTAGAATTCAAAGAGGTCCAGTTAGAGAAAATTTCCGAAGGTCCGAACATGATAACACTAACTTAGTATCATTCAGTCCAATAATGTATAGTTGTATCAAGATGTGTTTTTAGTCAACAACTGACAATATTTCAACAATATTCAGTTTTCACATCAATCTGGAGGGATAACAATAAAAACTACTCTAATAATAATTTATAAATTTAAATAAACTAAAATAAAGTGCTTAATTTCAGGAAAAAAAGCTTGAAGTGATGAAGTGTAGTCTTAACCAATTTTCTAATAAACACTCAACAAATCTTAAACAGCTGTAATGCCGCCTCTTCTCTTTCATTCCCTCTTATAAAGTTACACTTTCCTATTTTCTCTTGTTCAGTGAGAAACGTGAGCTCTAGTTTGTCCTGTCAGCTAGGATTGGAGATCTATGAGATATTCTGGTTTTAAACTGCCCGTGGGAAGAATGTACTTGTGTGAATCTGTACATTCTTGATTAAAAGCCATGTGAAATCTCTTCTCTCATTCACCTCCTCACTCCCTGTGACGCACGAGGTAGTAATTTTCTAAAATAAATCATCTTCAGGTCGGCGGTCCGGAGAGGACGACAGCTGGGTCCGGATCCGGGCCGCGGTCCACCTATTAGTGACCTCTGCCCGAGAGGCACCACACTTTAGGTATTGCTGATGTTTTATGTATGATTGCTTTTATTTTATTGTATTTTCCTGTATATCTGTGGGTGAATGCTCATGTATAGCCTAGCCATTTAGGCAACATATACATATTTATTCAATTTAATACAGCCTATAAATGGAGAAAGTTGAGTTGGTCAGAATATAGCAAATATAATAAACATCATGAAATAATTTAGTTTAGGTTTAGGCTTTGGTGCCTAGACATGCCAAAAATGTCTATTGTTAGTAAGAAACCAAAACAGCCCACATTTCCTTAGACCTTAGAACTGCAGGCCAAAGACTGACCTGTATGCTATTGACCTCAGATTCAGCTGACTTCCAATCTCCTACTTCTCTCTCTCTCCTTAAATATCTTTAATATCCATCTGGTCAATGAATGGAAGAATACAACAGCATTAACAGGGACACCACGACTTTTAGTTTTCACTGACAACAACATTCTCAAAGGGACTTTTATTATTTTGAAATAGGCTACTATAGATAGGTAATATGGCGTTCACATTATCAACACAAGTGGTTTCCATTGGGATTATAATTAAAATAGGGATATTAATTATGAAGCAGAGGAAACAACCAGAGGGACTATTTTAAGACAATAAATAAAAATTATATTTGCATTATTTTATAGTAAGTATAGTATAGCCAATCTAAAATAGTCCTAACGATAATGATAACACATACAACTTTGTAATTTTAGCTTATATAATTCCTTCAATGTTTGTGTTGTACATGTGTAACACCAAATTACCTAGAATATATACATATTTCCACAATTTTCTTTTGAATTATGAGCTATCACGTAAAATGGTGACTTCTGCACCTTCTTCTTTGAGTACCATTTCAAACCGATGCACTTTGGCCTCGAAGGTATGGGTATAGAGACAATGCGTAGGTAAGCTGTGGTGTTTAGATGGTTGATTGATATAACCAGCCCAAACTGTGTTCCCCCTTATCATTTATATCACGCTCCCCTAGCTGCATGTTTGTTTTAGTTTATCACACCATACTCAGTTAAATATAGACAAAATCCTTAAGATCAGTTGTTTCTGAATGTCTGGCCAAGACACGTTAAACATTGCAATCATGTCCTGCTTGTTCTAGCATCTCGGTGAATGGTAGCTGAACCTTTTAACCCTTCCTGTTTGCTCAACACCCATGCTTTATTTATATACTGTGTAACTCACTGATTAGAGTGAGCTATTTGCATGCCTAGTCATGTTGAAATTGTGGAGTGTATGACATTAAATAGCATGGAGCATGCGGTTCACAACTCCCCTTAGAATATTATGTAAACAGCGTGCCTCTGCACAGATATGGGAATTACCATCCTGCCTTAGCGTATGTTAACCTCCGCTCAGCTCAGTCCTCCCCATCTGTCAAATTACTGTTCAAAACAGCAAAGAAGACAAATCTCTCTGTGAACCTGACTATGGAGTAAAACAGAGAAAGTTTCAACTGATTAATTTAAATCATTTCATATGAAATCCTCTCTCTCTGCTGCAACATGTAGCTTTTAGTCACACACAATAAACTGTTTAATTTTTGTAAATATTTTAGAAGAGAAGAGTTTCAGTCAGCGATATATCCACCATCTGAGCAGAGTGATCTCTGCTCTCAGCCGAAGTACAAAGCATGGGAAAATAATTATGAAATAGAACAAACACCCTCACATTCACACAAAACAGTTACTTAGCTGACAAAATAACACCCTCACATTGTTGACCCTCTTTTTTCAGAGTGAATATATATCACATATTGTGTTTTAAAAAACTGATTTATTTTGACTTTTTGAAGGATCTGCGTTAATGTAGCAGTGACCTTGGAATTCAACTGTAGTTTAATTGAGGTACAAGTTTGGGCCACATTTTCATGCACACTGTTAATATGCTAATGAGGGGATATGTTAATATCCACCTTGATTCCCATCCTCATTCATCCTGGCTGTAGTGATACCTGTCTATGGTAATGCCCGCTGCATAACTACTGATAGAGGCCAGCCTGCCTGGTCACTGTTGACAGTAACCCTGTCAGGGCAGAGCCAAAGGTGGGATGCACTTAACCATTTTACAAAAATAACTGGCTTCCACTTTCCTGTTAAAGTTAGTGCAGTGCAGTACCACATACCAGTTTGCAAATCATTCATTCCTTGGGGATTCTCTACTCAATAAGTCAGTTACCCTACACGCAGCACAAAACAAACCCTTTAATGGTAACGTATGGTAGTTGATATAAACAGTAAATAAGTTGCAGTGTATGTTGTTGATATTAGTTGACCCTTTTATCTGTAACATGGGCAGCACAAAGAGCAAACATTATGCTCCTGATTTCAGTTGGTTGAATGGCTAAATGAAGAGGAATTATGGATTGCTGATTAATTTTTTAAATGATTACTTTAGAGTGTGAAGAACATTTAGATGACAACACTTCATGAGGCTAGTATGGACTGTTTGACTGTGTATTGTCTAACTGTTAAATCTTAACACTAGTAACAAAATCAAGTACTAGCATGCATTTTTCTTGTTGTTTTTTGCACAGGGCATCTGGTTTATAAATGACATAAATTTTACCTTTGTGATTGCTTTGATTCAGAATTGTTAGAACTTTATGGGAGAAAAATTCATCTTTTGAAATGGTGAGATGATCAATTTGTGACACAGTTTTCTATGGCAACAGTAAACCAACTTTTTCACTTTGCTAGCCAACTAATCAAAATCAGCTCTTGACACTGCACAACAGATTAGCCAAAGAACTACCCTTGAATCAAGGAAAGTAATGAGTCTCGCTGTTTGCAACATTAATAAGCTGAAGAATGTTCATGTAATTTGCCACTCTGTGATGGAGGGTATAAATAGGGCTGCATATGAATGAAAAATACCAGGAATCTCTGGTATTACACTCTTAACTTAGCAGATACTGACAAGTTTAAATTGCTGTCTAGTTATGACACATAATAGTGTGGAAGAAGAGGGATGACATCAGCATGGAGAGCTTGAATGTGAATGTGTTACAAACTAATCCCTTAAAATGTGTCTCATAATAATCTAGAAACTAAAATGTTTTTTATGATATGACCTTTTTGTGGGCACAGATGAAAACCGAGTCCGTAAGACTGATGTCACCATGGTAAGATCATCACCATGGTGACATCAAAATTGCTTAGTGATGAATGTTTTGACATAATTGACATGAAAAGTATGTATTTCCTAATGATACTGGCACTAAAATTAGCTTTAAAAAATACCTTATATCAGCTTGCCACTGCTGGTCTAGTGTAATCTTACAGGCTGCCAACACAGGATGCTTTTCAGCCAGTTGTTAGTTACATTCCATTAAAAATTTAGCTTTACAGCAACGTAAAACTAAATGCTTCTCTTTCCTAACAGTATAAGGAATAAAACAAGGCTGCAACACCGGCATCTTACTACAGTAACTAACTGGTGTTTGCGCTGATTTTCAGGTCATGCTCAACTTCTTTAATAAGGCCTTCATTATAATTAAGCACCATTTTAACAATATTTTCAGCAATGTGTAGTATAAACAGTGACTCCTAAATGTGCCATTAAACAGTCATCTTCATGTTATCATAGATTCAACGATGTACAGTATTAATTAAGATATTGTTGTCAAAAGTTTTTAGAACCACAGGAACTGAGTAAGCACGTGACTTTGATTTATTTATTTATTTATTTATTTATTTATTTACAAACCTGCAGTTTGTTACTTGCAAATTTGGAGCAACACCAAAATGTATCACCTTTTGTGATTGCATGACTTTGTTTAATTGTGAGTATTATCTGTTTTATGTGTTAAAAAGCCTTGAGACCCCGTAAAACATCCACCATGGTTTTCTAAGCAGAATTAGCATCTAATAATGTATTATAAAATGTATCTGTGGTTTTAGATGGTTTAATTAAGCTTTTTTTACATTTAAATTGCACACTCCATATCCATTACAGCCAAGGGCTACTGTTCTTATTAGGAAAAAAAGCTGGCTTCCAACTCTAGATCATAGAAGAAAGAGACACCAAAGGGGAAATAATTTCTTACAGAACAGCACAATGTAATTATTTGTGTTAAGTCATGGTTTTGTTTGTTTTACTACTGTATGTAATAACTTGCTAGAGCGTGAAACGCCCCACCAGATGAATCTGAGTTGGTGTTTTTTCTCTGTTTCTCTTCCAGAGTTGGTCAGAGAATACTCTGTGGGGCTTGACCCTTGCTTTAAGGCTTATGGCCTACATTGTATTGAACAAAGTAAATCTTCTTTGTCTTCCCCTCTGAGGGCCTCTGAATCAGTAACATAATGGATACAAAAAGAAATGGCTTTGGAGGGAGAAAATGCTCTTGGGTATGTTGTCCTCTTGCTGCAGCTTCTGTATGCATTATAATGATATCTTAGTGTGTCCTTGTTTTGGACATGGGAATGGATAGCTGTATTCGTGGAGACCAGCCTGTGAAGTCAGTCAGTCTGAGATGAAAGCGTGACATCGCTTTCAAACCTTCTCATCTTTAGAACAAAGACACATCATACTGCAACACAGAAGTCTACAGTCTGTGGTAAATCTGACAGTCTTTATATATAACAGCAGCTCATTCTGTCCAAACATTACACACATGATTACCACATCATTATTGTGAAACGCTACCAGGTTGGAAAGCATTGCAACAAATCAAAATTACATAATTGATTGAAATGTTTAAAGTAAACATTTACAGAAGTCAACATTAACAGGCTATAATATGAAAGACTTCTGTCAACTGGTAAAATGGTCCACAATGAAAAATGCTTTAATGTTAATTGGATTCTTTTTAAGCATCAGTTTATGAAACTGTGCTTTCGTAGCTATCTCTGTATGGCTGTTGACTGTAGTACCAGTAATAGCATTTTAGAGCTTGCAGCTGTACATCTGCCCTGCTGTTACAGGCTCTGACAGGTTTAGTGGCACAACTACATTACCGCAATACTGAGGGAAAGAGCTGAGTCTGCCAGTCACCCGCCCTATTTTCACAGGCTGATCTTACACCGGACAAAGCCTCACACTTTGATCTGTTGAGTGAGTTCTGCCAGAATGTCTTAACTGCCTCTGACTTTTCTCCCCAGTCTGCTCTGCAGCTCAGACGTCTGCTTGTTTTGAAGGGAACAAAAGAAGAGCTAAAAGAATTGGGTTAGAAATACGTCATTCCCAGTAAATGTACATCACTATTATAATTTAAGTAACTGCGGTCATTTGATGACTAGTTTAACCTCAGCTATCATGCTCATTAGTGAAGGTGAAAAACAAATGTTTATTAGCTCAGTTAGCTCATGATACAAGTCTCTGATTTATGGTAGGTCTTTTGTGGTGCACACTTTCAAATGTACTTAAAATGACAATTTTAGCACTTGAACTTTTGTACGTAATTGTGCACCTCAATTTACATCTGTTCCTAAAGTGGTTCAAAATGATGTTAGTGCCTTTTCAGTAAGAGACTGTGCCAAGTATTGTGGTTAGTTAATGATCTGAATTTCAGAGAGGCTGGCTTACTCTGTACTAAAACTTCACAAAAACATCCTATTCCTATCTATTTTTTTAGTTTGTAATTACAATCTCTGACTTTTAACTAATTTCAAGATATGATAAAATAAAGAAAACTAAAAAAAAATTATTTGAGGAAACCAGTCCATCAAGGCTGGGTCAGTGATGTTTCACCAACCCCAAGTCATCACACATGGACGCATGGTCAGGACCCCTTGACATTAGTTCGTAATGCACTGGGGGAAGAGCTGTAGCGCTGTATTTCAATGCTACAGGTGGGTGCATGATAGTTAACAGAAATGTAAGCGTTAGTTAGTAAGAAGGTTGTTGGGTGGACCACAAACTGCACTCAACCAGGAGACTGCTGTGTTTTTCCTGTGTGAAACAAAAGTCAACAATGAATGTTTTTCATTTATGTTACATAGGTTGTGTAAGTTACGCAAGTAACATTACTTAACTTACATTGGAGGGAGGTTAAGAGATGCACTGGTAACCAACACTAGAGCCCTTGGGTTTTAGTCTCATCATCAGCGTGTTCGAGTCAGGGCCGTGCAGTATGTTCTTGGGAGCAGTTGGTCCCAATTGCATATTTATTGTTGCTAACTTGACCACAGATCCCTACACGTCCAAAAACAATGCTAAAGGAGTACCCAGGGGATTAAAAAACAACACTAGGGGGTCTTGACCAAGTGCCCATATGTGACATGTTGGGAGTGAGAATGTGTTATAGTTTCACCAGCAAACGGGGCAGGTGCTAATGAGGTGGTAGGTGCTAATTGAAGAAAAAAATCTTCACACTCTGTCCTTTTAAATAGATTAGAATTCCATTATTGAATCATTTCTTTCAAAGGACACCACAGCTATAGGATTGCAATGCCAATTTAGTTACTGTATTACAGCAGTGAAGGTCATATATTTGGAGTAATTGTTACTCAAAGTCTGTGTAATTATATCATTGAATAGCCAATTAAAATCCTTGTTAGAGGTTGAGATGTTCCTTTATTTATCATCTCTCTGTGGACTTTCTTTGCTCCTGTCATTCCTTAAAGCTTTGTAAGAGTACACTCCTCTTTATGCACACACACACACACACACACACACACACCACACACCACACACCACACACACACACACACCACACACCACCACTACTCTCACGTCTGCTCTTGTCATGCTGGTTTAATAAGAGATAGCACAGAATTAGAGAAAAGACAATATTGGGTGTTTGCACTCCCCCATACTGGGGTAATGGCCTGGGGGAAGCTGATTAAATACCATGGGAGCTTCTGTCCAACCAGCTTAATCTGGACAGTACAGTATGTGGGTGAACAATATTCCATAGTGTTCACACCACCCGCCTATACTAAAGAATGAAATTAGCCACACATCCCACATTTTTCTTTCAAGACACATCCTGTCTTTTCTTTCTGTCACAGACAGTAATTATATCAATTGCAGAAAGCTGTATGTGTTAACATCACACTTTTGTGTTATTTAGGGAAGTGCAGCCAATAGACACCTAAAGCTACAGGAAGAATCCGCCAAATGCTTCAATGCCTGGACCTACAGTAGTATGAGCACTGAAAATCCAGTCCCCAGGTGGAACTGTGAAAAAGTGAGAAGGTGTGTGGATGTGTGGATCTGAAAATCCTGATAAGTAAAAAGACAGACTGAACAAATGTGAAAGGCTCAGTAAATGTATTTGACTTTCATTGTGAGAATGTGTGTAACAGATGATTTTTATTTGGCTAGCTATGTGTTAGCACTGAAGTTAGTGAGAATTTGATATGTAAAGCTAGTGAGAAGGAAATTAATTCTCTTATACCAGCACAGAATGCAAAACAACAACTTAAATTGCATTCTTTTTGTCACATTTTTGACATGAATGTGAGACAAAAATGTGACATTATATGGGGCTGTTGTATTGGATTTCATTGTTGTTAAAGCTACTTACGTTACTGCACCCCTAAGATATTTTAAGAGGTGTCCTATTTGCCTGGCTTTAGTCAATAACAATCACGCTATATATGCACTGCCACAATAACCCCAGGGGTTCTCCAAAGATGCCACTCTGTGCATGGTCTGTGATGCTATAGAAAGAGCTAGAAAGCAGCAGCTGATCCCTTCTCCTTGCAGTGCACTCAGCACGTTGGTCCCATAATGTCTTGAGTGCTTGCCTGAGCTACATGACATCACTCCGCTCTGCCACTCTCCAATTCTAGTTTCTCCTCTGATATCCAGGGTAACAAGAGTAGAATAACTGGAAGAGAAAAAGGTGGAATAAGGGTTTTGGTAGGGTAGGAGGGGTGCAGGCAAAAGCTTGCCCGGGGCAGGGCATACCAGAAAGCACTCTCTGGTACACACTAATCTGGCCACCCACTGGTTGTGACCCATGTATTCCCTGTCTGAGCAATGTACTCTAGGACAAGCCCACCCTTCCATCACTGTCACACACTGCACTAATGAGGGCCAGAGGGTACAAGGTCAATGACTAAGCTGATTTGCCTGCTGATAAGTGATTGCCAGGAGGTGCTGCTGTGGATAGGCTGAAAATAAGTCTTCCCCGCATTTGCTAGGCCAACTCTTTGTTTCCCCTACCTTAAAGAAAGATGGTAAAAAAATAAAAAAATAAAAAAACTGCCCGCCTCATTCCATATTCTCTACAGACACATATCTAAGGAACCAAACTAAGCACATAACAAAATCACTGCCACTATTACATTTGCATTACACCCTACCCCACTTTTTTTAACCTTAAGAAGTGTTTGATGCATTCAAACTAACTCTTTATAATTCTACGTACATTAGTCTTTGTTATTTCTGATGGCAGAATAAGTGATTTGAGAGTTAAATTGCCCCCTCAGTGATTTCAGCATGCCATTCACATAGGTAAGCTATAACAGCCCCCAAAACTAATTTACATGTGATTATGCAGCTGTTACTGTAGAAAAGAGAGCATAGCTGTTATCGTCTAACTTTTAGCATGTAATTACATAGCAATTTGCTTTCTGTAATCTGAGATGCTATAGTGAGGGCTGTGTGGCAGAATTAATTAAAGAAAGAGGTGTATTGTCTTGACACACACCCCTGTTCTTTGTTCACATTTCACCACTCTTCACATTTGTGTTTTTTACATTTATACAACGTCAGAAAGTTCTTAAGGTGCACACTCAGGTATGACTTCTAGCTTTCCTTTTATGATGTATTGGACTCCATATTCTGTCAGAGGCAACATCTAACACTGCAGAGTATAAGAGGAGGTTGGAAAACTGTTGGGTAATTATCCTATACCTCATAGAGCTGAAAATATTTTTCTTTTTGTGTGATATGGATAGCTCCTTATCATCATGTTTCCAGCTTATCTTGGTCTCTTTTAACTTCACCAAAAACAGCATCAAGCTGTTGATGACTTTGATCTTCCTAAAATGAAGCACAAATTCAAGAGAAAGACGGCGCCTGTAGCATAAAAATTCAGGCATCAGGTGGATCTTACATTTGTAATTGTAGATACATACTTGATGCCTTTATTTTGCCAAGACATCATATATTGGCAGTTCTTGGGAAGTCTGGCAGCAACCATAATCAAGCAGGTCATCTGGTGTCAGAAGGAAAGAGTCGAGCCCAGAATCTGTCTGTCCATCAGGGAGCATGACAGCCATCCCAGGGCATGTCACCGTACCTGCACTACCGCCATACATGTGCATAAATGAAAAGGTTGTTTTAATTAGTTGGTGTCTCCTTGAAATTTATTCAGTTTTCAGACCGCTTAGTGTCATTAGAAGGTGGTTAAATAATGCATCATGTACACACAGAAGAGTAGGTTTTTGTGCTCCAACTCAGAGGATTTGCCAAAATCTCTGAAATATTTAACAGTTTGCTTAGAAGCTTTTACATCAGAACCATTTCAGCCTACTTCATAGGAAACTCATGGAGACAACAGATTTAATAGTTACCTGTTTATGAATGGGCTTTCTGTTTGTTGCTGTGTTATTAAGGAACATTAATAGAGTGAGATCTAATCCAGAATTTAATGAAAAATCCCACACAGCTATAATCATCCAGCAGTTTTTTGGTCGACTTATTTTTGTCATAGACAATTTTACAGTGCAGAGAATGTGCAATACAAGTTGTGTACTCATTTTGGATGTATTCTGAGATCATTGCACCAAACAGCAAATCCAACGAACCCATTAAAACTTCTCTTGATTTTGTCAGTATTTAATAAACACACATAAAACATATCGTAGTTGCTGCTGATAAACACCAGCAATAAAAATATTAGTTTTTTATGCTTTTCAGATTCTGTATCCCTGCCATGTCTTCTTGCAATTCTTGGTGTCATCAGCGTCAGTGGGATCCAGGTAACTGTTCTGTGAACACAGTACTTGCATTTCTGCTAGATCGCTTTACATCAGGTTTATGTCCTTCCACATTAAAAGTTTACGTGGCAGCCATTGCGGCTTTCCACGTCCCGGTGGGGGGTACTTCATTGGGTCGAGAGCCTCTGATTACTCGTTTCCGTCGTGGTACTTTGAGGCTGAGGCCTGCACTAGGGTGCCGTCCTAGGACCTGGCAATAGTTCTGGAAGGCCTTTCTAGGGCTCCGTTTGAGCCCTTAGAGTCGGTCTCAGAAAAATTTCTTACTTTTAAGACCATTTTTCTGTTGGCTATTTCGTCCCTCAAAAGAGTCGGGGACCTTCAGGCCCTTTCGGTTTCTCCCACTTGCCTTGAATTTGCACATGGTATGGTTAAGGCATTCTTATACCCTAAACAAGGATATGTCCCTAAGGTGCCAACCATTATTACGAGGCCTATTGTGCTGCAGCCTTTCTGTCCTCCTCCGCGAGCACTGGAAATCGGAGAGATGGGACTTCTCCATGGAGGAAGTCTGATCAGTTATATGTCTGCTTTGGTTCACCCAAAAAAAAGGTCTTCCTGCTTCTAAGCAGACGGTTAGTAAGTGGATAGTCGAGGCTATTTCTCTTGCTTACGAGTCCTCTAACCAGCCATGCCCTTTGGTGGTCAGAGCTCATTCCACTAGGAGTATGGCAGCCTCTAAAGCCTTATTTTCTGGGGTTTCTCTTCAAGACGTTTGTGATGCGGCAGGCTGGTCCTTACCGCTCACGTTTGTCAGGTTTTATAGCCTGGACCTGGATGCTGCCCCAGGGTCTGTGGTGCTCAGTGCTTAGGGGTTTTTTTTTCGACAGGCTCACACTCAGGCATTTGAAATTATGGCGTTTTGGGTATTCTCGTTCCCAAAGTGTTACCGACGCATAGCAAGTTCCCTTGAAAGGGAACGTCTCAGGTTACTACTGTAACCATAGTTCCCTGAGAGAGGGAACGAGACTATGCGTCGCCCTGCCATACTTCCTGCATCCCTGTGATCGGCTTGCTTCGGCAATTTTTGAAGCTAATGCCGGCTTGCACCGGGTGCGCTTTTATCTCTTCCTGGTCATGACGTCACCCACCCGTGACGTTCATTCCTTCCATTGGACTAGTTGACATAGATGCTTCAGACTCATTCACGCAGGGGCGTTCCCAAAGCATTACCGACGCATAGTCTCATTCCCTCTCTCAGGGAACTATGGTTACAGTAGGAACCTGAGACGTTTTCACATTTTTTACAGCCCACCAATCCACATAAAATTCATATCTAGCTTTAAATGTACTATTAAAGTAGAAACATGTCATGTGTATCAGACAATTAATAAATAAATAGACCAAGACTGGAGAAAGTTAGAATATATTTTAAAACTGCTAAACTAACAAAGTATGTATGAATTACTACCACCTGTGTAGACAAAAAGAGGTTTGACTCGTGTGGGTGTTTGTGCATTTCCTCTGAAACCTGGCACTCAGTTCCCAAAACTTTAGACAGACAAAGTTTTCTTGGATTTAAGAACTGCACCTACACTGAAGCTCCAGGACAGACTGTAACACAAGGCTGAGAGATCTAAATAATGCTCGAATTAAAAGTGTTATCATGTTTTTGTGAGTGTTGTTAGCCCATGAGTGATGCATGTACATGTAGAGCTACAGCGGCTTTCTAATTGAGGCCTTATGTTGCCACGCTCTCAGGACTAGAATATGGAAAAAAATAATGGCAGTGGTGTAACCGTGTTGACATTTCGGAGTGAGTGATCCACAACAAATCTCCATTAATGGTGTGTTGTGTTTCATGCAAGTCTGCTGTATTTTACCAGCCTAAGACAGGTCATCCCAGCCATGCCAACAGAGGTGATGCTTCATAAAGCTGCACAAATCAGCTTTCCATTTCACTCTGCATAAATAAAAAAGGGGGTTTCCGGTTGGTAAGGGGCTGAGTTCCCATGATGGAAATACAAGTAATGCTACCACTAGCATGAACACAACAACACGGTTATTGTCTCACATTGCCATAATGGTGAATTAATGCTCTGCTGGTGCAAAGTCTACACTGTGCATCCTACCTGCAGAGTGTTTGGTAATCAGTGCCTTGGACTGCAGGAGTAAATGGAGTTCAGAAGATAACAAAACGTCATCCTGTTCCTACCGCTCAAGAAATATACAGTTAATGTGGATATCACATTAAGAATTTGGTTTTTAGAGATGACCGGCCATATTGTCACAAATACCTTCATTGCAATAAGACTGCAAATCTCTACAAAAGTAGAGAACATGAGAGAATAGTGGTAAAATGTTTGGTCATCAGTCCCAAACTGTGGTATTGGGGCACATTTCTCCAAAATTACTTCAGGCAATTACAATTTGCAAAATCAGATGTGACATACAACAAACTTACATGATCGCTGTTATTGCACAATGTACAGTATAGCCTCTTCTAGATGTGTCCCGCTTTTTAGCCATAGCTCTGACCAACCCATTCTCACTCCCAAGTCATTACATATGGACACTTGTTGAAGATACTTTGGAGTTGGGTTGTAACGCTGTGGGAAGCCCGTTAGTGTCACTGAGGGGAAGCCCTGTAGTGTAATTTATGAAAACTAAAAGCAGGTGTGTAGTAAATAACACAAAAGTCTAAGTAAAGGTTACACTGGTGGATGGTTGGGCCAGAAACAGGACTTTCATCCAAGAGACTGGTGTTCCCATGTGAAACAAAAAGTTACATAAGTGACATAAGCTATGTACTAAGTTATGTAACTAGCATTAGTTAACTTACATAAGTTATGTGATGTAAGTAACTTAGTAATTTTTAACCCAAACCCTGTTGTTAAACCTAACTAAGTAGTTTGGTGACTACACCTAACCAAATTGCAATGTCTGACAATAGTAACCACGTGTCATTTCACAATGTTAAACACTGGTTTGTATTTTGAAAGTCTTACCGGATGTTGCATCTTTATTATTGCTAACAATCAGTTGATATTGACTACCACCTCTTTAGAGCGTGCTAGACTTGAAAACCCAGGTTAGCTAGGTTCCTTACATGGTAGCTAATAACTTTTTTTAAGCTGGGTTTCCGACATTGACAGCATTGTGTGGGACAGATTTGTGCAGCTGTGTTCATGAGGGAGAGGGAGAGAGAGCAAGAGAGAGAGGGACGAGCAAGAGGATGTGCTGCGCAAATACGCTACGGCCTCTGTAATCAAATACAATTTTAAATAGCCTAAGTCAAAAAAATTAAAAATCAATATGACGCGGAAGGAAACACTGTGACATGACTGGATGTTGCATTGTTGTCATGTATCAACTAAAACTGAAACAATTAGTAGATTAATCAATTAGTAGTGTGACAGAAAATTTATCTGAAACTATTTTGATATTTCTGTCATCTTTGAAGCAATTCTCTGATTCCAATGGTTCGAATCTAATGATGTGCTGCTTTTCTTTGTCATATAGAATAGTAAACTGAGTAGACATTTGTAGATATCATGATTAATCAGTTAATTGAGAAAATAATCGGCAGAGGGATCAATAATGAAAAAAACCAGCAGACGCAATGTATAACCGTGATGATTAAGAGGGAACATCTGATGTGATGATACACTTCTTTTTACATACATGTCACGTTCTGGGTGCGGGGTTAGTGTGTGGTGTGGCAGGCTGGTGGACCCAATTGCAGGACACGCAGGGCAGAGCAGGTAAAGTTCAAATGGATTTATTAAATAAACAAAGGCGAGCACACTACGGCTGAGTGGCTGATAAAACAAAGTCCAAAACAGGGGTAATCCAAAACCGAATGCAAAATCCAAAACAAAACCAGAGATCCAAAAGGGAAACTCAAAAAGCAAACTCCAATAAACCAAAGACAGGGCAGGACAGGGCATGAGACGAGACAGAGCAAAAAGGCAACACACTGTGACTTACTGTGACAAACTGTGCACACTGAACAAACTATGCAACTTGTGCAATGACCGGGCAGGGAATGAACAGAAACACCAAACATTTATACAGAGGGACTAACGAGCAGGGCGGGAGCAAAACAGGTGAGTGGGATCAGGGCTAATGAGGGAGGTAGGCAGACAGAGAGCAAGGGAAAACAGAGAGAGGCAGGCAGGCAGTGTGATAACAAAGGGGACAGACGGAACACTGGACAGGCAGACAAGGGGCAAAACACTAGAGACATGAACTATAGGACTAAGAACTAACATACTAGACAAGACAGACACTAAGAACTAATACATGAAACTGTGAAAGAACTGAAATCAGGAAAATACTAAAACACAGACAGGAATAAACTCATAACTAAACAGAACAGATGACAAGACTAACATGAAGCTACAAAACCAAAACCCTCAGAACAAAACCCAAAAACACAGCACACAGGACAGGATCGTGACAATACATTTCCAAGTGGATGTTTTTCCACAATGTACACTGCAGATATCACTATCTCTGTGAAGTGCAGGCTGATTCCAGGTATATGTATATTATGTCTGCATAATCAGATTTGACTGAGTAATTGCTCAAAAGACTGAATGAAAGAGGGGTGCAAAGGGAGTAAGCACGCTATTTTTTTTCACCTTCTCCATGTGCCCCCAACGCACTGGTGCCCTGGGCAATTTCACTTATACCACGATCCACCATTGGGTCTTCAAGCTGAGACACCCAATGAATATGAAAGCCTGCCTTCTAGATTATACTTGATTTGTGCCATTTGTCCTCTGGGAGAAGAATGATTCACACATTGTATATTCTTGAAGAGCTTCAGATAAATCATGATAATGAGAATAATGTCAGCATATGAGAATAACATGTAATAATATTCCTTTTCAGGCATTCAGGCACAATAAGGCTTAAAGGAAGATTTCTTCCATGTACCACTCATGAAAAACTCAGCTTCTTAGCTGATTATTTATCTTACTGGTTTTAATTGAAATCATTGGTATTTTCCAATTGTAAATTGTAATTGTTAACATGAGGGAAGATAAAATGAAGCTCCAGGTAGCAGCTTGGTTTAGTTCCAGTTATCTTGGTATGTGAAAAGAATTCTTATATTCTCTGCTTCCATGCATACAAATAAAATCAACACAGGACATTATCCAGCCAAAGGTCCAAAATACTAATTACCTGCTGTTTACTAGGCTTTGAACACCCCACCTTTCTAAGGACAATCAATAATTACATACAAAGGCCGAGGGAATGAATTCACCCTGATAACCATTAGCATGAAACTGGATGAAGTTCATTAGCGATTCTGCGAGCATAGTGTCTAATATCCAATATTGGAGACAACTAGCTCTGTTATCCCTTTGTCTTTCGTTTTTGTTCTGTGTAGAAAGCACAAACGTTTCTAAAGGTTGGTATGCTGTGACAATTCATTACCGCTTTACACAACATGCAGTCTTATATACTGCCTCAAAACAGCTGCTTTTGATACATATTTATGCTGTTTGTTTGCACATGGTGTTTTTAAAATGCTGAAAATTTCTTTGACCTAGAATGACATGCTTTCTTCAGCAGTCACTTTTGAACAACTTGGATAAAATACCAAATGTAGAGGTAAAAATGAAAAATAATAATTATGACAGTGTAAGGTGAGACTGGTTGTTTCTGTACTCCACAATTATCCGGGTGGCTTGAGTGTGTCATCTTTTCATATGTGATAATTTCCACAATAACCACCCTTTTCCATCCCTGTCAGAGTGCCTTCAAATACATATGCAGTAATTTAAACGCTTTCTGATGTACTAACCCTGTATATTTCACATATAAAATATGGAGGGAAAAGCGCTGAGCACAGGCTTTCACCCTAATTTGACAAATAGTTTATTAGTTGTGAGCATCTGTTGTGTGGTGAAAAAAATGGAAGGTGGATTAAGAGAAGGTGGCTTATTTAAATTTGTTAAACCACAAATCCTATGTCTCAGCATGGATACTGTGTAGTTTCTTACGCCTCAACGTGTCATTGTGTGTCACACAAGCCTGCACTTGCTGCATGCACTAACATTACACTGCATGACTGGCTCCCTGTGGCAGCGCACAAGAGAGTGCCTCTCAAGCAGGGATGGATGGCACAAAGGGGCCGCACATGCAGAAAATAAATAAATGACCAGATATGTTAAAAATTAACTATCCCTGCTTTCCCCTGACATGACCAAGTTCCTTGAACAACCACTAAAGCTTTTAACAGGCAACATAGGCCTGTGCTCAGGGTCATTGTTTATTTGAGCCTCACTTGCTCTTAGCCAGCCGTAATGTACCTCAGCTCTGTGACACCGTCTTTTCTCATCTTAAGTAAACTACGTTATTCTCTATAAATCTAGACCTTAAGCATTCAATTACAATTCAGCTTTCGTGTTTATCGCGTGTGTGCTGTATTATTTTTACAGCATGTGCACTGAACCCCAATTTGTAACTGTGTAACCCACTGCAGTCATTTAATTAGTTTGTGGAGTTACATTTGCATTTATTGAATATTTATATTGAATTGCGTCCTATTAAATCTTGTCAAATATCTGATCAATGAAAGTAATTTTATGCTCATGCTGCACAACATTTATCTTTTTTTAGATTTAACTGAACAAAGACAAATGGGAGCTATTGGTCTAAAAGTAAAATAAAAACAACAAAAAAAACAAATATGTAAAGAATTAGAGTTGAAACATAGCATATTAAACAAAGCATACTGATGTGTTCAAAGTCCAAGTTTTTTATTTTAAAAAAGTAAATTATTTACCTGATATTAAATAGGTGACTTGATTGATTTAGTTTGGATCAGTGTCAGATGGAACAAAACAGCGGCATTCACATACTTATCCTGCTACTCTCTACATATAGTACATTCACTGCTGTCTTAAGGCATAAAGACATTTGCTCTACTTAGTAAATGCTTGGCTGGTTTTCCTTCTTCGCTCTCTCTTTTTTAAATGCCTCTTACTTCCGGTGAACCTCTTGGAAACCACAGTCCATGTAAAGTGTTAAATGTAGAGAACGTTCATGCACATCACATGTCAGGAGCAGAGTGAGGAATCTTAATTTATCACAGGAAAGGCCTTTTCACCTCCTTATCAGCCCACTGCAGGACTATTTAAAACTGATAATTTATAACATGAAATTTAAGGAGAATATACGTCTTTCATTCCTGGTAAATGTTACTTTTATATTAAGATATTTCTTAGACAAGATAAAGTCTTCAAAGTCGCTCACTGCCTCATATATTTGAGCTGTTCAGGCCTAGTTAGCAACTAGGCAGTTTAAATACTCTAGAGGAAAATTGTAAGTACTAGCATTTGCACACCAATGGCACCACTCAGTGCACAATTTAGTCGCAGACCCTTTACTCAAGGATTTCTCCCTGCATCTAATGACACAACTGTGGAATGTATCAATGAGCTTTTAAACTAAATGTCATAGCAAACAAGCAGCGTTCCTTTTAACAGGTAGTTAAAAATATGTTTGAAAAATATTTGTGTTACAGCACAAGGGACAGTCTCATGTTGATAAAAAGCAACTGGATGAATAAAAAATAGCAAGGTCAACATGAACAGTAAGATAATCAGTGATCATGGTGGTGTGCTGAAGAAATACGCTGTATGAAAAATGTTTACCAAATGAAAGTACATTTTAATGAGCTTCAATGATTAACGTTTTGAAGATGTTTTACAGGATATACATAAACCTGATTAATATTTTGCATGTAAACCTAGATAATAAATTCCTACCAGAAACATATTACACTTAAAAGATGTCCATCTTTCCCCCCAAACGCTGTTTTCCTAGTTGTAGTTCTGCTTTTTACTTTAAAAGTGAAAAACATAATTTAGTGTGTGCCGGGGGAAGCCTTGCTTCACTCTAGTAAACCTGTGTCTTTCAAGTTCTCTTCTTTGCAGTCTCTGCAGTAAATCAAATGAGCACACTTCTCTTTTTCTCCTCTCCTGAGACATATTTTGTTTCAGTTTTCTGAAAATCACACAGTTTAGTCAGGGTTTGAGGGTGTTGTTTACTGCAGCAGAAACACTGCTCGGGAAGAAATCTGTTATGAAACAAATATACACTTTTTAAACCAAAGTTTGATACTAAATGAGTTTATATTTCACTTTGTATTTTGTAAAAACACCAGTGTCATCCCAGCTACCGATGTTTGAATTGAGCAGTGTGCTCAGGGTGTTATCGTTAATGGTGGTATATGATGATCACAGATAACCTATGAGCATGCTTGTCTGGTTGGATACTTGATGAGAGACAAAGAGTGTCTCAAGAACATAGAGGATGTTAAAGTGCTCAGCACAACCTTACACTGTCACTATCTCAAGAGAGACTTACTGCAAGTGGACAAGAACAGAGTGCAGAAAACATCTCAGAAAAAGGAGAGATAACATTGATCAAGGAGAAAAATAGGATCCTCCTTCAGAGTCGTTCATCATCACCTCGCTGTGCTACTTAAAATCCAGACAGCTCTAAAGGATACGTAACACTGATTACTATTTAGAATAACCATTTTTGAAACCTGCTTTCTCTATGAAACCAGAATAATTAAATGATTGTATCTGTCTATCTCAAAATCTCTTTCATTTCTCCATTACAGCAGAGTGACTAAAGTAAAAAGAATAATGGAAACACACTTGAGGAATGCAGTATCAAAACGCAGGGCATCCTGGTGGACTAGTGGTTAAGATGCTTTCTATATAAACACAGTGTGTTGGGTTCGATTAGCCGTGGACCTTTTGTTGCATTTGTTACACCCCCTCCCATGTTTTCTGTCTGTATCTGTCTGTGTCTGTCAAAAAAGGCAAAAAGCCACTATGTATGCTTTGGTGCAGTCGAGATGACACTGAGACTACATAAATATTGTGTACTAGATTGTTTTCATGGTCCTCGGTCATTTAAGTGACAAATGATGACCTTTGGGTTGAATCTTGTCCTGAAAGAAGTCTTACTCACTGAGAATGGAAAAAAATGAGCACAAAACAATAAAAGTATTTCCCAAAGAATAATAAGCCAAAGCTCAAAATGTGTGACTTAATATAGTTTGTACACAGGAAGTGGGTTATTGTACCTCAAAGAATCTAACCATAACACATTTCTTTCTTTAATAAATAAATATATATAGACAGAAATATATGAACACTTCACTTTTAGCTCATATTAAATTATATTTATATTTATTTATATATTATATATTTTTTCATGGATTTGAAGGCAATGTTTTCAAGCTTAAAGGAAATGTAAAACCTATGTAGTTTGGTTTGTGCAGCCATGTTGCATATTACAAACAATGCTAATCTTGAATGTATGTTAAGGAATTTGAAAGTTATTGAAAACTTTTGTACCCTTAAACCGTCTGAAGATATATCATATGATCTCAAAACCATAACGCTTCAGTCAAGTGAAGTCTGTGACCTCATTAATTACTCGTGCACATATCAATAGAAATGCTCTTCCATTACTAACAAAAACATGAAGAAACACCAGTCATGACCTTAAATATTTCCATGTCATTAAGCATACTGTGGATCAGACAGGAGCTTTGAGCAGACCTTAGCTTTTAGCGCCTTTTCACCCCGGGCATATTACTTACAAAGTCCCTGTCTTATTCAAGGGTTATTTTCAGCCATTCTGAGAAGAAGAGTCTTCTGTAAAAATCTTCCCCAACAACTGAAATAGCACAATAAATAAGTAAAACCACATACTGGTTTGCGGTTTACCCCCCAGTCTAAAGTAAAAACACTGTTCTACATTCTCAGTTAAGAAACATCTCTTTGACGGGGGTGTTTACTTAGACATTTACTAAGACATGCTTTAAGCAGCAGCTAAAATTGTTTGCTTGCTCAGTTCTATTCAGTGTTTATCCATTCAGTCTCCCTCTCCCACCAGGATTAGCTGGAAATCTATGTGCTAGTTTAGAGAGGGGTTAGCCCTACTTGACAGTTTTTCCGATCTTTCTAAAATGACAAATGCCATCAAAGAATCTGGAGGCTATGTAATACTGGCTTGCACTTTTTCCAGGTAATTAAAATGGGAGGGCAGCTACCTCCCTAATGTCAGAGGGATTTCGTTATCAGCTTTGCAAGGTGCTGTGAAATAAGTCTCTGTCTTAACCATTCATATCTCCTTCCTCAGATTCTGGCTCGAGTTGCAGTTTTAGACAAGGTTGCCATCCCGGGCCCATGACTCGATCATTAGAAGGTCAAAGGCACACAAAAAGAGACAGATTGTGCAGCCACCTCTCAACAGGACTCATCTCATCTCGTTTACAGCACAGTGGGTTGCTTTCACAGTACTATGTCCAGGAATGTGACATGGCTAACGCTGACAACTTGAAAAGTACATAAAACGCAGCGAGTGCCGACGTTCCGTCCAGCCTAGCAGAAAAAGATTTGTTCTGAGATGCAGATTTTTCGTTAACTGCAGTCACACATCACAATTCTGACAATGTGTTGTCACATGGTGGAGTATTGCTCCCAACACCTTCTGCTTAATGATGCCGTTGATGAGAGCTTGATGCTGCACTATTTATCGTCCACTCAATGCAAGCATTCTACATACAGTTCATACAATACATGCAGAGAGCTGGTGTGGAAATAGGTGATGAAAAACCTCTCCACATGCAGTTTCATAGCCAAACCTAGAGCATCAGCAGAGTTGAATGTACCATGTATCTGTAATATAAAGCCCATGCAAGTTCCATGTAAAGACTTTGTTCTGCCCAAATAAAATAAAACACTACAAATTAGCCAAAACATATTTTCTCATTTGTAGCATCTTGTCATGCACGTAGTTACAGATAGTCAACATGAAGTGAATGGAGAGTTCAGTGAAGAAAACTTCACTTCAATTGTAAATATGTTGTGTTTTTATTTGGGATCAACCTTTAAGTTAAACGAAGGTATGAGAAGACATCCTTGACGTATTTCAAATGCACACTTGACACAATGTTCAACGATCTGGATACTATGTCAAGTGTGCGGGGGAGTTTACTGCAGTGTCACATGGCAGGACAAAAGTTCATCAGCTCCAAACCTCAGTAACGGTTTGATATTCCAACTCCATGCTGGATCAAAAATATTATCAAGTATTTCCCTGACACTTTCATCTGAAGGGTGGACACCAGAGGTAAAAAGGTCTTCCCGGCATATCAGACTCTATTTGTGGAGGCAAAGCTGTGATTCAGACTCAGTCAAAGAAAACATGCAGCAAGCTTCAACCCTCTCATCGCACGTCACCGTATTGCCTTCCCAAATCAAGCACTTATTTACACACATGCTGCTCACTACCAAGAATACCCTGGCACTTAGTAATGACTTGTAACATCTCCAGCAATGGCTTTCTCACCCAACATACTTCTAACTGATGGCTGTGGTTGTTGTAATTTACACCACAGGTTTCTGGATCTTAGTTATGCTAAGAGTGAGTCTGCATGAAGCCTACACATAACACTGCACTGTGTTACATGGTAACTGGCCCCAATGCCAAAGCTCAGCGTCATCCTCAGAAGTGCTACGTCACCAGAGAAAGTTAAAAAAAATAAATAAATAAAAACAGTGCTGTTTTCATCTACAGCTTTGGGGAGTAATTAAACCCACTGCATATGAAGTGACTATTTTTAGTATTTAATTATATTAGTTGTACACTGCAAAGCACTTCTCCTTCTGGCTAAATTGATATTTAAATAAAATTATTGTCTGGTGTTTAGCAGACACTTAAGGTAATTGTTTGTATCCTTTGTTTCCCATAAATTTTTCATACTTATATCCTATAGTCTGCTTCTAACCAGGGTGGAGAATTAGCCATTTTCTTAGATCAGCCTGACACAAACTGTCAAAAATGAGTAACCCACTTAAGGTTTCAGAAATATAGATGGGAAAGAAAAAAAATGGCCACCTCTTCTCTGTACAGTTTCTACTCCACAATCCCTGCTATTTCCTCCACTGACTCGCTCTCTAATATTTTTTTCTCTTGCTTTTAGTCTTATATGACAAACCCCTCTTCGGCCCCTCAGTCTCTCCCCGCTTATAATGCTTTTAAACATTGATAGTGCCGGCAGAGAGTATGGATGCCCACTTGGAAGGAGAGTTGGTGACCCCAGGTGATTTTGAACACCTGGCTCTCAGAGGAGATGCACGAGGAGCGGCTCCATAGATTCTACTTTGCTTTTAGACAGACAGCAGACCCACTTTCTCCGACTGCTGATTAATTCTTTTTCTTCTCACCAGTCCCACATGTGCCTTTGATCACAGTGTCTATTTTTACAGTCTTTCATTGTCACCAAGAAGTAAAACTAATAGAGCACATAAAGAGACCAGTATTTTGCAGTATGGAAATCTGGAGAAAAAGTGTATCTCAGGCTTATCTCAGATGTTTGACATGAGGCCTGTAAATTAGTGATAGTATTTTCATCTGCATTTCCTCTGCCTGACTGCCTTCAGCACTTGTTTGAAGCTGAACAGACAACGCATCACAGTGTAATGAAAAAGACAGGCAAACACAGCACACAGCTTAGTTAGGATTTCCATCATAGTCACAGCACATTTAGAAATCACGGGGTTGCACCTTGGCACGCGGTTTTCTGCTGATTGCTGATTGTATGTATCTGGCACATAACCATATGCCTCTGCATGCTACGATGTTTGGTAAAGACTGCAATGACTCTTTGTTTTCCAAAACCTAATGCAGCTTTATATTTCCAAGGATGCATTTAGTCATACCTCATTTGGTTTGAGGACACTTAACATGCTCAATTAGTCGGCTTTTTTGCTGTCATTCATTTTAATAATGATTATTGTCTGCTTCATTCTCAAATTAAATAATTATGGCTTACACAGCACAAGCTTTCTGCAAACCGATGATCTTGTGTGATCTCCCTGCTGAATATTTTCCAATAGACTGTTGTAGCGGCACATTACACCTGTCTCCCCACACATGTGCTGACAAACAGTGATTTAGATGTCAAAACCAGCTCTGTTCACTACACTGCTGTGCTAAACCAGTGTAGGCATATCGGAGTGGTCAAGCATGGCATTAGTTTCCCAAATTCCCTGAATTTGTTGGGTTTTAAAGGATTACCAGGGACAACAGCTCAGTGCTGCTCTAAAATTTCCAGATTTGTAATGATTGATATTTACAGCCGTTTCTAAATCTGTAGCTGCATTTTAATAGCTGTTAATCTATTCAGGTTATGTATCAGTGGCAAACCCCCACTCCCAAGAAATGTTTAGCCGTGCCCTGAAAATAAAACATGTGATTGTCAGACAAACCTTGCTGTAAAAGAGAAAGGAAAGCCATTGTCTGTAATATGTCTTCTGCTATCTGGCTAGACAAAATAACATCTAAGATTAATAAAAGACTACACCCAACAGTAACCAGTGATTTTGGCTGAAAAGGGTAAGCCATAATTTCATGACTCAGCTGCATGACACATGCTTTTATGGAGAGACAAGATTATATCCATAGTAATTCAACTTTGGAGGAAATGATAGTGTTTCCTCTTTGGGCGCTGAAATGAAATTTACACTGAATAAAAGTGAGCACTTCTCCTTTGCCAAGATAATCTATTCACCTCACAGGTGTGGCATATCAAGATGCTGATCAGACTGCATGGGTATGGCGCAGGTGTGCCTTAGGATGGCCACAACAAAAGGCCACTCAAAAATGAGCAGTTTCACTGTATTGGGAGGGTCTGGAAACCAGTCAGTATCTGGTGTGACCACCATTTGCCTCATGTAGTGCAACACATATCCTTCGCATAGAGTTGATCACATTGTTGATTCTGGCCTGTGGAAGGTTGGTCCACTCCTCTTTAATGGCTGTGCGAAGTTGCAGTCAGGTCGAGACCCTGATCAGGATGCATGCAGATGAGCTTCCCTGAGACGGTTCCTGACAGTTTGTGCAGAAATTCTTTAGTTATGCAAACGATTGTTGCAGCAGCTGTCTGGGTGACTGGTCTCAGACGATCTTGGAGGTGAAGATGCTGGATGTGGAGGTCCTGGGCGGGTGTGGTTACACGTGGTCTGCGGTTGTGAGGCTGGTTGTATGTGCTGCCAAATTCTCGGCTTATAGTAGAGAAATGAACATTCAATTCACAGGCAACAGCTTTGGTGGACATTCCTGCAGTCATCATGCCAAATGCACGCTCCCTCAGAACTTGTGACATCTGAGAATCATGCTGTGTGATGGAACTGCACATTTTTGAGTGGCCTTTTATTGTGGCCAGCCTAAGTGCAATACCCATGCTGTCTGATCAGCATCTTCATATATTATTTTGGCAAAGGAGAAGTGCTCACTAACACAGATTTTTTACAGATTTGTGAAAAATATTTATATTTATTGGTGTATATAGAGAAAGTCTTTGATCTATGAGTTCAGCTCATGATGGCAAAAACAAAAGTCTTGCATTTATAATTTTTTGAGTGTAGTTTTGTTAAGCAGCCTTGTGCTGTATAATGACAAATAAACAACCTTGTACATTGAAACTATTCCCTGAGAAAATGTAAATAAATGTCATATACTACTTAATGTGCATTTTCCTTCACAGCCAGTCTAATAAATAAACTCACGAAGGTTTATAATTCAACAGCAATCCATTAAATGCCTTCTCTAAGCTATTGCTCATTAAAGGTTGCTGAAAAATGTATTAATTTAAGCAGCAGCTAGCAATTAAGGGCAATGTAGGGAAGGACGCTGCAAATTAGCTTCAGGATATGAATCTTGTGATATGTGGCTTCAGTCTAATCAATGAATATTCTATGTTTATGTTCCTATAAAATTAAACAATGTCTCATATTTGCAAGAGTTTATCACTAACACAAATAACTATTCTATATGGTGTTATTAAGTGCACATATCTGTTGTCTGTCTGGCTGTCTGTCTGTTGATTTTATACCAAAATGCAAAACAAAGGAATTCCTTGCCAAAAGAGGCCTTGTTTCTTATTGAATTGTATCGTAATAGAATGATTAGTGTCTGCTACAGTAAGTCCATAGGGTCATTTCTGCCATCTTAATTTCAGTGTTCTTTTCCCAAAACAGCTTAAATATTATTTCATTACTGAGCTTATTGGTTGTATATTTGTATAAGTAAATCATTGTTTTCAGTCTGATTTGCATTTGTTATGCTTTGAGCGTAAGCATCAAGGCACTAAATTGAGAAAATTACACAGTGACACATCAGTAAAACTTACTGCAGGTGAAATTCAGAATACTTTCAGCGATAGCTTGTTGAAATAAAATATATGATAAAATAGAATATTTTTTTCACCATCGTATAATCCCAGTGGAAGTTATCTTTTATATTGCACCTCATATGAAGGCTGGACTTAAATTTAGAAAAGTGGGGAATAATCCCTAACAATAGGTTTTTTAAATTGTTTACCTTGTGTTTACATGTGTAATGAGTGGGTTTTAATACTAGTTCATAATATTTACATATAATGCAAGGTATTTACTAACTCTGCATTTTATATTGAGTATGCCATCACTATGGAAAAATGAATTCCTAAATATTATAAATGCACATTTTAAGAACAGTTAAATTCATTATCTTTTAGACACATACTAAGTTTTTAGCTCATTTTATTTTGAAATTAACTTTGGCTTGTGATTGAACCTTACATCTGCTGAATTTTTCATGGTCATAAAATACAGGTTTGTTTGTCTATATGTCTTTTTTTCTCCAATAAACAGATGGCCCTGGTATGATCCTTTCTTATTGTTACCATGGTAACCACTCAGTGCCGGTGCAAACCTATCTCTCACCCAGGTCTTGGTGGATATGAGGCTGGAACAGGTTTATATATACTGGATCTCTACATATATTGCTCTTTTTAAAAACACGGCCACACTTGTTAGTAGACACGTCAGTGTGTTCTCATGCCTTTTATCGTGGCTGCCGTGGCTGTTATTATGATGTACATCATTCATTTTGCTATGATATTTAATTTATTCTTCCCTCAATGACGTGATGAGAGTTTAAAAGTGCCTTTGACCTGTAGAAGACGGAAAATACAGACTACAGACAAAGTAAAACTGAACAGATTACGTGTTCCCTGGAGATGAAATAGCTTATTTGCTTGAATACAAAAATTACTGTTGATCATGAAATTAAAAAATACAAAAAAAAGCACAATTGTTTTCTACCTCCTCTCATGTCAAGAGATTAATTTAGATAGATAGATAGATTTTAGAGAATAGTATTATCAGATAGACAGTCTTGATGGGGGATTTGTTATTGTACATTAAATTGCAACATGAAAGACAAATACCACATAAATCATAAACAAGACACTGATGCAGAGGATATACAGTACCGTATTAGTTAGAGGCTCGTATTCAGTATGTATTTCTTTATTTTAAAGCTGAAATTGCTGTCTTTTCTATTTTTCAGTCAAGTAAGCTGATCGCCCACAGATATTCTGACCTTTTACTGTCATCACAGAAATGAAGAATCAATACATTCACATCTATTAGTGTCATTGGTGCAGTGGATTTTTCACTTATGCCAATTAGGGGACTGAGAGGAAAATGGAAGAGGCCCTTCAGATAAAAGCACATGTATATCAGAGTACAGCTCAAGGACTGTAAAAGACAATTTTAAGTAGCAGTCTTAATGAACATCGGACATCAGAATAAAACATCAAAGAAATCAGTTCATCAAAAGTTAAAATTGAACAGCTGTAGACAAACCTGGTCAGACTACCAAAAACTTGTGAGTGTGAAGTTTTCCCACTTTCACTACAGTATCTTGCTGCTGCTGACTACTAACCGGAATGTTTTTGATATTTTTCACTGCTATCATATCCTCTCAAAGGGCCGTATTGTTTTGCTTGAATAGTCTATGTCTTTGTGTCTCAATCGCTATGTGAACAATCCATTACTTGGTCAAATACACTGTTTTAGAAGAGAAGACAAACATCCATATTTAATGACATTGTTTGTTTCCTACTCTCTGTTCCTCCAGAGTGCCATCATGGCTGGTTTACTGTATGTATAGCACCAGATCATCCAAATTCAAGTGTATTTTTTTATGCTTCAACCTGTGGAAATCTGGGCTTAAATGTGGTTGAGTGATTAACCTGTTAAACTCCAGGCAAAGTAGGATGACTACCTCAAAAAAATGACAAAAAGCATCAATAATTCAGTGTCTGGTGTGAATGCTACAGGCTGGAGAAAAATGTTGCATTATTTGTTTAGTTGTCGCTACTACAGTACATAAACTCTGATACTGCACAGGTTTTTATAACAAAATAGCCTCTGGAGCATCAGGGTCCCCAAAAGTAAGATTTCTGCAGGGGCCAATGCAAAGATAATCATGAATAAAATATCTAGGCCAACACATTCATGCATAAATGATTCAGGCCTACATTACATGTAGAGTTTTCAACAATGATTCGATTTCAGTACTTACAGAGTAGAAACTAGAACCAAAAAAGAAAACAATCAGGTACTGTAACGATGAGACGTCCAATTTGTGTAAGCCAATGCATTTCAGCAGAAATGTCAAATGAGTCTTATACCGGGTCAGTCAGTAAGAACAATTCATTTAAATATCACTTCCTATATAATCAATCAATTATTTTTTTCACGTTATTCTTCTAACCATGCATTCGCTACTTCTTATCGAATCAGTTTAAATCTCAAAAAGTCAGTATTCCCTCAGTTTAAATCATCTAGTCTGCTTAGCTTCTTTCCCAACCACTGGGGAATGGATAATAAATCAATATTTATTTTATTTCCATCAGCTGTTTGTCACTGTCACCCCACTTGTTGCTTTTTGTTGTTCTTCTCAGAATCAAATGCTTTAAGTGCAATCTATGCCAAAGTTTGTAATTATTTGTTTCAATAAAGCCTTTTTAATTAGTCTCTCCTGGTGAAATATGCAAAGAGCTTTTGCCACTAATGTAATAATGTCACAGAAGTGTTAATAGGTGATCACATTTATAGCATTCATTATTTCAGTGCACAAAACAGGGACAGAAGGTACATGTTACATTGCCCTTGCTGCACAAATACAAATTTTATTCGCTGTTGCTGTGTCGATAATAACAATGTAAGAATTACATTTTAAACCTGAGCAAAGGTTAATCGAGTGCAGAGAACAGAAAAAGCGGAAAGGGAAACTGAACTTGTTGCCCAGCTTGAATGTTGATATCTGATATAAAGGTTCATAACACATGATATTTTTTGCTAAAGTCAATGAAAAAGTAGATATATTGAAAAAGATGTGAGGTCATTTTTTAAACCTGGAACCATTTTCATCACATTAGCAGCACTAAGTCTACCCTTTCATTCAAGTGGGAAGAGGGACTATATTAACTTTCCATTTTTGGAAGGTAACGTGGAGGAAGAGGGAACGAAGGCTGCTGTGCAAGCTTTTATATGTTTGCCCCTCCTTTCTGTCATGTGAACTATCAGGGTTTCTTGTACTACTAATATGAGTATGTGAGGTTAGGACTCTAATGCATATAGGATTTTTTTCTGTGATTGTGACCTCAATTTTAGCCAAAACAATCTAGAAAATTATCCATATTTCTTAAATGTTTTATACAGCTGAAACAGCCTGAGGTCAAATTGACCCCAAAGAACACCATTGTATACAAAATATGTATGTACAAATATGTAACTTGTCCCAGTTAATATAGGAAAAGTGATTAAATTTGAACACAAAAATCTCAAAAAAAGTCAACAATCTATTTAGAGACTTTATAGACTGAAGGGGATCAATTTAAGTCCAAAGACAATAGGCAGCTTAATAAGTAAATCAACCACTGTGTTTATGTTGCTCTGCTGTTATTCTGCATTAAAGGGTCAATATGTAGTTTTCAGTGGCCACTAGCCGTGGCTGCTGAAAACTACATATGTGTGCTTAATCTCATGAGCAAGCATAATTGGACACACACTGGGAGACAGCTTCACACAACATGCTAAAATCTCATTTAAACTCCCACTGCAATGTTACAGTTATTTTTATCATCTTGAGGTTGAACTAATCCATGCTCGTTGCATGACTGACTACATCAACTGCGTTTAGCCAAAGTGATACATTGGCGTTAGCGTCCCTGCCGCTTTTCAATAATTAATTGTGTATCTTTCACCAGAGGCTCAGCAGTGTCAGCACAGCTAAATGTATTGCATTATAACATAACCTAATATTGTAAATGAGATTGTTGCCACACTTAACAGTTAGACTGCTGTAAGTAAAATTACTGCCGTGAATCGGTTTTAACTGTGGCGTTTTTGCTTTGTGTATGGCTCAGAATAAGAAGGCAAGAGGCTTGGGAGTGCACATACCCAAAAATTTGACCCGGAGTATTCACATCGGATTAGGCATACTGGCCGTCAGAGGTAACAGAAAAACCCGGCAAGTGGATCATTTTCTTGTGAGATTACGCCAGTTCACGTACAGGCAATAAAAAAAAATTTAAAAATCATTTGAATTTAAAAAAAAAAAAACATATAGCCCCTTTAATTGAAAGAATATCCCCTCAATCTTATGTTTAATGCCAACAGTTGTTTCTGTGCTGGAAGACTAGGCTGGCTAATAATTGGAACCACAATGAATTTTAAAGGTAATTGTAGAACATTAAAAAGGTCATTCAGGGTATTCCTGTATTATTCTACCTTATATGGGCCATGTGTTGTACAACATGAAGAGCATCAGCAAGCAAGGGGTAAAAAGTGACCTGTACATAGGCCAAGAGGTCACAAGATCTGCCCTTACTGTGATATGTACGCTGACAATCGTAGGAACCACTATAAAGAAAACTAGGCATCAGCAAGCAAGGGGTAAAAAGTGACCTGTATAGACCAAGTCGTCACAAGATCTGCCCTTACTGTGATATGTACGCCGACAATCGTAGGAATCACTATAAAGAAAACTAGGCATCAGCAAGCAAGGGGAAAAAAGTGACCTGTACATAGGCCAAGAGGTCAAAAGATCTGCCCTTATGTGATATGTACGCCGACAATCGTAGGAAGCACTATAAAGAAAACTATACAATCTTTGAGGCAGCAAAGGTCAGAGGCTTTGATTTGAGCTAAATGATGTCTTGTGCCAGGTCTGTAGAACTACTCAGACTGTGCTGATCAGCTCAGCCTTCACAAGAACTTTGACTCTACAGCAGACTAATTGCTATGAAATGGAAGTGACCTGATAACCTAACATCTCTTGTTTCAGTCTGTGGCATAGTTTTCTTTAATTGGCTGCAATGAAGTTTTAGGTCCTGATCCTTGCTGTATTTTATATGACTTTTAAATGCTTTGACTGACATTTTCTTCATATTCATATTCACAAGATTTCACAAACCACCCTATCAAAATAGCTATTGAAACACTTCTGCCTATACTGGTAATAGCCTCACAATCTCCTTTTCTTTGTGCAACCTTTGATATAGCTATGCATTGAACAAGTGACATATATTTATTTATTCTAATGTTTAAGTACAACAAGTAGTTCATGCAAGTGCAAGGTAGAACAGCAATGCAGGATAACCTGCAAAATAAAGACAGAAAAGTCAGATTTATTTCCTCCATGGCTCTCGTATGGACTATACAAGAGAGGCAGAGTGACAATATGGTAAAACCATGGTTGTAAGACAAAAGCATAAGCAGTTGTCTTTTTTTTCTTGACATGTCTTGACAGATTTAAAAATACTATTGGATGTGTAATTATTATGCAGAACAAGAAGGCTATTTCAGATATCTCTTTGTGTGAAGGAGTGCCATTCCCTATAGAAATCCTGAGTTTGTTGATCAGTATTTGCTGAATCTTGTTCTAATGACAATGAGACTCCATGACACGTGTAGTCAATCTGATAAAATAACAGTGTTTGAAAGAAATTAAGTTGCACAACTCTTGTGAGAAGATATCTGTGAGAGGCAGTTGGTTGAACAACAGCAATGACCTTGGTGTGGGAGGTGGTGTAATTGGCAAAATGGACAAAAGATGCACATCAGGTCGCAGCCAGTAGCTTTGTCATTAAGCTATGTGTCACCAGCAAAGTAATTGTACGATCCCAGAGGTTTTTACTTTGTGAGACTTCATATTCATCAGTTCAGCCTTATGCAAAAATAAGATCTAATATTTATTAGAGCTATACAGTAGCGCTATACAGTAGAGGAGCAGGACCACACTTCAATCATGCTACATCATGCTCGTATGTTGTCGCAGAACCCGAGACCAAGCAACATAATCCCAAGCATGATAAACTACCATTCCGTATTATGAATTACTACAAGCGACTTCATCCATCCACTTACCTCTTGAGAATGTACTCCATCTCTCTATCTGCATTGGACGATGAATTATTCACACAGAATCAGGACGATCACTTTGGAAGTTTCCATCAACCCAAATCAGCAGACGCAGCATCAGAAGTCGAAAATTTCTCTGCCACTTCCAAGCCTAAGAACCTGCTTTCCACAGTGCTATCCAGTATGCACTGGGACATCAGAGCCCACTGTAATTAAGCTCCACTAATCACATCAGTCAGCCTTAACAGGGGAACTTGCAGGGGCACTGGGAAGCCAGAGCCTCCTGCTGCCCATTTCCAACAACCGAAGCAGCTCGATCAAGCCAGGGCTCCTGGCACTGGGATGCACTCCAAGCAGTCCACTACCAGCAACCACAGCAGCCAGCTCCAGACTAGCATTTAGCACTAGGATACCAGGGCTTCTAGCAACCACAGCCGCTGGGTTTAGTTGGGGATTTTGTACCAGCATGCCAGTACCCTTTACAGGACACCTCTAGCAACCACGGCAGCTCAATCTAGTTGGGGATCCTGGCGGTGGGGTGGTAGAATCTTTAGCATCAGAGTGTTAACAGTCCCTGCAGCTCACACCAGCAACAGGACACCGACTCCCAGCTTTCCACCACAGCTGTTGCAGCAGGAAGTTCTTTCCATATTGAACTCAAGTCTTCTTTCTTCACGCATTCCAGCCAACAGGCTATCATCAACCTCACTGCATCCATAGGTAATCCCTCCTATTCGTCATCATAACTCTATCGTCTCCCATCCGTCAGTTCTCACTAGTCTATGCAAACAAATCGTAGCGCTATTCTTACTATGCCTTTTCTCGCCTTTTCCTTTGCAATTTCCCACCCGCATGGAAATTACATTAGTCATTATTCTAAATCTGGCCCTAAATTTGGAGGCAATAGTTTCTCATCATCATCATGCTCATTCAAGTACTGCCTAAACTGGCACCCCCCGTTACTCACCAATACGGTCTTCATGCAGTTCATTCCATTGCCATTGTTGACTCTCCTCATTTCTCATTTCATTCCCAGATGCCCATCCAACATTGGGTTCTCCATATTCTTTCATGATATTCATCACGTAAATCCTTCCCTAACCCCTAATTGAAGACTCCCAGAACTCATCGATCAGGTAGAACGAGAAAAATACTTTATTTTAGATCCTCAGCTAAACTTTAAAAGTCATATCAAAAAAATCTCAAGAAAGATGAAGGCCAGTATGAACTGTTTCAGAATGATCAGGAGCTGTCTGACATTTGAATGTGCTCATGTCTTTGTGAACACTATGATCCTATCCCACTTGTCATACTGCACCACTGTTTCGTCCCAGACCAGCCAAACTACCCTAAAGCCTATAGAGAGGCTTTATAACCCTACCCTAAAAATTTTAGATAAAAAACCTATTCGATTCCATCACAGTTACATTTTAAGTACACATATAATCTTAAACTTTGTTAATTTTGTTAATCTTAGACATATAAAGTTGTTTGTTAAATGTATGACTGGACTTGCACCTGAGCCACTTTGTAAATGTGTGATCAGGCTGGAACCCTCCAGATCAGCAAGAGCTGCTACATGTGGAGACTGTAAAGTTCCATTTCGTAAAACATCTTTTGCCCAAAATGTTTTTTCTGTAAAAGTGGAACAGAAGAATATATATTACATACAAATATAAAGAGTTTAACTAAACTGTCAACCTTCAAAAAACAAACAAAATATGAAATATATTATATATACATATGAAATGTATATCTGTGTGTATGTGAGGTGTGTATCTGTGTGAGCTCGAGTGAATGTGTTTATTTACTACACTAACTTTTATTGGTGCTAACTTGTTTCTGGACATTTTATTGTATTCACTGTAAATTTTTACTCTTTCATTATCTTAACTGTTAAAAGCCCTTCTAGGGACAGGTGATGTGAATTAGCCCCGGCTATAAAAACTGTGATACAGGCATCAAATAGTTTTTTATGTAATAATCGATGTTTTTTTGTATCTGCCCCTATTCAAATAAACAATAAATAAAGAAATAAATAACTCAACAACTTAACATCAACAGAACTCAATAGCATAGCACCCTCAACCCTCTCACCATACTGGTCAGCTTGGAAGAATTTCAGCCACGATCATGACCAATACAACCTAACTTTCCTTTTGTTCGATTTTCCTGGCTGACCCACACTGGCCATTAATATCCACAGGTAACATTACTTACTTACTTACTTACTTACTTACTTACATGGCACTACAGTAAGAGCTAGCCTTGAAGGGGCGGTTTTAAGATTGCTACCAGCTGTGTGCTCGTGCACATGCTCACTTAAACTCATGAGCGAGCATAATCCGAAACACAACCACTTTCATACAAAAATCCTGCAATAAATGCAGGCTGTGGCTTTTCACACAAACATGTTCATGCTCTGTTACTTCATTGTTCCTGTCTCAGAAGCAGCTCAACGCCGGCTCCGTAACGTTACTTCATTCAGTGCAGCTAGCCACATTTCGGGACAATCCTCCCGGAAAAAAGGCAGAGTGACAGCAACTATGGACAGGCAGGGAAACAGCTTCAACATCCTGGAAACTCAGGTAAACCCCTACTGCAACGTTACAGTAACAGTTTTATCGGCTGCATGTTGAACTAATCCATGCTTGTTATATTGGGAATTGTTGGGCTTCTGTAAATAACTTCAGAGTATGGTCTAGACCTGCTCTTTATGAAAAGCGCTGTGAGATAACTGTTGTTATGATTTGGCGCTATATAAATAAAATTGAATTGAATACATGATCATGGTACATTTACTGCATTTAGCTGACGTGTTACAGCGTTAGCTCGCTAGTTGCTTTCAGTAACTATCTTTACTATCTGTGAATCTTTCACCGGTTTCTCCAGCTTTACGAATGCTCACTTTGTTCTTTGACATCATCTGACCCTGTTTGGTCTGATGGGCTTCAGCCCATAAACCTTTAGTGTTGTTTTGTATCCTTACGTGGAGCCTGTGTTTTGCTGTGAGCTGATTGCTTTATGGTGTTAGTACATTGCATGTCGTTAGCTGCTTTGCTGTCGCTGTAGTCAGAAAGGCTTGGGAGTGCGCGCAGAACTGAATCCGACCCGTAGTCCCCACATTAAAAGCAGAATAGTGGCTGGCTAAAGAAAACAGGCTTCATTTCTAAGTGAGCTTTGAGCCCATTGACAATAAGGAAATGAAAATTTGATTAACTTCATTGAAAAACTTACATATACTCCCTTTAAAATCCCTGCTGCCTTCTTCTTAGACTTTTTGTCAGTCTTAATCCACACAATCCACTCCAGATCCACCATTCCTCATGTGCTTGAACCTTAGAAGCCACATTCTTGCTTGCTTACTTAGGCAACTAAGATGCTCCAAATTCACCAACTCAACATTTTACTTTTATTTACACAGTCACGCCTGTATTTCTGTAATTTCTCAGACGACACAGTAGTATTTTACTTAAAGCAAACAAAAACCAATCAGTCTGGCCAGCTTACACTCATCTTTTACTTTAAAGTCCAAACAACCCTGAACCCTTTCAAGACCATTGAAAACAACTTTCTATTCCGGAAATCCAAACCCATAACCATGACAGATCCTCTCTTTGTCTCCTAGTCTGGTCAAGTTAAATGTAAATGCTCAAAGAGAAATTAACATTCACACACTGGCGGAACAGCCGCCAGAGGCAGTTTGGGGTTCAGTGTGTTGCCCAAGGACATTTCGACATGCAGCCCGGGGGAACCAGAAATTGAACCGCCAACCATCCGATTAACGGCCAACCTGCTCTACCTCCTGAGCCACAGCCGCCTCTGAGTTGCAAGTTGATTCTGGTTCCACCTGCACTTCCGCTATGTACTCTCCTATCTATTATTTCGGTGACTCCTTCAGGATCGGAGCTGCCTGCTGGGCCTCCCGAAATGGCATTCTCAAGAACTTAATACAGATCATGTGCCATTGGTCCTCCCAAGCATATCTTACAACTGCTACATTCGTTCAGATCTCAGATCTGTTCAATATTCTCTCAAATAACTGGAATCTTTTGGGGTTCTGTCACACCCAAATAATACAAACTTCCTAATGAAGCTTCCCCACAATGTAGTAGTAAACCAAAGTTGTACAGCAAGTCCAAGCCTCTCACACAATCTTTTTGTTTTTCATCAATTAATAATTTAAAATATGTAGATGGTGTGGTCCATACTAGTAAAAAAAAAATTACGGGAAACCCTTATTTGCTTTCTTACAGAGAGTTAGATGAGAAAACTGATACAACTCTCATGTACACAGTAAATATGAATCTGTAGTCTTTCACTCGGTTAGCTTTTCTTAACATAAAGACGGGAAACAGCTAGCCTT
Organism: Lepomis macrochirus; assembly: GCA_024633595.2. Lineage (NCBI taxonomy): Eukaryota > Metazoa > Chordata > Actinopteri > Centrarchiformes > Centrarchidae > Lepomis > Lepomis macrochirus. The sequence goes on along the minus strand of JALXJV020000007.1, from coordinate 15,845,267 downwards.
GCTCTGTCTAAAGGTAATATCCATATACAAGCACATCTAAAGCCCACTGATTAACATTTTACAACTTTGTTTAATCCATACAGAAGCATCCCCATTTCTGCTGTTTATGCTAAGCTAAGGGTAATGCTTTCTGTGACTTCATACTTACAATACAGACATGAGATTGGTGTCAATCTTTTTATCTAAAAACTGCATGATGTTGCAGTCAGCAGTGTTAGGTAGTTACTCTAAAAAGTTAATGTATTACACATTACTAGTTACTTTTTTAGTATGCCTTACTTTGCTAGATTACTCACTGCTGAAAGTGAATAATTACACTATTAGTTACATTATAATAGATTATGTACATGCTTTAAAATAGATTTTTCCCTCTTACTGGAAATGCTTATGAAAGAGTCTCTCAAATCATTTTTCAGACAAGCTGTTCCTCCTCGGAGTCAGCACAAGACTGCCCAGGCTAAAGAGCCTCGCCACAGGTGCACTGGAGGGTATATCAATCCTTTTTGTGAAACAACATGAAATAATAGTTCCACCGCTCCATAGACGTCTTTGGCAGCTCTGGCAGCTCTGCCATTTCTGCGTCATCATGAAGGGGCGCTAAAGTCAAAAGTTAGGTTGGAAAAGTGTTACGCAAACAAGCACGAAAAGGGACGTTTAATTTATTTTTCTCTCCTCCTGTTATGTGGATAATTCAAGAGCCAGTTCGCAAGTATTGCAATGATTTTGTCATTAGTAACTGTAATGTGATTACTGACATAATGCGTTACATTACTGTGTTACAGAGAAAAGTAATCTGATTACAGTAATGTGTTACTTTGTAATGCGTTACCCTCAACACTGGTCAGTTATGTGTCTTCCTGGGTGTAGTGGGGATATTTTCTAACTGAAGATAAAAACCCACATCCAACCACATATTCCTGCTGTGATGTGTCATTGTCCAGTTTGCTGATAGCAAGGATAAAGTTGGATAGGATAGTTGAAAGGATAATGACGTCATGTCATTTATCTTCAAATGATGGCATTTCAAAATGGTTAAGTGTTTACAATTTCCTGTTTGTTCTCAGCAGAGATGACACAGCTAAATGAATTTGACACAGAAAATGAAAACAGTAAAACACCACAGATTTAAGTGTCAACACAGCTGTTAATTATTTTGTTCTCTAAGGCATTGCCCCTGGGGTGGTATTGAAGAAGAAGCGTGTTCAGCATATTTAGGACAGCTTATGTTAATTGAAACAAAACAGTGACAACTAGGATAGTGTGATTTTTTTGCCAACAATGGCAAAGTAACTTGGCAGATGATGTATTGAATTGAAATCAAATTTAGAGGTCATTAGAACAACTTCATTAATGTTAACATACACTTGGCGAAGACTGGTTAGTTTAGATAGTTTTCCAGATTACTACATTGTAGGGTGTTTAGATATCACTAAACCGCTAAAATTCCTCTATTTTACGTAGAGTGGCATGACCAGTTATTTGCATTTGTTTGTATGAAGGGAAAAATATCAAACTACCGGAGATGGGGCAGGGGGCTCTTCCATTGTGTTTCTTGTGTTGCTGCTTTATTTAGAATTACCAAAAGAAAAATTACAAAAATTATGTGTCTGGGACAGGTTTTAAGAGAAACCTCAAAAATACTATTACAGACAGTAGTGTTGGCATTCTGGGTCTGAATCAAGCCCATTCCAGATGAGATAGTGTCAATGCCATAGGCAGATTTGGCACAAATAACTGTGCATGCAGCCATGAGCTTCTTTGTTACGGTCAGGCCAGATGACAGCCAGTCGGGACACTCTGTCACTCAGCTCAGGGCAGAGGTGGAGGATTGTCTAGGGCCAAGAAACACGCATTTGAAAACACAGCAAGAGAGTGTCATATCATCAAAACATCAGGAAAACACTCTCACTGCAAGTGAAATGGATGTTTTTAAAGCACAAGAAGCCTTGTGGACTCTGAAGGAGGAAAGGAGCTGTGTGTTAAGTATTGGATAAAAGTTATTAGGGTTAAGAACAAATTGATAATTTGCTAAACCCTGCCCCCAAACAGTAAACATCCAATCACAGTTTAGCAACCATAACTAGGCATGACAGGCCTGTTAAGCTTTGAGATTTTGTGATATGGATTTATTTAGCCTTTCCAAAGCTGAAAATGTTAGCATGTCTAAGTACCATTACAGCAGTAACCTGTTCAAGTAAATTTTATTTATGAAGCATTTAAAGGGGAAATATGTAGTTTTCATTGGCCACTAGCGATGTGGTTTTACAATTGCAACTAGGTGTATACTCATACGCACGCATACAGAGATCCCACAATAAATAAGAAAACACCTGCATGCAACTGTGGCTTTTCACACAGATATGTTCCCTTACAGATGCTCTGTTACTACCGACATTCCCGCTCAGAGGCATGTCAAATCAAATCCCTTTTCGGCTCTGTAACATTATCTTTCAAACAGCGCAGAGAGCATCGGTATATTGGCACAATCCTCCTGGAAAATAAGGCAGTGTGAAGCGGCTATTAACAGACTCGTTGGGAGACAGTGTCACACAACATGCTGGATACTCAGGTAAACTCAACTGCCTGAGTCACCTGTAATGTTACAGTAATATTTTTTATCAGATTTAGGTTGAACTAATCCATGCTTGTTACATGATAACATTACACTGACTGCATTTAGCCAATGTGACACATCAGAGTTAGCTCACCAGCCTGCTTTTCAGTAGGCTAACTAACATTACTATTAAAATTCAGGTGGACAAAAATGCTAAAGAATAAAGATAACCTTCTGAACTAGTTGTAGACAGGATATGGATGATTGTGTGATACTGTAATAGAAGGAGTTGCAGTAGTCAATCCATGAGGATATTAAGCCATGGATGACTATTTCCACGTCTGGGCAAAACCAAGGTTGGTAGCATAGGGCTTGCGGTAATAGAGTCTGGGGGGCCAAAGAGTATGCTCTTTAGCCCCCCAGACTCTGATTTATCATCACTGAGCTCCAGAAAAATAAGGGCCATCCAGCTTTTGATATCCTCAGGGCATTCGCTGAGGCAATTTAGGTATGATGTGCAGTTGGGTATCATAGGTAGGTAGAGTTGGGTATCATCAGTTCAACAGTGGTAGGAAACACAAAGGGAAAGCAAGTAGATGGAGAAGAGAAGGAGGCCGAGGATGGACCCTTGTGGGACTCCACAGAAGAGATTACCTATTGTTATTTCCAAAGGTAAATTATTAGAAAACTGTGGCCTAATATTTTGTAAGATTAAGGTTACATTAGAAAAAAAACCTGTTCAGGACTGACACATCCACTGCGTGGGAGACATGATGCTGGGGTGGTGATGGCACAATGGAAAAAACACATGCCTTAAGTGTGAGAGACTAGGGTTCACTTCCCCGCTGTGACCCATTGTGTCCCTGAGCAAAACACTTAACACCTAGTTGCTCCAGAGTGCGACCTCTGACATCTATAGCATGCAAGTTGCTTTGGATAAAAGCTCCAGCTAAATGAATAAATGTAATAAAGATGCTTCAGTAGTGTAGAGTAACCATAGCAACTCTGCATTTATTTGGTTTGTGGAAGTTTACACTTCAGCAACTCTGGTGAAATTTGTGTTAACCCCCTAACCCCCTGAAATCCTTTCTCTTTTAAACTGTTTTAAAATACAAAAAGTATAAAGCTAACCACAGTGTTACATGTCCAAGTGTTTCTATAGTGAGCATTCAAACATTCATCCAAGAGAGCAAACATTTTAATCACATTAGTACTATAGTACCATAATGCTAGGGCTAACTCTACCCTGCTGTACATAAACATTCTTGCTCCTCATTTCCATGTCTTCTACATAGAACACCAGCTGGTGAAGATAGCCTACAAGTAGCTTTAGAATAGTCTTTTAGCATGATATCATGTATTTAGCCATCAAGTGCATATTAAAAGAGCCTTCTACAGGGTTCTTGTTAAACCAATAGCAGGTGAGATTAAAAGGTCAGCAGGAGAAGGAGTTTTCAGTCAACACATGGAATCTGCTAGCAACAGTTGTCATTTCAGACCACAAAAGCCACGGTTGTTGGAGAAGCCTGCTTTTGCTTGTCTATGTAAAATTGTGGAGACAAAAAATGACCTTAGTTGTCATGGTAAATCTGCCACAGTTATTATTGTAATCAGCATATGTGTGAGCGATGTGTGAGAATGGAAAGCTTGACAAGGATTGCAATAAGCGTGGCAGAGCTTAAGGGTCACTTGTGTTTGTAATAGACTAGACAGCTTTATTTTTTCAGAGATATACTAAAAAACTAACTAATTCATTTTAAATATACCCAATGAATTTGAAAATTTAATCTGGAAATATGCCGCATATGTAGAATAGCTTGTTAATATTTGTTTTAACAGCTTCTTTTACATGCCCGTGGTGTTCCATTAGATTGCACTGAACATCTGTTCTGAGAACAACAGGGAAATACCATGGGTACACTATGTTGCTAAATACTAATCAAATCAACATAAGTGTCTGATTTGATTACTAGTATGTCAGGGACATTAGAAAACACAGTATAGGATAACAAAATGAACCTTTAATGTACTGTTTACCAGATGTGCTCACAAGTCTTTCAGTTAGAGTCCAAGTCAAGTGTCAAGTCTCTCATGGTTATAATTATGTATTTGTACTGGACCATTTCGGTACAGTACTTTCAGGACAGTGAACATGTGCACCGAATGCAGTCTTCTGCATTCATATATTAGGCTTGTTTTGTGTGTTGAACATACGTAAATTCCACACGGACATATTAAGTGGCAGACCAAATCTCAGCCTTGCAGTGCTACAGTGCTATACAGGCAGGCGCTTTTGCCCAGCTCTCGCTAACTACTGACTTGAGCAAGACCCTCCCTGACTTGAACCTTGTTAAGGTCTTCTGTTTGGGTACACTTGGGTTTCCAGTGAAATACACCAATGGACAAGTCAATAAGATGAAAGCAGCGAGCCGACATTTCTCAGTAGTGATCGGGTATGTTACTGGCAACACGCCAAACTTGCTAAGTCACTAATGGTATCACACGATTGAGAACGACGCTGCAACAAGGGAAAAAAACAAAACGAGCACAGTGCAAATGACTTTCAGCTTTTAAACAGACTTTAGCCAGGCCTTCAAACTGGGTTTAATAATGCTCATAGACGGAATAAAAGAATAAAAAGAATGCTGCACTGTAATCCATATTATTATCTATTTTTTATTTTATTATTTATTATTATTATTTATTATTTATTATTAGCTATTAGCTTTTGAGAATATTTTTTTAGTAGAGAACTTGTTAGTAGTTTGCAGCAGTATCTTATTTCTTATTTATTTCTTATCTTTTTTTTCTTAGGTTCAATCAAGGCTGCTTATAAAACTGCTTTGCTATAAGGAATTCTGTAACTGTAACCTGTTTTTCATTTACAGAGCACAACCATGTAATGTGCAATGAAATTAATGACAGCTTATTAACTACTGTATGTCAATACATTCCCCATACTCTCAAACCAGTGTAACGTTAACTAAAAAACTGTAAAACTGTAACGTTACATGATCAACAATAAACCTGTAACCTGTTTTTCACTTACAGAGCACAACCATGTAGCCTAATGTACAATGCCTCTACAATGAATCAAAGCTTATAAACTCCTGTTTGCAGCCGATGTCAATAATTAACGTGATGGTGATGGCAGCCAGTAAATGATAACATTAATCGACCACCACAAGTTTGGCTAGCAAACAAACACTCATTCATCTTTTCATAACACAGTCAGAGTTAACCCTGGTAGGTCATAGCTAAAGCAAGAAGCAAGCTAGCGTTACATGGCCAATGCTGAGCTAAACATGTTTACTAACCTCAGGTTACTAACCTCTTTTGCGTTCATCGCTTCCTTGTTTGGGCCTTGTTGTATGAAGTTAAAAAGCCGAAGTTTATGATGAATGGCACAGCAGCTGCCGGTGTTGTGGTCCTCTCTCATGTATGGTCGAGCGCAGCAGATCCATACTACGTGTTACGTAGGCAGGTTATAAGTAACATAGGGAGGGGAATGACAGAAAGCTCATCAGACGTTTCCTAAAAAATAAACATTGCTCACGAGTCCCGCACCTCGAGTCCTTGTCAAGTCTGAAGTCTTTTGAGGTTGAGTCTCAAGTCAAGTCTAAAGTCACTGTGTGTGCGACTTAAGTCAGACTCGAGTCCGAGTCTCAAACTTGAGTCCCCATCTCTGCTGTATACAAACACAGTAGTTAGACATTTTAATTACCCGGAAGTAATTAGGGAATGTCGGAAACTGAGAAATTGCCCCACATAAACATCACCCCTTTAAAGACTTACTGGGTATGCCAGCACCTTCAATTTTGTCTCAAGGAGGAAATTTATAAGAATCTCAACTTTGTTGAGAAGAAAATGCCCAATTTCTTTCTAGCAAGCTGATTCTCTTAGTTAAGTAAATCAAACCAAACACTTTTTCTGCTTTGGAGCACTTAAGAAACATGAATAATTAGAGGTTTTACTGGGAATGTCTGACAGCGTGGTCATGGGATTGATTATGCTTGTCACAAGCTGCATATTAAGTCATCGTAAATACAGAGCTATCCAAATGGGACTTGTACCATATCTTTATCAACAACATAGGTCTCAGACATCATCAGTCTGTCCCAGAAATGCCTGAAGCAGCTTTCTTTCATCCTTTTTGCTACCGGGTTAGACAAAGATCAGTTTAAGAAATGCATTGTGTAAAAGGAGTAAGCTTGTTTGTAAAAATGACATTATCATGATGGTACTTCATCATACATGGTCAAATGGGGGAAATGGGGAATGTGTATGAGGCTTATCTCAACTTGTCACTTCAGTGTTTTTGTTTCAGCATCCTTAACTGTGAGAAGTAATGAACATCCAGAAGGAGAATAAAGGATATTTTAATAGCCTTCTGTCTTGCTGAGGTAAAAGTCAATGTGGAGACCATTTATAATGAGGCAATCATCAGGTGGACCTTGTGATAATATTGTTTCTCATAATATGTCCTGAAATTCTCCTGGCTCACAAACCTTCCCCCAGACAAGCAGCAGAACCTGTCCTGAGCTCATTACAACTGGAAAAACCAGGAACACATTACATGCTTCTGCAGTGTGTGAATATTAACATGAATCATGCAGGTGCAGAAGGTTTTGCACACAACATTCAGCTGGGCTTGTAAAGATTAGTAGTGCCTGTTGACTTGAAAACATACATTTGAAATGTGCAACTAAGCAGAGGATTAATTGAGGAGAAAATTCTTTTTGACAGGCTTTTAACTGCTATGCTCAGATATGAAAACTGTCCATTAAAGGCATTAATGACTATATACCCATTTCACTTCATCTGAGATTATCCCTGATGAAACCACTCTTAGTTTGATAATTTCTTCAAGATACAAGCAGTGGAAAAGACCAACAGTTTGAAATTTCCAGTTTAATGTGTAAATCCTTGTTGTGTGAAAGTTGACTGTGGTGTGTAAATTACAAGAATATCTGCTCAGAGAAACTGCAGGAACTGACAAACATGAATGCACTGTGAATTCAGTTTTACTAAAATGGAACAAAAACAACCATATTATGTTCTACATAATGACAGTGTGAAGATCATAGTACAATATAATTCAAAATATTGCCAGTTGTTCTTTTTAAAAATATACAAGGGAGACTGAAGATTCCACATGTGACTGTTGAGCATCTTATTCCAAAACCATGTGCATTAAACTGCTGGTGTCAACTACTGCTTCTGGGAAGGCTTTCCACAAGATCCTGGCTGCAGGGATTTGCTGTCAATCAGCCACAAGAGCATCAGTGAGGTCAACCACTGATGTTGGGTGATAGAGTCTGTCTCACATTGCTGTTCCAGTTCATCCAAAAGGGGTTAGATGAGGTTAGGTCAGGGCTCTGTTCTGGCCAGCAAAGTTCTAAACTGGGAAAATAATTTCTTTATGGACCTGGCTTTGTCTACAGGTGCATTGTCATTGAAAATGGAAAGGGCCTTGCCTGAAGCTGTTGCCACAAAGCTAGAAGCACACTAAAGGAGTAAAATCATTTAAAAAGTATTTTAATTTTTTACAAAGCACTACATAACCTAGCACTTTACTATATCAGTGAGACCTTTCATTTTGCATTTCCAACTAGAACTCTCTGATCTTCCACTTCCTTTCTTCTAGATGTTACTAATGTTTTCCACAAGAAACCTGAGGCTGCTTCCCAGTTGTATGGGCCTGAACTGTGTTAAAAACTCCCCTTTGATTTCAGAACAGCAACCCTTCCATCCATCCATCCATCCATCCATTCATCCATCCATCATTAACCGCTTATCCTGCGTACGGGGTACACCCTGGACAGGTCGCCAGTACATCGCAGAGAACAGCAACCCTTTGAATAAAAAATAAATAAAATCATTTATCATCATCTTTTTTATCTCGTTTTTTATTTAGTAATCCAATCTTGACCTTATTATGTTTTTCCTGTTGCATTTTTTGGTATTTTTGATTTTTTTAACGTAATGTTTTCAAATATTGTTATTCAATATCTTCTTATAGTCCAGTACAAGAAATAAATAGATACAATTTAATGTACCACTATTCTCAATATCATGAAAAGGACACAACCAACTGCCTTCCTGGCAAGTTTCCTTGGAAGAAAATAGGTATAACAATTTGCTGTTAAATTAAATAGCAGCTGGATATTCCTGCCCTCATTCTTGTACTTCACTCCCGAGCCTCAATTACACAAAATTTCTGACGGGTGCAGATAATCATACATCACTTGAAGAAACAAACTGTCTTCCTTTAACGCATTTCTGGCATTTGAATTAGCTGATAAAGTCACTGGAGAGAGCTTTTGGTGAAGTAGATTTGAGCTTTCCTTGTGCATTGATTTGCCTAAACAGATCCTCATTGAAGAAAATATGAAGTCACATTGTGTTGTAAATGATATCTGAACAGCCATTACAAGAGTACAAGACACGTCTGCAAACAGCGAGCTACAATGGGCTCTTGTTCACTGCTTTTGTAAGCTCTTGACTAAAGCATAAGCCTTTCAGAAGACCTCTATTCTATCACTGCTATCATGAGAATATATTGCTTGTATGTGCAAGAGTCATTAGGCAATTAATTAATTGTATAACTTTACACACCCTGGTGTCCAATTCGATTTATGAGAGTGGATTGATACTAAAATTATTATTATATTCTTTAAATGACCAGAGCATTTCTTTCATACAAGGGGAGGGTCTGCATCCACTGCAGCGTGACATGGGGAGTTCAAGGATTGGTCAGCTTTAACGGTGTTCACACCAAAGTTTTTTCTTGGATGGAAAATCAGTAAATAGTTCACACTGGTTAATGATGTACTGTATAGTAACACAGAACTTCATGGTTCACTGAAGGAAACCTGGGCACTGACACACAGAGACAGTTTAAAGCCATGTGTTACTGAAAATGGCATCTGTCAAAAAACAAAATTTTGTTAAATTTACATGTTGGTACACATATCCACATTTGACCACGTTCCTAAAAAAGAAAGTGAGCTTTTCTAATATACCTTCAGTCTAAGACTCTTACGTTACAGCAGGAGAAGCACCAAAAAGCTGCAATGCAGTTTGCTCTGCCAAATCATCTGATCACAGTGCTTAATTGAATACTGAAGTGAAATGCAGACAGCTAGAGATAGCAGAGCAGGTTTCACAAGTAATTAAAACATGCTACTCAACCCATATGGATAATTTGCTTTTATGTAATCTATCTAATGTGCTGGAAGTGTACCTGCTTTAAGTGTTGGTAAAGGACTTTCATGGTCAGCAATATGTTTGCATGCATACAAGTAATGAAGATATCATTCAGCTTGATTATTAAGCAGGTTTTAATCAGGTAGACTTCTGAAATACACTTTATTTAATAGACTTTTCAGTTATAATCAAAGTAAAAAGGATTTGTTCGGTAGCAGGCCTGCAGATATAAACTGTTAATCCACATTTTTACACAATAGGTACTTAGGACAAGGACAACATGAACTAAGGTGCAACAGACCATAGTCTAAACATTGCTTTGCAAATATGTAAGTCACATACTTATGGTTAAGTATTTGCATGGGGATAGTGTGGTAGTCAGTATGTCTCCCAGTGACCTATCCAGTCAGCAAGTTTTCTTTGGCAGAGATGTGGGCCAAAGAAGCCAAGTGTTGGCACAGTTTTGGTGGGGAATGATGTTAAAGTTGAACCATAGAGATACTGTTAAATGTGCATAGAGGCATCCGTGTGTTGTTGAGCAGGTTGAGGTACAGTTTTGAGGTGCAGGCCGCATACCTGCCACCATCAGGTGTAGGTGGTGCAGCTGCAACAGGCTGCATTGTTTCTAAAGCATCAAAATGTTCCTGAAAGCAAAGGGTTTCTATGCATGGTGCTATAGCCACACCATACTGTATGGCCCTCAGCTTTTAGTTTTTATCTGAGCTGTTTACTTTAATGCTGTGCAATGCCCCTGCCTGTGAAGGTATGCTGAAACATAAATGGTGATGCCATTTCTCCGACAACTGTGCAAGTAATGTCCCTCATGTGGGAACATGTACATGCTATCATTTGGAAGTGTGTCTGGTCTCAGCTATCTTTGAACAAAATATCACAAGAAAAGCAGTGGTTGTTTTCATGATATTTCTCCGACTTGTTGTCAAAGAAAATGTGACCTCACAATGCTCAAAGCAGTTTGTGGGAGCAATCAAGTGTGACTGCTCGGGCTAAGAAGTTAATCACTGGTTATATTTTGAAATTTATCCCCCGTCCCCTCCACGTGCCCTCTCCCAAATGGTCTAAGCAGAATACCAAAACATCAACCCTCATACTCACAAAACCATGTTTTTATGTATGTTCAATCCCAGTAACGCACATTAAATATTTAAACGATGGACATTGTTTTCCATTTAAAATAGAATGTCCCCATGAAATGAGGACATTTAAAATGTCAAAATGTCTGTAACAACAGGTCACAATTTATGAAAGTTATGTTATTATGCTTGAACTATATGAGAATTCAAACTGAATTTTCTATCACTTTGCACTTGTCCAGATGACACAGCAGTCAAGTGGCTGCACATCTCCCAACAGAATAACTTCTGTTTAGGTGTTTAGGGCAGCCGACATCTTTTTGTGTTCAACACCCTTGTCTTCTAAATTAATTGCAAATTGCTGTGTGACACTGAAGCACTTAGTCATCCCATGAAATTACTTGGAAAAGGCATTTGGATGAAGATCACCTAACTCTGGTCACTGAATTTTGTTTTAGTACCTGGATTTTCTTTTATCATCGAAATATATTCAAAGACATATTTTGTCTTTTGTGGTGATTTAAACTGGAATATACTCAAAACCATTTGTGTGAAAAGTAGAATTTAGAATTGTGCAGTTTAAAGACAGATTGAAAGTCGTATTTTTGATTAATATCTTTATCCCATTATTTTGTAAAATGTGTTTTATGCAAGTTATTTACATCATCGCTATTTAATTGAATTGAAAATAATTTGGGCTATATACTACCAGAATAGAGCAGAACGTGTGAGGATAACAATAGAAAAAAAGCTTTGGAGATTAAGGTTTAATATTTGGTTTTATTCTATCTATAAACATTTGACACATTTCTCTTTAAGCTCTCCCTTTGGCTGCCTGGATTACACAAGTTATCTCTAAAACATTATCCTGCATTTGTGATGTGTGTTTATGGCAAATTCACTTGCTGTGTCAAACTACCTCTGCTAGGGAGATTAAGGGTGTGCACGGGGGTTTACTGGAAGTGCTCAAACAAGCTGCTCAAAGGGCTGAGGGCTATACCAAGATTCATTCAAGGATTACATCCTCATATCTCCTCCTATCTTGAGTATTGAAAACCAGCGAGATGTTCAATGAGTTGCAACAGCCATTTCACGGCCGAAGTGTTGTCTGTCCATTTTCTCAACAATAAAGAATACATTTCTGTTGGTTTGAGGTTGTAACCAGCAGATGTAATGCAGAAAATTCATATTAAAAAGGTTAGAGGTTCTGCAGAGGCTGTGGTTGGTGTTGCCGCCATATTATAGTTGGAGATTTTTGAGTCCGTGACTCTGACCCTGAGAATTGTTAAATACACATGAGGCAATTAATGTAGTGGTTGTTAAGTTGCCATTTTTATGTTTTCTTTCTGACAGCTCAGTGAACCCACTCATGCCGCAGAGTTAGGTCCTTTTTCATGGTGGACTAATCCCTTCAGTCTTCTGCAGGTATGAGACTCCAGGAGGAGAAGTAACCCAGTGAGATTAAGGTGTTAGATTAAATCTAACAGTGATTAAATAACCAACCATTATATGACTGTAGCAAATTAATTTCCCCAGTGTCATGTCAGCCTGGCTAACACAGTGTATTTGTGGAGCCAACAGTGAGCTTCTGATATTAGCTGTAGTCATACCAGCTTTGGAATAGAAAAGCCAACCTAGTTGCCGTACAAAAGTAGCAGTCACAGTCAATTTCACATTGATGAATATAATGAATTTTTGTTATTTTAAGTAGTGTATTTATAGTTTTGTGGTTGTTTTGTGTCCTTTCTTTTGTTCTGTCTACCTGCGCAGAGACAGATGCAGATTAGCTGCTAGCTAACTCTGGTGCAATTATTTTCATCGTGCGCTGTCCCTGTTAAATAAACAGTAAATCAAATACCAGTATGAAATAATAAGACCCCAAAGACAAGGATGCCAAACTCTGCATTTGCATTCCCAAAAGCAACACCCTAAAAACAGAAGCACCCTACAAGCATATTTTTGTCAGACATAAGAGAAAACATTCATGTACTTCTACTGTACAAGTAAACAGTAAGTCTTTCAGAAAATAACCTTTTCAGTGCTTTTTCCTGTCTGCAGTTGTAAATCTAGCTGTCACTCAGCACATTTGAGTATGATGTAAGTAGGAAAGCTGGTGCTATTAAGCTTGTGTCAAATGAAAGAACGCTTAAGGCACTCAGAATTGCTCATAGCTGGCATTTATATGGTAAGCAAATAGAATATCCACCATGGAAATGAGCTTTTCTAAATGAAAAAGATAGCTCAGCTTTTGTGCACATATGATAGTGGGAGATAAATATACATGATAGCAGTTCACACGGCAGGTGAACTTTTTCTGCTTTTTTTCCCCTCCCAGCAGACTGTCTGAATTGAGCAATCTCTGCCAGCTAAAGCACAATTTGGATTAGCAAAAGCCCCACTGATAGGTCAGCTTAGCCCGTAATGGAGCAGCTTAGGCCTTGTCTGCATGATTATAACATTCTTAGCTGCCTATTTCCTTGCATCCAGATGTTACAGTACAAACATCTCTGCCTCCTTTAATCTCGACACAAATTTAAATCACAGTGATATAAAATGATGGTTATATCTCTGCATATATGATGTTTTCTGACAAAACAAACTAATTGTGATTGTGCTGCTGTTACTAATAAAAGTCTAAATAATCTTGTATAGCTACAAAAAAATTTAAGTAACAACCATTTGTCATTTGTTTGCCACATTTCATTTAATGGGAATGTAATTATCTTTGACATGACTTTGCTGTTTCATCTGTTTGCTGAATCAAAGCATCATAATGTCAACTGTAACAACATTTTAACTACTTTAGACACACCAGACATTTCAGCTGTGGCACTTCATTGAGAAATACTGGCATTTGAAGAATATTTTTTAGTTAATTGATATTTAGCTGCTCCGTTATTTTGTTCACTTTGGTTTTAAAGTGCCATAAATTGTTCAAAAACTTTTTTCTCAAACCTTTCAGCAGTAATGTGTTTTCAACAGTTCAGCTTGTGGTTGCGCTTTAAATTAGCGATCCCTCTAGACTGCTCCAGCTGTTCTGATGAAACACATTAATGATGAAGAGAATTGTCCCTCATGTCACGGATACTAGAGTATGCGTGTGTGTATGTGTGTCTAAACCTCAGTGCACTCAACTACACAAAGAATTTAAGGGTGTATTGTTAATAATAGTGATTGTCAGCAGAGTTCTCTGCACAATCAATAAACAGGTACAAAAGGCCAAGACAAGGTTAAAGGTTTTAACGGTTCATAAGTGGTGATGTCAATGATGGATATTAGTTGAAAAGGAGCTTTCCAGAAAAATCAATTGTTTTTCCTTGCAAATGACAGTCCAAAGGTGTGAACTGCTGTGTGATTTAGTCATTGTCAAAGTGGCTTATAAAGTCTCCCAGGCTCTTCTGATCACAAGGTTCATTCTGAGGACTTTCACCATATCAATTTCAATGAAACTATTACTATTAAAAAAGAACTTGAAAAAATCAAAAATGAATACATGAACTATTAAGTATTTTCATCAACAACCCCACCCTCTAACAACAAATGTTTTGTTTATGGGTTCATTTCATACTAAAAAGTTTTTAGTTTTATTTACAAGCTTCAGACATTAAAGTGAAAGCTTGTGAGCGGAACATGCAGGCAGTGACACTTCTGCAGCAGATTGCGGCAGGACAGCCCACAGCTTTATGAATGAAGAACAGCAAGAAGGCAATTCTATAATGGATTGATAATTGGATGCGTAATGTAATTGTTTGGTGTCAGAACACCGGTTATACAGCACAAGTTAATCAGGATAATCTGTCGTCATGGCTTTGCAATTTTCAAAACAAAAAAGATCTATTTCTGTTGTTTTGTGGGTGATATGCTAACTTCCTGATTGGTGGAAGACCTCACAATATGTACAGTTTTACAGCCTTCCTGATTAAGGTTGCAATTTGTTTTACCAAGGGTGAGAAACTATTTAGTTAATATGGATTCAAACAGAATATCCACATACAGAAGAATGGGAAGTACGGAGCGTGAGGGAATAATTTAACAAACATAAATGTACTGAATGATCAGTTGATGTTGATTTGTACTGGTAACAATAATGGATCCTGAATTCAGAAGTTCCTGGGATTATAGAATTAGCACTCCCAATGTCAGTTTGACCACATTTTAGCCTTCACTGTATCTGCTGAGGACCCATTTCCACCCCTTTTCGATCTCGCATCGCTATAGCCATCATCAATATGTTACAATGAGTACTGGGGTGGGCCAACCTTCCCAGATGACCTGCCACTGCAGCTGAAAAGATTTTAACTTGTGCCACAGTGTTTGATTGGTATTTAAGGTGCCTTTGGAACACACTACACATCATTGTGCTTTTTGTGTGTATGTGAGAGATCACTGGAAAAAGAAATATAGGGAGGGAGCTGGTAAATCTTCTATACAAAGGCAATTTATAGTTCATACTTCCTCTCTCTTTTGTCTGTTGGGATCAAACATTTTGGGAGATTTAATGAAATGCAATGACGAAAGCATGACACTTTTCCATGTGGGAGATATTCCTCCACATAGAATATATATACAATATAAAATCCCTGTAGGATGCCAATACCAGGAATACCAATCAATTTATACATTAACTTATCACACATGATTCAAACCATGATTAAAATAACACACACTGTTTACAAAGAGCTATCAGTACAGGATCATAAATACGATCATCTGAAATAATCAGGATCATAATCACTGGAATAGACTCACAGCCCTCCCCAAGAGAGAAAATCATTCCCATTTGTCACATTTAGTTGCTGACCAGTTGCAACTGTGAATCGCTGACCAAACACTTTACATGCATTTTGCTTTTTAAGACTCAGTTTAAAGCTCTTCAAGTGGGCCACTATTTAAATAGCAGGATCAATACACATTTATACTGCTATTCCAGTATGCCAGTGTGCTGCTGCATATATGGCCATTATAACAAAGGGTCGAACAGAAGTCACAAGGCTTTGGTGACACTTCTGGTGAGGGAGGCGCTACTGCCGTGGACATATGGAAGGATTACAATTCAGTGACATTTTTATTCAGTTATTATTCCAATAATCATTAAATTGCCTCAATGAATTTAGAAGGAAAGAAATTGGAATAGAAAATTTGGAACATTTTTTTATGGAAAAGAGCGGGAAAGGACACTGTAGACATAGGCCTATAGTGTTAATGATCTTAATGAATGTATAACAATGAGGTACCACGCACATCATTACAAGTCTTCCAAGGCTTTTTTTCACCAGACTAATACTTCACACAATCTTGTGCATGTGACGGAGACTCCACCTCATCTTCACTGGCTCAGGAAGAAAGAGAGTTACATGCTAGAAGCATATCTCATCACTGTTGAGGTTGGACATTCAACTCTAGTGAGGAATTCAGACATAAAACTGCAAACCGTGTATAGACAGAGGCTCTTGAAGTATAATGTTTTCCAAATTAGTTTGAATTCAAAGTTATGGATTGGCAAGTAAACTAGCTAACCATTTTCAGCTGTTCATTACATAAATATTTTTGGGCGAGGATGAAAATTATCTTTTTTAATTTTCTTGCTCATTTTAATTCACAACCAAGGAAAAGACTCCCACACCATTTACCCCTGTGAAATCCCTGCTGAGCTTGAAAATTTTCTGCGATAGAGAGCAAAATACAGCAAATCTATATCTCATTTCTATTTTATAAAATTTAACATGTTAATTTCTTGAACATGGTCTTGTTTTGAAAAGAGGAGCTTTTGATTTAAAACACTGCAATGCTAATATGCAGTTTAGCAACGTAGGAAAGAGGTTTGCTTTGGGTGGAGCCTTTGTTTGCACACAGGTGAATGAGCTTCATATTCACTATTCCCCACTTTTCTTAAATAATATTGGTCCAAAACAATCCAATCTAACTGTAGCTTATAGGACAGGAGTTGTGATAGAGAGTCATCACACAAATGTGCACTGAAAGGGACTATTTACCACTATTGAGACAAACTTTAGTAGACAAAGAGAACTAGGGTAATCGTCCATGGACAAACTGCAAGTTGTACAGAATGCAGCTGCAAGACTTTTGTCAAATACCAACAGGAGATCACACATTACAACTGAACTTAAGGCTCTTCTTGGCTTCCAATTGGTTTTAGAGTGCATTTTAAAATTTTAACCATTACTTACAGAGCCTTGCATGGTCAAGCTCCCTCTAACATCAGGATCTATTGCACGCACACACATCTAGTTTCTCTCCGAGGTCGTCAGGCCAAAACCTTTTAGCTGTTCCCAGTAAACATTTCTAAACAAGTCACAGGAACTCTTTTCCTTTAGCCTTGAGAACCTTAGATTCTGTGGAAACTTTTAGAAAACACCTTAAGACACATCTTTTTAGACAAGCATTTGACTAGCCATATGGTTTTGTATTTTATGTGTTGTTGTTTTTATTTGTTTTATTTTATTCTTTTATTTTTTTATTGTGAAGCACTGACCCCTCTTGTCTGTGCTATATAAATAAAGAATAAAGAATTTACTTACTTACTTACTAGGGTTGAAATGCTGCTATGATTAGACTTGAACTCTCTGCTGCCATTTTTCCAATAAACTCCAAAAACTCCATCCTGTATTATTCAAAATTGACACTGGAATATTTATAGTCTATTTGGTTTAATAATAATGTAATAATAAAAAATATCCAATGAACGCAAAATGCAACAATGCAACAATGCATTTTGCGTTCATTGGATATTTTTTGAGCATTCACGGCAGGTTACCAGCTACATTTTGCATTGTTGATTGACACATATTCCTCTTACTGTAGCTTTAAAAATGCTGGTAGTCTAAAAAATGCATTTAAGGAACAAATAAAGCCAATGACAAGTAACAATTTAACTTTATTTTAGCCTTCCTTAGTGGAAAAGCTCATATACCTAAAGGTTGATTAAATATGTAGACCTGGTGGTAGTATTGCTGTAATTCTTTCCTTATATTCATCCTGACATTTTGTGAGTTACCTTAAATATTTATAAAAAGGACAAAACTGCCAAATTCTCCAATTCTAAATCAAGTTCTGCCTGTATTGCTTGATATATGCACTAATGTCTCTCAGAATGGAAAGAGTTTGTGCAGTCTCCTCTTTGTGGTGTCACACTGACCTACAGCTCCATAATGAATTGGGGGAAAATGGAAAAAAAGACTGACTGTGATAGGTAATTTCCTGGAAAGGTTCATGTTCAGGTGTTTAACTGATGGTGATGCCAAAAAAAAATGCTTGGATATAAGAATGGGGGAAAGAGACAGACAACGTTTCTTTCCTGCAAACGTTCTCTACACTAAATTCAACACACCTCTTGAAACATACAAGAAGAATCAGGTATTGTATCAACAGTATATACTATATCAACAAATGTATCATATTCAAAGTGAAGCAAAAATCATGTTTGCTCTCTGTTGCAGAGAATGAAACACAGATGCTGTTTCATGACTGGTTTTATTCCATTTGTTTCTGATGATGGCTTCAGCCATATGGCCATGCTCTGATGGAAAGCAGTTTATATCTTCTGAAGCTTCTGATGCCACTTGTTTATCCACACTGTAATTGATGCCCTTCAAGCTTGTCATCATGTTGTATCACTGCAGGCTTGGTGCACAGTGCATAATTGGAAATAAAAAATGCCAAATGCCAGCATTGCTCTCATTTTGAAGATTACATTTTGTAATTTTACACATACGGTCAGACTTCAATTACCTCAAATGAAACCACTTACTGCAAGTATGCCTTATCAAATGTAGTGAATATGTCACGTGACAAATTAGCGTAAACGAACAACAATGAGGATTAATGTAAAATGTTACTTCATATTCAGCGGTCAGATAGTGCAGAGTTTTATCTGCGGTCAACTTCAGTGAATTAAGTGAGTGGATCCTGAAGTGCCAGCCATTTTTCTTAGGCAAGAAAATCTATCATGGTCAAACTGTCATATTAATTGGTTCTGCTTAACTGAACTGAATCTGCAACATTCCTAGGATGTAAATTTTAGCCTTTGACTTTGACGTATTCAGGTGTGACTTCCAATTACAGCTGTTTTGTGCTTTTGTTTGAGCTAATACACATTTTGAACATTTTTCAGAGAATAATGTTAGAAGATGCAAAGATTACAAAAACAAACATTTGTTGTTTAAAGTCAAACGTTTAACTTCTATAGTTTGGGACGGACAGGGCGTTTATGCTAACTGTAACTAAAAAACATGAACTATAAAGCAACATTAAAGCCATTCTCTACATACTTGCCTGTAAATATGGTTATCCTGTGCATATAACTAACATACTTAACACCATGGAGATGGTATTTTCTGTTGCAGGTAGTTCTCTCTGTGTTTTACCTTTGTCAATAAATGACAGTGTTCAGCAGTTGTCTTTTCAACGTGTGTGTGTGTGTGTGTGTGTGTGTGTGTGTGTGTGTGTGTGTGTGTGTGTGTGTGTGTGTGTGTGTGTGTGTGTGTGTGTGTGTGTGTATGTGCTGCTGCCGTAGAGCAGGGACCAGCACATCACGATTGCTTGTTTTCGCAGTGGCAACATCAATAAGAGAATATTGAGGGCAATTGTGATCAAATTGAATGAATGTAGCCTGAAGTGCTCTCATCAGCTTGTCCAAAGGCAAATAAACAAACAAGCAAAGAACAATAAAAGTAAATCATCTTTCAGAGGAGTGGCAGACTGCTGTTGTTTTTTATTAGAGCACAGATGAACCATTATGTAAGATTTTTATTTTTGGTTTAGGGTTTGTACTGTATGTTTTTTTTCTAGGTTTGTGAGGAGAAATCAGTGCCTTTTTATAGCCAGTAATGTTAAAACTAGACACTGAAGTTGAAAAAAGCAATATCCTTCTTTGAGTCTCTGATTTAAGATAAGATTGCTTCCATTTTCTCCCCAGACTTTAATGCAGTTAAAAATAGACTAGTTTTTTAGCTCAGATGCACTGTTGTGGACTAATGATGCAGGGTGGTACAGCATCCCAAACATCCTCATAGTTTCCCTCATCATCACGCTTTATTTCATGATGTTTTATGTCCAAAGGGCATCTGAACACAGCTTCAGATCTCAGCGCTGCAGTCTGGTGATGTGGGGGGAGAAGTACCTGGCTTGCCCACTGTTGGAACTGGGACGGTCTTTGGGGAGTCTCAGGAAGAGAGTGGGGAATAAGGTTTTGATCAGGACCAGCTGTCACTTCTGTCCTCAACTATTCTGTTGAAGCAGACAGTGCTGCAGAAGTAAAAGTATAATGCTCTTATTTAGAGAGGAGAGGCTGTTTTGTGTTTTAATTAGTCTCAGCGTTTTATTCATCTTGCTGTCACTAAAACTAAATGTGTTCAGGAGAGACCATCAATAATAAAGTAGATTAATAACTTTATTTATGTATGACATTCAGCTTTAATCCCACTACCAGGCTCAGAAATGTTGTAGATTGTGTAGTTGTAGATAAGTCACAAGTCTGAAGGAGAGTTTGTGTAGGTGAGATGATGGACTCAAAGTGTAGTGTATTTTATGTTCCATCAAGGTCCTTGACACTCAAGGTGGCAGAAAGCAAAGTAGTGTGACACACTCAAGAACAACAGTGATAAGCATATAGGATAGAAAATATATGTATTACATAGTTTATCTAGAAAAATACTGTTCTCAACAGACAAATAACTGTGTTGGTCATTTGTGAAATGCATTAAAAATAGGTTTCAAATCTCTCTTCTTTCTTTTTATCAATGCATATTCTTGTAAAGTAAAGTAAGTAAAGAAAACACTGAACAGTGTAGGATGTTGTATTCAACTGCATTGGTTTTAGCTATGTGTGAGTGTATTTTTTTCATTTAGTGTGGAGGATTTATTGGATTTGGAAGTGACCAAAGAAAGAATAACTGGATAAATGATTCAACAGCAACCTAAATTTTGGATTGACTGATTGGGGAGTAAAAGTGTGAAACATTTGAAGAATCCTAATTGGATAAAAGGATTTGGAGATGTAATAGATGTGAGGAATGTCCGGGTGAGGTGGCCTTTGTCGTTGAATTTCCAACATTACAGATCCAATATAAATTAAAGAAAGATCAGAAAGATGTCACGAAACATGTTGCTGCTTCATCTCCCTTTAGGAGTCTACTGTTACTATTACTTTGTTTATACACTATTAAAGTTAACATCAGATGATTTTTTGCAAATGCATGGAGTAGAAGGACGTCAGTCCTCTGTTCCTGCTTTTTAAAATGTTAAAACTTGCATGATACAAACAGAAGAAAATATTTGCGTAAAAAAAACATAACCAGTAGGTCTGTTATATATTATATAATTCGATCCAGTGGATAGTGTCAAGGCAAGCCCACCTAAAAGATCCGTTCACTACACTCAGGTGGGAAGGTCAGAGTCAGGTTGAGAAAAACAAAAACAAACCAAACTCTCCAACATTACTTGAGCCTGATCTGATAACTGACAATGGCAGCATACGCTGTATTTGTTTTCCTCCTAAAAGTTGCACCTTAACCGTGACAAAACAATGCCTCCCACACCATAACAGACCCACTAAGACCCTTTGCTGTGGCCTGTAGGCTTGTTTTTATGTGTGCCAAACATGTACGCATCCACTTGTTGAGAGCCGAGTGAAGCATGACTCATTTGACAAACCTTTTTTTTCCTATCCACTTCTCAGTAAACCAGTGTCTTTGTTCCGTGTGCTGCTGTAATCACAATCATGTCACTCAGGCCGTAATAATGGGATTATTCATTGCAAACTGACCACAGTATCTCTCACTTCAAATGTCCTGACTGACTGTTGTTGATGAATAGGCGCTAACACCCTCAATTGATATTTGCAGACGGACTCAGAGTCACACCTCAATACAGTTACCTTTCGTGATACTTTCCATTGTCTGCTTGCACTCACAGTAAAGGCAGTGATTACTAAAAAAAATTGCCAGATTCTTTTTTTAAAAATACATAAGTGTAGCTTTTTATTTCATCATCTCTGTAATGAAACTTGCAAAGGGCAAAGATTGAAGCACCTCCCTAGCAGAGGGATTATTCTGTCAATATTGACAGAAAACCAAAAAATGAGACATTTCTATAATTTACGCCTCAATATCGTCATATTTTTTCAGTAATTATTTAGAGGATCACAGTAGTCTGCCCACATAACTGGCACCGCCTCCAAAATGTGTTCTCTGAGGACTCAGGAGCATATTATGAGTGGACTCCTTTACAATAATTGATTGTATTTGACATGACATGGAGGAAGCTCGGCGGATTGATACTGTGCAGCAGAGCTGTGATCAATCCAAATGAGAGACGGGGGGAGCTTTTATTTCTCTGCCAGAGTTTATTAGAAAGAACTTAGCTTCTCTGGAGAAACGCTATCCCTCCAGAAACAGCTTGGACCTATTAGTATCTGTGAATCTAAATTAGCGTGATCCCTCACCTCATCATGCCTCAAAATATTCCCTGTTCACTAGTTTGACAGAACATAATGAAACATTGAGTTAAATGCCTGGGCATGTTCCAGAGCACTTTTTTCAGTGGGCGTTTAGGCATGAAGAGTTGTGATTATCTGTGAAGATTAGTTTCTGTCTTAACAAACACAAACATTTGCTGTGATTTGGTATACTGCACATTCTGAATGATGAATCAACATTTAGAGAAGACTGTACATGCTCCAGATCTGAGTTTCATGTGGAGTGGGTGTGAAATGGATTTCCTTCATAAGTTATAGCACAAAACCTCAATACAACTGGGGAAATGTAGCTGTAAAAGTTGATTTTCTCCTTTCAAATGTATTTGTCTGATTTGGATCTGGTTGCAAGGGATTGTTTCAGTATTTAACATATTACAGAACATTAATGAGACTGCAACCAGATGTTTTCCAAGGAAATGTGATGGTTCTCAACCAGTTCCTGTGCGATGAAGTATCACAGAGTCGCATTCTCCACGAGCTGCTATTAGTTTGTCAAAACTCATTAAAAGTTGCTCCATGCTCCAAGTATGAGGCACCTTAACAAGGTAGATTTATTTATCATTTCACAACACAGGGTTGTTTAACACGATGAAGTTAGTAATTCTCTTTATGCTACTCGTAAATCGTTATATGCAAAAAATCTTTACAGTATAAGGGTTAGTAAATTATAACACTTGTGTTTTCTGTGTAAATAAAGCTTTGGACATGTGCTGAAAATTAAGAAATTACATGGTATGTGGTATGTTCTCAGTCTGCGGCAGTAAACAGCAGATGGTTCGCAGGGACTCTTTAGCGCTATGGATTTCACTTACCTACCCACCTGAATGACCCGTGTTGAGCTGTGCAGCTGATGCGGAGAAAAAAAAAAACATTTAACAGTTTGCTCTTGTTTACTCCAGTTCCACTAGACTACAAGGCCAGAGGAGTCATTTGCCATGCACAGAGATATTAGCTTGTTTATCAGCATTTTGATTTCCACCCCGCCTCGCCATCCCACTGACATTTTAGATGGACATGATCCATGACTGATTCCCAATCAAAATGGAACCTCAGTAACATAGCAAAGTATTTGGCTTGTGCAGTTTCCATTTGTTTATAATTAAATGTATGGTGATTAGCGTCGGGCCCCAATGAGGACAATGGCTTGTTATTTGCACGGCATCCAAAAGGTAACCTTGAACATTGTACATCTGTCCTGTCAATTGGATATGCTCCAAAGATGCACAGCACATTACCAGGGAGATGCTACAGCTCATGTCCATACAGTAGGATGCACTTTGTTTCAAGGTGATTTGCTGTCGTATATTTGAGCTTTTTTATTACCATACACAGTGACGCTGCACCCTCAGACCACCTACTGTACTTTGGAGTTCAGTTAAATGGCAGACAGAGCTGAAGGTTACAAAAATCTTTAGCCATTCATTACTGTAAGAGAGGAAGTGTGGGAAGTGATGGAATACAATGAAAACTAATACTCTTTCTAGTCACTATGCTATCTGTAGATATGTTTAATATCCCATTACAGGCCCAGAAGTAACCACAGTTCTATACTGTCCTGAGACAAACATAATCCGGAGGGAAATTACCCATCACGAAGGCAATACTGTTACTGAGATGCAATTACCAGGCCACTTGTGAGACTTTCAGCCCAGTATCCATGGACGCATGTGTGTGTGTGAGGTTGGTCGATATGTGCAGAGCAGCTCTTATGTTTTGCAGAGTAAATTGGATTCTTTGCTGGAGAACAGTTAATTTAGAATATGTCCAAGATGCAAATGATTGATGTGAATATATCGTTACAACTGTAGGTTCGGGGCAGGGCAGCCTAATGGAAAAAATATTGCAGGGAGAAGGAAATAGCTTTTATCCCAGAATTATGGGGAAAATTTCTGCACTAACTCTGTGAGTCTCCAGATGGAATCATTTGGATTTTTGCTCGGCTGTTTATATATTAATTTCCAAGCAAACATGACTTAATTTGGGGAGGAAAAAAAACAGTGTATGCTTGGATTCTGTTTTACTTTACATTATATTGTGGAGCTCCTGCTCTCGTATTAGTTAGTAGTTAAATAAACGGCGTGTCTCACAGAGGATTTAATGTACCAATTTAGCACTGAATCACATAGCCTACAAACAAAGAAAACAGCACGGATTGGAATGAACATCAGTGTAAACATTTGATAAGGATTTGCTTGAGGCGAATGCTATGCTTTATTATTGATACCAAAATAGAAACTGTGGAAACAAGACTTGCTTCTGTGCGTATGATATACTTGCCTCTGCACTGTCATGTCCCACAAGTCATTCTCACAGACCAAGTTGAACATAATATTTGTGGCAATGGCAAATGTCTTCCCAGTTTCCCATGATAAATTTCTCAAGTCTGGGACATTTACATTGTACTACAAATTATCACCTTGAATCTGATAATGAATCACTCTTGCCTTCAATGAACAGCCCCTAACCTTAAACGTAGTACAGAGAGGAGAAGAACACAGCTGCCTGCACCCATTGCATTGGATGTGCATAAGAAATAAAACTGCCTGTACAAAGTGTGAGCCTTGCATGCATAATAAATGTATGACAAAACAATACCCCAGGCACCCTAGTATTAATGATATGCAACGAACTCATTATTAAAGTTCCAAAACAGCTCCTGGAGTAACACAGATGGAGTCAATTAAGCAATGAGCATACTTGCTTGCCTGCCGTTTCATCTTCTTTCTTTTATCTCCTGCATATTACTCCATGGATGTAATTAGCTGTATGTTTCTCCCCACAACATAATGTCCAGTGATAATAACAGTTATTTTCCCTTGTAATTCCAAATAATGTACTGCTTAATAAATGTACCAAATTTGCTTGCACTGTGTCCTTGGGTATTTCATTTGCACTGCAAGAGGTGTTGATAATAATACCGTGCTAAGCTGCTTTTTTCTCTTCTCCTGTTTGTGTTCCCAGAGACCTGATGCCTTCAACGCTGGAGGGGCAAATCACCATGGAGAAGACACCCAGCTACTTTGTGACTAACCATGCCCCAAAGCGCATCCACTCCATGGCCAGGGACATCAAACTTATTATTGTGGTGCGTAATCCTGTCACTAGAGCCATTTCAGACTACACACAGACTTTGTCCAAGAAGCCTGAGATCCCCACCTTTGAGGTTCTGGCGTTTAAGAACCGGACGCTGGGTCTTATAGACGCCTCATGGAGTGCTTTGCGTATAGGAATATATGCGCTCCACTTGGAGAGCTGGATGCAGTATTTCCCCCTCTCCCAAATGCACTTTGTCAGCGGGGAGAGGCTTATTGTGGATCCCGCGGGTGAGATGGCCAAAGTGCAGGACTTCTTGGGGCTGAAACGGATCGTTACAGACAAACACTTTTACTTCAATAAGACAAAAGGATTTCCGTGTCTGAAGAAGCCCGAGGACAGCAGTACTCCCAGATGCCTCGGCAAGTCTAAAGGAAGAACTCACCCTACAATTGACCCGGACGTGATTCGGCGGCTGCACAAGTTCTACAAGCCCTTTAACATGATGTTCTACCAAATGACTGGACAGAACTTTGAATGGGAGCTGGAGGAGGAGGGTGAATCTCGTAGCTCTCAGGACTAGCAGACTGCGGCATGGCACGGCACGCAGCCACACCACCAGCCTTCTAAATAAAACTACTATTGTCTCGCTTTGTCTTCAGAGAGAGTGCTTGAGCACGCCAATCAATCATGGCTGTCTTTGCAGTGTCTGTATCCATTAGAGTTTACTGACATGCTTTTTCTCTCCCCTCAATACTAATGTTGTTGATGATGGCAAATCATTATTGTATATACTAAACATAAAATATATTTATATTTGTGAAAAGGAGATGAT
Organism: Lepomis macrochirus; assembly: GCA_024633595.2. NCBI lineage: Eukaryota > Metazoa > Chordata > Actinopteri > Centrarchiformes > Centrarchidae > Lepomis > Lepomis macrochirus. The sequence continues at coordinate 15,819,051 of JALXJV020000007.1, read as the reverse complement.
TTATTCATTTTGTTTTCAAAGCATAGAACTGATATAAAAATCACGTTGACTATGGCAATGCATGCGATGAGTTAAGTGTCCTTACCTCATGAGCCCTAAGGGCAAACTCTGCCTGTTTCTTCTCCCTTTACTTTCCTGCAGTTTGTTGCCCTCACACCCACTCACCAGCATTCAGTACAAAAGATATTCTATTTCAATGGCTAAGGCCATGAAGTGCTCTGTATTATGTCTTCTCACACTGTCCTGCTGCTTTAGAGAGAAGAGAGAAAACTGATTAGACATATAGTTCAATAATCCTTTGACATGTGCTCATCTTCTCCATTGCCCATATTCTGAGTGGAGACAATCCTTTTTTTGTCAGTCTAAGTTTACCAAAGTGTTAATTTACTCAGTGTCAGTGTTCTGGTTGCTCTGCGCTCATTAATTGCACACATATTCAATAAGAGAGCTGATGTACAGTGGCCATCATTCAATAATTGGATTGTTTCACTGCATAGTTGAACATTAGCATACTGATGACCGTGCACTGAAATGTGGTGCAGTACCAGTGGTTTTGGCATAATTTAACAAATGAATCCATGTACTACAAACTTCAGCGTTTAGCTGTGGATCAAACAATTCTGGATCTTGACAAAAACAATTTTCCTGCTGCTAAAACGATATCCAAACTATCAGTTAACTCTTGCAGTCCTTCACTGTTTGCCTCGTGACCCCTCTCTTGTCACACTAATACATGTCAATGAGGGTGAAGAACGACACCGAGGACCAAGTTTGTTAACAAACATCTGCTGCGACGTGGTCTTCTGTCGTTAGAGATTAATGGCGTGGTAAACAAACCGCTGCTGCTGAAAACAATGTCAATGTCAGAGAGAATTTGCTGTCAAGGAAAAGCTATGTACGTGCCCATTTAGATTACCAAGCCATTACTGTATGTACTTGAGAGATGATGTCTGGGAAATGTACTGTAACTAGAGGTTTACTACCAAACACTTGTGATCAGCAGGAATAACAGGTAGATGCGTATGTGTCAGAAATAACAGGGTTTTGCTGTGAAATGTTCATTTACTCATGCAGTGAAATACCAATATGACCCATCGTCTTTTCTTTATTTTGCATAACTCGCTGTGCGTCTGTCTGTTGTCTCTGGACTTTCCATCAATTGAGACAATCAATGCAGTCAATGAGTCAATAAATACAGTCTGCCACACATCACTGGTTGCTACAGCTATGATGCATTGCTCTGTTAATCCTCCCTGTTCTGTTGCCATGGATGGCTGGATTGGTTCACTCTCCGTAGACCCCTCTGTCACCCTGGGGAGGCCAGCACCAGCAGCTACTTACACAGAGCAATTGATTCAATCAAAGTAAGCACTATACTGCCCTTTGTAGTGCCAAGCCTGAACACTTACCTCTGAGTTTCACTATCCCACAGTCCCAACTTCCACTTTGAGGCTTTTTCTGTGCAACCATCCCTTAGTGTTTTCTTGACAATCTCTCTGTCTCTCTGCACTTTTACATCCCCCTCTTTCTCTTTCCACACACACCAGCCTCTGTGCCAACCTAGTATGGTGGGAAGCTGCTTCACAGAGGCACAGCACTCTGTATAGAGATAATCATACATTTAAGAAAAGCCTTTATCATTATTTATTAATTTATTCATTCCCCAAGCTTTAGAACATGTATAATCCACCTTCAGCACCAGACAGTCCCTCCTACTCAGTGTAGAGACTCTCAAAGAAATCACCACATTAGGCACCCTATAGTGTTATTAGGACAGATGAAGACCTCATTTTCCATATGCACTCCTGCTCGTCATTTGCATTTCCAGGATCACAAGCATGAGGGAATTCCACGCCAAAGTTAAAACTTGGATCCAACCTCTCATTAACAGAAACACACACCTCTTCCTTTTGTACCTCTTGCTTGTTTTAGGTGCAGGCGGAGTGCTGTGATACATCCTGCGAGACTTACGACGCATGAAAGATATGCAAAGCTGTCCTTCATGTGTTCCTCCTGGTGGGGGTCATGCTGCGTTATGTGGTTCATCAGTGTTTTCCAGCATCAAGGAAAGAAGACTGTGATGATAAATGAGCATCGCACGCTCATCAAACTGTCACTGCTTAAGTGCCATCATTTCAAAATGGAGTACAAATTCATATTTGTCAGTCATTAATGGTAATTTGGCTGAAGAGCTGAAACAGTAATTCATGGTGTGAAAGACCTACCTGGATGTACATCAGAATGATTTGCAGGTGCAGCTTGGGTGTTTTATTTTTTGGTTGAAGGGCTATAATCTGTGTATGAGAGGTGCTTTAATATATGATCTATAATGATATACTGCTGAGGGGCTTAATGAAAGGGTACAGCAAAAATAAGCTCAGTTTGAACCAAACCAGTGTGAATAGTTTGGCTGTGAAAACGTGAATGTTTGCAAAAACCCTTCCAATGGAGGAAAGCCTCCTCTACTGCCAACTACTTGGTTTTTCACTTCATTTGAGTAAATGATTACCAGCTTTATAAAGATGTGCAATAGTGTCAAATTCCACAATTAACTTTGCAGTAATCCACTCTCTAATGTAGTTATAATGTCCTTCTTTTAATGTCCACTGACATCAAACATCGGATTAATAAAAAATAAAAGAAACTTCAAAAAGATATTTGTTGTGCAGTTTTAGCAAAAGTTTAAATTCTGTAAAAAACAATGTGTAATTGTTCATTATTTACATACAGTAAAGGTTTTTCAATAGCAGTGAATATTTTCAAAACAACTATCTGAAATAAGCTGAAAATGAGATGCAACTGTACACTCTCCCAACACGCTCATCTTTTTCATCCATAATGAAATCATTCATTTATCTATACTGCAATTGTGTCTGCATGGAAATGTTCCCAAGGTGGCTTAGTCACACACTGAATTTTGCTGCTCCATGCACCAGATTCTTATTGATCACTAAATTAAGGATTAAGCGCAATCCCTGCCTCACACTCTAAACTCATCTTTTTTCCTTATTCTTTCAATGTCTTTGTCTTCAGGTGTATGGAGGGGTGAAGAGGGGTCAGAAAATGAGGACAATGCGTCCACTCGTTGCCAAGGACAACCTGTACATTGGTGACTGAACATATTAAGATTCACAGTCCAGAAATGAAGGTGTATTTCCTCTATTTCTTCAGCAAGACTCCTCATTTCCACTTTCACTAAATTTTGATGAATCTGAAATGTATTTTCCCTGCTGTGTAGAGTATAAATGGTATTCCACCTCATTTCAGAGCTGAAACTGATGTTGAAATTAGGTCTGAAGTTGCTGTAATAACCATTAGTCCATGACAACAGGACTGGAATTAGATGGTTCCTACTGCATGTCCTCAGATCAACAGTTTCTGCCATTTCCACAGACCTGGTCAGAACCAGGAGTAATCATTTCATCTGCTGCAGCTTCCTGAATCAGGAACTTCCTCTTCAACCACCTCGGGAAAGAAAAAGCATCCTCTCCTAAATCAAAACCTATTCTCTCCTCTGCACTATGATGTTCCATACCCACAGCCCAACTATACATGTCTCACACACAAGCCTGCTTGAGGTCTTTACAGGGACTAAAATTTGCGAATGCCTCCCTATGGTCTGAACGTTCTCCCTCTTTGAGCTATCTGATCAGAATAATTACAATTGCAGTTGCTGATGTTAAAAATTAAAATAAATTGACTAAAACAAATCTGATTGCTGGCAATTTTGCACAAATATGGGTAGACTCATTACTGCCACTGAAATACAAAAAAGTCCAGCACTTAATATTTGTTACTATGCAAGTTTTACCCTTCTTGTGTAGTTAACTATTAATTCAGTCTTCTTTGTTCTGTTAATTAATGAGATGATGTGTGTACAGTGCAGTTATTGTGTATAATATTTAAAAAGGTCCGCTTGAGCAAAGACCATTTCAAAAGCAAAAAATGCCACTCAGCATCAGTGTTCACAGTTATCATCTAATCACCAAGTAATCACTGAAAGATAAACCTGTTTATAATGTAGACCAATAAATTAGGCATACATAATTAACATATGTTTAATGAAATCAGCAGAAAATCGCATTGGCTTCTCAAACAGTGTAATGATAATATGCAGTAATCTAGTTGCAACTGAATAGTATTAACCCAGTAGTCTCCCCCCAACCCCTGTATTAATACTCTAAATAACAACAACAAAAACAAAAACTGTTTCTCTCACACATTGGAATCTGTCTTTCAATTCTTATGCAAGCCTGCTTCAGGGGAGTTCTTTTCCCCCTTAAATGACCTGCACTCTTCTGTGTTCTGCATCCATTTTGCTCTAACTTTACACAGTGTGTCTCAACATAAAAACACAATTCAGTGTCGTTCAATGAAATGTTTGAGGTTTATTTAATTCTTTAAACATTTGAACATATTGGACTTGACATATATCAGATAAATATTTTCAGACTGAATTTTGGTATTCCTAACCCTCCTTCTGCACAAAAAACAATTATTTACACTTATTCATTCAGCTCCCAGGAGCCCTACTAGTGAAGGAGAAACACATCATGCATTTTATAGCTTTTTTTAACTGACTGCAAAAAATGTTATCACAACTGAAAAAGCTGTCTTTAACAACCAAAGTTATTAAAATTGCATACTGTAAGTATCACTGCAGACATTTTCTTCTCTTCTAGAAAAATACAGTCTGTCAGATACACTGTTCATTTTGTTGTGCATTTCTTCCTTTCTGCCAAGGTGAACATTCTTTTGAGTATACATTAAGGTCTGGTCTAAAAAAGTTACTAAAGGCTACATTTCTTGAAAAAACGCTTGCAGAAACTGCTGTAAGCACATCATGTAGATGATACCATAAAAAGGTTTTCAAAAATATCCCAGCTAGCTAGTCCAAAAGTACCATTAATAGCACATACTGCATAGTATATTTATTTAGAAAATGTGACAAAATAAAGTACAAAATAAATTATTACAAAAGGATACTGTTATCATAAGTGCCTGTGAAGTGAAAACAAATAGTTGCCAGTACTACCCATTAACATGCTGGCATGAGTGGGCATGTGTGTGTTCAATAGCTTATTAGTTCAGATTCAACAATTCAACTGTTTCACAAATAAAATTGTTTTCTGGAATTACACCACTGTGGTTAAGGTTTGATTAGGGCTAATGCTAGAGTATTCATAATAATTTCAGATAATAATAATTATTCCAGTTGGATACAACAGCAGATTCATTTTTGTAGGTAGTTTTCCTCCATTAAATCCTTGTGCACAAAAAATGCTCGACAATGGTGGTTAGTCTCTAATTTGTTAATGCTAATTACTATGTTGTCAATAATCATAACCATTTATGCATAACAATGAGTCAACATTTGAAAGTTTGATGTAGCATGTAAGCCTTTTGTTTTTTAATGTCCCGGTGAATCCTGGCTGTGATTGGTCAGTTGACGAAAAATGGCAACTTTATGCACAAGCACGCACTCGATCTTTTCCTTCCTCCGTCTCCGCAGACAGAGATTAGCAGACTGGTGAGAATAGGAACAGATGTGTGTCATGAGTAAACAGTTTATTTAGGGAACCACCCAGAGAACCTGACATGGAGAGGACAGAGTGCTGGTGTGCAAGAAAAAGTCAGTCAGTATGCTATACAATAAAATGCAGAAGTGTGCAGCGGGGTCATGGCCCCCCAAATTAATATGTAAATGTCTGAATGTGATCATAAAATTCTTACTTATTTGCAACATAATTCAAATGTATATTAAAACCTTCTCTATGACCAGAGAGGGAAAGTGTATGTATTGATTGTTTTTTCCATCAATGGCATTCCCAGACTAAATGTTGTTTTTTTTCATCAGTTTGTGATCATCGCATGTCTGACTAGATCATCAGTTCTTCAAATGTTTTCGTTCCAAATAGGATATGTTTGCCATTTATGAGAATAGAAATATAGGGAGAACAAATGAGTGTGCAGAGTGTGCAAGGCAGAGAAAGAAACAAGTGTAAATCTTTTGTATAATGTTTATTATTGTCTACATTTATTAAGAATGTTCAGTTATTAAATGCTTAATGTCTCTTAAGATAGATAGTAGATAATTGACACCTTTGCGTGTAGCTGCATGTGACTTGGACATGCACAGGAAAATAGACTGTAAAAACTAGATATTACTACTCTACTGCTTTAGCCCCTAGACTTAAATCTGGTCCCTCAGGACCAGTGCCCTGCAGATGTTTGATCCTCCCTGACCGTTAACAAGCCACACCTGGTCAGTATCTACTTGGCACTAAGTGTGGCACATTAACTATCAAGGAGGATCAGAAGTAGGATCAAAAACCTGAAGGGTATCAGCCCTCAAGGACCAGAAATAAGTGTCTAGGCTGCAGGCCAAAACTGTGGCTTTTCATGAAGCCCAGCACTCCACTGGAAGAAAAGATGTTCTAAGGTGGTCCTGTGTCACCTTGAATTGAGGGCCAGAGTAGATCCTAGGTTTTCATGGTCATGGAAAATACAAGCACAGGATTAGTTTTCCAAATGCGTCTAATAAGTTATTATGTCTCATGTAAGACATTCAAATGAGTGTAAAACTGTTGAAATCTCTGCAAACTATTATAAAAGTGGGAGTAGAATCTTTGATAAAATATCAGAACTGAGCTTTTTTAAAATTATTCTATTCTTTTATTTTCATTCTGATCATGATGAGCCCCTAGCAGGGAATATGCCTTATATGCCCGTTGCTACTAAGTTATAGATTCAGTTGGATTCTTGTCCAGAAAGCAAGCCTCTGTATGAATGAATACAGTCAGAGACTTTAGGGTTAGCTGAAGGACAGCAATATAATACTGAGCTGTGGTGTTGGGAGAGGCAGGCCAGAGGACAAACAAGGAAACATCAGTGTCACAGAAGAGTACATTTTGAAGCCTCTGTAAAAAGAGCCCAAATACCACATTAACAGCTTGATGTATGTATTGCAGGGGTTTCAGACCGTTGTGCTGAAGGGGGAGCTGAGCCGGAAGGCAATGCTTTCGATTTACCGGTCGATATATGATCCAACCCTTCACCTATGGTCATGAGATCTGGTAAGTGACCCAAAGAATGAGACACAAGCGGTCTGAATGAGTTTTCTCCATAGGGTGGCTGGGCTTGCCCCTAGGTATGGAGTAAGAAGCTCAGAATCCAGAGGGAGCTCGGATTAGAGACGCTGCTTCTTTGTGTCGAAAGGAGCTAGTTGAGGTGGTTCAGCCACCTGATCAGGATGCCTCAAGAGTGCTTTCCTTTGGAGGTTTTCTCGACACATCCAACCGGAGACCTCAGGGTAGAACCAGAACAAGCTGGAGAGATTCAGATTCTTTATCTCATGTGGCTTGGGGCTGGAAAATGTTGGGGAATGTTTATACCTTACCTGCTGTCACTGCGACCTGCACCTGGATAAACAAAAGAAAATAGATATGGATGGATGTGTTCTTAAACAAACTGAGTATGATCATTGGTATCAATGCTTAATCCTTCTTAGGATCAGTAGTGTTGTGTAAGTGATTGTTGAAACCACAGATGGTAAAAACATCCGCACTCCGTGAAGACAAAATTGGGACATTTCCTCTCAGAAATTAGGATCTCAGCAGACATTTTCTGAATACTGGAAAAATGGGAAACATTTGCATAACTGGAGTTATTCTGAAGCAAAACAAATCCTCAAATGAACCAAAGATTAGAGCTTTTATGGCACAAAACAACAGTAGAATCAGTTTCACCAGGACAGAAGCATACAAGGATTTGACCGTGTGTCACTGCATGATGATTTTAAAAAATGTACCATTGCAAGATGGGGAAGTTAAATCAAAGAGGGGCTAAAACAAATCTAGTAAAACAGTTGTTTCTTATCTACAAACAGTAAAATTTTTAGTCCTCTCAAAAAGATGCATTCAGATCATTAGTCAGTCATGCATAGAGTTAATATTAAAAGAATGAAACAGGAATTTTCTGAAGACCTATAATCTAGTTTTGAAAAAGGCAGATCAGTTCTAAAACTAAATGAAGAAAAAAAACTATGCTAAATGAAACAGACCAACTAATGACCAGACCTAAATGTTCACTGAAATGAACAGTGTCAGAAATACACACTGGAACTTCAACACAATCTTTCTTTTTTGACACATTTGTTTTTCCTTCTTTAAATTATTTCTTATAAGTGTGATCACTCACTACTTTTTTCTCCTCTGTGTCTGCCTGCTCCCCATCTCAAAGCATCGCCACAGCTCAGCTGCTGCTCTGCCAGAGTGTTACATCATTTACATAAATGCCCACAATAGGATGAGAAGAGCAGTCGGAGGAACCAGCATCTCTTCCCCACAGTGTAGATCTCTGCTTGCATACATCAATACCAATCATCTTTTAATCTATGCACTACTGCTGAAAATTACAGTTCACCAAATGTGGGTGTCTAATAATGAAAACCACCCCACTGACCCTTTAGACATCAAATAGAAAAATCTTTGTGTTTTTAAATACATTTTAAACTGTTGAATGCACAAAGTAGCACCAAATTACATAGTTCTTTCCTGAAAACTTCCTAGGAAAGAAAGAAAATAATTATTACCATTTATTTTCCCCAACATGGATGTTTTAATGTCTGTTATAGGCATCCACTGTGCTGCCAAGAATAAAATTCTGGTGCAGAAATACTGAATTCTGTTATTTATTTGATCATTTCTAGAAAAATACGAAGGACAGCTACATGGTGAAGTTGAAAACCTGGCCATTTGTGAAGAAGGTAAAGGAAGGTAACTGGCAGTCTCTTTTGCAAAGATTTTGTTTAGGTTTCTGATGTTGTGAAAACTGTAAATGCACACTCCAGCTACAGGCTGGTACTAATATGAAATTTCAGTTCTGTTGCAGATTCAGTTTGACTGTTTAACTTTGAACTGCTGTTCAAATGAAGAATTGATACATGAATCAACCCGTCTCTAGAGTCTTCTCTCCAAGTACTGTCTGACTCCCTGCCAATTAATAACCCAGTACAATTTTCTGCAGAGACATATTTCATTTGTATGAATCACTCCTGAAATTACTGTGGGGACCTGCTGATAGTTTAGCTCCTCAAGACTGCAAAAACAGGCCCGGCACAAGAAAAAACTTGAGTCTCTTCAGCAAGATACTATGACTTTTATACTGTTGGAAGGCAGAGCTGTTTCTTTCAAATGTATGAAATTTTAGACCTAAAAAACACTGTTTATATTTATGGAAATCAGCTAAGTATTTTTAAGTAGAAATCACAACATTTCTTATTTAGCTTATTAAGTTATTACAAAGTCTAACAGACATTTCATCCCACCTCCAACAGATCTTTGATTGGCTGCGACCTCCAACAGTCAGCATCAGCACAGGCCATCTGGTCAAGGGCTTCACCAACAGATACATTATTTTTCAAATCAATACCTCCCCCATCTCACAAAGTCCTGCTTTGAAAGAAGACTAATTTCGTTATCAATCCATGCAGGTAATGATCTCATTAATTCACTGTTGATTCATTTTCAGCTGAGTGGATATTAACCTTTTGCCAGTAATCATTAATTTTCAGTGGGAGAGGTGTGGTATGTTGTGATTGGAGCTACATAAACAAAACAATTAATGGGCTCCTTGATGAGGTCCTTCATGATGTCCGGCTCACTTCTTACACTGAAATGATCGATTTATTGACCCCCGCCCCACCCAGCCACCACCACAACCATCGCAACGGCTCTAATCTCTCACCTCACACAGGGTGTGTTTCGCCCCAGAAGTGACGAGGGGGATTATTTGTGCTGTTTTGTGTAGTCATGCATGTATTTTGAGGACAATTATCATGCTCTGAATACTCATGACTTTGCAGCAAGCAAGGGATTACCATACAGCACCTGGTCACTGCCTCCAAGTTTGCCTCAGCCTAAATGCAATTCAAAAGTTAAAAGATATGTTTTATTTGGTTATTTTATTGATTTGAATATTGTCTCTAATGTAGATATAGTTATGCAGTATATAAATGTGCTTTTACAGATCGGTTTCTGTTTTAATGGCGATTCCCATTTGTTTTCTCATATTGAATTCATTATTTATGATTAGTATAATTAGTATTAAGACCAATCCTACCGACAGATATTTACCTCCTGAGAAAAATATCTTTGTTGTCTTCTATTATCTGAAACTGTCAAAGACGTTTTAAAGGGAGGATCAGGATTTTTTAACATGTCAATCTCTAACAAAACTCCTTGTTTGCACATTTCAAAAAAAGAAATTCCACAACAGAGTCTGTGTTTCTCTGAGAAGCTGCCACCAGCAGTAATCCAATAAAGAATCCTCTACTCTTAAAATTGAATTTAGTTTCCATCAAACTGCACCATTTCTTATTCGGTCATTACATGTGTAAGTAAACTGCAAGTGATTTTTAAAGCAATAGTGATAACAGCTGCCAGAGACACTGATTCGATTTTCATCCTCTACATCAACCCCTTGTGTCTCTCCCGACAACTCGGTCCACACTAAAAAGAACCCAATTGTTCACGGCCAAGTCAATATGAACTCATACCGTGCAACTTTACTTGCAACCCAACCAGCATTTGGACATTAGATAATACACTACATAATGCTGTGAATTACATTTGCTGTTTTTGCTTTCACTACTCCTCACATGAGCCTCACTTCAGTTTATGGGCTCCCACGCCAGAATATCACAGTCATTCATTTTTACTGACTCAGAAAGGCACATACAACAGGAGTCCAGTAAATCCTCCACCAAACAGGGAGTTTTACAGAAACAAGACAACTGGAAATACATAAAGTCTATGTGCTCAGAATGACAAGCAGTCAAGTTTAGCAAGATTTGGTGAATGCAACGGTTGTATGTGGCAGAGAGAGGTTTTCCACTGAAAATGTTTAATGAACAACAACAAGAGTACACCAAATAACAAGTAATAGCATTCATGTCACTGTGTAGCATCACATGTTTAAATCTGTACAAAGTGTTCAGAGGAGATCAAAACTATTATATGTTAATCAAAATGAAGGAATCAGATGACGGTGTTCGGGTGGAGGAAGAATACTTTGCGTAGGTAGAAGAAAGAAGTAAGTGTGTTGCTTTACAGAAAGACTAAAGAGAGGCACAAACTTTCACACTTCAGGGAATCAACACCCAGTGGCCCATTGTCTGGCACTAATGATGGTATCTGTGTGGGGGTGTATGCATCCATTTTCCAAGAAGATTTTTTTGTCATTAAAATATTGCAGTAATTCAAAATGGTATATATTTCAGAAAATGAGTGGAACTTACATTTTACATTCTTATAAATCTAAGATACCCACCAGAAATGAAAAACCGAGAAATCATTCACACTTATAATACTCAAAAATAGCATTTAAAAAATATAATATTATATTATATATATATATTAGTGGTGGGCCGTTATCGGCGTTAACGGCTGCGTTAACGTGAAACTCTTATCGGGCGATAAAATAAATATCGCCGTTAATCTATTCTCAAAGTTGTGTTGGGAGCTGGGTCTATACTACACAAGCTATGATGACTTTCACCTTGATATCTTAGCGCAGATGTATACCGAAATGCACTGTGGGGGCGAGAACAAGTCTTCGACCCTGTGTGTTTGCCTACTGTGAAATTACCACATCAAACGTGACGTGCTAACATGGATGCAGCTGTTGCTGCGTTACGTTTACCTCGGAGGTCGGAGCTGGGAATGACATCACACCCGAGTTGACGGCGTTACAGTTACAACCTCGCTCGGCCAGCTGTTTGTTTACAACTAGCCAGGTTAGTTATTGATACGCCGGTTGATTAAAAAACGCATTGTGCGGTATTTACTCACACTAACTGTAGCAACACGTCCACAGACAGCTGTTGGACAGCACTTTGTGTACGAACATTTCTGAAGCCGCTGGTGTTGTGCCGAATTCTGCCTGCCTGCCGAGAATTGCACGCACCTCGCGGGTGCTAACGGTCATCTATGCTGAGAAAACAGGTGGATGCAAATCTCGGCAGGGAGCCTACAAAATCTGATCTGCCGAATTATGCATCCACGTCTTTAGGTCCTTCTCAGACACTTTGCTGTGCTCATTGATCAAACAGCTTTATCACCATGCATGTACTGAATGTCAAGGAATGGTCCTTCTAGCCTAGTGTATTAAAATATTAAAGACTCTAAACGTTCATAAAATATATACTTCAAATCAATTTATCACCATTGATAAAGTCCACAAAGAATTTTACAGCATTTAAAAGCATTATTTGGAGGTGCATGCAGGCAAAACTCGGCACAACACCTGGTTTGCACCTTGTGCAATGCGGAATTAGTTTACTGTAGGAGTTCTTCCAGTCTCAAGTAGTTATTGAACATGATTTATTTTCATCACCAATTATCATAGTAGAACAGCTTTCTCAAGCAGTTTGTGATGCATTTTGGAAACAGGAGATGAGCCCCTGGTCTAATGCGCCACCTGGCTTGAAACCTGGCTTGAAACCCGTTCGCACACATATTTTAAATGCCTTCGGCAGAATTCAAATGAGCCATTTTAATCTAGATTAATCTAGATTTAAAAAAATTAATCTATGCCCACCTCAATATATATATATATATATATATATATATATATATATATATATATATATATATATATATATATATATATTCCCTCCTTTTAAATTATGTACATTTTTACTCATTTATTGAAAAAAAAAACTGTACACAGTACACATTTGGTGCATAATGTCCTCTGAAATTATTTAATTCTTTTTAATTATTATGCTACATGAATAAGAGAGGTACAGGGGACAAGGGGAAGTCTAATATAGTGGGGTAAAAAAATTGACTGGCTTGCCACAAAATATAAATAAAGGGCAATGCTGATTAAAAAATAACTGTATTATTAGAGATGGATTATGCCTTGTTATTATTTTTATTTCCCTCATATTAAATCTAAAGTCAGTCAAAGCTGGTCAGGAATGCTGACAGCTGCATCTTTTCATCGTGTTTGATTGCTCACTCTTCCCACTTGTCATGACAACGGTTTACATTTCCTATCAACATAAATTTCCCCCCTAAATGTTACTAAATGATATACTATCCACTCCTGCACCAGCACTACCTCTGTCAGCCTGGAGATAACGTTTGAAGGAGTACACTTGACCCTACATGTGGCAGGCATAAATTTTTGGATGATGAAAAGCATCGTAGGCCTGAATGCAAATAAGACCAAAATCACAATTTCAGGCCACAAGAGATGCAGAAACTTCACATCCGACACGCAGTATTTTTCAGACCAGATGGTTGCAGTGATGACCGTGTTACATCGTTTATACTTTAAACTGTTAGCGCCTTTGTTTAGTCAAGAGTTTTCTGGTCTTTAAAATTAGGTATGTCGGAGGTCAGCCAAAAGACTTATCGAACTTAAACCTGCAGGGCGACACTTTTGTGTAATTCCACAACACTGCTAACATGTGCTCATGACCTACAGGCTCTACCATATTAAGTTGCTGCTGTCGCTATGGTTGCTCCCCTATTCATTTCTGGCAAACCAACCATTCCTAGTTGATATAAAAACAAATCCCTACTCACCAGACAAAACTCCAGTGTCCTGCGAATACAGAAAGAGAGATTTACGTGACAGGCTTAATCAGCAACATGTGAACTTATTGAATGTAACAGATGTTAATTTATATGTAAATAGTCCCACACGCCACCATTAACAATCATTTTTACCCCAATTTGACATCCTGATCATCTCAGAAATAGCTTCAGCATTAAAGGCTCCAAGGGTATTTCTTCTATACCTTTGTACTGTTTACAGGCACTTTTGTTTTACACAAATGTCATATTTAAAACGCTACAGTAAAAACATGTTCATAATCCACAATCATAGAGTAACAATCTGTTGGTCTAGTAATATCTTAGCTGGCACCAGCATGTCCTCAAGTAGAATCATACTGTTTTCCTTTCTTGAAAAGTCTTATTGCTACTGTACATGTGAGCTATTAGTGGCCAAGTATTATGCAAACCAACAGTATTATTTTACATTCTTGACAAATTGCTGAGGTTTTCAAAGAGACCAAATACAGTATATGATGTTAAAAATGTTTTACAAAACCTTCATATTATTTCAGGTGAAACTTTCTACTACAATCGGCACTACATGCCTAACCTTAAACTTCAACTTAATCCTTTTCCAAACTCCAATTCTAACCTCAAACCCTTAGCCAATGCTCTAACCCTGGAAAAGCCTCTTTTAGTAGTAAGTACCTGCCAGAATGACCTCACTTTCAAAATTCTGATTAAGGCCTGCAGCTCAAATTGGCTCTCAAAAACATACAAGTACAAGAACGCACACTGGAAAGCCTTCACTGCCAAATGCATGTAAATGAACACAACATGTTCACTTAACATGCAGAGATGCATTGATGTGCAAATGTACTGTACATAATGTTCCCAATCTGTTATTTTTGTGTCTGGGAGATATTATTGCTGTTGGCATTTGTCTTTTTCTTGTTACCACTTCAGCTCTGTTAATAACATCACTCCACAACCCTTTACCTAATGTCTCAGTCTCTGTTAATGTTGACAGAAATGCAAAATGCAAAAATGTGATTTGTTTTCCCTGGAACGACATGGACCAAACAATTGCTCGGATTTAATATTTCAGTGGGGGTCAAAGTGTCAATATGTTTGTTCACTGGACTGAGTCTGTTGCAACCATTGCATCCTCATGCTGACAATGCATAAATGATGCACGACTTAAACTCATGTCAGTTTTTCGCCCCAAGCAATAAAACTCCTAAGAAAAACAGTGCAGACCAACGCTAAAATGAAAAATATGGTTAGTGCATGAAAACATCATTAGGCTCTTACAGATAACCAGGGCTTATATCTCTTAAACACATGCAGTGATATATTAAGGGTACTCTTTCCAGTATTGAGCATCACATGTTGTGGTATAGAACAACATGTGAACTGAATGACAATAAGAGAAAAACAACATAAGACACAGTAGAAACGAGAAAAAAAGACAATACAACCTCAGTTATCGAGCAGTTGTGTGCGAGTGTGCGCATGTGTGTTTCTTGGACGTGTTCTCTTGGGAATAAGGTTTGAGAAGGTTTAGTGTAATGAACCTTCTTGGGATTAGCCTACACTGCTGTATGCAGGTATTCCCAGCCTGCTGCCCATGCTGTCAAACAACAAGCAATATGTTAATGTTTTCAACAAATAAGACCATCTCCAGTCTGCCGGAGATGCCAATTTGTATATTTTACAGCAGAAACCAACTCTCAAAGACCTAGTTTATCAAGAAAGAAGGGATTCACATTACCAGAGGTGCAGAGATTCTGCAAACATATTGATTATACTTTTTCTTGAGAGAACAGAAATGGCACAAAGCTTTTTACAGGAACTGTAAGAGCAACTAAGAAACTTTGGGGGTTTAAAAGATAAATCCTTTTGAACAAAACACCTTAAATTGTAATAGAATAACCTCTGTTTCTGAAAATTGTTTGGACACTCTACTTTCATTTGAATAGTGAAAAAAAGGCTTATCATTTAATTGAATAGGAAATTGACAGCATATGAAATCACAGCAGATAGTAGGGTGAGGAACGCTGTGCAGAGGACACAAAATAACTGCATCTCATGAAGGTCTAATAGAAAAACAGAGCAGGCGGGGATTCATTGTGGAGGAATGAAGTTGAGTTTTTGATTCAGCTGGTAGAAACTCCACTGAGGCGGATTCCTTTGTTGCAGAAATATGTGGACGACTGGCCAGAGTTTTCACAGTAGTACTAGAATATGTGTACCTCCCAATTATAATTTAGACGCAAAGCTTTCAGTGTCTGAGTCATTGATCTGTTTTAGGAGGAGGAAATTTGCTATGCGGTGGCTAACAGACTAAATATCCTCATCATGAGCATATGCAAACCAGACATACAGCAACGAGAATTTGTTCCTAAATTGAAACAACATTCAGTTTGCCCACAATAGGCCAGTCTGCATTGAACTGAATATAGCTCACTACTATGAGTGAATGTCCAAAGGCATTTACAGTGTTGTGACTTGAACCAAATGGAAGCCTGAGGCCATGCACGGACAACCTCAAACATTTGGAAAAAACATTTCAGCCCCTAAAAAATAACAAACCTTCAAAATCACACCTTCAAAAGGTGTTTTATTTTCGACCTATTTTTGAAAATAGCAAAACAAAAGAATTTGATGGCTGCGACTACCTGGGCACAAGGACAATGGTATGTCGCATTATGTGTGCACGCACAAAGAAAAGTCACTGAGAAAATACATTAATATGAGATTTTATGCATTTATTCACCCTATAGGGCATGAGTAATAATTGTAATTATTGCTCTGCATGTCATGAAACAGAAATTAATAGTGTCTGTATGCCACACCCCAGGTAAACAAACACCTGGCCAATGTGCAGCCTTTCGCCTTTCTATTTCAACACTGACTCCCAGTCAGAAGCTTCTAATTTTAACAGTGTTTGATTTGGCTGAGAATCAAACCCCACGAATCCTCCTTCAGACAATTTTCTTCCTGCCATGTTTTTGTCCAAGTCATTATAGTTCATAATATAGTATGTCAACAACTGCTCATGCAGAAATTATCTTATGTTAACCTCTTAGCATGCTACCAAACTGATCATGCTACAGACACCCTGTCATACCATATCATCCTCTGAATAATGAGAATTGATGAGTGATAAGGAGGAGACTTTTTCTGTTGGATCTATATACAGTTTCTAAGTCTTTCAGAGGTTAAAATGTGTGTTCCCTTATCACAGCAGGAAACACTTCACATCTCATTAAAGGTTATACAGAGAAAAATATTGCTTATGTCAGTCAGCTAGTAAAAGAAGAAGCCATTAGACTTTTGCACAGCCACATTACAAGAAATTGTCCATTTGCCTTTGATAAATACGCTTATGGCTCTTTTTGAAATAATGTGTCTTTGTGGAGTTGGATATTGTTGGCCAGCTACATATTAGCCACTGCTATTAATCATTGTGTATTCTCTTGTGGTTATTCTCTTTCTAACATTTGTATATACCCTTGTATTTTTATTTTTTTATATGTGTAAATGAAGTGTTTATGTACTTGTTCTTGCAAACTCACTTGCCTGAAATTGCCCCTTGAGAGACGAATGAAGTATTTCGAGTTGAATTGAAATTGAAATAGGATCGCAGACGCATGTTAATACATACAAATATCAGGAAAATAAATATTAACACATACAACAGAGAGAATGAGCAGTCATTACATTCTATGGAAAATCAAACATAATAGTGCTTATATGACAATAAGTTGATTTAAATTTAAATAAACACCCGTCCCATCTGGTTTCACAGCTATGATTCAAAATGCTAAATGATTTGACTGCTACTATAAATCATAATGGACTTTGATTTCAATAATATTCTATTTCATTTTGAATGAAAAATCAGTTGAAAAATGCTATTATATATCATTTCTTTCTGTTTAAGCACAATATTCTCATGTCTAATCACAGATATTACTATTGGAAGTGTGTATCAGTGTATGTGGATGTTTAAATGTTTAAATTTGTCCCAAAGCTCAAAGCCCAAACAGTCCGTCTGTTGTTTATGAGGCTTAGAGATGCAAGTGCGGAGCTTTTCAAGATTCAGAGAACCGTTCTGTGCATACAAGAATGTGTTTATATACTGTTTCTGTTACAAATTAATATCTGATTTCTAAGCAGAGGATGTATCTGCCTAACAAATCAAGGTTATACTGAGCGACAGAGGATAACTCATCCAATTTCAGTGGAAGAAGTGTTCGCTCTTTGGTTGACAAAAAAAAATCAACTCTCATTGGCTGCAGTGTGATATAGATGACGAGGTCAAAAGGAGATGGCAGGGGAGTCTTAATTAAAAGTCACTGCTGATACGACCCAAATTCAGCCTGTCCAGTCATTTCTTTACTGACAAAGAATCATTACATTAGATGTCAGAGTGGATCAATATTCTGACAGGGTGAGGTACCCTCATTCCCATCTCCCTCTCCAAACCTGTGCATTGACTGCAAACCTTAAGCAACAAGAAGGATGAGGTCAAAGATTTGTTCAAATCAGCACCTCCATCCCTGCAGCTAAGACAGGGCGAATCACTCTTCGTTTGTTGAGGCAGAGAGTACCAGCGAGGCATCATTAAATTCCTTCTCACTGCTTATTGTGCATAATTCATATTCAGCCGTTGAAATATGAATGTTGCTGTGTTGCAGAAACTCTGCTAGACCGAGGCACAGGATGAGGGCCAGAATCAAACCCCAGGTGGGACTTCAGGTTGAAGGAAAAACGTACAGGTGAGGACTGGATTGGACAGTTCTGGATCACCCGCAGCAAAATCAATTTTGAATGTTATCCTGAGATGCACAGGGAGCAGATAAAGATGGCCATTTAATTGGTCATTATG
Source organism: Lepomis macrochirus (assembly GCA_024633595.2). NCBI lineage: Eukaryota > Metazoa > Chordata > Actinopteri > Centrarchiformes > Centrarchidae > Lepomis > Lepomis macrochirus. The sequence goes on along the minus strand of JALXJV020000007.1, from coordinate 15,800,583 downwards.
TGAAACATTTTGTCATTCAGATCATGCTTTGCTAAATATTTCAAATGCTGGACGTGATAACACCATGTGCTACTAAGATATTAAATTCACTCCAGAAAAGTAAAATGTGTTTTATGTCATTTTTTCATTGCTGGGACGTGCTGATGAGCAGTCTGAGCACATGTTGTCTGGACAAACAGGCTCGGTGTCTGTGTTCTGCTGGCTTATACACCAAAACTTTGATTTCTTTAATTATACCAAACTCATATATTAAAGAAAGGTATTACTAGTGCAGTTTGGAAAGTGGAAATAAAAACACAAAGGAAATGATTTTGTGAGAGCAAAGACATGCCCTGGACAAAGTAGTGAACAACATATTGTAGCTTGTATATTCTAGGCATGAAGTAAGTTCATGCTTCTGACCGTAGCAGAGGCAATATCAAAATACTAAAGTCTAAGAAAAACAAATACACATTGATCACAACATCTCTTTAACAATTTTAAGTTTAAGAATAATGCATTTCCCCTGTTTGAGGCAGGAAGTGCCTGTCAAATACATGTCACATCATACCAATCCCATTGTCAGCCACATTGATATTGGATGGTTCAGCAAAAGTATGGAACCCGTTTAACACTTCCTGCCCATCACCTGCCAATCAATGGCAGACAGGCAAAGTTAGCGACTAGCTAGTGGACAAAGTGGAGCGTTCAGCAGCTTCAAAACCAGATATTTCCCTCAGGAGTTGCTGGAAACCAAACCAGATCTTAAAAGGAGAATGAATTTTGGACTTGCATTCATCAGGCTGACACAAACATGACTCCAAATGAATGCTGATCTTCTGGATGTGTGACTAGGCAACTGTTTGCTATATATATATATATATATATATATATATATATATATATATATATATATATATATATATATATATATATATATATACATATATATATCATATATATATATATATCATATATATATATACACATATACATATATATATATACATATACATATATATATATATACACATATACATATATATATACACATATACATATATATATATACACATATACATATATATATATACACATATACATATATATAATACATATATATATATATATATATATATATATATATATATATATATATACATACACACACACACACACACACATACAATATATGGTTATATATGGTTATATATGGTTCTTCACATTTTCCAGCTGAAGCCTCAATCCCTTTTTTCCTCTCCTTTCTGTATAATGATGTGTCACATGGTCATGAGACTTGTCTTGGTGCTGCCCTTTGTTCACAGCAGGGATCACTACAATGTGGATGTAGTCTTGCTTTATTCACAGGGATCTAACTCCCCCAGCTTTGCGTGCATTTAGGTGAGCTGCTCCTCTTGTGGAGTGATCCCTATGGAGTGATTCACTGTCCTGTCTCTCTCCTACATCCTCCCAAATCCTTCTAAGTTGGCCTGCTTTCAACCCCCTGAAACATTATCAGTCACCAAGCATCGTGTTCATCATCAAGTGTGAAGCATCATTTATGGAAACATTACATTTTCCAGCTGTTGGCGCTTTCCTGCACCAAAATGAAAAACTTCCAAGAATAAAGTGCCACCTGTACCCAAAATAATTGACTGTAATTCTATCTTCTCAGTGTGATGTGAACAAAAGATTTTAGAGATTTGTTTTTATCACGGACCAATATTACCAAGGTTTAGTGAATATATATGTGTGTGTGCGTGCGTGTGTGTGTGTGTGTGTGTGTGTGTGTGTGTGTGTGTGTGTGTGTGTGTGTGTGTGTGTGTGTGTGTGTGTGTGTGAGTGAGTGAGTGAGTGAGTGAGTGAGTGAGTGAGTGAGTGAGTGAGAGAGTGAGAGAGAGAGAGAGAGAGAGCGAGAGAGAGACGCATGTACAGTAAGTTTATGTCAATGTGTGCTATCGGTCACTTAGCAGTGGCCTTGAGAGGTGGTTACTTCCTGGCTCTAGCACAGTATTAATGATGGGAGTGCAGGTTGGTGAAGTTGATCCAATCTATGGTACTCATTCATTTTACCTTTCCTGTCACAACACTGTGTGGAGAATGCATGTAATGAATAATATACTAGAAGACTAACAGCAGGGTAATTACAGGATAATGAATGCACCTCCATTTTGCCCACAATGTCAGGAAAAAGAAAGGACTTGCAGTATGCTGGAGAAAAGCTTGTGCTTTACAGTGCAGTGACCAGTTTGTGTTTTAATACATTTACCTGGGCAGCTGTCTGTCAAAACGGAATTTTTCAGTATGCTGCTACGGCACTGTTATTTGTAATGATGTATTGGTCTAGTAAACATTTTTCAGCTTAAAAAAATCAATTTTTGAATTGCAGCATTTAAGTATTGATGAATAGAATGCAAAAGGGTGACTAGGACTTGTACAGCAGGGGCTCAGAGCAATACACACAGGAACAATACAGTAAAAGTATATTGACAACAATAAATCCACACATCACTGGTCTTACGTTTAACGTAAATATGCTTTCTAGTTCTAATATATTTTTTTTACAATAAAACTCTTGTGAAACATTTCTTGAGCTTTCATAACCATCTCACAAAAATACACAATACAATAAATTTCTAACAGTATTAGAAATAAGGGCTTTCCTCTGGTATATATATCTGATATGCACACAAAAACATTTGTTAGCACGTAGAGTACATTTTATTCAATTTCATTAAAAAAAACAAAAACCTGTTATTTGATATCTTCTGAATTACTACTGTCTGTACACTATTCTTGTAGTTGCAATTATTCAGCTACCAGCACATATAAAGAAAGAGGCTTTTAAATCAATACATTTCTTTCAGAGCATGTACTGCCGCCACAGCTATCATTATACAGTGGTGAAATACGGATGTTTTGTGGCCTGCTGTGAACATTTGAAGTCTAATTTGAGGCAAACATATAGACCATGCAGAAGACAATCACTGTATGCAACCTTTTTTTCCTATAGATCTGTCTAATAGTGTGAAAGGCAGCATCATTACCCCTGAGTACGGACAAATTTAGTGTTTTGCTTTGTACTGGAGACACAAAGTGCTCTTCATGCTGAAATTCCAAATGGTTTAATCCCTGTCAAAGAAAGTTTTTTTTGTTATGTTTTTTTTTTTTTTTTTTTTAAATCCAAGCAGTTCCTGCCCTCTCTTCTTTCCTGATGTACTGTAGCTAATCCATTTATTTTAAAATCAGATTGGACTGACAGGCCTGTTTTGTGTTTCACTCTAGGATTTAAAAAAAAAAATCTGCTGAAAATGGATTCACAATTGCTCATATCCATTCTTTCATGCTGTTCTATTCTGTCATGTCACAACGCTCCTTTAAAATGTAAATTATTTTAATATGGTTGGTCCTCAAAAAAGGCAGAGAATGTTGGCAACTGAGAACCAGACCTGTGTTGCTCAGGGCACGTGTGTGAGGTGTCTGTGACTCAGCGGCGGAAATTGTTTTTCAGCAGTGTGAAGGGCATTTTCGCCATCTGTTATTTTGGCAATGCAAACCAAAATCGGAAACGTAAAAGCAGATCTTTTAGAAAATATTAAAGAAAAAAATGACAGGCAAAAATAAATTACAGCCTCTTTTAGCCATGCTAGCAGCCTGGCTCAAGGGATGACAATGTTACTTTTTAGTCCAGACCGATATATCTCAACAACTATTGAATGGACTGCCATGAATTTTTTTACAGACATTCAAAAATTCTACATTTAGGCACATAAAATCACCACCTGTCTGTCTGTCTGTCTGTCTGTCTGTCTGTCTGTCTGTCTGTAAACAGACACAAAACAAAATGTGTATGTAGCACATACATTTTAATGAGTGGGTGCATTCAGTAAACGACAGGACTGCTAATGTTTGCTATTAGTCACTTAGATGTCCCCTCTTGTGAGACATTTGACAATTGACAGTGTCTCACACAATGTTGTATGGCTGAGCAGAAAGTCAGTGGTGTTTCCTGCATGTAAACCCAGCATGAATCATTCTTTTCAGTTGGATTTTATCAGGACATTTATTCAAGGCCACAGCCCATTTCAGGAGCTTTGCTGACAGTTTCCTGTCAGGCCATACAAACAGAGCTTTCAAAAGATAATAATGTTTTAAGGGAGACATTTTTTCCACAAAGATCATTGTCACATCAAAATACCATGCACCATAAAAGCGCATTACTGTACCTTCAAAGTTAATAATGTATGTTTTTAAAATTAGGACATTTGTACAGTTAACCATTAAATCTGTAATTACAGTCATATATATCAGAAGTCTTACATTATATTTCGCTTATTCTTCGTCTTCATGAGTGTTATTGTCTTTGTTGCTCCACATGCTGCAGGGAACTGCTGTGTTTATCCAAATCTACTTTGCTTACTTTAACAACATGGCAAGCAAGTGTGAGATCATTTTAGCCTCCTTAGCTCCTTTCAGCTCCCTGTGATTGCACTAAGATCGGCTGGAAACTACTGGGACACGGTGACTGAGGACTGACCTTGTCCAAGCCAATCTTTCAAAGTTATTGAGCCGCATGGTGATGAAGTTGAGAAATGCTGGGCTACACCACTGAGGATATATCATCGGCTAAAATTGTCTTCATATTGACCTCCTTGAAAAGAATGAACTCATTCTCACGGTGGCCAGGATGGAGATCTGAGAACTAGGGAGGGTGTACGAGAGCATCCAGAAACCGCTGGTGTAGGTGTGTGTGTGTGTGTGTGTGTGTGTGTGTGTGTGTGTGTGTTGTGTTGCACTTTGGAACTGTCCATGTAGTATGTGGATGGTTTGAGTCACCCTATCAACATTAGAGTATAGGTAAGACTTAATACTTCACGCATTTGTTTCAAGCCTTTATCCACACCAGCATTAAATCTTGTGTTCAAGCCATAAACCAGACAAATGAGTCATTATCATATTGTGGTATCAGAGTATTGAAGGAATAGTTACGATTAAAGTGAATAAAATCTCTGTAGTCGTCAAAAATGATTCTCAACTAAAGACCTGAAGGATTCTCCTTGGCCTTATTGGTGACTGCAGAGTTTACACAAGGACATATGGCTTGTCATCAGTTGGCAGTGTGTGGGCCTTTGAAGCTTGATGTTTTTAGCGCCGAGATGATTTCCCTTTTCGAAAGCTGTAGTGTGTGGCATTTCTTTGCAAGCAAGTGAAGTCAAGCAGAAGAAACCTGTGCTGTGTTTTCTCAAGTTTATAGTGCTTCATAAGCCTTAAAAAACTGTAGCACCAGCATATAGCACCCTTACATTATTAAAATTGTTTACTGTAATGATCTGTCTAGTATATCTGATTGAGTTTGTGAAGGTACTGCAAGAATACCTGTATTCACGCTTTTCCTGTTTAAGTCAGCTTCGTTTTTACAGCAATGTAAAGGAAACAGGATTAAGTCAAGAGAGAGAGGACTTCTTCACCTGGATTGTTTTTGCCATGTCAGAATTAGCAAATGAAAGGATCCTGTGTCATGTGGGGCAAATGGTGAACTGTAACCAAGTACATTTACTGAAGTACTGTTGCAGTACCTGTACTTCACTTGAGAATTTTCTATTCATGACACTTTCTACATCTCAAAGGATAATACTGTACTTATTACTTCAGTAGATTTTTCTAACAGCTTTAGTATTTGCTTTACAAATTAAGCTTTTTACATGAAGAGTTTATAAAATATGTTTTTTTGTTATATTTAAATTACCCAACAGTTTATACAAATACAGCTGGAAATTAGTTGACTGACTGAAAATTAATTGGCAACTATTTTGATCATTTAAGTCATTTTTGATACAAAAAAAAATTCATGGAGCCTGTTTCACAGATGAATTATTTTAATAATTTGAATGTAGTGTTCATAATGTTGAGGTTTGGACTGTTGGTTGGACAAACCCAGAATAATGAGGGTGTCACTTTGAGCTATGGGTAATTGTGATGCCATTTCTCACTATTTTCAGAATTCTTACAATCTATCAATTAATGGAGAAAAAAAGTAAATGTTTTGTTGGCTCTGTACTCCCCACATTGGATTTAAATGAAACACTGACTATGATGTGCATCTGCTTCATTGTAAGGGTGAACAGTATAGGAAAAGAAGTCATTTTATATAAGGTCTCCAATTTTTGCCATTAAACTTAAACTTAAATAAAGTCATCATATTATTTATTTGATTGCAAATCCTTTGCAAGTATAATCAACAGACACTTGTCATGTTCTCTATACTGCAGACAAAGTGGATTGCTCACCACTTTTCCTGTACGGGTCATTATCTACATTACACCATAATAGTTTATATAAGTGTTTATTTTCTTACCATGGCTTGTGTAAAAGTGCACCATTTACTATCCAGAGATCACCAAACCAAGTAGAGGTTTTTCTTTATTCATAGGAATGTTTCTGTTGGTTGTTTTTGGTTATTCTAAATAAATGTGTTAAGATCCCTGACCTGTTTTCAGTGGGAGCGGAGTGAACTGATACTAAGAATACTAATGTTAAGTGATTTTTATGTAGTAAGGTTATGGAGTAGATCAACCTCCATCAGAATGGGATGGGTTGAAGCAGTTTGGGGTGTGAATTGAACACCCTATAAAACAGCGGGATTTGTGCTTCCAAGGAGGAAATTGGGTAAAGAGGTAAGGTTGTGCTGTTACCAACACATGCCTTCTGTTAGTGTTAGTGCTGTTATAAGTAAATATGGGCAAAGCCAGGCTATGTGAAACATTGAAATTACTGCCGGTATTGTGTTGAGACTTCGAAACACTTTGACACAATTTTTTTTCAAAAATATTCTGTTGTTTTAGGGCTGAGTTGTTGTTTTTTTTGTTTGTTTTGTTTTGTTTTTATAAATGACATCTCAAGCCTTGGAAATATCTTGTTCACATGGAACATTTGTTGCTGACATATATATATATATTTTTAACATCATATAAGCTACAGGTGCAGATACACAGCACGTCGCTCCTGCCAATAAAGGATCATGTGTCCTTGGAACAAAAGTACCTGTCAAATATTTTTAACCTCTACAGTGGCATCAACAGTTGCGCTGTGAATGATATGTGTTCCCACACTAGAGATCGAGATCTCTTCGGCTACATGGATTCTCCATCTTCATCTACACTATCTATTCTATATACACATATCTGTCGCTATCACCATCTCTATCACTAGGCTATTGGCCTATATGTCACTAAATCTATCCAAGCCAAGACTATTAGTATGTCATGACTACTAAATCTGTCCCAAATCTCTGTCTGTGTACTTATATTCAAACTATCACTGAAATCGCACTGTCAATCCCTCTATATGTCTCTTGAAATCGTTCTTCTCTCACCAAAACGCTCAAAGTTGCGATGTGTGTGGTTTGTTCCAAACACGGTGAATCAAACGTAGAAGCACCAGGTGTGCCACCTGTTAAAACACCGAAGACTCGCTTCACCACGTGACATTGACGCTTTGAACCACGATTTGGAGCAGGGTTTAGAAACATCTGTGCTTCGGGATCTCGACACAGCGTCAACACATCAGCGTAATATTTAAGCCATAATATAAAGCATGATAGCTCCACAAGTTATGATGAAATAGGTTATGCTTGTCATGTGGTAACACCATTATTAAAGGTCAGTGTAAAAAATAAATGGTATTTGACAAAACACAAATAATGTGATTTGCTTTCCGACTAATTGTTTCAGTATTATGTACCTATGATTGTGGAAGAAATATGTTCAACACCAAAGGATACAACAAATACTGAACAGAACTGTCTGTTAAACTGCCTGCAGGCCAGGCTGTGCTGAGTTTCTTGCTCCTTTGCTTTATGTGGAATATTCTACTATTTTGATCACTAGTTTAATACTACTGAGGCCAGTTTTCCTTATTCTCGTGCCCTGGTGGTTTGCTCCAATGCCCTGCTGATGTGAATGGGGGAAGAGTTTCTGTCCTGACGCTGTACAGCTGGGATGTTGTTTCCCCACATTGCTGCGCACCACTGATCATTATGAAACCAGAAGATACTGGCTAGAAGCACAGTAGCCAGAGCTAGAAGCTACATTATGTACCTTACGGTAGTAATCACAGTAAAATTAGTGAAAAAAACAACATAAAGTGAATTATCATAAATGATTAGAATTATTGTCATACTCATCAAACCATGCAGTGACCCCTCATGCCCCATCTGCATTCTACATTCTCTATTCTACATTCATTATGCTTCTCCACTCAAGTTTTTTCTCTCGTAACGCATGTGTAAATTGTGGTGCTGACCCCGAATAGTCAAAGATTCAATGGTTCAATGGGTGGAGCCTGATTGGACTCTCAATCACGCAGTCGAAGCTTCCCAGCAAAACGAGGATCATGCCATTTAGGCAATATGGTGGTGGTCATCTGCTTTTACATAGAACTACCAATTTTCTCCTAATAGCGTAATATACTGCCCATTATAATGTAAGTATCAACATATAATGCTGTAAATAAATAGGTAAAAAGGCTAAAGCTTTTATTAATAAATGTTTTTAAAGTGCGTGAATAAATCCAAAATTACCCGGTCAGTGCTTAGGTGTAGGCGTACCGTGTATGTGTGTAGTGGCATAGAGACAGAGCTCCAGCTTTACCGGTGTTGTGCTGAGCAGCCCGCACCTCGCAAAGTGCATGCAGTTGTTGGCTGCACTGCATGCAAGCAAAACTCTGCACAAGACCGGTGAATGGCAGGCGAGCAGAGCAGAGAGAAATGATCAACAATAAGACTCAGTTTAGCTGTAAATGTACAGTGTAAGTTACAGTGACTATTGAATAGAGACAGCAGCTTCTCAAGATGAAATCAGAGCTACCAGGTGTAAAAAACACTCATCTTCAATGTAGCAAGGTTCTTAAAAGATGCAAATTTCACTCACTTTTTTGCAAGTCAAATCAATAAAACATCAGTCATACAGTGCATCCAGACAGTGCATACTCGAGGTGCTGCACTCAGCTTTTACCATATACACTGTAATGGTTTTTGCTTTAAATTCAGAACTGAGAACAGGGGCGGTTTGTTCATTTGGGCGATAGGGCGATGCACCACTAAACAGGGAAAGGCAGGGGATTTTTCCTCTCACTTTATACCACGCTGTTAGCTGTCACTGTTTTTGACAGATAGTTTGGCTCTGAATATCATTGTCCAATCTGCGTCAAGTCGTGTTTCATGGAGTACCACCCATTTGGGGTGATTTTAAACCAGACTGAAATCTCCCCAAAATCATAGACTTTCATATTAAGGCTGTTTTTTCTGAACTGCAGACGCTGCAGTGCAATCTCTATGGGTTCCGGGAGGGCTGCACTTCCATGTTAATGTCATGTACCCAGCAGCAGAGCTAAGCTTCTGTCACCTGAAAATGTTTCTGCAGTCCTCCAGCTTGTTGCTCACGCTACTATAAATAGCTGTTTTAACAAAATGCACGTTCAGTCTGAAAATTCAACCGTGGTATTGTGTCGGTAGATGCAGGAACTTTACCAGCAGCGAATAAGACATAGTGTAAATTAAAGCTGCAAGCAGCGATGGGCGGGCCCTCGCACCTGTAGCGCGTCGGGGTGTGATGCGGCCGCGTTGCATATTCTGGAGGTCTGCCGGTGCGGCTGAGCATTTTCTATGCGATTCGGAAGTTGCATGAAGGTTTTGTACCTCACTTCCTGTTGCCAGCAGGTGGCGCTATGACTGTGGGTGAATGTTGGCATGTAAATGTGTTCAGGGCAGGGCTGTTATTAAACATGTAAAATTTCGTACAGATCTGAGCATGTACAGTGAAGTTACAGCCACTTCCTGTGTCATGGCTGAAGACTTGATCTTTGACGCCACGCCACGGACACGCCGATTGACGAAAACGCGCAGATAGCACAACTTTTCATCGTCAATGCCTTTAGAAGGCACAGCAGAAGTCTGAAAGCGATCCGACTAAATCCCTAGGAGGAGTTCGTTAAAATACGGAGTGTGTAAATCATCCCAAAATTGCCATAAAATTCAAAATGGCCGACTTCCTGTTGGGTTTACGGCATTGCTCCAAGAGGCTTTTTGGTACGTCAGGACATGATCAATGTGCCACAGAAATTGCGTACATGCAGGTCAAACGTCGCGGCGGGGCTGCTTCGTCAAAGGTCACTTCCTGTTACCAGCAGGTGGCGCTATGACTGGGGTGAATGTCGGCATGTAGGTTTGTTCAGGGCGGGACTGTCATGCTACATGTAAAATTTCATACAGATCTAAGCATGTACAGCCAAGTTACTACAACTTCCTGTTTCATGGCGAATCATCGACGCCACGGACACGTCCATTGACGAAAACGCGCAGAGAGCACAACTTTACATCGTCAATGCCTTTAGAAGGCACAGCAGAAATTTGAAGTCGATCTGATTAAATCCCTAGGAGGAGTTCGTTAAAGTACGGAGTGTGTGAATCGTCCCAAAATGGCGGCCAAATTCAAAATGGCGGACTTCCTGTCGAATTTAGGGTATGGGTCCTTGAGGCTTTTTTGTGCGTCTTGATATGATACACGTCCCCACCGAGTTTCGTGCATGTAGGTCGAACGTGGACGAGGGGCTAATTTTTTCTAATTTTCCAGGTGGCGTTAGCGAGCCATTTTGCCCTGCCCGTCCGCGAAACCCGCAAAATACGAAATTTTTCACCAGTCCTGACATAAGGGCCAAATTTGGTGAGTTTTCGAGCATGTTGCGGCCGCGAAAATTGAGCTTACTTTGCAGAAAAAAGAAAAAAGAAAAAAAAAGAAAAATAATCCTTACAATTTCAATAGGGTCCTCGCACGGTTCGTGCTCGGGCCCTAAAAATAATCCTAACAGTTTCAATAGGGTCCTCGCACGGTTCGTGCTCGGGCCCTAATAAAGCTGCAAGCAGCGATGGGCGGGCCCTCGCACCTGTAGCGCGTCGGGGTGTGATGCGGCCGCGTTGCATGTTCTGGAGGTCTGCTGGTGCGGCTGTGCATTTTCTACGCGATTCGGACGTTGCATGAAGGTTTTGTACCTCACTTCCTGTTGCCAGCAGGTGGCGCTATGACTGTGGGTGAATGTCGGCATGTACATGTGTTCAGGGCGGGACTCTTGTCAAGCGTCTAATATTTCGTGCAGATCTGAGCATCTACAGTGAAGTTACAACCACTTCCTGTGTCATGGCGAAGAGTTGATCTTTGACGCCACGCCACAGACACGCCCATTGACATATACGCGCAGATAGCACAACTTTACATCGTCAATGCCTTTAGAAGGGACAGCAGAAATTTGAAGTTGATCCGACTAAATCCCTAGGAGGAGTTCGTTAAAGTATGGAGTGTGTAAATCGTCCAAAAATGGCAGCAAAATCCAAAATGGCTGACTTCCTGTCGGGTTTAGGTCATTGCTCCAAGAGGCTTTTTTGTACGTTTGGACATGATCCATGTGCCACAGAAATTTCGTACATGTAGGTAAAACGTGTGGCGGGGGCTGCTTCGTTAAAGGTCACTTCCTGTTGCCAGCAGGTGGCGCTATGACTGTGGGTGAATTTCGGCATGTACACGTGTTCAGGACGGGACTCTTGACAAACGTACAAAATTTCGTGCAGATCTGAGCATGTACAGCCAAGTTGCAACAACTTCCTTTTTCGTGGCGAATCATCGACGCCACGGACACGCCCATCGACGAAATCGCACAGATAGCACAACTTTACATCGTCAATGCCTTTAGAAGGCACAGCAGAAATTTGAAGTCGATCCGACTAAATCCCTAGGAGGAGTTCGTTAAAGTACGGAGTGTGTAAATCACTAAAAAATTGCGGTAAAATTCAAAATGGCGGACTTCCTGTTGGGTTTGGGGCATCGCTCCAACAGGCTTTTTTGTGCGTATGGACATGCTAGATGTACCACAGAAATTTTGTAGATGTCGGTCAAACGTGTGGCGGGGGCTGCTTCGTTAAAGGTGACTTCCTGTCGCCAGCAGGTGGCGCTATGACTGGGGGTGAATGTCGGCATGTAGATTTGTTCAGGGCGGGACTCTTGTCAAACGTGTAAAATTTGGTGCAGATCTGAGCATCTACAGCCAAGTTACTACAACTTCCTGTTTCATGGCGAATCATCAACGTCACGGACACGCCCATTGACGAAAACGCGCAGATAGCACAACTTTTCATCGTCAATGCCTTTAGAAGGCACTGCAGAAATTTGAAATCGATCCGACTAAATCCCTAGGAGGAGTTCGTTAAAGTCACGAGCGTGTAAATCGTCCCAAAATGGCGGCAAAATCCAAAATGGCGGACTTCCTGTCGAGGTTAGGGTATGGGTTCTTGAGGCTTTTTTGTGCGTCTTGATATGATACACGTCCCCACCAAATTTCGTGCATGTAGGTCGAACGGGGACGAGGGGCTAATTTTTTCTAATTTTCTAGGTGGCGCTAACGAGCCATTTTGCCCTGCCCGTCCGCGAAACCCACAAAATACGAAATTTTTCACCAGTCCTGACATGCGTGCCAAATTTGGTGAGTTTTCGAGCATGTTGCGGCCGCGAAAATGGGGCTTACTTTGCAGAAAAATAATAATAATAAAGAAAAATTAAAGCTGCAAGCAGCGATGGGCGGGCCCTCGCACCTGTAGCGCGTCGGGGTGTGAGCTGGTCGCGTTGCCTATTGTGCACCCCTGCGTGCACGGCTGTGAATTTTCTATGCGCTTCCGAGGCTGCAGGAAGGTTTTGTACCTCACTTCCTGTTGCCAGCAGGTGGCGCTATGATTGGGGGTGAATCGCAGCATGTACATGTGTTAAGGGCGGGAGTCTTATTAAATGTGTAAAATTTTGTGCAGATCTGAGCATGTACAGCCAAGTTATAACAACTTCCTGTTTCATGGCGAATCATCGACGCCACGGACACGCCTATCGATGAAAACGCGCAGATAGCACAACTTTACATCGTCAGTGCCTTGAGAAGGCAAAGCAGCAATTTGAAGTCAATCCGACTAAATCCCTAGGAGGAGTTCGTTAAAATATGGAGTGTGTAAATCATCCAAAATTGCCATAAAATTCAAAATGGCGGACTTCCTGTTTGGTTTACGGCATCGCTCCAGGAGGCTTTTTGGTACGTCTGGACATGATCCATGTGCCACAGAAATTGTGTACATGTAGGTCAAACGTGGTCCGGGGGCTGTTCCGTTAAAGGTCACTTTCGGTTGCCAGCAGGTGGCGCTATGACTGGGGGTGAATGTCGGCATGTAGGTTTGTTCAGGGCAGGACTGTCATGCTACGTGTAAAATTTCGTGCAGATCTGAGCATGTACAATGAAGTTACAACAACTTCCTGTTTCATGGCTGAATCATCGACGCCATCGGACACGCTCATTGACTAAAACGCGCAGATAGCACAACTTTGCATCGTCAATGCCTTTAGAAGGCACAGCAGAAATTTGAAGTCGATCCGACTAAATCCCTAGGAGGAGTTAGTTAAAGTAGGGAGTGAGTAAATAGTCCAAAAATGGCCATAAAATTCAAAATGGCCGACTTCCTGTGGAGTTTAGGGCATCGCTCCAAGAGGCTTTTTGGTACGTCTGGACATGATACATGTGCCACAGAAATTTCATAAGTGTAGGTCAAAGCGTGCGGCGGGGCTGCTCCGTTAAAGGGCACTTCCTGTACGCCAGCAGGCGGCGCTATGACTGTGGTTGAATGTTGGCATGTACATGTGTTCAGGGCGGGACTCTTGTCAAATGTGCAAAATTTGGTGCAGATCTGAGCATTTATAGTGAAGTTACTTCAACTTCCTGTTTCATGGCGAATCGTCGACGGCACGGACACGCCCATCGACGAAAACGCGCAGATAGCACAACTTTACATCTTCAATGCCTTGAGAAGGCACAGCAGAAATTTGAAGTCGATCCGACTAAATCCCTAGGAGGAGTTCGTTAAAGTACGGAGTGTGTAAATCACTAAAAAATTGCGGTAAAATTCAAAATGGCGGACTTCCTGTTGGGTTTGGGGCATCGCTCCAACAGGCTTTTTTGTGCGTATGGACATGCTAGATGTACCACAGAAATTTTGTAGATGTCGGTCAAACGTGTGGCGGGGGCTGCTTCGTTAAAGGTGACTTCCTGTCGCCAGCAGGTGGCGCTATGACTGGGGGTGAATGTCGGCATGTAGATTTGTTCAGGGCGGGACTCTTGTCAAACGTGTAAAATTTGGTGCAGATCTGAGCATCTACAGCCAAGTTACTACAACTTCCTGTTTCATGGCGAATCATCAACGCCACGGACACGCCCATTGACGAAAACGCGCAGATAGCACAACTTTACATCGTCAATGCCTTTAGAAGGCACAGCAGAAATTTGAAGTCGATCCGACTAAATCCCTAGGAGGAGTTCGTTAAAGTACGGAGTGTGTAAATCACTAAAAAATTGCGGTAAAATTCAAAATGGCGGACTTCCTGTTGGGTTTGGGGCATCGCTCCAACAGGCTTTTTTGTGCGTATGGACATGCTAGATGTACCACAGAAATTTTGTAGATGTCGGTCAAACGTGTGGCGGGGGCTGCTTCGTTAAAGGTGACTTCCTGTCGCCAGCAGGTGGCGCTATGACTGGGGGTGAATGTCGGCATGTAGATTTGTTCAGGGCGGGACTCTTGTCAAACGTGTAAAATTTGGTGCAGATCTGAGCATCTACAGCCAAGTTACTACAACTTCCTGTTTCATGGCGAATCATCAACGTCACGGACACGCCCATTGACGAAAACGCGCAGATAGCACAACTTTTCATCGTCAATGCCTTTAGAAGGCACAGCAGAAATTTGAAGTTGATCCGACTAAATCCCTAGGAGGAGTTCGTTAAAGTACGTAGTGAGTAAATCATCCAAAAATGGCGGTCAAATTCAAAATGGCGGACTTCCTGTCGAGTTTAGGGCATCACTCCAATAGGCTGTTTTGTGCGTATGGACATGCCAGATGTACCACAAAAATTTTGTGCATGTCGGTCAAACGTGCGGCGGTGGCTGCTTTGTTAAAGGTGACTTCCTGTAGCCAGCAGGTGGCGCTATGACTAGGGGTGAATGTCGAGATGTAGATTTGTTCAGGGCGGGGGTCTTGTCAAACATGTAAAATTTTGTGCAGATCTGAGGATGTACAGTGAAGTTACAACCACTTCCTGTGTCATGGCAAAGACTTGACCTTTGATGCCACGCCAGGGACACGCCCATTGACGAAAACTCACAGATAGCACAACTTTTCATCGTCAATGCCTTTAGAAGGCACAACAGAAATTTAATGTCGATCCAACTAAATCCCTAGGAGGAGTTCGTTAAAACACGGAGTGTGTGAATCATCAAAAAATGTACGTAAAATTCAAAATGTCCGACTTCCTGTTGGGTTTAGGGCATCGCTTCAAGAGGCTTTTTTGTGCGTCTGGACATGATCCATGTGCCACAAAAATTTCATAAATGTAGGGCAGACCTTAGGCGGGGGCTGCTTTGTTAAAGGTCACACAAAGGTCACTTCCTGTTGCCAGCAGGTGGCGCTATGACTGTGGGTGAATGTCAGCATGTAGATCTGTTCAGGGCGGGACTCTTGTCAAGCGTGTAAAATTTCGTGCAGATCTGAGAATCTACAGTGAAGTTACAACCACTTCCTGTGTCATGGCGAAGAGTTGATCTTTGACGCCACGCCACAGACACGCCCATTGACATATATGCGCAGATAGCACAACTTTACATCGTCAATGCCTTTACAAGGCACAGCAGAAATTTGAAGTCGATCCGACTAAATCCCTAGGAGGAGTTAGTTAAAATACGGAGTGTATAAATCACCAAAATTTTGCCATAAAATTCAAAATGGCCGACTTCCTGTGGAGTTTAGGGCATCGCTCCAAGAGGCTTTTTTGTACCTCTTGACATGATAGATGTCCCCCAAAAATTTCGTGCGTGTAGATAAAACGTGCGGCGGGGGCTGCTTCGTTAAAGGTCACTTCCTTTCGCCAGCAGGTGGCGCTATGACTGCGGGTAAATGTCGGCATGTAGATTTGTTCAGGGCGGGACTCTTGTCAATAGTGTCAAATTTCGTGCAGATCTGAGCACGTACAGCCAAGTTACAACAACTTCCTGTTTCATGGCAAATCATCGACGCCACGGACACGCCCATTGACGAAAACGCGCAGATAGCACAACTTTACATCGTCAATGCCTTTAGAAGGCACAGCAGAAATTTGAAAGCGATCCGACTGAACCCCTAGGAGGAGTTAGTTAAAGTACGGAGTGTGCGAATCGTCCCAAAATGGCAGCCAAATTCAAAATGGAGGACTTCCTGTCGAGTTTAGGGTATGGGTTCTTGAGGCTTTTTTGTGCGTCTTTGTATGATACACGTCCCCGCTGAGTTTCGTGCATGTAGGTCAAATGTGCGGCGGGGGCTGCTTCATTAAAGGTCACTTCCTGTTGCCAGCAGGTGGCGCTATGACTGTGGGTGAATGTCGGCATGTGCACGTGTTCAGGGCTGGGCTCTTGACAAACGTGCAAAATTTCGTGCAGATCTGAGCATATACAGCCAAGTTGCAACAACTTCCTGTTTCGTGGCGAATCATCAACGCCACGGACACGCCATTGATCGAAAACGCCGCAGATAGCACAACTTTACATCGTCAAAGCCTTTAGAAGGCACAGCAGAAATTTGAAGGCGATCCGAGGGAACCCCTAGGAGGAGTTAGTTAAAGTACGGAGTGTGCGAATCGTCCCAAAATGGAAGCCAAATTCAAAATGGCGGACTTCCTGTTGAGTTTAGGGTATGGGCTCTTGAGGCTTTTTTGTGCGTCTTGATATGATACACGTCCCCACCAAATTTCGTCCATGTAGGTCAAACGTGGACGAGGGGCTAATTTTTTCCAATTTTCTAGGTGGCGCTTAGCGAGCCATTTTGCCACGCCGCACGCCGAAACCCACAAAATACGAAATTTTTCACCAGTCCTGACACGCGTGCCAAATTTGGTGAGTTTTCGAGCATGTTGCGACCGCTGAAAATGGGGCTTACTTTGCAGAAAAAGAAAAAAGAAAAAAAAATTAAAGCTGCAAGCAGCGATGGGCGGGCCCTCGCACATGTAGCGCGTCGGGGTGTGATGCGGCCGCGTTGCATATTCTGGAGCTCTGCCCGTGCGGCTGTGCATTTGCTACGCGCTTCGGACTTTGCATGAAGGTTTTTGTACCTCACTTCCTGTTGCCAGCAGGTGGCGCTATCACTGTGGGTGAATGTCGGCATGTACATGTCTCCGGGCGGGACTGTTATCCTACATGTAAAGTTTGGTGCAGATGTGAGCATCTACAGTGAAGTTACAGCCACTTCCCTTGTCATGGCGATGACTTGATCTTTGACGCCACGCCATGGACACGTCCATTGACTGAAAACTTCGCAAGAGAGCACAACTTTTCATCGTCAATGCCTTTAGAAGGCACAGCAGGAATTTGAAGTCGATCTGACTATATCTCTAGGAGGAGATAGTTAAAGTACAGAGTGTGTATCTCACCAAAACTTTGCCCTAAAATTCAAAATGGCCGACTTCCTGTTGAGATTAGGGGAGTTGGCCAAGAGGCTTTTTTGTGCGTCTGCACATGATCCATGTGCCACAGAAATTTCATAAATGTAGGGCAGATGTTGGGTGGGGGCTGCTTTGTTAAAGGTCACAACAAGGTCACTTCCTGTTGCCAGCAGGTGGCGCTATGACTGTGGGTGAATGTCGGCATGTAGATTGGTTCAGGGCGGGAGTCTTGTCAAGCGTGTAATATTTCGTGCAGATCTGAGTATCTACAGTGAAGTTACAACCACTTCCTGTGTCACGGCGAAGAGTTGATCTTTGACGCCACGCCACAGACACGCCCATTGACATATATGCGCAGATAGCACAACTTTACATCGTCAATGCCTTTAGAAGACACAGCAGAAATTTGAAGTCGATCCGACTCTATCTCTAGGAGGAGTTAGTTAAAATACGGAGTGTGTAAATCACCAAAACTTTGCCATGAAATTCAAAATGGCCGACTTCCTGTTGGGTTTAGGGCATGGCTCCAAGAGGCTTTTGTGCGCGTGGACATGGTCCATGTGCCACAGAAATTTAGTACATGTAGGTCAAACGTGTGGCGGGGGCTGCTTCGTTAAAGGTCACTTCCTGTTGCCAGCAGGTGGCGCTATGGCTGGGGGTGAATGTTGGCATGTACATGTGTTCAGGGCGGGACTCTTGTCAATCGTGTAAAATTTCGTGCAGATCTGAGCATATACAGCCAAGTTACTACAACTTCCTGTTTCATGGCGAATCATCTACGCCATGGACACGTCCATTGACGAAAACGCCGCAGATAGCAACAACTTTACATTGTCAATGTGTTGAGAAGGCACAGCAGAAATTTGAAGTCGATCCGACTAAATCCCTAGGAGGAGTTCGTTAAAGTACGGAGTGTGCAAATCATCCCAAAATGGCCCCAAAATTCAAAATGGCCGACTTCCTGTAGATTTTAGGGTATGGGTTCAAGAGGCTTTTTTGTGCGTCTGGACATGCCAGATTTACCACAGAAATTTCGTAGATGTCGGTCAAACGTGCGGCGGGGACTGCTTCGTTAAAGGTCACTTCCTGTTGCCAGCAGGTGGCGCTATGACTGTGGTTGAATGTTGGCATGTACATGTGTTCAGGGTGGGACTCTTGTCAAGCGTGCCTAATTTCATGCAGATCTGAGCATGTACAATGAAGTTACAACAACTTCCTGTTTCATGGCGAATAATCGACACCACCGACACGCCCATTGACGAAAACGCGCAGATAGCACAACTTTTCATCGTCAATGCCTTGAGAAGGCACAGCAGAAATTTGAAGTCGATCCGACTAAATCCCTAGGAGGAGTTCGTTAAAGTACGGAGTGTGTGAATCGTCCTAAAATGGCGGCCAAATTCAAAATGGCGGACTTCCTGTTGAGTTTAGGGTATGGGTTCTTGAGGCTTTTTTGTGCGTCTTGATATGATAAACGTCCCCACCAAATTTCGTGCATGTAGGTCGAACGTGGACGAGGGGCTAATTTTTTCTAATTTTCTAGGTGGCTTAGCGAGCCATTTTGCCCCGCCCGTCCGCTGAAACCCACAAAATACGAAATTTTTCACCAGTCCTGACATGCGTGCCAAATTTGGTGAGTTTTCGAGCATGTTGCGACCGCGAAAATTGAGCTTACTTTGCAGAAAAAAGAAAAAAAAAGAAATATAATCCTAACAGTTTCAATAGGGTCCTCGCACTGTTAGTGCTCGGGCCCTAATTAAAGCTGCAAGCAGCGATGGGCCGGCCCTCGCACCTGTAGCGCGTCGGGGTGTGAGCTGGTCGCGTTGCATATTGTGGAGCCCTGCCTGCGCGGCTGTGAATTTTCTATGCGCTTCGGAGGCCGCATGAAGGTTTTGTACCTGACTTCCTGTTGCCAGCAGGTGGCGCTATGACTGGGGGTGAATGTCAGCATGTACATGTATTAAGGACGGGACTGTTATTAAATGTGTAAAATTTCGTACAGATCTGAGCATCTACAGTGAAGTTACAACCACTTCCTGTGTCATGGCGACGACTTGATCTTTGACGCAACGCCACGGACACGCCCATTGACGAAAACGCGCAAATAGCACAACTTTACATCATCAATGCCTTTAGAAGGCACAGCAGAAATTTGAAGTCTGTCGGACTAAATCCCTAGGAGGAGTTAGTTAAAGTACAGAGTGTGTAAATCATCCAAAAATGGCCGCACAATTCAAAATGGCCGACTTCTTGTCGGGTTTAGGGCATCGCTCCAAGAGGCTTTTTTGTGCGTCTGGACATGATCCATGTGCCACAGAAATTTCGTACATGTAGGTAAAACGTGCGGCGGGGGCTGCTTCGTTAAAGTCACTTCCTGTTGCCAGCAGGTGGCGCTATGACTGTGGGTGAATGTCGGCATGTACACGTGTTCAGGGCTGGGCTCTTGAATAATGTGCAAAATTTCGTACAGATCTGAGCATATACAGCCAAGTTGCAACAACTTCCTGTTTCGTGGCGAATCATCGACGCCACGGACACGCCCATTGACGAAAACGCGCAGATAGCACAACTTTACATCGTCAATGCCTTTAGAAGGCACAGCAGAAATTTGAAGTCGATCCGACTAAATCCCTAGGAGGAGTTCGTTAAAGTACGCAGTGTGTAAATCGTGCCGAAATGGCGGCCAAATTCAAAATGGCGGACTTCCTGTCGAGTTTAGGGCATCGCTCCAAGAGGCTTTTTTGTGCGTCTGGACATGATACATGTGACACAGAAATTTCATACATGTAGGTCAAACGTGCGGCTGGGGCTGCTTCGTTAAAGGTCACTTCCTGTTGCCAGCAGGTGGCGCTATGACTGGGGGTGAATGCCGGCATGTACATGTGTTCAGGGCGGGACTGTTATTAAACGTGTAAAATTTCGTACAGATCTGAGCGTGTACACTGAAGTTACAAGCACTTCCTCTGTCATGGCGAAGACTTGATCTTTGACGCCACGCCACGGACACGCCCATTGACGAAAACGCGCAGATAGCACAACTTTACATCGTCAGTGCCTTGAGAAGGCACAGCAGAAATTTGAAGTCGATCCGACAAAATCCCTAGGAGGAGTTCGTTAAAGTACGGAGTGTGTAAATCGTCCCAAAATGGACGCAAAATTGAAAATGGCTGACTTCCTGTTAGGTTTAGGGCATCGCTCCAAGAGGCTTTTTGGTACATCTGGACATAGTACACGTGCCACAGAAATGTCGTACATGTAGGTCAAACGTGCGGCGGGGGCTGCTTCGTTAAAGGTCACTTCCTGTTGCCAGCAGGTGGCGCTATGGCTGGGGTTGAATGTCGGCATGTACATGTGTTCAGGGCGGGACTCTTGTCAAGCGTGTAAAATTTCGTGCAGATCTCAGAATGTACAGCCAAGTTACTACAACTTCCTGTTTCATGGCGAATCATCGACGCCACGGACACGCCCATTGACGAAAACGCGCAGATAGCACAACTTTACATCTTCAATGCCTTTAGAAGGCACAGCAGAAATTTGAAGTCGATCCGACTAAATCCCTAGGAGGAGTTAGTTAAAGTACGGAGTGTGTGAATCGTCCCAAAATGGCGGCAAAATTCAAAATGGCGGACTTCCTGTCGAGTTTAGGGTATGGGTTCTTGAGGCTTTTTTGTGCGTCTTCATATGATACACGTCCCCACCGAATTTCGTGCATGTAGGTCGAACAAGGACGAGGGGCTAATTTTTTCTAATTTTCTAGGTGGCGCTAGCGAGCCATTTTGCCACGCCCGTCCGCGAAACCCCCAAAATACGAAATTTTTCACCAGTCCTGACATGTGTGCCAAATTTGGTGAGTTTTCGAGCATGTTGCGGCCGCGAAAATTGAGCTTACTTTGCAGAAAAATAATAATAATAATAATTAAAGCTGCAAGCAGCGATGGGCGGGCCCTCGCACCTGTAGCGTCAGCGGGTGTGTTGCTACCGCGTTGCCTATTGTGGACCCCTGCCTGTGCGACTGTGAATTTTCTTTGCGCTTCGGAGGCTGCATGAAGGTTTTGTACCTTACTTCCTGTTGCCAGCAGGTGGCGCTATGCCTGGGGGTGAATCTCGGCATGTACATGTGTTAAGTGCGGGACTCTTATTAAATGTGTAAAATTTCGTACAGATCTGAGCATCTACAATGAAGTTACAACCACTTCCTTTGTCATGGCGAAGACTTGAACTTTGACGCCACGCCACGGACACGCCCATTGACATATATGAGCAGATAGCACAACTTTACATCGTCAATGCCTTTAGAAGGCACAGCAGAAATTTGAAGTCGATCCGACTCTATCTCTAGGAGGAGTTAATTAAAATACGGAGTGTGTAAATCACCAAAACTTTGCCATAAAATTCAAAATGGCCGACTTCCTGTTGAGTTTAGGGCATCGCTCCAAGAGGTTTTTTTGTGCGTCTGGACATGATAGATGTACCACAGAAATTTCGGTACATGTAGGTCAAATGTCGCGGCGGGGCTGCTTCGTTAAAGGTCACTTCCTGTTGCCAGCAGGTGGCGCTATGACTATGGTTGAATGTTGGCATGTACATTTGTTCAGGGCGGGACTGTTGTCAAATGTACAAAATGTGGTGCAGATCTGAGCATGTATAGCGAAGTTACTACAACTTCCTGTTTCATGGCTGAATTGTCGACGCCACAGACACGTCATCGATGCAACAGCGCGAGATAGCACAACTTTACATCTTCAATGCCTTGAGAAGGCACAGCAGAAATTTGAAGTCGATCCGACTAAATCCCTAGGAGGAGTTCGTTAAAGTACGAAGTGTGCAAATCGTCCCAAAATGGCCACCAAATTCAAAATGGCGGACTTCCTGTCGAGTTTAGGGTATGGGTTCTTGAGGCTTTTGTGCATCTTGATATGATACACGTCCCCACCAAATTTCGTGCATGTAGGTCGAGCGGGAACGAGGGGCTAATTTTTCTAATTTTCTAGGTGGCGCTAGCGAGCCATTTTGCCCGCTCCGTCCGCTGAAACCCACAAAATCACGAAATTTTTCACCAGTCCTGACATGCGTGCCAAATTTGGTGAGTTTTCGAGCATGTTGCGGCCGCGAAAATGGGGCTTACTTTGCAGAAAAAAAGAAAAAAAAGAAAAATTAAAGCTGCAAGCTAGCGATAGGCTGAGACCCTCGCACCTGTAGCGTCGTCGGGTGTGAGCCGGTCGCGTTGCCTATTGTGGACCCTGCCTGCATGCGGCGGTGAATTTTCTATGCGCCGGAGGCTGCATGAAGGTTTTGTAACTCACTTCCTGTTGCCAGCAGGTGGCGCTATAACTGTGGGTGAATGTCGGCATGTACATGTGTTCAGGGCGGGACTCTTATTAAGCGTGCTAAATTTCATATAGATCTGACCATGTACAGTAAAGTTACAACCACATCCCGTCTCATGGCGATGAGTCGATCTTTGGCATACGCCATGGACACGCCCATCGACAACAGCGCGAGATAGCACAACTTTGCATCGTCAATGCCTTTAGAAGGAACAGCAGAAATTTGTAGTCGATCTGACTAAATCCCTAGGAGGAGTTTGTTAAAGTACGGAGTGTGTAAATCGTCCAAAATTTCACGTAAAATTCAAAATGGCCGACTTCCTGTTGGGTTTAGGGGAGTGGTCCAAGAGGCTTTTTTGTGCAACTCGACTTGATACATGAGCCACAGAAATTTTGAACATATAGGTCAAACGTGGGGCGGGGGCTGCTTCGTTAAAGGTCACTTCCGGTTGCCAGCAGGTGGCGCTATGACTGTGGGTGAATGTCGGCATGTACATGTGTTCAGGGCGGGACTCTTGTCAAACGTGTAAAATTTCGTGCAGATCTGAGCATGTACAGCCAAGTTACTACAACTTCCTGTTTCATGGTGAATCATCGACACCACGGACACGCCATTGACGAAAACGCTCAGAGAGCACAACTTTACATCGTCAATGCCTTTGGAAGGCACAGCAGAAATTTGAAGTCGATCTGATTGCATGCCTAGGAGGAGTTAGTTAAAGTACGGAGTGTGTAAATCATCCAAAATGGACGCTACAATTCAAAATGGCCGACTTCCTGTTGAGATTAGAGGATGGTCCAAGAGGCTTTTGTGCGTCTGGACATGATAGATATACCACAGAAATTGCGTAACTGTAGGTTAAACTTGGGGCCGGGGCTGCTTCGTTAAAGATCACTTCCTGTTGCCAGCAGGTGGCGCTATGGCTGGGGGAGAATGTTGGCATGTAGATTTGTTCAGGGTGGGACTCTTGTCAAGCGTGTAAAATTAAGAGCAGATCTGAGCATATGCAGCCAAGTTACTACAACTTCCTGTTTCATGGCGAATCATCGACGCTACGGACACGCCCATCGACGAAAACGTGCAGATAGCACAACTTTACATCGTCAATGCCTTTAGAAGGCACAGCAGAAATTTGAAGTCGATCCGACTAAATCCCTAGGAGGAGTTCGTTAAAGTACGGAGTGTGTAAATCACTAAAAAATTGCGGTAAAATTCAAAATGGCGGACTTCCTGTTGGGTTTGGGGCATCGCTCCAACAGGCTTTTTTGTGCGTATGGACATGCTAGATGTACCACAGAAATTTTGTAGATGTCGGTCAAACGTGTGGCGGGGGCTGCTTCGTTAAAGGTGACTTCCTGTCGCCAGCAGGTGGCGCTATGACTGGGGGTGAATGTCGGCAGGTAGATTTGTTCAGGGCGGGACTCTTGTCAATAGTGTCAAATTTCGTGCAGATCTGAACATGTACAGCCAAGTTACAACAACTTCCTGTTTCATGGCGAATCATCGAAGCTACGGACACGCCCATTGACGAAAACGCGCAGATAGCACAACTTTTAATCGTCAATACCTTTAGAAGGCACAGCAGAAATTTGAAGTCGATCCGATTACATCCCTAGGAGGAGTTAGTTAAAGTACGGAGTGTGTAAATCGTCCTAAAATGGCAGCCAAAATCAAAATGGCGGACTTCCTGTCGAGTTTAGGGTATGGGTTCTTGAGGCTTTTTTGTGCGTCTTGATATGATACACGTCCCCACCAAATTTCGTGCATGTAGGTCGAACGGGGACGAGGGGCTAATTTTTTCAAATTTTCTAGGTGGCGCTAGCGAGCCATTTTGCCCTGCCATCCGCTGAAACCCACAAATTACTGAAATTTTTCACCAGTCCTGACACGCGTGCCAAATTTGGTGAGTTTTCGAGCATGTTGCGACCGCTGAAAATGGAGCTTACTTTGCAGAAAAAATAAGAATAATAATAATAATAATTAAAGCTGCAAGCAGCGATGGGCGGGCCCTCGCACATGTAGCGCGTCGGGGTGTGACGCGCCCGCGTTGCATATTCTGGAGCTCGGCCGGTGCATCTGTGCATTTGCTATGCGATTTGGACGTTGCATGAAGGTTTTGTACCTCACATCCTGTTGCCAGAAGGTGGCGCTATGACTGTTGGTGAATTTCGGCATGTACATGTGTTCAGGACTGGACTCTTATCCTACCTCTAAAGTTTGGTGCAGATGTGAGCATGTCCACTGAAGTTACAACCACTTCCTGTGTCATGGCGATGGCTTGTTCTTTGACGCCACGCCACGGACACGCCCATTGACAAAAAATTCGCAGATAGCACAACTTTTCATCGTCAATGCCTTTAGAAGGCACAGCAGAAATTTCAAATCAATCCGACTACATCTCTAGGAGGAGTTAGTTAAAGTACAGACAGTGTAAATCATCCAAAATTGATGTAAAATTCAAAATGGCCGACTTCCTGTTCGGTTTAGGGAGTGGTCCAAGAGGCTTTTTTGCGACTGGACTTGATACATGAGCCACAGAAATTTTGAACATGTAGGTCAAACGTGGGCGGGGCTGCTTAGTTAAAGGTCACTTCCTGTTGCCAGCAGGTGGCGCTATGACTGGGGGGTGAATGTCGGCATGTAGTTTTGTTCAGGCTGGGACTCTTGTCAAACGTGTAAAATTTGGTGCAGATCTGAGCATATACAGCCAAGTTACTACAACTTCCTGTTTCATGGCGTAATCATCGACGCCACGGACACGCCTGTTGACTAACAACGCGCAGATAGCACAACTTTACATCGTCAATGCCTTTAGAAGGCACAGCAGAAATTTGAAGTTGATCCGACTAAATCCCTAGGAGGAGTTTGTTAAAGTACGGAGTGTGTAAATCAACAAGAAACTGTCGTAAAATTCAAAATGGCCAACTTCCTGTTGGATTTAGGGCATCACTCAAGAGGCTTTTTTGTGCGTCTGGACATGATCCATGTGCCACAGAAATTTCGTACATGTAGATCAAACGTCGCGGCCGGGCTGCTTCGTTAAAGGTCACTTCCTGTTGCCAGCAGGTGGCGCTATGGCTGGGGGTGAATGTCGGCATGTAGATCTGTTCAGGCTGGGACTCTTGTCAAACGTGTAAAAATTGGTGGAGATCTGAGCATATACAGCCAAGTTACCACAACTTCCTGTTTCATGGCGAATCATCGACGCCACGGACACGCCCATTGACGAAAACGCGCAGATAGCACAACTTTACATCGTCAATGCCTTTAGAAGGCACAGCAGGAATTTGAAGTCGATCCGACTTAATCCCTAGGAGGAGTTCTTTAAAGTACGGAGTGTGCGAATCGTCCCAAAATGGCGGCCAAATTCAAAATGGCGGACTTCCTGTCGAGTTTAGGGTATGGGTTCTTGAGGCTTTTTTGTGCGTCTTGATATGATACATGTCCCCCAAAAATTTCGTGCCTGTAGATAAAGCGTCGCGGCGGGGCTGCTTCGTTAAAGGTCACTTCCTGTCACCAGCAGGTGGCGCTATGACTCGCGGGTAAATGTCGGCATGGAGATTTGTTCAGGGCGAGACTCTTGTCAATAGTGCCAAATTTCCTGCAGATCTGAGCATGTACAGCCAAGTTACAACAACTTCCTGTTTCATGGCGAATCATCGACGCCACGGACACGCCCATTGACGAAAACGCGCAGATAGCACAACTTTACATCGTCAATGCCTTTAGAAGGCACAGCAGGAATTTGAAGTCGATCCGACTTAATCCCTAGGAGGAGTTCGTTAAAGTACGGAGTGTCGCGAATCGTCCCAAAATGGCGGCCAAATTCAAAATGGCGGACTTCCTGTCGAGTTTAGGGTATGGGTTCTTGAGGCTTTTTTGTGCGTCTTGATATGACACACGTCCCCACCAAATTTCGTCCATGTAGGTCGAACGTGGATGAGGGGCTAATTTTTCTAATTTTCTAGGTGGCTTAGCGAGCCATTTTGCCCCGCCCATCCGCGAAACCCACAAAATACGAAATTTTTCACCAGTCCTGACACGTGTGCCAAATTTGGTGAGTTTTCGAGCATGTTGCGGCCACGAAAATGGGGCTTACTTTGCAGAAAAATAATAAAGAAAAAAAAAAAAAAAATTAAAGCTGCAAGCAGCGATGGGCGGGCCCTCGCACCTGTTAGCAGCGTCGGGTGTGTGATGCGACGCGTTGCATATTCTGGAGGTCTGCCGGTGCGGCTGAGCATTTTCTACTGCGATTCGGACGTTGCATGAAGGTTTTGTACCTCACTTCCTGTTGCCAGCAGGTGGCGCTATCGACTGTGGGTGAATGTTAGCATGTAAATGTGTTCAGGGCAGGGCTGTTATTAAACATGTAAAATTTCGTACAGATCTGAGCATGTACAGTGAAGTTACAGCCACTTCCTGTGTCATGGCGAAGACTTGATCTTTGACGCCACGCCACGGACACGCCAATTGATGAAAACGCGCAGATAGCACAACTTTTCATCGCCAATGCCTTGAGAAGGCACAGCAGAAATTTGAAGTTGATCCGACTAAATCCCTAGGAGGAGTTTGTTAAAATACGGAGTGTGTAAATCATCCAAAATGGCCGCATAAAATCAAAATGGCCGACTTCCTGTCGGGTTTAGGGTATCGCTCCAGGAGGCTTTTTTGTACCTCTGGACATGATACACGTGCCACAGAAATTTTGTAGATGTCGGTCAAAGCGTGCGGCGGGGCTGCTTCGTTAAAGGTGACTTCCTGTTGCCAGCAGGTGGCGCTATGACTGGGGTGAATGTTGGCATGTAGATTTGTTCAGGGCGGGACTCTTGTGAAACGTGTAAAATTTTGTGTAGATCTGAGCATGTACAGCCAAGTTACTACAACTTCCTGTTTCATGGCTGAATCGTCGACGCCACGGACACATCCATGGACGATAACGCGCAGATAGCACAACTTTACATCGTCAATGCCTTTAGAAGGCACAGCAGAAATTTGAAGTCGATCTGATTCCATCCCTAGGAGGAGTTAGTTAAAGTACAGAGTGTGTAAATCATCCAATAATGGCCGCAAAATTCAAAATGGCCGACTTCCTGTGGAGTTTAGGGCATCGCTCCAAGAGGCTTTTCTGTACCTCTTGACATGATACATGTCCCCAAAAATTTTGTGCGTGTAGATCAAGCGTCGCGGCGGGGCTGCTTCGTTAAAGGTCACTTCCTGTTGCCAGCAGGTGGCGCTATGGCTATGGTTGAATGTCGGCATGTACATGTGTTCAGGGCGGGACTCTTGTCAAACGTGTAAAATTTCGTGCAGATCTGAGCACGTACAGTGAAGTTACAACAACTTCCTGTTTCATGGCGAATCGTCAACGCCACGGACACGCCCATTGACGAAAACGCGCAGATAGCACAACTTTTCATCGTCAATGCCTTTAGAAGGCACAGCAGAAATTTGAAGTCGATCCGACTAAATCCCTAGGAGGAGTTCGTTAAAGTACGGAGTGTGCAAATCGTCCCAAAATGTCCGCCAAATTCAAAATGGCGGACTTCCTGTCGAGTTTAGGGTATGGGTTCTTGAGGCTTTTTTGTGCGTCTTGATATGATACACGTCCCCACCAAATTTCGTGCCTGTAGGTTGAATGTGGACGAGGGGCTAATTTTTTCTAATTTTCTAGGTGGCGCTAGCGAGCCATTTTGCCCTGCCCAGTCCGCGAAACCCACAAAATATGAAATTTTTCACCAGTCCTGACATGCGTGCCAAATTTGGTGAGTTTTCGAGCATGTTGCGACCGCGAAAATGGAGCTTACTTTGCAGAAAAATAATAAAGAAAGAAAAAAATAATCCTAACAGTTTCAATAGGGTCCTCGACGGTTCGTGCTTCGGGCCCTAATTAAAGCTGCAAGCAGCGTTGAGCGGGCCCTCGCACCTGTAGCGCGTCGGGGTGTGACGCGGCCGCGTTGCATGTTCTCGTGCTCTGCCGGTGCGGCTGTGCATTTGCTACGCAATTCGGACGTTGCATGAAGGTTTTGTTCCTCACTTCCTGTCGCCAGCAGGTGGCGCTATGACTGTTGGTGAATGTCGGCATGTACATGTGTTCAGGGCGGGACTGTTATCCTACATGTAAAGTTTGGTGCAGATCTGAGCATCTACAGTGAAGTTAAACCACTTCCTGTGTCATGGTGAAGAGTTGATCTTTGACGCCACGCCACGGATACGCCCATTGACGAAAACTCACAGATAGCACAACTTTTCATCGTCAATGCCTTTAGAAGGCACAGCAGAAATTTGAAGTCGATCCAACTAAATCCCTAGGAGGAGTTTGTTAAAGTACGGAGTGTAAATCGTCCCAAAATGGCTGCAAAATTGAAAATGGCCGACTTCCTGTTGGGTTTAGGGCATGGCTCCAAGAGGCTTTTTTATACTTCTGGACATGATACATGTCCCCCCAAAATTTCGTGCGTGTAGATCAAACGTGCGGCGGGGGCTGCTTCGTTAAAGGTCACTTCCTGTCGCCAGCAGGTGGCGCTATGACTGTGGGTGAATGTTGGCATGTAGATTTGTTCAGGGCGGGACTCTTGTCAAACGTGCAAAATTTCGTGCAGATCTGAGAATGTACGAAGAAGTTAGAACAACTTCCTGTTTCATGGCGAATCGTCGACGCCACGGACACGCCCATCGACGAAAACGCGCAGATAGCACAACTTTTCATCGTCAATGCCTTTAGAAGGCACAGCAGAAATTTGAAGTCGATCCGACTAAATCCCTAGGAGGAGTTCGTTAAAGTACGGAGTGTGTAAATCATCCAATAATGGCGGCAAAATTCAAAATGGCCGACTTCCTGTCGGGTTTAGGGCATTGCTCCAAGAGGCTTTTTTGTGCGTCTGGACATGATAGATGTACCACAGAAATTTCGTAACTGTAGGTCAAATGTGCATCGGGGGCTGCTTCGATAAAGGTCACTTCCTGTTGCCAGCAGGTGGCGCTATGACTGTGGTTGAATGTCGGCATGTAGATTTGTTCAGGGCGGGACTCTTGTCAAAAGTGCCAAATTTCGTCAAGATCTGAGCATGTACACTGAAGTTACAACAACTTCCTGTTTCATGGCGAGTCATCGACGCCACGGACACGCCATTGATCGAAAACGCGCAGAGAGCACAACTTTTCATCGTCAATGCCTTTAGAAGGCACATCAGAAATTTGAAGGCGATCCGACTTAATCCCTAGGAGGAGTTAGTTAAAGTACGGAGTGTGCGAATCGTCCCAAAATGGACACCAAATTCAAAATGGCGGACTTCCTGTCGAGTTTAGGGTATGGGTTCTTAAGGCTTTTTTGTGCGTCTTGATATGATACACGTCCCCACCAAATTTCGTGCATGTAGGTCGAACGTGGACGAGGGGCTAATTTTTCCAATTTTCTAGGTGGCGCTAGCGAAGCCATTTTGCCACGCCGTCCGCGAAACCCACAAAATACGAAATTTTTCACCAGTCCTGACACGCGTGCCAAATTTGGTGAGTTTTCGAGCATGTTGCGACCGCGAAAATGGGGCTTACTTTGCAGAAAAAAGAAAAAGAAAAAAAATTAAAGCTGCAAGCAGCGTTGGGCGGGCCCTCGCACCTGTAGCACGTCGGGGTGTGACGCGGCCGCGTTGCATGTTCTCGTGCTCTGCCGGTGCGGCTGTGCATTTGCTACGCGATTCGGACGTTGCATGAAGGTTTTGTTCCTCACTTCCTGTCGCCAGCAGGTGGCGCTATGACTGTTGGTGAATGTCGGCATGTACATGTGTTCAGGGCGGGACTGTTATCCTACATGTAAAGTTTGGTGCAGATGTGAGCATGTACAGTGAAGTTACAACCACTTCCTGTGTCATGGCGAAGAGTTGATCTTTGACGCCATGCCACGGATACGCCCATTGACAAAAACTCACAGTTAGCACAACTTTTCATCGTCAATGCCTTTAGAAGGCACAGCAGAAATTTGAAGTCGATCCAACTAAATCCCTAGGAGGAGTTTGTTAAAGTACGGAGTGTGTAAATCGTCCCAAAATGGCCGCAAAATTCAAAATGGCCGACTTCCTGTTGGGTTTAGGGCATGGCTCCAAGAGGCTTTTATACTTCTGGACATGATACATGTGCCACAGAAATTTCATACATGTAGGTCAAATGTGCGTGGGGCTGCTTCGTTAAAGGTCACTTCCTGTCGCCAGCAGGTGGCGCTATGACTGTGGGTGAATGTTGGCATGTAGATTTGTTCAGGGCGGGACTCTTGTCAAACGTGCAAAATTTCGTGCAGATCTGAGAATGTACACAGAAGTTAGAACAACTTCCTGTTTCATGGCGAATCGTCGACGCCATCGGACACGCTCATCGATCGAAAACGCGCGCAGATAGCACAACTTTTCATCGTCAATGCCTTTAGAAGGCACAGCAGAAATTTGAAGTCGATCCGACTAAATCCCTAGGAGGAGTTAGTTAAAGTACGGAGTGTGTAAATCATCCAATAATGGCGGCAAAATTCAAAATGGCCGACTTCCTGTTGGGTTTAGGGTATCGCTCTAAGAGGCTTTTTTGTACCTCTTGACATGATACATGTCCCCCCAAAATTTCGATGCGTGTAGATCAAGCGTCGGGCGGGGCTGCTTCGTTAAAGGTCACTTCCTGTTGCCAGCAGGTGGCGCTATGACTGGGGGTGAATGTCGGCATGTACATGTGTTCAGGGCGGGACTCTTGTCACACGTGTAAAATTTCGTGTAGATCTGAGCATGTACAGCCAAGTTACTACAACTTCCTGTTTCATGGCGAATCATCAACGCCACGGACACGCCCATTGACGAAAACGCGCAGATAGCACAACTTTTCATCGTCAATGTCTTTAGAAGGCACAGCAGAAATTTGAAGTCGATCCGACTAACTCCCTAGGAGGAGTTCGTTAAAGTACGGAGTGTGTGAATCGTCCAAAAATGGCGGGCAAATTCAAAATGGCGGACTTCCTGTCGAGTTTAGGGTATGGGTTCTTGAGGCTTTTTTGTGCATCTTGATATGATACACGTCCCCACCGAGTTTCGTACATGTAGGTCGAACGGGGACGAGGGGCTGCTTTTTCTAATTTTCCAGGTGGCTTAGCGAGCCATTTTGCCACGCCCATCCGCTGAAACCCACAAAATACTGAAATTTTTCACCAGTCCTGACATGCGTGCCAAATTTGGTGAGTTTTCGAGCATGTTAGCGTCGCGAAAAATGAGCTTACTTTGCAGAAAAATAAAGAAAAAAAAAAAAAATTAAAGCTGCAAGCAGCGTTGGGCGGGCCCTCGCACCTGTAGCACGTCGGGGTGTGACGCGGCCGCGTTGCATGTTCTCGTGCTCTGCCGGTGCGGCTGTGCATTTGCTACGCGATTCGGACGTTGCATGAAGGTTTTGTTCCTCACTTCCTGTCGCCAGCAGGTGGCGCTATGACTGTTGGTGAATGTCGGCATGTACATGTGTTCAGGGCGGGACTGTTATCCTACATGTAAAGTTTGGTGCAGATGTGAGCATGTACAGTGAAGTTACAACCACTTCCTGTGTCATGGCGAAGAGTTGATCTTTGACGCCATGCCACGGATACGCCATTGACAAAACTCACAGTTAGCACAACTTTTCATCGTCAATGCCTTTAGAAGGCACAGCAGAAATTTGAAGTCGATCCAACTAAATCC
Source organism: Lepomis macrochirus (assembly GCA_024633595.2). NCBI lineage: Eukaryota > Metazoa > Chordata > Actinopteri > Centrarchiformes > Centrarchidae > Lepomis > Lepomis macrochirus. Next base: position 15,768,052 of record JALXJV020000007.1, on the reverse strand, counting down.
CTAGGAGGAGTTTGTTAAAGTACGGAGTGTGTAAATCGTCCCAAAATGGCCGCAAAATTCAAAATGGCCGACTTCCTGTTGGGTTTAGGGCATGGCTCCAAGAGGCTTTTTTATACTTCTGGACATGATACATGTGCCACAGAAATTTCATACATGTAGGTCAAATGTGCGGCGGGGGCTGCTTCGTTAAAGGTCACTTCCTGTCGCCAGCAGGTGGCGCTATGACTGTGGGTGAATGTTGGCATGTAGATTTGTTCAGGGCGGGACTCTTGTCAAAGCGTGCAAAATTTCGTGCAGATCTGAGAATGTACACAGAAGTTAGAACAACTTCCTGTTTCATGGCGAATCGTCGACGCCACGGACACGCCCATCGACGAAAACGCGCAGATAGCACAACTTTTCATCGTCAATGCCTTTAGAAGGCACAGCAGAAATTTGAAGTCGATCCGACTAAATCCCTAGGAGGAGTTAGTTAAAGTACGGAGTGTGTAAATCATCCAATAATGGCGGCAAAATTCAAAATGGCCGACTTCCTGTTGAGTTTAGGGTATCGCTCTAAGAGGCTTTTTTGTACCTCTTGACATGATACATGTCCCCAAAATTTCGTGCGTGTAGATCAAACGTCGCGGCGGGGCTGCTTCGTTAAAGGTCACTTCCTGTTGCCAGCAGGTGGCGCTATGACTGGGGGTGAATGTCGGCATGTACATGTGTTCAGGGCGGGACTCTTGTCACACGTGTAAAATTTCGTGTAGATCTGAGCATGTACAGCCAAGTTACTACAACTTCCTGTTTCATGGCTGAATCATCAACGCCATCGGACACGCCCATTGACGAAAACGCAGCAGATAGCACAACTTTTCATCGTCAATGTCTTTAGAAGGCACAGCAGAAATTTGAAGTCGATCCGACTAACTCCCTAGGAGGAGTTCGTTAAAGTACGGAGTGTGTGAATCGTCCAAAAATGGCGGGCAAATTCAAAATGGCGGACTTCCTGTCGAGTTTAGGGTATGGGTTCTTGAGGCTTTTTTGTGCATCTTGATATGATACACGTCCCCACCGAGTTTCGTACATGTAGGTCGAACGGGGACGAGGGGCTGCTTTTTTCTAATTTTCCAGGTGGCGCTAGCGAGCCATTTTGCCACGCCCATCCGCGAAACCCACAAAATACGAAATTTTTCACCAGTCCTGACATGCGTGCCAAATTTGGTGAGTTTTCGAGCATGTTGCGGCCGCGAAAATTGAGCTTACTTTGCAGAAAAATAAAGAAAAAAAAAAAAATTAAAGCTGCAAGCAGCGATGGGCGGGCCCTCGCACCTGTTGAGCGTCGGGGTGTGATGCGGCCGCGTTGCATATTCTGGAGGTCTGCCGGTGCGGCTGAGCATTTTCTACGCGATTCGGAAGTTGCATGAAGGTTTTGTACCTCACTTCCTGTTGCCAGCAGGTGGCGCTATCACTGTGGGTGAATGTTAGCATGTAAATGTGTTCAGGGCAGGGCTGTTATTAAACATGTAAAATTTCGTACAGATCTGAGCATGTACAGTGAAGTTACAGCCACTTCCTGTGTCATGGCGAAGACTTGATCTTTGACGCCACGCCACGGACACGCCAATTGATGAAAACGCGCAGATAGCACAACTTTTCATCGCCAATGCCTTGAGAAGGCACAGCAGAAATTTGAAGTTGATCCGACTAAATCCCTAGGAGGAGTTTGTTAAAATACGGAGTGTGTAAATCATCCAAAAATGGCCGCACAAATCAAAATGGCCGACTTCCTGTCGGGTTTAGGGTATCGCTCCAGGAGGCTTTTTGTACCTCTGGACATGATACACGTGCCACAGAAATTTTGTAGATGTCGGTGAAACGTGCAGCGGGGGCTGCTTCGTTAAAGGTGACTTCCTGTTGCCAGCAGGTGGCGCTATTACTGGGGGTGAATGTTGGCATGTAGATTTGTTCAGGGCGGGAGTCTTGTGAAACGTGTAAAATTTTGTGTAGATCTGAGCATGTACAGCCAAGTTACTACAACTTCCTGTTTCATGGCGAATCGTCGACGCCACGGACACGCCCATGGACGATAACGCGCAGATAGCACAACTTTACATCGTCAATGCCTTTAGAAGGCACAGCAGAAATTTGAAGTCGATCTGATTCCGTCCCTAGGAGGAGTTAGTTAAAGTACAGAGTGTGTAAATCATCCAATAATGGCGGCAAAATTCAAAATGGCCGACTTCCTGTGGGGTTTAGGGCATCGCTCCAAGAGGCTTTTCTGTACCTCTTGACATGATACATGTCCCCCAAAAATTTTGTGCGTGTAGATCAAACGTGCGGCGGGGGCTGCTTCGTTAAAGGTCACTTCCTGTCGCCAGCAGGTGGCGCTATGGCTATGGTTGAATGTCGGCATGTACATGTGTTCAGGGCGGGACTCTTGTCAAACGTGTAAAATTTCGTGCAGATCTGAGCACGTACAGTGAAGTTACAACAACTTCCTGTTTCATGGCGAATCGTCAACGCCACGGACACGCCCAGCGACGAAAACGCGCAGATAGCACAACTTTTCATCGTCAATGCCTTTAGAAGGCACAGCAGAAATTTGAAGTCGATCCGACTAAATCCCTTGGAGGAGTTCGTTAAAGTACGGAGTGTGCAAATCGTCCCAAAATGTCCGCCAAATTCAAAATGGCGGACTTCCTGTCGAGTTTAGGGTATGGGTTCTTGAGGCTTTTTTGTGCGTCTTGATATGATACACGTCCCCACCAACTTCGTGCCTGTAGGTTGAATGTGGACGAGGGGCTAATTTTTCTAATTTTCTAGGTGGCGCTAGCAAGCCATTTTGCCCCGCCGATCCGCTGAAACCCACAAAATATGAAATTTTTCACCAGTCCTGACATGCGTGCCAAATTTGGTGAGTTTTCGAGCATGTTAGCGACCGCTGAAAAATGAGCTTACTTTGCAGAAAAATAATAAAGAAAGAAAAAAATAATCCTAACAGTTTCAATAGGGTCCTCGCACGGTTCGTGCTCGGGCCCTAAAAATAATCCTTACAATTTCAATAGGGTCCTCGCACGGTTCGTGCTCGGGCCCTAATAAAGCTGCAAGCAGCGATGGCGGGCCCCTCGCACCTGTAGCGCGTCGGGGTGTGAGCGGTCGCGTTGCCTATTGTGGACCCCTGCCTGTGCAGCTCTGAATTTGCTACGCGCTTCAGACATTGCATGAAGGTTTTGTACCTCACTTCCTGTTGCCAGCAGGTGGCGGTATGACTGTGGGTGAATGTGGGCATGTACATGTGTTCAGGGCGGGACTCTTATTTAACATGTAAAATTTCGTACAGATCTGAGCATGTACACTGAAGGTACAACCACTTCCTCTTTTATGGCGATGAGTTGATATTTGACGCCATGCCACGGACACACCCATTGACGAAAACGCGCAGATAGCACAACTTTTCATCGTCAATGCCTTTAGAAGGTACAGCCGAAATTTGAAGTCGATCCGCCTAACTCCCTAGGAGGAGTTCGTTAAAGTAGGGAGTGAGTAAATCGTCCAAAAATGGCCATAAAATTCAAAATGGCCGACTTCCTGTTGCGTTTAGGGCATCGCTCCAAGAGGCTTTTTGGTGCGTCTGGACATAATACACGTGCCACAGAAATTTCGTACATGTAGGTAAAGCGTGCGGTGGGGGCTGCTTCGTTAAATGTCACTTCCTGTTGCCAGCAGGTGGCGCTATGGCTGAGGGTAAATGTCGGCAGGTAGATTTGTTCAGGGCGGGACTCTTGTCAATAGTGTCAAATTTTGTGCAGATCTGAGCATGTACAGCCAAGTTACAACAACTTCCTGTTTCATGGCGAATCATCGAAGCTACGGACACGCCCATTGACGAAAACGCGCAGATAGCACAACTTTTAATCGTCAATACCTTTAGAAGGCACAGCAGAAATTTGAAGTCGATCCGATTACATCCCTAGGAGGAGTTAGTTAAAGTACGGAGTGTGTAAATCGTCCTAAAATGGCAGCCAAAATCAAAATGGCGGACTTCCTGTCGAGTTTAGGGTATGGGTTCTTGAGGCTTTTTTGTGCATCTTGATATGATACACGTCCCCCCAAAATTTCGTGCGTGTAGATCAAACGTCGCGGTGGGGCTGCTTCGTTAAAGGTCACTTCCTGTCGCCAGCAGGTGGCGCTATGACTGGGGGTGAATGTCGGCAGGTAGATTTGTTCAGGGCGGGACTCTTGTCAATAGTGTCAAATTTCGTGCAGATCTGAACATGTACAGCCAAGTTACAACAACTTCCTGTTTCATGGCGAATCATCGACGCCACGGACACGCCCATTGACGTAAACGCGCAGATAGCACAACTTTTAATCGTCAATGCCTTTAGAAGGCACAGCAGAAATTTGAACTCGATCTGATTACATCCCTAGGAGGAGTTAGTTAAAGTACGGAGTGTGTGAATCGTCCCAAAATGGCGGCCAAATTCAAAATGGCGGACTTCCTGTCGAGTTTAGGGTATGGGTTCTTGAGGCTTTTTTGTGCGTCTTGATATGATACACGTCCCCACCAAATTTCGTGAATGTAGGTCGAACGTGGACGAGGGGCTAATTTTTCTAATTTTCTAGGTGGCTTAGCGAGCCATTTTGCCCCGCCCGTCCGCGAAACCCACAAAATACGAAATTTTTCACCAGTCCTGACATGCGTGCCAAATTTGGTGAGTTTTCGAGCATGTTGCGGCCGCGAAAAATGGGCTTACTTTGCAGAAAAAAGAAAAAAGAAAAAAAAAAAAATAATCCTTACAATTTCAATAGGGTCCTCGCACTGTTAGTGCTCGGGCCCTAATAATCCTTACAATTTCAATAGGGTCCTCGCACGGTTCGTGCTCGGGCCCTAATAAAGCTGCAAGCAGCGATGGGCGGGCCCTCGCACCTGTAGCGCGTCGGGGTGTGAGCCGGTCGCGTTGCCTATTGTGGACCCCTGCCTGTGCAGCTCTGAATTTGCTACGCGCTTCAGACATTGCATGAAGGTTTTGTACCTCACTTCCTGTTGCCAGCAGGTGGCGGTATGACTGTGGGTGAATGTGGGCATGTACATGTGTTCAGGGCGGGACTCTTATTTAACATGTAAAATTTCGTACAGATCTGAGCATGTACACTGAAGGTACAACCACTTCCTCTTTTATGGCGATGAGTTGATATTTGACGCCATGCCACGGACACACCCATTGACGAAAACGCGCAGATAGCACAACTTTTCATCGTCAATGCCTTTAGAAGGTACAGCCGAAATTTGAAGTCGATCCGCCTAACTCCCTAGGAGGAGTTCGTTAAAGTAGGGAGTGAGTAAATCGTCCAAAAATGGCCATAAAATTCAAAATGGCCGACTTCCTGTTGCGTTTAGGGCATCGCTCCAAGAGGCTTTTTGGTGCGTCTGGACATAATACACGTGCCACAGAAATTTCGGTACATGTAGGTAAAGCGTCGCGGTGGGGCTGCTTCGTTAAATGTCACTTCCTGTTGCCAGCAGGTGGCGCTATGGCTGAGGGTAAATGTCGGCAGGTAGATTTGTTCAGGGCGGGACTCTTGTCAATAGTGTCAAATTTTGTGCAGATCTGAGCATGTACAGCCAAGTTACAACAACTTCCTGTTTCATGGCTGAATCATCGAGCTACTGGACACGCCCATTGGCAAAACGCGCAGATAGCACAACTTTTAATCGTCAATACCTTTAGAAGGCACAGCAGAAATTTGAAGTCGATCCGATTACATCCCTAGGAGGAGTTAGTTAAAGTACGGAGTGTGTAAATCGTCCTAAAATGGCAGCCAAAATCAAAATGGCGGACTTCCTGTCGAGTTTAGGGTATGGGTTCTTGAGGCTTTTTTGTGCATCTTGATATGATACACGTCCCCCCAAAATTTCGTGCGTGTAGATCAAACGTGCGGTGGGGGCTGCTTCGTTAAAGGTCACTTCCTGTCGCCAGCAGGTGGCGCTATGACTGGGGGTGAATGTCGGCAGGTAGATTTGTTCAGGGCGGGACTCTTGTCAATAGTGTCAAATTTCGTGCAGATCTGAACATGTACAGCCAAGTTACAACAACTTCCTGTTTCATGGCGAATCATCGACGCCACGGACACGCCCATTGACGTAAACGCGCAGATAGCACAACTTTTAATCGTCAATGCCTTTAGAAGGCACAGCAGAAATTTGAACTCGATCTGATTACATCCCTAGGAGGAGTTAGTTAAAGTACGGAGTGTGTGAATCGTCCCAAAATGGCGGCCAAATTCAAAATGGCGGACTTCCTGTCGAGTTTAGGGTATGGGTTCTTGAGGCTTTTGTGCGTCTTGATATGATACACGTCCCCACCAAATTTCGTGAATGTAGGTCGAACGTGGACGAGGGGCTAATTTTTTCTAATTTTCTAGGTGGCGCTAGCGAGCCATTTTGCCCCGCCCGTCCGCGAAACCCACAAAATACGAAATTTTTCACCAGTCCTGACATGCGTGCCAAATTTGGTGAGTTTTCGAGCATGTTGCGGCCGCGAAAAATGGGCTTACTTTGCAGAAAAAAGAAAAAAAAAAAAAAAAAAATAATCCTTACAATTTCAATAGGGTCCTCGCACTGTTAGTGCTCGGGCCCTAAAAATAATCCTTACAATTTCAATAGGGTCCTCGCACGGTTCGTGCTCGGGCCCTAATAAAGAAAAAAAAAAATAATCCTAACAGTTTCAATAGGGTCCTTCGCACGTTTCGTGCTCGGGCCCTAAAAAAAAAAAAAAAAATAATCCTAACAGTTTCAATAGGGTCCTTCGCACGTTTCGTGCTCGGGCCCTAATAATACATGTAAATTGCTAAGCTATGAGGAGAGGAAAAGTCCGCTAGCCACTAGGCTAATTTATGCTGTGTAAAATGTCAAGGGCTGAGCTAATAATTGTGACTGTAGAAAAAAATCCAAAATCTTGATAGTTATTATCAAGTCGAACTTTATGCTTATGTTAAATATGATTGTTAAGCCATGTTTTATGTGCGGTAGTGGATTCATTTTAAAGTTAATTTTACTGCATTTTACCAGTAACAATTATTTGATGTGTTGTTTTTTTACAATTTTTTACAACTCCCTGCTTACCTTATTAGTCTTGTGTATTGTGTGTGAAGAATGAAAATAAATACTATGCTCCTCTGTTCCACATTGAAGATTTAAGGATACGTTTGATTCACCTTCATACAGAGGGGACGGGTCCCTTAGCTGCAATGTCCCTTAGCTGCAATACATTATCAGCCCCGTGCCACTGCGCTGGATTCTGGATTTGTTGTACCTAACAAAATAATAGGTTTATCAGAGGGTTGTGAGAGTCATTCTTTTTTTTTTTCATTTTTGCTAAGGCAGTTGCCTGTACATCCAAAGGTCTTTGAGGGTGAACTGAAAAATGGCAATCTGTTGATCTTCACTGTGGACTGTTCATTCATTATAGACATTGACAATACACTTTAGGATGTAGCTCTTCACAAATACTGTACAGTATGTAGCCTAAGGAACAATCTGTGTCTTATAGCTGACTTAGACCATTGAACTGGTCACCTTAGCCATCATCGCAACAATTGCGCCCCCCCCCATTGAGAGATTTGGCAGGAGCTGCCACTGACTGAGAATATGTTCAGCTGCTTGTGTTGATACTGAGCCTACAGAGGCCGTAATGCAAAATCCACTGTAAATCCACAAGTCCAATTACGCTGCACCAAAGAGACCTCTTTCCAGAATTTGTTTGTGATAAGACAGGAAAGAAAATACTGAGCAAACCTCTGATTCCTAATCTAAAGATAAAGTGGACTTGGTATTGTTGAAGACATTTTGTCACACCTGTGACATAAATTACTGGCTTATGTATTTATTTTCCTTACATAAAAAAGTCTCTGTCAAAAATGTAGGCTTTTGAGATGTTTTCAGTCCCAGGCCAGGCTCATTAACATGACATGGGAAACTCTGCAAAAATCTGAACACATAAGGTTGATTTATGGAGTCCCAACATAGGGTGAGGGGTAATGGTCAAGGTCATGACCCTTTGTTATGTTTGTGTTATTGCAGAGTCTGTAAGAAAAACAATTAATTTTATGAATACAATTAAGTTTATGAAATGTAACTTTAGACCCACCATACCCACTGTATGGTGGGTCTTGATCCGCCTATAATAGTATTATGTTAAATAAAGTTCAATGAAACCCATTAGAGGCGATCACCTCTTCTCATGGAATTAAGGTTACAATTAGTAACTCTAATTCTATGAGAAAATGTGCCCCTGTCTCTCCTAGAGGGTGGAATCACTAGAAACAGACTTCAACTTTTTGACTTTACAAAAAACCCAAAGTGCCTCAGTATCAGATGCACAAGAGCATGTGAGGTAAAATTCCAAGGAATTTGTTTAAAATGAATTCAAGTTATGAGACACAGTAGTTATTAGAGTTGAGCCGGATACTCGGCTGAAACGAGTATCCGGTACGGATAAAGCATTTTTGCCTAGTATGAGTATTATACGAGCAATACGAGTCAATATCTGTGCTCGGATTGAATAAAAATCCTCATTGGGTAGCTGACTGTATCTGCACACATCTCTCTCTCCCTGTATCTGCAGGTCATCTGAGATTTTTTTTTAAACTGTCAGCTGGCTCGAACCAGTTTTTTGAGTGTCTGAAACTTTCTGTATTTAAAAAACTAAAGGTAGTTGTGGTATAAATAAATTATTTAAAATAACATTACAAATTAAGCTACACAAACAGCAGCAGATGACCAAACAGACATGAACAGGTCCACTGTCAGCAGAGCGTCATATTTTACGATCGAGGATTAAACTGTAACACTACAGAAATACGACAGTCGCACGGCTGAACCTTACACATGCAGCGAGACAGAAAATCGCAGACAGTGTAAATGTCTAAATGAACAGTAGTCTATAATAATGCGTTGATAAAAAGTGTTCTTATGAGCTGCAGAAAATATCAGCCTTATTCTTTCAGCTCGGCTGTGTATCACCGTTTCCACATTAAAAGACTCGGCCGTTCTCCCTCACTTTAAAAAAACTTGTCGCCACTTAAAAAATTTGATTAATTTATTTAACACACTCAAAAGTGTTCCAAACATTGTTATAAATTAACTTCGTAAAGCAGTGAAATGGAAAAATCCCTTCATGCCATAAAATGTGCTAAAATAATGTTTGAAAGACTGAATTGTAATATTTAGGCTGCTGAAAACTCACCGTCCCACCTTTTGCATGGGACGGGTGGAACATGACTACATCTCTGTAGTAGACCTTAGAAAGCTATACTAACCTAAATAAACAGTCTACGTTCATATTAAAATTCATCATATTCAGCCTTACAGCCTGCGTCAGGCTGTGTGAAATGAACTGGGAGCAAATAAAAAATCTTAAACACATTCAAAGGCAGTAAGTAGGCTGATCCTGCTGTACTGTAAAAACCTGTAGGCAACATTAGCCTAAGGCTTTTAATCAGTCTCTATAGGATCGTCATAGTCAAGAGTTTCTCCACATCACCGCTGCAAACATAAAGCAGCCTATTGGCTAAAACAGTCAGTGGGATTTCCTACAGATAGTGATGTCATTTTCCAGGAAGCTGATTGTTCAGTAGTCAGAGAGAGAGTTAACTCTGTTCACAGAGTTAATCTCTTTTCTGGAACATACTGTAACCTGATCAGAGCAGGTTAGCCGTTCATAAAAAAATTAAAAGTTAATAAAAGAAAGTTATGTTGAGTATGAAAACTCTTGTTCATTACATTTTACTTCATATATTATATATTGCAACCGCATGTGTTGTATTCATTGTTGCAAAACTTGTTCTGTATATAGTTTGTTTGTTATCGTGATCAAAACCATTGATCTGAAGCTAAATGCTGATGCTGTCATGTAAATAGTTTTCTAATCAGCCATAAATATAACAATTTCTGATCAACCCATATCAATTGCATGCTTAAAATAACATAGTTAAAGCCCCGCCCATTTCAAGACAACCCGACCCACTTCCGGGTTAAATGCCGACCACTTTCGGGTTAGGCCCCGCCCAGTCCGAGTATGGATACAGATACAGATAATGCTGTACTCACTGATCCCTAGTAGCTATGTTCTGCAAGAAATGTAAGTTTAACAAAATCACATAAATAACTATAGATATAGATTAGCTGTATTAATAAAATAAAAATATATACAATAACCATCTTCACACCTAAAACTGTGAATTGATTTTTGTATTTTACAGAAACATTTCTTTAAATGAAACATGTTGTCCTCATTTGTATTTCATCACGACACTTCATCGCATGGTTGCCGATCAGGCAAAACAAATTAGGCTGGCCCTGTTTGCTGACTGCAAAAGACTAAGTTCTTTGCAATTAGTCACTTTGCCTGACTTGAAGAGCAGTATTTCATGTTAGCGTATGGGGTGGCAAAATAAAACTAGCCACCGGGCGTATCAAATGCTGCTGAATCTTTGGCAGTGACAGGAAAGCCTGTCAACTCTGCCAGACAAACTGGCAAGAAGCCAGCCATCAATTTCACATTATTTTCACCTTATTAAGGAAATTCAGAAGGAGTAATATTATTTTTCCATGCCAATGGCGGCATAAAATAAAGTATATTTATGGGTTGCATCCTTTTATAAAAACTGAGACAACTTCCCATTATTGACACCTCAACGTAGTTTCCAACAATAGAACAGCAATGACTCCGGCAATGAGCTAGCCTACAGATTAAACTCATGCCACATCTAAACGGAAGCAGAGCACTGCATCATTGTCAGAAGACTAACAGGTATGGCTGCACAGATGTTATGTATATGTATGTTTAGCCTCATTGTTACTATACTGCTTTGCTCCTGAGTTAAATGGGTGAACTTCTCATGACTTACTAAGTTGTTACCCTGTTGTCATTATGCAAGGCTGTTTATAAGTATGCAATAAAATAAACATACGATATTCTAATGTCAATTCTTTCTTTTACCATGTGACGTGCAACCTTGGATTCTTGGTTAGATTTTTTCTCCACATGGTGATACAAGTTAAAAGACTCAACTGTGGGCATTGCGATGGTTTTCCGTTGTTTTACCTTTCACATTTCGTTTTTTGTATAAGGCTTGAAAAGGCTCATTGTGGTGAGCTGTGGTCAACACTTCAAGATAAACACATCTCCTGCCTCAAAATGTGACTCTCCTTTCTTGATTGACCGTTTTAAACAAATGACAACCTTTAAGGAAGTTCCAGTTTACATGAAAGAATCTCAGCGCTTCTCAAAGTTAAGATTACAAAGTGTTTTACCAACATTAAAAGTAAAAGACAAACATGTGTACATGTTTAATCAGTTAACACGGGGGTGGGGGGGTGTTCTAGAGCACAGATGGCAAATGCACATTTGAGTTATAACCTTGTCCTCAGGATGACCAGACCCTGGTGAGTGGAACTAAGAGATTTTATATTTTTATAAAAAGACAGACATTCAGGAATGGATGCAGGAGCATCACTATGTAGGTCCTTGAATTTAAACGTATCCCTGCCTGTAGTTTTAATCACAAACCATCAGCACAACATCTGGAATGGCATATTTGATTTTAGCATAATATTGAAACAGAACTGAACAAGTTACTTGGTGTTCATGGAAACATTTGTATGTAAAAACAGCCAAGTAAGCAGCAATATCTTTTAATTACAGTTTTTGAGAATGCAAAAAGTTTGCTGGAAACAGTGTTGATTTCATGCCAGTAACTAAGCACTGTGTTTTGGTTCTGTCAGGTAGCCAAATGTTTTACAAATAATTAAGGCATCACTTGCAGTAAACAATAAATTATCAGTATGCAAGAAGGCATGTTAGGGAGGTTCTGTGTCCTTCTTGGTTACAATTCTTTCTCTTCTTTTTTAGCTTTCTCCAAATAAATGGTATCAGCTATCCCGTTTGTTGCATTGACAGCTACTCTAATTGCCTAAGGGCAGCAGATTCCCTGGTAGAGGGATGGGGAAATCTGAAGCTGTAGTATGAGTTACTTTGTTTCTCTCCACAGCTTATTCATGAATTTTGGCAAACTTGATCGCAAGATGTACTTTAGGTTTTACATAATTCAAGGGTTTGAAAACTATTTTACTATTCATGGCATTGTTGTCATGGAGCCCACACTCCCATGGTTCTTCATAAAAATTGAAAAATATAGAGTAAATGTGACATGACTTAGATCCATAAGATCTTTTGTTATGGCTGGAAATAAAACAGACTGAATATTATTGTCATTACAGAATGTCATTATGGATTCATTCTTAAAAACATTGGATTTTTTTGGCTGACATTTTTAAATTAAATACATCTGCTGTCCAATGCTCTATCAAACTGAATTACTATAACCATTTAAAATAACTAGCTGTAAAGACTGGTAGATTATTGTGACCTTTGTGACAGACAGACAGGTTATTTAGTCAGTTCCTTTACATTTTAAAGGTCACCTTTCACTGACAACCTCAAAATGTCTCTTTTGACTCTCTTAAATGTTTTACTTCCACTTTGACTAAAATTTGAATTTTGAATGTGTTATATATTACATACAGTGAATGCACAATGTTGAATGACTTCCATGAACAATAACTGCATGTAAGTAAAGTAAAAAATATTTACTGTATCACTGTAAAATTTAAGACACTTATATGAAACAAGAGCTTCCTTTCAGTTAAAGTTTACTACACTCTGTATGGAAAAATATTAACATTAAGCTAAACAGGAAGGCTGGACCAGGAGTTTAACAGTCCTATTGTTAGTTGATTTGGACACCCAGATTCACTAATATAAAATCATGTTTGAAATTTTTATTTTTATTTTTTTGGTTGTTGTTGCATAAATCACAGAAGGTCCAAGCGCTTTTGCTAAGCTTCAATCAGTGCGATTACATTTACTTAACTGGTTATCGGCTTTCTCCAATAAGCAGATTTTTAAACTGCCATGTATACAAGAAACTTGGGTTAAAGAAATTTGATTCCCTCAGGTATATTTGAATGAATTGAATGCCCATCTCTCTCTGTAAATGGTAATGTCTAATCAGCTTTTTAAGTATGCAGACAGGGAGAGGCCCGGCTGTTAAAGTGTAGCTGTTCAGTGGATCACAGGAGGGATAATTACACAACAGAACAATGCTTTCTCGAATTTAAAATCCCTCCATCCAAAGTCCAACTAAAGTCAGACTCAATTAGACTTTTTTAGACTAAAGCCTACATTAGATTTGGACTAAAGTCTAAATAAGTTGTTTTTTGCTGGTGAACATTTGACTATTTGTAAAATTCACCCTGTGATAAAGAGCGACAAAGACCAGACAAAAGACAAAGAACAGAACTCAGTCAAGAAGCATTATCTTCAATTACTACTAGGTTTAAAATAAGATGACTGCGCTGTCGGGGGCAGGGAAGAAATCTGATTATTTACCTGCTGCATGTACACTGTGGCAACAAGTGGCCATTCTGCAAAGAAACCCAGCTCTCTTGGGTAACGGACTTTGGGCGCCCTTAGCGCATTATGAATTCAGATACCAAAGGGTGACCTTTGATAAGAAGCTAGTTTTAAATACTACAGGTACTGGCCTGACCATCATTATTAAACGTCTAACTCCAGATTCAAAAGTTTCCTAGTCAACCATTTCAATCCTGTCTCAGTTTAGATTCCGGAGAGTAGGGCAAATAACATCAGAGATGCTCACAAGTCTTTGAGCTAGAGTCCAAGTCAAGTCTCAAGTCACTCATGGTTACAATGAATGTTCTATCACCTGTTGCGTTCAATCCAGGCTGTTTATAAAACTGCATAGTTGTAAGGGATTCTGTAACTGTAACCTGTTTTTCAGATACATAGCACAACCATGTAATGTGCAATGCAAATTAATGACAGTTTATAATCTACTGTAATTCCTAAAACTGTAACGTTCCATGATCAACAATAAACCTGTAACCTGTTTGCAGCCACCATTAATAATTAATGTGATGGCAGCCAGTGGGACGTAATGATTACGTCTACCACAGTTCGTGGTAGTGCAGAAAGAGTATACGGTAACTCATGTAAATACCCTGATTGTTGCTGTCGTTATACAGTTTAATGCTGCAAAATACCAGTTTAATGCTTGAGAATTCTCAGTGAAACTGTAAAATGCAGAATTTTACAGTACACAATACACAAGTGGGTAATGTAGGAACTGAACAGGGAAATCCATTTGTCAAGGCTTCAACAAACCTCAGAAATATTAAACAAATTAAAAAAGCTTTTGTTGAGATTCAATAAATAATAATAACAAAATTATATTACATTACAAACTATGTAATGGGATATATTACGCATTGCTGTTTATGCTTATTTAATGGAAGTTCAACCCAAAACACTGATTTACAGTATAACATTCTGCCATTCTGAATAATGCAAATTAATTTGCAATAGTCAAGACCAGTAGTGGTTCGGAGGGAACTATTTTATTCCCATTTTACCAAACATAAAAGTCTGAATGAGTCTAAAAGAGACAGCTTTTAAATCCCGGGTTGCACAAGGTGTCAGATTGTTCTGTGTGGCAAGAGGGCCATGATCAGGACAAGTTAAATCAGATTTGTTGCTGTGATCAGTGAAGCAGAAGGGTGTGTTCAATTAAATATTTTACTTTGACTTGTATTGCTAAAATGTAGTCCCAGGGCTGTAGGCCGTCATCCACAACATTCCTCTGCAGATCTTATAATGAGAAGAAAGAAGTAACGGTTTTCTTATTGTCATTTCGCTCCATAAGACAGCTGTAACTGTTACTATTGGGATACAACAAGAAGTGAGTTATTTAGCCTGATCTCAGACCTCAGACCAGGAACATGGAACAAATTTCATACCAAGGTTGGGCAACGTGAGTACATATGCAAGCAAGTAAGTACCCTTATATACCTAAGTATATAAGTACATCATGGCTTTATATGTGTCCGACTGATCCAGTAACAAAAAAGCAGTAAGAGATGTCAAAAATGTATCAAACGAGTCAGCAGCTAGCTGCTAGCGTCACGTTTATTTGACACAATGCATGCTTACAGATGCAAAACCCTCCACACTGCCAGTAATCACTATACCACTTGAAAACCATTTAAAACAACACTTTGTTGTTCTTTATGCAAATACATTTCCAGATGGCTTGAGATCTTTTAATATTTGAGTCTTGATAGCAATATTAAAACCTACAGAACAATGTCTGAATGAATGATCATTCAAAAAGGCATTTCTGTTTTTCTTAAGCATTGGAGTTTAGCATTTGGTACTCTCTGCATGTTCTACACACATTTTGTTTGTACTCAGATGTTAATGTAGTTCATGTATTTCCAAAATACTAGCACTTACATCCAGAAACGAAGCTGTTTGGTTTATAGTCTTAAATTAGCTGTGGTTTGGTACAATAAACTACTTTTTTCTGGAAAGACAAAGTGATGACCATTCTGTGGTCTCACTAAAACAAAGTGCCAGCTGGGCTGAGCTGAGGCAGTTGAGGTTAGAGAAGAGAAAAGACAGCAAAGAGTTACTCCAAGTCAGTACAAAAGCCAATTCTTACTTAAAAGTGTTGCATTTTTACCATCAATTGTCTTGTGAAATATGATACTTAAGAATTCAGTTGAAATACCTTCATATTTCTTAGCTAAGTATGAAGTGGTAGGAAAATGTAAATGTCAAGCCGCAATATATGACAAAAAAACATGTTGAACCAATGAAGGCAATATTACAGGGGAAATATTTTTGTGAAAGGCAGTACAGTTGTGAATACATATGAGCAACACAAAATATTACTAAAATCCAGGCAGTCACGAGTAGAAAGGAAGCAATAACCAGGAGGATATGCAACAAAACCAAGTGAGCCCAAAACGATCATAATACTGAAACAATTCATCGATATGACAATCAGCAGAATGAAAGCATCATAATTCACAAGCCAGACAGCAATCAAAAGCAAAACAAGCACAGTTAGTACAATTAAGCATTTCAAAGGCAATCATTCAAAAGCAATAGCTGTGCAAAGAGTGCACATGGGTGGATAGTATAAGCATTGGAGCAGAAATTAGCAGCTAGCAGACATCAACATATTTCCTGCAAGCAGATCTGCAGGTAAGAAATAAAATAGCCAGCATGCCATCAGATCTTGCAGCTTAATGTTAGTGTTGCTAAGCAGAGCCAAAACCAAAACATGGATATGCACATGTTAGCATGTAGCACAAGCAGCAATACTTAGCTAGATAAACTGAAGCAGTGATCCCAGGCATCTCAGGGAGAGGTAAATCCATTCAGTCACCAGGTCCCAAGGGCAGAAAGCCTTTCCTCCTGAAAGTCTTCTTGAAGCCACATGACTGGACTGCAGTTGGCAGCTACGTGAGCTTCAATGTGAAGCCTACATGAGTTGCCAAACCAAGATCAGGCCAAATGAGGGGGCGGGGCATTGACACCAAGTAGAGTTTGCCATGTGAACGTATAGATGTGCACTCTTTTAATAGTACATCTTTAATAATGAATTGTTTATCAAGCTTTTAAGAAAGCATTGCTTCTATGTTCAACCATATTTTTTAAAATATACAGTACATACCTTTCAGCCAAAACCAATATTTGATCTGACAGGGAAAAGCTTCTCTAACATTTTAAATCACAGTCTGTTCTTTGAACAAATAAGATTCACAGTATGGAGTCATAATATTTTAGAAAAAAAGGTGGCTTGACCTTTAGAGCTGAACATCCATTCCTACCACAACTCTCAAATTATCCATCACTTCTTTTCTGCTAAGTAATGGACACAAGAGGCTTCCTGTGACTTCCACCTTCCACAATATGAAGCAGCCATAGAACAGCTTGTTCCCAGAAGGGGGAGAACATGGTGAAAGCCCCTCCATGTGTTGCTGTAGGATTTTTGTCATGGATATGTACTGGGAAACGGTTATTTGGACTTTTATAAATGTTCAGTCTGCCTCATTCATTTAACATTGAAATTCAACAAGCTAGTACACCTGAAATCCACTTTCAACTCTCTGTCGACTTTGTTTTACAGACAAAATATATAGAATGCAGTTTATGTGTGGGAATGGAAAAAAAAAATTGCTCAGGTTATGGAGTAGGTTTCATAGATTCGCTTGCTCATCGGGTTCAAAAACAGACAGTAGTGTTTACTTTCTTTAACAAACCATAAAACAAATTGAAATAATCTGTACAGTCACCATCTGTAGCATCACACACCTGCCTCACATTGCTTCCTGTATTATATTGCTTTCTGCAGTTGTTTACTGTTTACCAATAAGATGTTGGCACAGGTAAATTCTCAATAGGGTATAGTGAGCAGAAGTTGAGACTTTACCTACTTCATGAATTGGTTTACACATCTGTTATTTCAGAAACAGAGGTGGAGCAATGCATTTTGGGATTGATTAGCTAAAAGGAGTACACATGCCATGCTTTTTTTTTACTTGTGTTGCACAGGTTTTAGCCTAAAATTATGCCTGAAAAATAAATGATTAAAAGTAAATGTACTGCAGGTAGCAAAAAGGGAGTAATTTCACACATTGCTCCGCCTTCAAAGCTTTAATGGATGATTTTGTTAACTTCACTTTCAAAGGTATGTGTTATCATTCCAAGGCCTTCAATCGAATATATTCAGTATTTTGAGATAGACAGCTTTATGTACATGATACACTTTGCCAATGCTCAAGAGACTCCTCACAAATCCTACTAGAGCCTGTATTACATTCAGTACAGGAGTGAGTTGTTCCTGCACTGACAGTGTTGTAGTATTATGGAGACTTCAGGTTACTTTTGCAACATATTTCTATGTATCTGCAGACATTTGCAGTGGAAAATTTTACAGTAATCTGATGTGGAAAATGTATTTGTCATATTTTTGCTCAGAAAATTCAAAGAGTGAATTTTCACCTGCAGAGAGTAAATTATGCTCCCATTTCTCATATAAGGTTGTGTCCTGGCGTCAGCTGAGAGAGTAATGGTTACAATATTAATGAGAACAGATCGAAGGATTGTGGTGTGGAATATGCTATTTAGGGGAGAGAAAATAAATGTTTTGGGGGGGATTTCATGTATTATTTTTTAGAATCCCCCCAACCCCTGACTGCATGCCTTCACTGCTAAAAGATTAAAATGGGCTGCTAAATACAACTGGGCATAGCAAATTAATGGTACAGAAAATAATAAAAATAAAATAGCATAAATTTTACTTAAATAGTCCAACCAACAAAAATAAAGGCTTTATGGAAAAAGACAACATAGCATCCATAGGTGTATTAATGCAGAATTTACACTATTTTTACACCGCCTGGCAGCTTTTATCATGTGAATCCAATGTTTTAGGGATCTCTGGGCTCTATTTTGGTGTCAAATTGCAGCCTCTAACACACCCAGCTATAACATATGAGAATTTAGGTGTTCTTCCAAGTCTCACAACATAGACAAGTGCCCCACGAAACATGTTTGGCACGCCCTAAGAAATGTTTCCTTTTTTTGATGTTTTTACTGAATGTAAACATTTTTTTGAAAGAATCTTTTTTATGTATCAGATCTTAAATATTGCTTTCACGATAAGTTAACACAGAAAGTTATAAGTTGATGTGATTATTATATTGATAATATAAAACCATAATCCAAAGGATTCTAATTAAAATCTGTAATTAGATTTTTTAATGAAGTCTCAGTTGACAAAGAGCAAATAATGAGTCTGTGTACTGCACCACCTTAAGAGGCTCAAGGGGCAGCATTGGTTGCAGTATGAAATGCTAATGAACAGACTCAATCAAAGCCATGTACATGAGAGAAAGACCGAAAAAAGAAGTATTCAAGTGCAATTCTTTAAGATATGGAGAACAGAATAGCCAATGCTAAAAATAAAACTGCACAGTATGCTGCAGTCCTACAGGTTTTTATCAAGTAATATAAAATGCCAAACATGAGCACTGGAACATATTTTCAATAGGAGGGGCTTTATTTTCATAAACCCTGTGGTACAGCGCACCACGCAGTTTGCAGTGTCAATGCATTTTATTATTTTGTTATGTTTTTTATTTCGTTATATTGATGGAGTATTCAACCATTGTATTTCCATAAAATCAAAAGTGATTACAATCGTTGGAACTGACTAAAAAAAAAAAAACACTTGACCATGGCAATGACCACTAAAACACCACTAGCAATCCAAGCATTCCGCCAAAATAATCCTAAGAATTGTCTTTAATTCTTGAACAAAATGTCAATGTCAATTTGGCAGAAAGGCTGAGTGCAACGGCAGGAAAACAGAGGTGTGGGCCCAAAATGCAGACACTTGCGAGGAGGATACAGTTCAAAGAGGGTATATTCAATGAAAACTCAGAAACAGGCTTGTTCGGAGAAGAGCAGGCAAATGTCCAAACCAAGGAAGAATCCAAAAGTAACAGAAATCCAGAACATAGGTCTGTACCACGAAGCAGGATTTGAGCTTATTCAGGTAACTTTGGGGTTAACCCCTGGGTTTTCAGTACCACGAAGGTGGATGACCTCTTACCGGGGTAGACCGCCATGGTAACTTATGCGTAACGGCAAACCTTCTCCGGAGCAGGTTATGTTCCAGAAAAGAGATTAACTCTGTGAAAACGCCACATACTGACCAATCAGCTGTCTTGGAAAATGACATCACCATCTTAAGGAAATCCCACAGACTGTTTTAGCCAATAGGCTGCTTTATGTTTGCAGCGGTGATGTGGAGAAACTCTTGACTATAGTGATCCTAGCGACTGATTAAAAGCATAAGGCTAATGTTGCCTACAGGTTTTTACAGTACAGCAGGATCAGCCTACTTACTGCTTTGAAATGTGTTTAATATTTTTTATTTGTTCCCAGTTCAAATAAATAGGTTTTATTTTTCTTATGTGAGGCTGAATATTATGAGCAGTTTGATAGGGATATTGAAATACTAAATTTTAATATGAACGCAGGCTATCTATTTAGGTTAATATAGCTTTCTAGGCCTACTACAGAGACTGTAGTCATGTTCCGAACATTATTTGAGCACATTTTATGGCATGAAGGGTTTTTTCTGTTTCATTGCTT
This sequence comes from Lepomis macrochirus, assembly GCA_024633595.2. Classification (NCBI taxonomy): domain Eukaryota; kingdom Metazoa; phylum Chordata; class Actinopteri; order Centrarchiformes; family Centrarchidae; genus Lepomis; species Lepomis macrochirus. The sequence goes on along the minus strand of JALXJV020000007.1, from coordinate 15,747,971 downwards.
TATAAAGTTAACTTAGAACAATGTTTAACACTTTTGAGTTTATTAAATAAATTAATCTCATTTTTGAAGTGGTAACTTTTGAAGTTTTTTAAAGTGAGTGAGAACGGCCCGTGTCTTTCAATGTGGAAACGCCGACACACAGCTGAAAGAATAAGGCTGATATTTTCATAAAGCTTGTAAGAACACTTTAAATCAACGCAATATTATAGACTACGGCTGTTCATTTAGGCATTCACATTGTCTGCGTTTTTTCTGTTTCCTTGCATGTGTCAGATGCAGGAGTGCTACTGTCGTATCTCTTTAGTGTTACAGTTTAATCCTCAATCGTAAAATATAACGCTCTGTTGACAGTGGATTATTCATGTCTGTGATTGGTCATCTGCTGCTAACACCCCCTCTTTTATGTGAAAGCGCTCCCCGTCGGACTGGGAAACCCTGGGTTGATTTACTGAGTTGATAACCAGCTTCGTGGTACCACTTATCCCGATCGCGATTGTTAGGGTTAGTGAAGCCAGATAACGAAAACATATCCTGGGTTTGTTGAACTCGCTCCGTGGTACAAGCCCCAGGGCAGAATAATCCAAAACACAGGGAAACCATCCAGCAAACCACTGGAAACAGCGCACAGGGCAGAACACTCAACATTTGATGACAACAACACAACAAAGACTGAACACAACTTAGGGCAATATATGGGACACACTACACACACAAACAGGCAGAGTAATAAGTCACAGGTGATAAACATGAGCAATCAAGGCAAACAGGAAACAAAGCTAGATAAAAACACTCAACATCAATGATTACAAAATAAAAAAGGAAGTAGAGCTACTGACAATACACAAGGATATAAGTAACTAAATACAACAGAAAACAAGGAAGCAATGATCAACTAACAAAACCTAAACAAGAACACAGAGGCAATGGGTAAAACATTAATTAACAAAACAACAGAAAAATACCACGCTCAAATCCAAGGTTGTGACAAAATTATGTTGCTGAAATATATTTAACTCTTATTTCATAATGCACGTGTTCAGTATTTTGCTCGATCAAATATCTGTGGTTTAATTTTTTTATTTTCATGGGTCGGCCTCTTTTATTTTATTTTTTTTCACAAAGTGTCACAATGACCCATTATAATCCTTTTATAAAAAGTATGCAGTGGCATAATAGTCCCCATGGACAAGTAGCGCAGCATATCGGCGAGGTCAGTATGCCCTAGGCCACAAGTAGCTTTACAGCAGCATGAACAGAATGCTGACTGGTACACTGCATGGCTTTATTGAAGGGAGTAAGCTACGCTGAGTTCAGTAGTATAATTCATTGTGAAGGTAGCAGAAGTTTACCAAAAGTCACACTGAGCAGCATTGTGTCCACTGTTAACATGAGTGTAGTCTCCTGTGAGACAGTCAGTGGTTGGCTGTAACCACTAATTTCCCCTATCGTGCCACCAGTGTGTCGGCCTCTAATGTGATGAAACCAGCCGAGTGCAGAACACTGTATCATACTGGCATCGTGCCAGAGATAAAACTGTGGGGCCAGTTGAGGCGCTTACCCCTGTTGCAGAATCTCTTAAGAAAAGTCAAACACACCCTGCATTTCTGTACAGAGACAGCCAGCCTCACTGATAACAGTTGAGAGTTTAACGCTGCTGAATATTTTAAAGCAAAATTAGAGAATAAAGCAGCTGAGGATGTGGAAGCCTGGGGTGTCATGACAGGACTTGCCTGTGGTCTGTCCAAGTCCAGGTAACTTTGCCCTGAGGGCTACAGATGAACCAGCTAGGACTGGTGTTGCTTTGTGTCAACATGGACCTCACTGCTGAGGTGTTTCTGACCTTTTGCTTTGTGTTTCAGATGCGGAAAAGCAAAAATGTAACAGGGAGTGACTGGACAGACATGTTTTTTCAAGGTTGATCTGCTGTGAAATCTGAAAAAAAAAACTGCATTTGCCTTGAAAGCAAACCACATCTCCACTGAGCAAATTTTAACATTTGAAAGTTCCTAACTAGACCAAAAGTTTCACAGTGAAAGTAAATGATCATGTAGCCCCAAGAAAACAGTCATTGTACATGATCTTTGGTATGTTTTAGTGGGATTTTACAACATACAGAAACATGTATGTCATCTCAGAAAATAAGGTTGACAACAGATTGAATGAAACTGACTTTCCTATTATACCACATATACATGTCAGACACAGTTCAGTGTCAGTAAAGCCATACACCTGGATGCATTTTGATGTAGGCTATGTAAGAATATTTATTTAGCTTTTAGAATTAAGGCACATGTGGCCTTACATGTTTCCCACCTATTACATATACAGCAGGCTTTTTCTGGTCAAACACCAGTTTCCTGTTGATAAACTTCTCATTTTTTCTTTATTTTCGACACCCTGCAGGCTTAATGCTTTGTAATATAAACACAGCACCCTTAATCCTGAATAGTACAATTAATTCCATTTTTACTTCCTAATATCATCCTGCTTCCCTGTGTGACAGCAGTAGGACACCAAAAAAGAAAGATTTATTTTCTTATTAAATATGTACCCATACATCCAAAATTAATATATTTTCAGATATAATTAATTTTAAGACAAGCTACAGGCCTATTAGCATAATTATTCAATTTCACCAGCATGCATCACCTGATATTGTTTTATGAATGTAAACAGAACATTGCCTGTTGTTGCGTTTAACTGTCAGCACAATAATGTCTGATTATGCCAATTAAATGTAGAGATTGTGATGGATTTGAACCACATACAGAGTGTGAAACATGGACTGGCTGCAATGCCGAGCATCGTCCCAGCCAGTCCAGGTACAGTAGCCAGGATGTGCTAATCCAAAGAAGGAATATGAAAAGATGAATGGAGAGTTGATGTGCTTCGGCACTGATAACAGTAGTGTATTTGTAAAAGTTGGCCTATTTTAACCCACGACTATGTGTTTCACAATTGCTTTTGGTGTGCGGGCGTTTATCAAATTCTTAAAGTCTTACTCAATAATCCCTTTGTGTGTAACAGGAACCTGCACATGCAGTACTGACATTGTCCTGTGAAAGCCACATGTCTCTAAAACATCATTAGCTAAGAGCTGTTATCAGGATTTTTCAGATAGCCAGATGGGTTTATAATGTAAATAGCTTAAGGGGGATGCAGGAACATTTAATTCTTAGGCTTATCCCAAAAAATCAAAATCCATAAATTTAAAATACAAACACCTCAGTAACGATATATTTACAGTAGACTTTCTACATGTCTGCATATATGTACACATATTTCAAGTATGGATACACTCTTAATGCAGTTAGTGCATCTCTTAACCAAGCAATCAGTTCTGTCCACAACTACTCTGTAATTAATGACTTTCTATTTTTTTTATCTAAAAGCATGATTATGTAAGCGTGGTTTCAATCACCCTGCTCCCTTTGCTTTGCTGATACTTCATTTGCATGTAGACTTTCATTGCTTGCCCCTAGGAGAACATAGGTCCATATACTAGTTATTCCAAGAGCTCTGCTTTGAATATTTCAAAGGGATGCAACACAACTCTGAGAAAATTCAGATCAGTACAGATGGATTAATCAATGCTTTGGTATTTCACAAAGGAAGCCTGTATTAAGCTCAAAGGGAGGAACTTGTTAGCCAAACACACATGGGGTATGCTGTATTATCTTCAGCTTCTCTGGAGCTGCAGTTTCTGCTTCAGGTATTGACATTTTTATAGACTCCTCTGTATTGATCTGTGTAAAATGTAGGGAGTTTAATTAAAGAAAGGACTCATAATAAACAGGGAAGGCAGCTCACACTGTGGGTTGTCTCTACCCATGTCACACTGCTGTGCCAAATACATAGGAAACAGGGCTAAGTGCTAAAAATATGAAATAAGGACATGTGTCTTTTCTTGTATGTATCATCCTCAGAGATTCACCTCTCAGCACTTAACTGAGATCTTGTGCTTAATTATGCATGTAATATCTTGTCAGAAGAATTGTCTCTAAAGTGTGTGATCTGGCTTCTCCCCCAGTCGTCAGTGCGAGATAAGATCTATTAATTGCTCTAATAAGAACTCTCTCTAACATCTCCCTGACATATGTAGAGGGCTATTTTATGTGTTAAAGTGAAACATCCGGTGGACTGAATTCAAAACATTGTGAAGTGTGAAGTCTGATCCAGGAGTTGAGGCAGACATTAACATTTCTGAACAAAATGCCTTGTGTCCAGGTTCATTCACCTCAAAAAGTCAAATGTGAGGGGAAAATTTGTTTTTCATTTAAACAGATAACAGATAGCATGTTAGGTTGGAGTAAAGTGTCTTATACAGTAAAATATTTAAATTTAGCTTTTGATTTATGGCAAACAACTATGCTGGCTAGTGCATAGATGACTGAGGGAAATATCATAGAAATGTATCTGAGAGGATCTCTTTATCCTCCTCTGACATTTCTGCCCTGTCAACAGGGTCTGAAATTAATATTTTTTACTCCTGCCACTGTGGCAGAGCAGTATTTTTTGTTTGCCACTCAGAAATTATTGAAATATATGCACTATATATATATATATATAAAAATCCCCCTCTCACCCCTTGCGGGGTCGTGTGTGTCATCCTCAAGCTCGGGTCCTCTACCAGAGGCCTGGGAGTTTGAGGGTTCTGCGCAGTATCTTAGCTGTTCCTAGGACTGCACTCTTCTGGACAGAGACCTCTGATGTTCTACCTGGAATCTGCTGTAGCCACTCTCCCAGTTTGGGGGTCACAGCCCCCAGTGCTCCGATTACCACTGGCACCACTGTCGCTCTTACTTTCCACATCTTTTCTAGCTCCTCTTCAGTGTTTGGAATAACGGCGTTTAAAAGAACGGCGCTACGTAACGGCATTATTTTTTCAGTAACGGGGTAATCTAACTAATTACTTTTGCCGTCGTTACAACGCTGTTAACGTTACTGGTCGTTAAATGCGGTCCGTTACTATGTATTAAACTGTGTAATCCGAACGCACCAGCTGGCTCACACAGCTAGTCAGGAGGTGGGTTAATAACGAGGTAAGCAGTGCTTGAAGTGGACCGGTACGCTGCGCTCTCCATATCAGGTTCTCTGGGCGCAACGTGGCGCTCAACTGTTCCCGTTCTCGCCTGCTAAACTCTGTCGGCGGGGAGAGACGAGAGACAAGAGAAGCTCGGGTGCCTTTCAACCAGCGATTATGTTGGCTAAGGCAGAGTCATGTTTCTTGGTAGCCAATCAGAGCCAGTGCTTTTACACACATGCCAGCACACGCGCCACACACACACACACACACACACACCAGCTAAACAGAGATTTGATGAAGCAGCTTTCCCTGGTAACGAGTTACTTTTATTACAGAGTAATTCAGTTACTAACTCAGTTACTTTTTTGGAACAAGTAGTGAGTAACTATAACTAATTACTTTTTTCAAGTAATGTTCCCAACACTGCTCCTCTTTAAGCCCTTGGTATTTCTCAAGCTTCTCGTGTTCCTTCTTCCTGATGTTGCTGTCGCTTGGGATTGCCACATCTATCACTACTGCCTTCTTCTGCTGTTTGTCGATCAACACGATGTCTGGTTGGTTAGCCATCACCAGTTTGTCAGTCTGGATCTAGTCCCACAGGATCTTAGCTCAGTCATTCTCAACTACCTTAGGAGGTGTCTTCCATTTTGACCTTGAGACTTCCAGCCCATACTCGTGGCAGATGTTCCTGTACACTATGACAGCTACCTGGTTATGGCGTTCCATGTACGCACTTCCTGCCTGCATCTTACACCCTGCTTATATGTGCTGTACTGTCTCAGGGGCATCCTTGCACAGTCTGCATCTGGGATCCTGCCTGGTGTGGTAGACCCCGGCCTCTATTGATCTTGTACTGAGTGCCTGTTCTTGTGCCGCCATGATTAGGGCTTCTGTGCTGTCCTTCAGTCCAGCCTTTTCCAGCCACTGGTAGGATTTCTTGATATCAGCTACTTCTTCTGTTTGTCTGTGGTACACGCCGTGCTGCGGCTTGTCCCTCCATGACGGTTCTTCATCTTCCTTGTCCTCACCTTCGGGTTTCTGCTGCCTGAGGTATTCACAGGACATAATTGTCCAGCTCTTCATACCTGCCACTCTTTCTTGGATGTCTGCCGTTGTAATGGTTACTGGCTCTTGTTCTGGGAGATTGCTGTGATCTGTTCTTAGATCCACTAGCCACTGAGCATTGGTGTTGTGGGATGCCTCTTTCTCCCATATGTTCTTCCAGTACTGTTCAGTCTCAGCCCTGGTTGGATCTGATCTTGTGTTATTACCCTGCCACTGAGAGTACACTTTAGATGGTTCAGTGGAGAACATCCGTTTTATTCTCCTGGCTTCTGCTTCTCCCTTGTATCTCTTTAGCCGGGTGGCCAGAGCGGTGAGTCTTTGTTTGGCAGTCTCTAGACCCTCAGGTATCGACTTAGGTAACCCCTTCCTTACACCTTTCTGTAGCTCTGAGAGCTGACTAACCTCTCTTCGTGTTGCCTTGATCTTGGCCTCTAACCTTCTCCTCCATGGGGGGTAATGCTCTTTGTGGCTTGTGGTGTTCATCTTATAGCCAAGCATCTCTAGGATCACTGTTGCTGTGGCATACATCAGCTCATTGGTATCCCAGCAAGCAAAAAAAATACTCATTTTGAGCTTCAGTACAAAACTTAGCCAACAAAAACAAAACCAAGTGACATCTCTTGCATCTAATGGACAAGCTTAGTGATTCTCCAACAACACTGGTTTCCGGCTGGTGCACTGCTGGCGAGCTAACCAGCTGTCACTCAGGACGGACTGTACCTCTTCCACTGGTGAGTTTGGTTTGAAACGTCACTATAGATGGTCCTTGAGCTGATGAGTGGGTGTGCTGTGTATGACGCAGGGGTTTGCGCCGACCTTAATGTGTCTTTCTGTGGTGCATTCTGCCTGTCTGGCTTAACTTTCAATCTTTGAAACATGATTCATGTTAGAATTAAGGTAAGTTAAGGTAAGAATACAACCGTCAGCCAGTGTCAGAGCAGCAGAGGGATCTGAAGATGTGGCCAATGACATTTTTTTAACATTCATTTTAACATAATATTCAAAAAAGTTTCAACATTGGCCTACACAAATAAAAATTATTTTTAACAAAAAGTGAAGTGTGATCCATAGCTTTTTATACTGGCACATTTTAACATGGAAAAATGGTGTCTGATTAATTTGACCTTTACATTATTTACAATCTAGAAGAATGGGTGTTTCTCTCTTTTCTTATCTTATCTTATTGTATGTCAAACCTCTAATTTGTAATCACTCACAATTTGCCACAAAAAGTCTTTCCATTTTAAGAAAAGGCTGAATTAATTTCTATATCAAGTGCAAATCATGTGCATTGAAGTCATTTCAAAGGATATGACAGTCTTAGAACTTATGAAGCCCCCAAACAAGATTGCGGTGTACCTAAGGCGCAGTCAGATTTAGTACTCTGAACACGTCATACTGGAGCACAACAAGGCTGCCGAGCCTGAATGCTTAATTTGCGGCCAGTGGGATGCTTTATCCTGAGATATAAACAAGTGCAGGCCCTATTGCATGCACCGTCACGTGGGGTGAACATGGGCTGAATTGTTAAACAGTAGATGGAGCCTCCTTGTTAACCCCCAGAGCCAGATTCCAAGCATTCATTCAAGAAAGACTCCAGACCTTGAAAATCAAGTTGTGCATAGCAATTGAAATCATAACTCCAAGGATCTGGGCAGTGCTCCACGTCAGTTTTTTCATTATCTTTGACTCTTAGCATCACAGCAACAATACCATGTGAATTCAAATGCCTAGAGCAAAATGAAAAAGCCACAATTAGTAGGACATGATTTTCATATCAGCATCCAATTAAAATTACTTCTTGCAAATACAAACATATAAACGGTTTGTTAATTGTTCTGACAAAAGACTTTTATCAATGCATTGTGTGCTCACTGTGTAAAGATGGCTGAAAGTGTCCTTGTATAGTGTTAAGCAAGCCATTTTTCTCTTTTTAACACAAGACTTCTAGAAATCTAGAAAAAGGTTAATGTAACTTCAATTCAGTCAAATAAACAAGGTGCACAAGCGTTTGTTGTGTAAAATGTTCACTTTATTATTAAATGTGTAAATACTTGATTCATAACTGGAGAAGCAGTATTCTTTCTTTGACTGTGAACATTATTTAGTGCCTACATGACATATGAGTTAACCTTTTATCATGTGCCAGATTTACACATTGTTTTACACTGCATGGTGTGCAGTATTGCACTGAATGGCAGTGTGAGACTGAACTAGTTGAAAATAATAGGTGGATAGGGAGGTGTTAAAAAAGGCCTTTCCTTTCAGGCAGAGAGGCAAAACATTCTACCATCCAATTTAAAATTGTAACCACAAAGAAAAAAAATTATGTTTAACATGTCCAAATGTTTAAATGTGTTTGTTTTTCCAAGACTGATACTAACTTGTCTTAAATTTTTATCTGACAACCAGATTGTCCAATTTGTGTATGAAAACCCCTTTTCATGAGTTTCATGTTAGCAAATTTAATAAAAACTTCATGATAATTTTACTCAACTTTATGTTTATTAAGCCAAAGGTGCCAGAAATTGGATTTGCAGGAAAGTATTGGAGGAAGGTAACTCAACCAAAGTCACTTTTAAAGAAATGTCCTTTAAAAAAAAATTCTGGGACTTAAGCAGGCTGATTATAGTGGAAAAAGCTGTCATTTCTGGGTAATTCTTTTGAGCCAATGAGCACGCAGATAAAGTCTCAATTAAAGATGGCATTCATTGCAAATTGTCAGTCCTTAAAAGCTATTACATCACAGGCTCAGACAATTTACGGGTGAAAAACTTATTCAGATCAAATATCACTAAATAATTTGGCCTGTAATTCACGTTTCCGTCTACTGTTGCTTTAAACAGTTGTAAAATTTAGTTGAATATAAAATATAGACTTTAAGGTAATTTCTGAAGTAGACTCTTCTATGGTTTTGTAACACTCGTTTTAACAGGTTTCTTACCATCTTATCTGTTGTTTGTACTTGTTACAGTATTCTTGGACACCCTGTTTGACTGATGGGTTGGTGTCTACTGTGCAGTCTGGCTTTGCAGAACATAATTCACACAAATGTTTCCTGCCAGTGGTGGAGTGCGTTATGTTTTCAATCCAATCAAACCTCAACACCTATTTTTTTCTAATCAGCACGCCTTCAACTAGACAGAAAGGGGGAAAAAAGCAGTTGGTGTTGAATTTGGCTGGAATTTAAACCTGCATATCTTCCAGGTCACAGGACTGGACACCACCAGCTTAGAGGAAACATGGCAGCACACCTCACTGATCCGAGCCCTATCCATGTACAATGGATGCACTGAATTTTAAATGCGTCACGTCAAAATAATTTCTTGGCTCCTTCCGTGTGCTCGGATAGTGCTGCTTCTTCAGATGGTGCCTTCGAATTCAACCCGCCGCTGTGTGTTTGATAAAGCTGTGTGGATTCACATTCAGGAAACTTTATTGTCCAAAAAAGTGTGTGTACAAGACTGGAAATGAAAGGCATGAAAGACTAATGTTCAAACTAAAGGCTTGCAAGCTTCCACTGAAAGGGTAAAATATTTTTTTTATTGATTTATTTTTTACAAAAAAAATCGTATTCCACTTGTTGTCCACAGCATTTATTAGCATGCAGATTTCAATTTAACGTTGGTAAACAACATCTGGGAAAGTCAGATGTTGTGGAGTTTTGGGTGCATAAAATAAGAGGTGGCCTCAATTTCCATATTCATGACCTCCAGTGTGTATCTTGCAAGAGGCTGGATATTCTTGTGTGTAGTGCAGTGGGGTGTACTCAAAGTGCTTCTCAGGTGTAGTGGTGAGGTGTGAGGGTGTTGTTATAGTTACTGTTAGCTGTAAAAGCTTTATAGCTCCCACTTGTTGAGGATTGTTGAATTGATATCTGTTGTACTTTTTTCACCTTAAGTGGTTGAAACTGTAAGCTTTAAAGGGAAAGTATTTTAAAAGATGGAAGGGTTTCCCCTTGTGTTAGTGCAGTATGACTTTTTTTTTGATTGATTGGTTTGTGTCAGTTTTTCTTTTAAGAATTAAAAGCTTTTCTTAATTAACAATTAAATTACAATGGGTAATGTGAAAGGGGTAGGTGAAAGTGACAGGATCTCTTAGGGACAAACACAGAATGACAACAGCAACATACAAAGCATTTTAGCATTTTTCAGCTGGTTGTTTCTTTTGAACACTAGTAATATTAGGCAGTGATTTTCAGAAAAAAAGTAAGCGACTAGCTGGTGAACATTTGTGCAGCATTTAGCAGATAAAGAGCCAGCTATTTCCCTCAGGAGTTGGTGGAGACCAAAACAGAGCAAGTTATAGCAAGCAATAACGAGGTGATTACAGTTTTTCTTGATTGCTTAAACACGTGTCTTGAAATGATGACTCTTTTTCTCAAAACCCTAAACACAAATCCATAACTTTTTACGCCAAACATCCTATTTTCAGGTCAAAATGAAGCTTTCCAAAAAATCATTGAAAATCATTCAATCTTGCTGAAAACTAAACTTTGCCCTCAGAGAGACACACAAGCCCTCAAAAACACACACACTACAACACAGCCGTAGACACTGGTGAGATAAATTCAAAATAATACTACAAAAACTTGTTATAATTAATGATGCTTGTGGTTCTCTACCTCAAAAACCTATTCACGTGATGAACACGACGAAAGAAATAACAAAGCTAAACATTTGCCCCAGCATCTTGTCTTTGGTCTGGGACAGGCCAGAGATTCTCGTCATCCACCTCCTTTCTCCACCTCCTCCTACGCCCTCTTCCTACGCCCTACTCCTAGTTCGCATCTTTCTACTCCTCCTCCTCCAACTCCTAGACCCAATCCCAATGTCCACCCTCACAGACTCACAGACTTTGAGGCTTAGACTTTGAGCCCTGAGCCCTCGCGTCCATGAGAGCTTAGGGCTGTCCCACCGTGAAATCGTCAAATGCGCGAGCGCTTTCTCACGTACATTTTGAGCCCTTTATAGACCCTTTTCGTAAATCCACATTTCAGCAGACTTTGCCTGAGGGAATCGCCCATAGTTCATAGCGGTATGATGTGAAACACAGGGGTTGCAAGGGTTACTGGGGAAAGCCCAGAAGCGAGACAAAAGCGGCACATGGCAAATCCGCGTTATAGGAGGAGAATAAGAAAACGGTAAATAAACAAGCATTGACACCAACGCTGATGTTAACATTGTTAGAATTTTTCTTAACTTGAGATGATGCATAGAACACAAGTCAGAGGAATACACCTTATTAGCCTACACACTTTGTTTATTCAACTACTTATTTTAGTTTTTGCTTAATGATGCTGTTTTGACCAACAATTCAGTTCAATTCAATTTTATTTATATAGCCCCAAATCACAAGTTATTTCACCGCGCTTTTCATAAAAGAGCAGGTCTAGACCGTACTCTGTGATGTTATTTACAGAAGCCCAACAATTCCCACCAAGAGCAAGCACTAGGCGAAAGAGGCAAGGAAAAACTTCCTTTTAAGAGGCAGAAACTTCAAGCAGAACCATGGCTCAGGGTGGGCGGTCATCTGCCTTGACCGGTTGGGGGTAAAGGAGAGCAAGAGAGAGGGAGAAGAGAGAGAGAGAGAGAGAGAGAGAGAGAGAGAGAGAGAGAAAGAGAGAGAGGACAAGAGAGCAAAAGAGAGAAAGAGAGAGACGGGAGGGAGGCAGGCTACACAGTATACACATAGAGGTACAGACAGTAAAGGTAATGTTGCTATAGACTGAATGAAAAATGGTACAGATATTTATAGTAGTGTTAATGATAATATTTGTAATATTAATAATAATAACAGTAATAATAGCAATAGGACTAGTAACAATAATTGTAATTATAGCAGAGGGTGTCGAGCAGGAACACGGGGGGCAGCAGGTGACTCGCAACCACAGATCCAGACTCCACAGCTCCAGAGCCAGAAACACTTGCAGGAAGTGATAGGAGGAGAGAGGAGAGGGACGAGAAAGCACATGACTACGGGAAATGGAAGAAGTCGAGTTAGTAACATGCATTAATGGGATGAGGTTGCATACAGAGGGAGAGAAAGAAGAGGAGAGAGGAGCTCAGTGCATCATGGGAAATCCCCCCGGCAGAGAGGAAAGTCTTAAGCCTACTCTTAAATGTAGAGACGGTGTACTACAAGGTACTATGAGCTCTTTAAGATAAGATGGTGCCTGACCATTAAGAGCTTTGTATGTGAGAAGGATTTTAAATTCTATTCTGGATTTTACAGGAAGCCAATGCAGAGAAGCTAAGACAGGAGAAATAGGGTCTCTTTTACTGGTTCCTGTCAGAACACGTGCTGCAGCATTCTGGGTCAGCTGAAGAGTCTTAATGGACTTTTTCGAGGAGCCTGATAATAAGGAATTGCAGTAATCCAGCCTAGAAGTAACAAATACAAAGACTAGTTTTTCTGCATCATTTTTAGAAAGGTGTAACAATAGTGTATTGATTATTGACAAATACATTGACATTTCCTCTCCTCCACTCTGTAGGGCGAGAGCCGGCAGGACTTAAAATCAGGCAAAAGCATAAAATGAAAAGTGTGCAAAGTGTTTCACCATTGTCAAGGTAATGTGATGGCAAAGTGGCAAAGGGCTGTCCCGTTCCTGTTTACAGTATTTTGAGCCCTTGCAGCCTCTTGCACTCAAACACTTTCCAAGTGACGTCAGTAAAGTCTGTGAGGGTTCAGGGCTCAGGGCTTAGGGGGGACATTGAGATTGGGCCATACTTTTTCTCTTCCTTAACCTCTTCCTCCTCACCATACTGCTCCTTCTCCTCCTCCCCCTCCTTACGTCTGGTGTCCTCTACCTCTTCCTTCAGATTTCTCTGGATCCATTGTTCCAAAACTGAATGAACTGACTCTGGCCCTTTTATCTATGCAGTGAAAGTTCTGATTGGTGTGTTATCAATTATGACTCTTTGTGTTTCCACCTGTGTGCTAATTGAGCCCAAGCTGTGCTGATTGAATGTTAGTTGCTTCTCAATGATGACATGGTGTAGGCAATGAGAAATGAATGGATTTGTGTATAGAGTTTAGGGAAATGGGTGGGCTTTTTGAAAAATCGGGTTATAGTTTTAAATGTTTAGTTCATTAGCTGATTATAGTGTTTAAGCAAGTGAGAAACTGTAAATGTCAGTGTTATGTTTACAGCTGATCCGCTGTCCCCAAGTAACTAACAAATGTAATTAATGCTGCCTTAATGAAGAATGACAGAATCAGTCATTTCAGGACGTGCCCCAAAACAACGTATGTTTGTGTTCCAGTGAGAAAGCAATATAGCGTCTGTTGTAATTATGATGTGAGAATAAAGTCCATTAGCGGTGTTAAACAAACAGTACTGTTCGTTTCCAGTTTTTAACCGTAAATCAATGTTGTCATTGCCTTAACTATGTGTTTAAACCTAAACCCAGTCATTTCTGTTCTTAAACCTAACCAATCCTTAAGTATAGCATTGTCACATCACAACTGTTTGGAGAACTTTAGAACTTTAACTGGAGAATGAAGACTGGAAAAAAGTTGTCATGTTAAGCAAAATGTCAAAAATGTGCAATTTGTTTTAACAGTATATTTATCTTGCACCCCCCTTTTCTTATCTTACCATGCTTAAAACACTTTAAGCAGAGTGCAATGACTCAGATGTCACAAAACAAATGTCCATCAGTTTTTTTTTTACCTAAAAAAACCCTAAAACTAAAAATTATCTTATGTTACACTCAGTGTTGCAGCTGATAATCAGCAGGAGATTGTTTGCCTCACAGTGATGTGAAAGTGCATATCTTAAAACAGAATAATTTGTAGAGAAAGATGTCACTTAACTGGTTGTCCTGCTGTCCATAAAGAACAAGTAATTCATTACTGTCACCCTGAAAGTACATAGCCCAGATTGCTAATACGAGAACAAGATCATCATGCAAGCACACCGAGCAAATATTCTTCAACACACAGCCTCATCCATGGTAAACAATAGAGGGGTATTGTTCATATAATTTTTGACTCAACATTTTGTCTTAAATCCTGCAGTTGACTGTATTTATTCACCCAGATCTATGCTTTTTGTGGTAATATTATTTTTCTATGTGTTCTTTCACATAAAACACTGATGTATTTGTTGGAAGTCTAATATTAGAGATGTGATCCTGAGGCAGCTGCTCCCTGACATTAGCCCCAGCCTGACAGGCATGTAAAATATCTGTTTACATCATACATTGACAACAGTGTGCTGACATCTCTATTTCCCATGTGACCGCATGAAATAACCCTGTCAAAAAATATATTACAATCCATACTTATGGCGTTTTGCTCTCTTCAGTCACACAAGGTCAACGGGCTGGTGATGCAAACATGCTCTTCGGCAAGGAGCCTTTGGTGCAATTTTAATGACGTCAATAATCATTGACAGTGAGTACAGTTTCCAGACTTCATTTGTCATGCTCAAGGTAGAATAGATGGAATATAGAAATCTGTTTCTGCTTGAGTCTGAGTGAACCACTTTTTCAACCCATGCAACAACAAAAAAAGAAGAAAGAAACTTTTTCCTTAACAGCATCTGACTCTGTGAGCTTTCAGTCAGCGTGTATTAGATTTATCACTTTCTTGTCCCTACACCTTGTTGATGCCTCCAGAGTACAACTACATTGGTATGGGAGGGGAAGCCTAAGCTGTGACTATGACATCTTTCTTGGTGCATTATCTTCACACTCAATCTCCTTGGGGTAGATGGAGTGCACAGAGGAAGTGCTTCTACCGGTTAAGTCCCAACATGTAACCAGACATTGCTTTTAGGGGTCGGCTGTTAACAGGGTTGACAATGCTCTTTTACAGCCTTCAGATTGAATATTCCCTGAGTCTCCCGCTGCAGAGGCCATGTCATTACAGCTGATAGCTCCATTATTTTTTGAAAGAGTTGGCAGGACTTTTTATGTTTTGTATTTTCCCTGCACTTAATGGCTGTCAGTGTTCCTTACCTTTTAGTGTACATACTTATACAAGGACACTTTTGGTTATGGCACCATGGCTCGTGTTCTGTGTGGTTGCTTTCATATTCAGATCAGGTTTTCCCGATTACTGAGGACATAAAATCCATGACTTTGTGAGCTAAAGAGCTTTATATTGTATGGTAGATAATATATAGACAAAGTAAAGTTACTTGCCCAAGCTCTAAGAGGCTCAAAAGGGTGTAAAGTTCAACATGGTCCTTTTTTTAAATTGATTTGGAATAAAATTTCAGATAACTAAATTAACAACATGGTGTTGACTGCCAGTTCCACAACTGTTTCAATGTTATAATAGTTAAATGGTGAACCCAACGTGTTCATTACCGAATAGATAAATAAGTAATAATGAAATAACTAATCACATAATAAATAAATAAATCAACAAGTTTGGGAAATGATTTTCAGGTGCATTATAATGCATCATTTTTATTTTCAAAATAAAATACATTTCAAAATGACCTTTCTCAAAAATCTGTGTTTACTTCACAATGTCACTTTTCATAGAGAGAGACGTTGTCACCAATCATCGCACTCTCACCTTTCAGCCAATCACATGTCTCTACTACTACCAAATTCAGCTAGTCATGCTCCTTTTAGCAAGAGCAATGATAATGTAATTCTGTATCAACTAACTAAAGTTTGCTGCTGTAAACACGCACACAGTAACTGTCTCTCCAACTTCTTAACAAGGCTGCACATGCTGCCTGTTTAACTAGCTAGTTTGTGAGCACAGCGTCACAGTGAAGAGCTAGCAGTGTCAGTTGCTGTGTCAGCTAGCGCCTGTCGGCTAGGACAACCACAGAGACAGACACGCTGTACTATTGGCTGCAGAAAAAGATTCAAATTATGTATTAGATGCATTCATATTGTATGTGTGCATGAGGCATATTGGATTTGGGCTGTATCAGTTTCAACAGAGCAGCTTCATAAATAACGGACGTCCATGTTTAATGATGGAGTAGAAAATACACTGAGCCAAATTGCCTTACCCTTTTTCTGCTCCTATCAGCCTCTTCATTCCTTCATTTTCTGCTCCAAATCACTTCCTGGAGGTGGTGTGAAAAAGCAGTAGGATCCATTCCTGGTCAACAGGACTGGGTGTTTTTCTTCTGTAACCATCGATTCAGGGAATTCAGGATTGAAAACAAAAAGTGGACCATGGGGTGAAAATAAACCAACATTCATCAAGCATGTGAAGCAACAGATCAAATCATCAGTCAACTAAAAATGAGTTTTTCATTATCTCATTATGTGAGGAGAAAAAAATGTTGCATATTTTAATAGATACATTAATAAGACAAGCAGCATATGGAGGTAGAACTGGGGTTTGAGAGAAATATTTAGGGATGTTGGGATTTAATGACAACATTTTACACATTTGTCAGGCCAACGTTGCTTAAATCTACAGTGTATAATCAGCTTGATAAAGTGAAGTGGACTATTTAGCCGGACTAATCAGACAATTTTGCTCAATTAAAGGTTGAAGATATTCCAGATACTACAGATATCAATAATCATGACCATATTCATTACATTAACAACAAACAAGAGTTTTTTTCCATCATGGCATGAATTATTTGACAAAATGAAAGAAAGAGCTAGTAAGACATCCCAGTCTGAGAACTATAGAACTGGGGGTTGGTTCTTACATTTTTGGATGAGTTTTCCTGAGAATAAACGTTGATGTATATATGTTACTTTCTTTTAGAAACAATCCTGTATTTTGAAAAACCAGAACCATCATTACAGCTGATATGAAGAGCTCTCTTACACAGAAGAACGCCATTTAAAAGCGTTTTTAATGAGAAGCTTTACAAGTACAATTACATGTATTAATTGGTTCCCTTTAAGAATAAATGAGAATGACAGGGTAATTAAAATGTGTGGTGTTAATTTCCCTAAAGATAATATGCTATACAGTACATTCAAAGTCATTCATTAAATTGCTTAAATTATCTTGAGGCAATTTTACTGTATTCACCTTTAAAAAGGTTACATGAACACAAACAGCTTAGGCGGTTGTTCAAACCGCCTTCTAGCTTAGACAGCTTTAGAGATTCATCAAATCATTTGCTTGTGACAAAAACTGTTGGCATAAAGTTTTGACCTCATATCCCAGAGAATCACATTTAAAATAACCCAATACATGTTAAAGTAATTTGATATATACAGTACAATATGTACTGCTTTTTCCTAATTCAACAAAATTCCTGTTTTAAAAGAAGAGAGGTCATTTGGTAAGAATACTGATATAAACCTGTCCACAGACTGACTCAGGGCAGAGCTGGGTCTCAGTGGAGAACAGTGAATAATTTCATAATTAAGGCAACTCACGTGATCTGCAGCTGCACCAGTCAAAGTGAAGTTTGTCAAGCTGAATTCCAAAACTGTTTGTGCCCAGAAACTGCCATCACTAATGTTTGTATGTTTATCAACTATTTAATCTTACATGCAGCTGGCGTTTAGTTGTTGTTACACAATTTCTCCAAAATGACTGAAACTGTTGAAACTGATCAGGATCTGTCAAAGTCCTTACAGATTACCCATCCCATAATCCTCATTTCCCAGTGGAATGTTTTGTCTTGGTTATAAATATACTACATACAGGATTTCCATTGACATTGACATTGACCGGTCAGGCTTTCTTTCTTCCACATTTCTTTTAAAACCATTCGCCTCATTTCATAACAGAATTACCAGTCCAGTATTTGTATCC
The DNA here is from genome assembly GCA_024633595.2 of Lepomis macrochirus. NCBI lineage: Eukaryota > Metazoa > Chordata > Actinopteri > Centrarchiformes > Centrarchidae > Lepomis > Lepomis macrochirus. The sequence continues at coordinate 15,730,165 of JALXJV020000007.1, read as the reverse complement.
AGTATTTGTGACAATGATATTTTCTAATGGTTTGTATCCAGACATAATTACTTCTAGAAAAGGATTCAGAGGTCAGAACTTGCATTGAATCTGTGTAAAATAACAAGCACAAATGCTTTGACATAAAATGACATTGTAACAATAACAGTTTTCAATTTAGAACTACAATTGAAAGGCTACATGTTGTTTGAATGCAGTTGTCAGATATTTCCTTTGTACCATCTCCCTGCTTTCAATGAGGCGAGGGGAACAGACCTCTTTCATACATGCAGATGCACTTACCTATTACATTCACTGAAATTGAAAACACCTTCAATAAAATGAGGGAGGGCTTGCTGCATTCCATGTACACTAAATTATAGATGTCTTTTATGTCGTTATGAAAAAACACTTTAATTCTAGCATTACTCATTTGAAAAATGATTTTCATTTATGCTAACTAAAAAATAATTTATCCGGGACCTGGTGGTGGACTTCTATCTATGGTGCTCAATGTCTTATGATGGTTGTAATATGGAAATATGAGAGCATTTGTGTTTAGTGGTTGTAAATGGATTTTGGTAACCTGCTGCCTTAAGCTAGCCGTGGCTGTGCATGCAGTTATTGCTTGATTGCCCCAGTTAGTATATTATTCATAGTTTGTTCTGGTCTACTCATTAATGTATGGTTAAATAATTCACAGCAATGGTCATTTTATTCATATTTCACCAAATTACATTAAAGTGTAAAGATTCCTATAATAAATAATTGTTACAAAATGGCTCTGAAGATATAAATCTATGGTTTAATACTATTTTTAACTGTGGATTAATACACATTTGGTGTACTGCTGGGCATTTATAGTGGCAGGGCACTGTATGAGGGATTGACTCAGTGGTCATGTTCAGGGTAATCAGAAAATATGTCACTCAGTGCAATGGTGTGGCACGCTGATGTGTTTTTTTAGCCGTGCTAGCAGCGGCTATATGGATGGCATTGTCAGTCTGTCAGTAGGTTGGTACATCACTTTGGCCCGGACTGAACTATTTGAGTATCCCAAATATTAAATGCATTGCTATGAATTTTTCTGCAGACATTTACAGTGGCCAGAGGATCATTTCTACAGACTTTGGGGCAAGAAGTCAGACACAGAACATCATAGAGAATCCCATCAATTTTCAAAATAAAACACCCAGTGCAGACTCATAAAACAACAATAAACACGGTTAAAACAGACAAAAAAGAAAAACCATTTAGCTATGTAGCCTACTTAATCATAGTAGAAGCACAAAAAGCAAGCAACCGAAGCCCACACTGGAGAATCAACTGCACCTCTCTCCACCCTTCCAGCACAACTTGTCCCCAGGCCATCAGAAAGACCAGGTTAAACTTTACCTTTCGCTGTGATATTGATTGTGATGTTATAAATTAGCTACTAAAAGTAATTTAGGTCAGGAGTAACATTAGGATCTCACATCAATATAATTACAACATGGAATCATAAAATGTTTTTTGGATTCACAATTTTGGTGGAGAATGTTAAGTAAACTTCTGCTGTTTCCCTACATATTTAGTACATGCTAAACATCCACATATATGCATTTTAATTGTGAGCATGTTACCATGCTAGTTTTAACATTTAGCTTAAAGCACTGCTGTCTATAGCACAGATGAATAACCTACATCAGGCAGTGGTTACACAATATTTTAATTGGTATTTAATGGGATTTAACGGCAATAGGAAAACATATAGAATATCCTTATCCTTTACCAAACAGTATTGCTAGTCTGTTGCTAATGTCTCTTACAGCATAGTATTGCCAAGTTTTTAACACTGCCAGACCAGCAAAAAACCAAGACACCCCATGCATGTTTGTTTAAATCAGAGAAATAGAGCTGGAGCACGAAAGAGTCACTAAGCACATTTGACTGTTAAAGATCCCAAATATAGTTTGTTATAGAGTCCATTGCAAATTATATACCACTTCTACAGTAAGACCTCTGCTCTAGGCCTGGTCAGACCAATATGTTGATGTCGGATATGCCAGGGGTTTTATATGTGTTATTTAAAGTCTGCCAAGAGGTACACAGAGGGGAGTGTGTGTCATCACTGCTGAATCCAGAACCACTTGTTTCACACCATATAACAAACTTCCCACCCCCTGCAGTGTGTGCTGATCCAGCTACAAAGCACCTTCTTCCCGGCTGCTGAACAGAGCACTTCAGGCGCTCTTTTGTGCCGACAGCCATCAAACTTCAGACAGCTTCCTGCCCCACTGGCTTCAGACTGTACACAGCTTCCTGCCCCAGTGGCCCCAGCCTCAGCTATCCAAGAGGATGCTGAAGCAGGATGCTTGCACATGCTGAATATGATGGACTCATCATGCTCAGAGCTTCTCTGTACAGCTCTGCTTACATGAGTCATATGACTTTAACGTGTATATGTCTGTGAATGTGAAATGTACCATCATGATTTCTAAATATATTGTTTCTCTGTCCAAATTAGTTTGTATCCATAGGATCTATGGACAGGAAAATGTAAAATAAAGTAAATCTATCAGGAAAGTGTATTTTATGAACACACCTCTAGACACCTCAGCACTTCTGTTAATTTCCGAGGCATCCTGCAGAGCTGATAATGAGAATAATAATAGGGTAACACACAAGCACTTTGTTTTGCAGATGTTATGCAATTTTACCTATGTGGTTTATTTATATTTCTCTGTATATTACACGTTTTCTTTCTTATATTTTTCACCTTTTTTTACTTTCATATGTTGCTGATAGTGACGCTGCTGTACTCAGTGTAGTCAGTAGCATTTTTGTTGATGTATTATATTCCTAATTGCTGCTGCAACACTCCAATTTATACACAGTTAACATTAATGTTTCATCATCTAATCATCATCTCATCTTTGTCAAGGCTGTAACAAAGAACCATACTGGTGCATTATTTAAATTGCACTTGAAACTCTTTACCAGATGAGCAAACAAAATAGATGATGACACCAGGGCCCAAAAGCAGGCATCCGTTAACCGTAACAGTGTGAATCGACATGAAAAAAATGTATTGGCTTCTGTTAGTATTGGTTATATTTACCGTACATCTCCAAAACGGCTTTCAGGATCATTTTGCATATACAACTGGATGCTTCTGCAGATTACCTCTGCAAGTGTCATGCAGAACATATTCTGATAGCTATCCTATTTGAGCAGAGAATTCCCCTTTGTTTACTTAAAGCGCAATTCTTAGAGTAAATATTTACAGACAGTTAATAACTGGAGGCTATGATTGACTTGCATCATTTAACTCTCCTCATTCGATGCTTCCATGGTTCATTGCAGGCATATGATGATTTTGATGTGAAATGTCAATGGTGCTGGCAACTCCATTTCACCACTACACTGAGTGATTGTATCACATTTTAAATATGTCCTCTTGTATTTGTAGAACGGTTGGTAGACCACTTTAATATATAGGGTTCTTATTTTAGCCATATACCTCATCTGTAACATAACATGCTGGGTCATTGTTGCAATTTCATACAAAATATAAATTACGTGTTGATAAAGTGATGTTTCCACTACAAAAATTAGGGTAAGGGTAATAGAATGTATTACATTAAGTGTACTCACAAGTATATAATTGTAAAGACGTCTTTATGTGTGCCTTTGTTATATATACGCTATGACACGTATTGTACATTGAGCCAAGAAAGTCAATGAGCCAAGTCAAATGTATTTGTATCGTCCACTGTCACATGCAATGTCTCACTGGGCTAAAGGCCCACATTTGTAATCTATTCGTCAGTCATTTGAATCTTTTTCAGACCAGTGATTCATATTGAATAGATAACATTTCAACCATCAAAATCACTCAAAACTTCCATTTTATTAAAAATATGCATACATAAATCAATGCCATAATACTACTGTTGCAATTAAAAACAATCAACTGCACACAGCCTCTACCACCGGAGACTGTCTTATGTACAATATGTGCACCTTTAGCTGGGCACATCAATTATGCAGCTCTCTACCTTATTGAATCTGCCCATATATTTATACATAAGGTTTGCTTATCAGTGACTCACATGTGGGTATATTTACGCTGACAAACAAAGGACTAACATCATAAAGTCTTGGCACACAAAATAACTCCCCCCGTGGCATTATTGTAAATGACTATAATATGGCGTTTCATTAGTCTCAAAACCTGCGCACATTAAAATCAGGCATGTGCACGTCATATGAGCAAACTGAACAGCATCACCATGCGGGTAGTATACAGTAAGCCCTGAACAGACACATCAGTTGAGCTAATTGGAAAATATACCTAAGCGTGTTACCTTGTGTGTATATGTTATCTGAAATACCTGCCTTTAAATTCTTATAAAATCCTGTATGAATGCAGAGATGATAAATAACCTGTGCCATGAAACTACTACATGCCACATGTACAGTGAAAACTAAATAAAGTGTGTATTCACATTTCTTTCTCAAGCACTTGCAGGGGTAAGTGTTTAAAATGTGCCTAACATGTTCACAGTTGTCATTAGGAGACCACGAGACACTTCGCTTCACCCTTTTTTGCCTTCTTCTTACTTTTTTTCAACCCACTTAGTAAAGCTTTACCCCACAGCAATGCCGTGAGTGGGAGTGGTTTTGCTTCTTGTCCGCGAATATTTAAAGGTTGGGTTTTTTTCTGGTTATCTCTCTTAGTTGATACTACTGCAGATGAAATATTTATCCCAACAGAATGTTGAAAATGTGCATGACAAGTAGGTAAGAAGGTAAAAGAAGCTGAGTGCATTAGAACATATGAGGTGAAAGATATAAGAGCTGATATTCTCACTGATGAGCTTGGAGATATAGTAAGTTATGTGAACTGCACACCACTCCATGCCAACATGTCTTCTAACCTGAAAAATAGGCCAATTATAAGTGTCTTCCAAAGTGAGCTAGTTTGAGACAGGCACCTATGATTGCTTTCTAATCTGCCTCGTGGATGAAGCGGCTAGAACTGATGTTTTACAAAAGTATCAAATGACATTGTGAAAACCGTGTGACCATGTGAAAAAGATAATCTGCAGTGAGTTATTACCGGAATCTGCAGCCCCTATTTCACAACTTTATTATGAGTTGTCCGGCCCATAACTTCACTCTCGTGGTTCACTTTTGCTGCTGTCATTGTGTTGTTTTACACCCGGACAGGCAGCTGTTTTAGTGAAAAGACTCTAAAAACACATTGAATACTAGCTTCTCACCTTCAAACAGCAGACAGACGCAGTTAGCAACTAGCTGGTGAACATAGTGGAGCATTTAGCAGCTAAAGAGCCAGTTATTTCCCTCAGGAGTAGATGGAGACCATAAACAGAAACACATCTCCAAATAAATGATAATGTTGCTCTGTAACTGCTGGATGAATAAACAAGCATCTGTTTGCTAACAAGTTTACAATTATATATATATATATATATATATATATACATACACACACACATATACACACACACATATATACACACACACATATATATATTTATATATATATATATATTGTCATGACCCTGGGGTCATATTTGTTTTCTTTCACTATGCAATGTCAGCTGTTCTCCCCCCCTTAGAGTGTGTGTGTGTGGGTGTGTGCTTTCATGTAATGGAGAACAGGTGGACACCCGGTTTTTGACGAGCAGAGTTGATTGCGGCCTCGTGGTTGGACCACAGGTTGACAGCAGCCATTTTAAAACCCAGCGGACAGAATTTTTTCCTCTTCACTCTGCCAGCGTTTGACCAGTGTGTTGTGTATATGAATCTTTGTGAGTAGAGAAACGGCAACTTAGTGATTTTGAATCTTGTTCGTGACAACTTTGATTCGTTGGGAGTGGCACCTGGTGTGGTCTTCTGCTGCTGTAGCCTGTAGTCATCTTCAAGGTTGAATGTGTCATTTGTTCAGATATGGTATTTTGCATACCTTATTTTTGCCTTTCTGTCATCTGGAACCATTCTACCCATTCTCCTCTGACCTCTGATATCAACAAGGTATTTTTGTCCACACAACTTCTGCTCACTGGATATTTTCTGTTTTTTGGACCATTCTCTGTAAACCCTACAGATCGTTGTGCTTGAAAATCCCAGTAGATCAGCAGTTTCTGAAATACTCAGACCAGTCCGTCCAGTAGCAACAACCATACCACATTCAAAGACACTTAAATCCGCTTTCTTCTCCATTGTGATGCTCAGGTTGAGCTTCAGCAAGTTATCTTGACCACGTCTACATGCCTAAATGCATTGAGTTGCTGCCATGTAATTGACTGATTAGCTATTTGTGTTAACAAGCAATCGAACAGGTATAGTAGGTAACTGGATGGGATGGGATATGTAAAATGACCAAAATGCATCCACTTTGTTAACCTGACATTAACCCATCTCCATACCCTAGTAGCATATGGTATGCAGGGCAGAGGGGCTGTTTAGTTGAATGTTAGTCTAGTCTGCCTGACTCATTGATTCTTTCTCTGACTGAGGTTTGTGCAACTGTGCAGAGTATTGATAAATCCATGGCTCTGTCCGTGGTGCTGAAGTAGCAGACAGATTTGTAATTCCCGCTCTACTGTCTGCTTCATCTTGGAGCTATAATATAATATAATATAGTCCTCTAAACTATATAGCTACTGGACAAAAATACAGAACCATTAATTTCACCTTATTTGAGTTAGTAAAACATGATGGTACTTTCACAATTTTAACTAAATGTGTATATTTGCCCAACTGGACTTGTCTCAAGAAGTCCCTCTTTCAGAAAAAAATACTGAAAGAAAGCCTCAGGAACCCTGGCCATAATCTCACATGATCAACCTAAAACCTCATTAGCCTCCCAAGGAACTCAGCTCAGGGATTACAGGTGAAGTTGTGTGACGCGGTTGATGTAGCGCATGACCTTGACAAGAAGAGACCAGATGGCTCAGCACAAACAACCAAACAGTGGTGGAACATATGTTTGTATCATGGTCCAATCTGGAGGCAAGCCAAGAAATGGGGGTTCTATGAAGTCTCTCTGAAAATCTTCTTTACTTTAAAGAACGTTTATTGTTGGCTGGGTTAACTGAAACGCAGATTTTGAGGTCTTTCTCACAGCTAATACTTAGAGAAATCAGAGATTGAAGTGATTAAAGAAACCTACTAATGAAGCTATCACAACACATTACATATTATTATGTAATTTATATGCATGAATTTACTGCAAATAACCTGAATCAACCTATCAAGTAAGTGTAACTAAGGGCACATAATATTTTAGGGAAGGTGGAGCTTTATTGGTAATGATTCATTTGTTTATTTGCCAAAGAAATGTGTGAGAAAGCAGTAAGTGGAACTTACCACTACCAGCATGAACAAGAATAGTGCAAGATATATGCAACAAGGGCGAGGGGGCTTAGGCCTGGAAATAGGGCAGCACTGTGGAGTAAGGCAGCCCCGTCATCAGGGAGAAGAAAAATGGTGGTAGATGGAATATATATCCACAGGAGAAGGCAGCCAGGTGTGCTAAAGCAGTGTCTCCGAAAAAGCAGGGTCAGTGGGCGAAAGGGGAGAATGTAGAGAGGAAGAAACTCAGCTGGAGAGAGCTAAGAAGAAAAACTGCATTAAATTAATCATAGGTGCAGCTTATAGTGTGACCTCCTCCCAAGCTTGCTCCTGGACCCTGGCTATTGTGTTCAGTATAGTTGTGTTCAGACATGTAGTGTCACACTTTTCATTTTCATCTGTCTCAGTTAGAATTGACCGTTGGCCAAACCCCTTCATTACTGACGTGGGCTGCACAGTCAGATCACCTGTCAGATCACTGTCTTGTTGTTTTCCATTTCCATTATCTACAATTGTTAGAGTCCAACAATTGGAGGGATATTTGCGAAGCAAGTCTATATAACTTTTGCTTCATGGAGTCCACTATTGTCAAAAATGCTAATTACAGGGAAAATCACGCATTGAACTTCTCTTGATCTTGACTTGATTGAGTATGAATGGAAATGGAACGCAAGCAGGAAGCAACAAACATGCCTTTGACAAAAAAGAAAAGGCTGAACTTGCATGCACCATGTTTGTTTTTATTTTTGTAATAAAACATTTCTGCTAATACTAATGTTTATCTGGGATGTGCAAAAACATACTAGCCTGGGAACCAGTCGGATCTGCCGAGCTCATGTTTCATTTGGACTGGCAGATACGTCTGCCCCTCCTCCCATTCAGACAGATTATCACCTCAAGTGGATCAGGTCAGGCCGATCACAACCATTTATCTAATATGGAGTGGATTTGATAGTGACTGTCAGAGGAGAATCAGAGGTTCAGATTTGAAAAGTCACACATCACACATTTCACTGCTCTGTATCCAGTCTGCATGTCCATCCAGGGCAATCCAGTCTCACGAAACTCAGTTCAAATTATCAAATTAAGAAGTGCAGATCAAATATGAATCAAGATTGTGTTAATGCCTTGGCTATTTCCCACCTAAAATCTTTTCAAAAACACATTTTAGTGTACTGTTTAGTTGTAATTAGAGAAAGTTTATAAACAAGCCGTAGTTTTTTCCTCAACTTGCATGTGTTACCAGAGATGGGGAATCGGTTAGAGACTCGGACTCGAGTGCGACTTAAGTCGCACACACAGTGACTTCAGACTCGACTCAAGACTCGTCCTCAAAAGACTTCACTCTCGACTCGGACTCGAGGCGCGGGACTCCTAAACAAAGTTTTTTTTTTAGGAAACGTCTGATAAGCGTGCCAGTATCCCCCCCCCTCCGTTACCTATAACCTGCCTACGTAACATGTAGTATCTGCTGCACGCGGCCGCACGTGAGACGGGACAACAAACACCGCAGCTGCTGAACCATTCATCATAAACTTTGGCTTTAAAACTTTATACGACGAGACCCAAACAAGGAACCACTGAGCGCAAATAGCTTAGTAACATGTGGTGAGTAAACACCACCAGCTCAGCATTGGCCATCTAACGTTAGCTTGCTTCTTGCTTCAACTACAACCTACGAGAGGTTAACTCCGACTGTCGTTCGTTATGAAAAGATGAGTGTTTGTTTACTCGCCAACCTTGTGGAAGTCGATTAATATAATTAGTACCTGCTGGCTGCCATCACCTTAATTATTGCCGTTGGCTGGAAAGAGGTTACAGGTTTATCGATCGTGCAACCTTACAGTTTTATTTAGTTATAACGTTACACTGGTTTGAGAGTCTGCAAGATGCAGTAGTTTAAACTGCCTTTGATTGCATTGCAGATTATGGTTGTGCTCTGTAAGTTAAAAACAGGTTACAGCTTTATTGTTGACCATGTAACTGTACAGTTTTATTTAGTTAACTTTACACTGGGTTTGAAACTCAACAGGGTTTGTTGACTTTGACTTTGTAGTTTATAAGTTGTCATTAACTGTAGACACATTGTACATTAGGCTACATGGTTATGCTCTGTAAGTTAAAAACAGACAGGTTTATTGTTGATTATGCAACGTCACAGTTTTATTTAGTTAAGATTAGATTGGGCTTAAGAGTCTGGGGGGGGGGGTGAATTACAGTATTTAATAAACCATCAATTTTGCATTGTACATTACATGGTTGTGCTCTGTAAAACAGGTTACAGTTACAGAATTCCTCATAGCTATGTAGTTTTTTTAACAACCTGGACTGAACACAGCATTGATTTTAGTGTTCGAAGCTTCTATAGATTGATTCATCGATGTGTCGTTTAAGAAGTACTTTTGCTTGGTGGCGGATTAGTACACGCAGGTAGCAGGGATTGTCTGAGCTACAGAGAGAGCTGCAGGGAGTTGAAAGTTGCAGCTCCCTGACACCCAGTTAACTCTTGACTGTGAAGATACAACTCACGGTCCAAAAACGAGAACAACAAACGCACGTGTGTGCATTTTCATCTAAGGACTGCAGCTTACTTTGGCTAGCCATCAACTCAACAATTAATCATGATTTCAGTTAAATGCTAAAGTTGCTGTTACTGTTAACTTGTCTATGGTCTGCTGGCAGAACACACGGCTGCTTTCTGATAAGACGCCGTCGTGCTGTTGCCGAGGCCACAAAAGTTTAGTTTTACGGTGGTAAAACGAAGCATCGATGCAAAGAATTTGTGTTGAAGCATTTTCTGAATCGATTTTATCGATTTTATCGAGACTAGACTTGGACTCTAGCTCAAAGACTTGTGAGCATCTCTGTGTGTTACTCAGCGCTACGTCACATGTTTCATTGCTCGGATTGATGGTATGTCTATCCAGTTGTGTCCAGAGACATTTTGGTCTGAGCCAAGCGGGAACTTTTTATTTTTTACTCCTTCCTTTACTGACAAAATCTGGCCATTACGTTAAACAGTACAAACCAGCAAAGAACATAGACTGTGCATTTAGTTTTAAGCCTGTTTTTCGCTAGCCAAAGCATCAGTATTAGCATAAAATCACACTTGAGGTGAATTACTGATGCACCTTTCTAACTAAGCTAGCTAGCGTCACTGTCTAGTCCAAATATTGTTACGTCCGGTGCCTGGTTGCAAAAAATCAAGATGGTGACAACCAAAATGCCAAACTTAACGAGTGACAATCTCCACATGTTAGACAGTCTATGGTCTGAGCCCATCAATAACACCCCTTGGAAATCAAAAATGAACTGAGAAGTTTCAGACTAATCTGCATATGCAAATCAGTCTGAAGATAAGCCCCTATAAGCTACTAGTCATACCAGACGAAGTGCAAAGGTATGTAAAGGTATGTATGTCAGAAGATTTTGGCATGTCCTGTTTTTTGTGCTTTAAATTTAATAATTTAAAAATCAGAGCATGACAAGTATGTATCATAGAAAGAGTTAAGTAATTGTTTAATAAAAAAGGAACCCTGTGGCAAATGGAAATTAAACATCTCAACTAAGGTGTTTTTGTCAGGCACAGTGATTGATCACTGCAGCTTATACATAAGTTGCCTTCAGGCTGAAGAAACACTAGGCTGTTGTGTAAATGTGTTTTATGGTTAATTTGTTATTTAGTAATTTTATTTAGATGGTAGATAAGAGAACACATTTTGAAATCTATTTAAAAAAAAATAACTACCATGACAGAATGAGGATATCACAGTTACATTGTGGTGTATCTACCAGAACACATTTAATTTGTGTTTTCTAAAAAGGAATTTAACTTAATTTATCCAGGATTTATCCTTTCATGTGGCTGCTATGGGAATCATTTCATCCATCACAGTTGTGCATTTGAGGTGTATAACTGTTTTAATTCACATGGTACGAGAGATACAATAAAGGTACAATTGTTTTTAACGATTTGCAAGGGTTCGTCTCTGAGCTTTGCCACATCTGATAAAGTTATTGAACCACCTGAGAGTTAGGTATGCCAATAGAGATTTTCTTACTTTTAATGGTGTAAATTTAAGCACATTCCCCACGTAGTGTACTGTAAGTTCCTTAAGGCGAGCGCTTCAATTTAGAGGCAAACTCAACCTCAAAGGTAAGTCATGTGGAACTTATTCTGGCAAAAAAGGCTTAGTTAATTCCTTGCAAATACTGTCTCTTAAACAAGATCAAAGAAAAGCATCATTAGTTTCATTCATGCTTGTGACTCATTGCTTGTTAGAGCACACCTGCACCACAGATGTTTACATTTGTTGTGCAACATTTTAAGAGAAATAATATTTAATAGTAATTTGTGGATAGAGACACAGCTGCTGTTTACAAGAATTTATACTAATTGTTTACTCTCAATGTAATACAATTTTTGCTGCAAAATTATGCTGCGAGGTGCATTTAGATTTAATATCTAAGAGCACAAAACACAGAGTCGAAAACTAATATCAGCTGTCCATGTAGGTAAATAGTTACAAGGCCCAGCCTATGGCATAGGTGGACTAGCCAACTGCTCAACCTTTTCCCTGGAGCTGTCACCTACAAAGCTGTATCATTTATTACTTATTCATAATCTATGCTGTAACAAGGCTGTATCCATGTTCAAAACCGAGGAGGTAGAAAGGAATCAAGGGTCATTTCAATCCACTTCACTGACCCCTAATAAAGAGCAATAAATGTATGAAACTGATGAGGATGACTTGTAATTCCTTTTTTATATAACCCAAGACTGTCAATGAATAAAATGTTAAAGCTATGGGAGGTTTGAACATCTCCTGCTCATCCATCTTGTGTCTGTTGTTCATTCTAAGGCTAACTGACATAACATCAGCGGAAGAACTATTTTGGTGATACGCATTTTTTATGCATTAATTGCCCTTTAAGAGCAGTTCAATTAGTGAAAGACGAGCAGAAACAACACAAAGTGTTGTGAAGACAATCCCAGCTGACATTGGGCTAGTGGTGGGGTACAAGCTGGACAAGTCGCCAGTTCATCGCAGGGCTGAGACAGACAAACAACAATACCCACGGAGAAAACCCATGCAGACAGGAGAAAGACTAGCCAAACACTGCATCGCCATGCCGACCTTTAGCTTAGAACAGGGTGGTGGAAATAATGTCTCCAAAGCTGACACAAACTGAAGAATCAATTCAGGATAACTGCTGTGTTTTAAAACTGGACCGTCTTTTGAGAAGTTTTGAATTTTGAAGTTGAAGTACCACTTCACTATTTTTCACTTTTCCCTGTAACATCATATTTGCTTACCGTATATGGAATGCATCTGTGAAGTTTCTGAATTTCTTTTTTCCATTTGCTGCAGGTTTATTGATCCTCTGTGCTTCTTTCCAACACAAAACTGAACCAGTGATTTTGCAGCTTCACCACTAATGAGCTACTGCACCAACTGATAAATTTTAGTCTGTTTTTCTTTACATGTAACCTTGATAACAATCCTAAACTCAAGTTGTAGTTGCATGCTTTCAGCTGTGTGATGGTTCTGAACCTTACAGATCTAGTGTATCTAGTTCTCCACACTCCCGCAAAAGGAACTATTTTCTCTCTCCACACACACATACACAGGTGAAACAGTTTGTCTGATTGAGGCTGCCTGGCCACAGTATTTGTTGAGAGCTTGGTCTGTCATTCACGTTTTGTGTGGCCTGAGGGAGAAGAGAGTTCTCTAAACTGCAGCAGCACAATAAATTGTATTGAAGGAATGAGCTTCCTGTCTTGAACTCTTTTTTCTACATCTATGTTTTACTTTCTATATCTTAACCCTGTGTGAGTTGACATACTAATAATACTCACTGTCATTATAGTTGCAATTTGAACATTTTCAAATTGGGTAGACTTGCTTTTCAGATGTGGTTAGATACTGATATGTGTTCATTATGAAACATATGTTTTGGTCTAGGTATGTTGTTTGGTACAAACATGCTGTCCCATGGAAAGCAACTGTACTGTAGAGGCTTATGTAAAGCATAATCTAATTGAATGCCGGTGTGCAAATTTATATTCAGGTATTATATGTAGAATATATTGGTCTCCCTGAAGAGCAAAGTTTTTATGTGTTATGTGATTTACTAGTTGAAGCTAAAGGCAGTCCTTGTTATGTGTTGTTGGGTTTTTAGATGCAGATTTTATTACAAAGTTCCTTGTTTGCAATGTAAAGTTAAATGAAAGACAGCACTGACACGTGTTGTTTGTGAGTTTCCCTTATGTCAAGTCCACATGACTGTATGCCCATAACACAAATTAACAACTACAACTAAAACCTCATATGGCACATGATAATCTATTTCTGGAAATGTTTACGTATGATCATAACATTTAAATCATGTGACTGTCTTGAAACAAATACAGGAATAAAAACATTGAGTGAGAACAACATTAGCAGCTTGTTATGCTTAGCTTTAATAGCTTTACTAGTTTGATTTGGAGCCATGTTTTAAAGCGGACAGGTTTACCTTTCTGAACTCATTTTAAATGTACTTATTAAGTAGTCCTGTGACCTGGATAACTGAGAATTCCCACAGGCATCTTTCTTTGCTTTATTTTTTTATCATCTTTTTCAAATGTGTCAGAATAAATCAGACTTAACAACGCAACAAAACTGTTGAAACCTAATATATATTTCCCAAAGTCTTCTGGGAAATTACTGCTCTAGTGACAGATCATTTTAGCCCGGTGCTTGGTTTTGTGAAGCATCTTAATGTGGGCATTAACATCTGAACCCTAATGATTCTGTGCAGAATGAACTCATCAGGACATTAGACACCGGGGAGACCCCTGCACGTAGTTCGTTGTGCTTACATTACTGCTGTCATCTGTTGAATGTTGGAGGAAAAGTTAAACTTCTAATAGAGGTACTATGTGTGTGTGATGAAAGTAATACACGTATTACAGACCTTTTGATACTGACACCATCCACTTGCTTTATGGCTGTAATACTGGTTTATATAAACCAAACATGTTCATATTTCCCAGGAGGTTTCCATTTATCTATCATTACATTTACTCTGTACAATATTGGCTGGTGAATCCTGCCCTAGGATTCTTCTTGTTGCCAGCTGTAAATTAAAATTTTTCCTTGCCAGGATAGTTGGGATGTTTTTTATATTATGTCAGGCTCATATGGAATTTAGTTCATTTCCTTGGTAGAAACACTCAGAGACACTCACAGTGCAGCGACAGCAGTATGGGTGAGTAATGCAAAACAGAATATGCAAAATGGATTCAAAAATGATGAACTCTTCCTTTAATTGACCTGCCCAGTGGTTAAATTATTGTATCACTACTGTAATCGCAGCTGCATTGACCATGCAATATAGCTCTCACTAGCTCACAATTTGATTTCTCTTTTGATGAATGCAAATCAATTCAGGGATTACGGAGAATATTTTTGAGCTGTAGCATTACTGTTAATTGATTTTCCTCTAGAAAATGTCTCTTTTTCTTTTTTTTTCTTTCCTTTCTTGATCCTTCAGCTTTCAGTAAAGTCAAGATAAAGTGTGTTGAGTTTAGCGTCTGACTGGTATCATCAGTCTTCAATCTTATAATCTTACTGTAGTTTTGGAAGAATCCTGCCAGTGTGGTAAAATATTAATTTCTGCAGCACCGCTCTTCTGAATTTTGCATAAATAAATATAGATCCTGATAAGAGACGTTTTCTCAACTCTTTAGGGCACGTCCTTTATTTTCTACTCGTACAGTATTTTCAGTTTCAAGATGACAGTGAATGTTTTGTGTGTGTGTGTGAAGCTGATTTCCACACAGTGATGGACAGTCAAATCTAGCAGCCCCTGTGCACTACAGCAGTTGTTATTTTTAAAGTTCAGCAGAGCTTCAGTGGCTGCAGGGTCCGTGTGATGCAGAAGCAGCCATGCAGAACTTCACTTGGCACAACATCAGTTAATTCTTAACTGTACCTGAGGCATTTCCTACAATAGATTAGCTTAGATTATTCTGCTCTTTTATTCTCCATTAAAATATTTAACCCCTGACTGTTATATAAAAATAAAATGCTTATTAACAAAGTTAGTTTTTTTGTTGACTTAAATGCTAATTGTCTATTGTAACATTGCATTGGATTATGCATTAACAGTGCTATAAAAGAAATGTCTTGCATGGAATGAAATCATGTGATTCAGTATGTTATGCAATACATTTCCATGGTTCATTGTGATATTTGCACTAATGACAACCATGTACAAGCCAATTAAAGGTTTCTTTGAGTTGCATTTAATAGTTCAACATGTTGGGAACTACAACTACTGCCTTGAGTTAGATGGGGAAATTAATACCAGTCTCATGTCTGTAAAGTATGAAGCTACAACCAGCACACCACTCGTTATCTTCTCTTAGCATAACGACCGTGCAGCAGAGACTCCAGGAAGTTATGTAAACTGTCTGATGTCCCCAATAAAAATGCAACATCTTGTTTTTTATCTTGTCTGACATTTTGTTTGGATTAAAAGAGTTAGTAAGTGAGCTTTAAAGGCTTTGTTACTTCTTCTAAGAGCTAAGTTAGCTGTGAGCGGTGTGAATCCTCTTGGCAAGAAAGCAAATAAGTGTATTTCCTAGTATGTCAAACTATTCCATTTCATATACAAATAAGCTTACTTTTTGTTTAGTATGCATGTTCAATACATTACAAGGTGCTTTTCTAGAACAGTAGTGCAAACAAACAAAAAAAACCTTACAAGAAACTGTATATATACCAGCAAATACATTTTTTCATTGTGTTGTAGTAGGTGTTGCTAGTGTTTCCCACAAGACAGGGCTTCCTTACAATCCATGCAATTTTCTTGTCAGTTGTCTTGTTGCCTTTTTCTTTATCTCTTGGAAATCCAAAAGTCTGCCACACAGCAGATTTAAAACTTGACAGCAGCTCAGTTTGAGTTTCACCTCAGTCCATGCTGTCTCCTGCAGGTTTGTCCACTCTGTAATGAGTGCAGCCAGGCTCACTGCAAGTGTGATGACCCATGCTAAGACTTGTTAGAAAAAACAGTGAACTTTGCTCATGCATCAAACAGGGTCAAGCAGGATTAATTATTTTATGTGAGTAATTGTACATTTACTCAATAAATGAGTAAAGATACCCACCGCTGTAGAATACTAACAACATAGCCATATCTAAAGCAGGTACCATTTCATTTGGGTTTACAAGTTGCAGTGTTTAAAGACTGCAGTAAGGTGTATTTCAACTGCATGTCATCAGGTTTTATAAACTTGAAAATGCAAAAGAGCATATGTTGTCACTAGAACTTTCTTTATCTGCAGCTTCTTCTGCAGGGGAGGTGATAGACTTCGTGGAGTAGGTCTCTGGAGGCAGGAGGTAGTACAGGCCTAAGGCTGGTCCATGGATTCCACTGGAGGAGGTGCTCCAGGGAGTAGGAGAGGGGGACCCTCTGCCTCTGTAGAAAGCAGGAAGGAAAGAGACGAGCAGAGCGGAGAAGAGAGATGATTAAACCTTGGTGTAAAATAAATTAATAACAGAGCATTATTTGAGCGCTCAGGTGTTTTTCGGTGTCTTGGTACTGACTCAAAATCAATGATTTTCAGCACAAAGTTGTGAGATGTTAATCGTAATGAATAGAAAACATGGTGGCGGGCATAGAAATGTGAAATCAACTTAAAAAGGAACGCCATCTGCTCTTGGCAGCTTATTTGGTCCATGTGACTCTCCATCTTCTGGACAAGTGTGTGAGTTTTCTGCTGAAGGAAACGCTGACCTCTTCATTAAAACAGCAGTTGGTACTTCACAGAGAAGAACACCCCTAACACACCCACTGACAAAGTTCTCCCTCTTTCTCCCTTTTTACTCACTGGCATTGCACAGGCATAAAAATAACAAAGACACTCGCTGCTCTCTGTGTGCTTTGTGTTGTTGACTTCGGTGTGCACCAGTGGTTCATGAAAATCAGGCTCTTGAAGTTCATGATAATTATTCTCACGTATTTCTACATGTAACTGATGCTATCTAGTTACACTTGTGAACCTTGGCTAATCTTCCAAATTCAACAGCAAACCGAGATCCAGAGATTTAGTCTGGTTAACATCTGTTACTTTATGGCATGGCATTTAAAATGTCTGTTTCCAAGTACTATATGAATTCTACTGGGTGTTTGAATAGTAAATATATTGTAATAGTAATAGTATTGAAGTCAAAATAATCAATACCACAGATCATATTGGTTAGATCAGAAAACTGTAACACATGGAGGAAATCAAAGGTAAACCTCTAATTTTTCAAGTTTTTATAACAAGTTAGAGGTTTTTGTCCATGGCATTTAGACAGTAAGTTGGACATTAGTAATCTTGCCATCTAAGGCTAGAATGTATTTTGTACAGCGTGTGTACCAGCAGTCGGCATGCAATTTTCAAGGTGCAGTTGTCTATTTTTTAGGGCTTATACTCCATCCATCCATTGTCAACCACTTATCCTGCGTACAGGGTCGCGTGGGGGCTGGAGCCTAGCCCAGCTGACGATTGGGCGAATGGCGGGGTACACCCAGTCCATCGCAGGGCCACATACAGACAAACAACCACTCACATTCACATTCACACCTAAAGACAATTTGGGAGACCCCAATTAACCTAGTCTGCATGTCTCGTCTATACTCGTTTAGTAATTTTATGATTCCACACAAACTTACGCGTAGGTGTGTGGAATTACGCAGCAGAGATTCGTGTTATGTGGATCAGTGCAATTTTGGACCTCATTTTGGTATTACATTGCAATTGTATTTGCATAAAAAGTCATCTATTTGGGCAGACAAATATTTTACTATTTCCTGTTTTTAGAACTATGTCATATTTCAGGGCAGTGCCAAAACTTTGGCTGTCAAAGGAAGCACCGGCATGGGTCTGTGGAAAAGTGGCTGCACCAAGGGCAAAAAATTAAAATCTCACCGAAGTCCATTAGCACTGGACTTTGAGATTTTGGTGACTTAATTTCAACATTTCATGGTTTAATCAAAAGTGACAATAGTCTGAAGTGATGTTGCTGTGGCTCAGCAGGAAGAACAGGTTGTCCCTTAATCATGGAGTTGGTGGTTTGATCCCCAGCTTCTTCTGGCCTAATGACAAAAGTGTTCTTATTTTGTTTGACATATTTAACAAAGGAAAGGTTTTCAATTCACAATCATAGAGAGAAAAGAAAGCGATTCCTTACAATTAGAAAAGATATACAAAGAAATGTTGGGGATTTTTTTGGTAAATGTTAAATATGAGCATGAAAAAGAAGGTGATTGGATTTTTGTTACAGATCTAGTATCGGTCAGTAGACTCAACATTTTCAGACATGTATTAGAGAAATATTTAGGCAACAGGTGCTTATAATGTTCATCCTTTAGTTCAGTCAAGAAATCTGTGGTATTATTGTTACATCAGGTCTGAGTGAAAAGGACAGATGGCATCATAAAGAAAAACCAAGAATAGCTCAAATGTTCTGGTCACACACTAGGTTTCTTGTAATAAAAGATCTTTTTTACAAGCAGCCATAAGGACAAAATATACTGTATATAATGACTCACAACCTGTCTTTCTATTGTATAAGGATCTTTTTGTTTATCTTCAGCTCTCCCACTTAAGATTGGTGTGATACTGAAGGCCAACAAAGAACAACTATCCTTGGTGTTGGAGGCAGGCAGAGCTGAACTGGAAACCATGGCAACACAGTGTTTGTCTCTCTAATCCCTTGGCCCTGTCAGAGAGTAGACAAATACCTGTGCAAGCCCCAGCCTATTCAACACCTGCATAAAAGAAAACCTTCCCAATCTGCACAATATCAAAATACACCAGGAAGGAACTGTTTTGATGGACTGTTCGTACAGTATCTTCAAGTTACATGCCACCACAGACAAGCAGTCTTGGCTGTTGTTTCCATCCTGTCTGTTTAATTCTTCTTGTAAAGCATTTGCAGTGCAGAGAGACCAGATTTCTTTCTCTCCAGTCAAATGTAAGAAGATAGCACTTGTGCTGATGACACTAGCTGTGAACACGTGTTGACGTTTCTTTCTTACAATCATGCACCTAGCAGATGTATGTTTATTTATACAGACATAACTGTTTTAATAATCTGACACTTCACAGTGAAATCATTGGTTCATTTGTTTCCATGTTGTTTGTCTTTCACTATAATTTGCCTTCCACACATAACAATTGCTTTTATAAGATTTATGTTTTTCATCTTTTAATGGTTCTTTAAAGGTTTTGTATGCTACTGTATATTTTGTCTCACATTTTATGGTTCTTTTAGTGGTCTTTTATGTTTCATTATCCATTTTCTATACACAAGATGGCATATACTACTGTTAAAAACTGCTACAGTTTTTAGGTAAGTGTGTGATTTTTTTTACTCCCAACAACACTATGTGAGAAGGGAAACTGCAAGTAAAATGTGAGAATTTAAATGGTGAACTTTTTAGCAGGAAGCATCCAATTATCAAAATTTGCAAGGTTAATAAAAAGGTGTACTTGCTGTCTAATGGAGAAACTGATCATTTGAGTGTTTTATTCAGTCACATTTATCTTTCATATTGTACTGTGATTAGTGAACCTGAAACTATCAAAGAAAAGAAAAAAGAGGAACGCGTCTTGATTTTTGTCTTGAGTTGTCCTTGAACTTTTTTTCAAAGTCCATTATTCAAGGTGGATAGCAGATAATGTGATGATCTGTGTAATTACATATGTGATAAATAATTACTGCAGAATGGTGCTGTTAACAAAATCTAATTAAAATTCAGATGGAGAAAAAAAACTGTGAGGTTGTCCTACATGACCCGTACAGAGTCGCAGTGACCCTCTGTGGCACCACGCTGTGCAGGAATTTAAGACAGTGTGACAACAAGAGGGCAGAACCAATTGGAGCTGGATAATAATTTGAATAAAATAACAAAGCTAAAAGAAACTGTTTTACAAGAAGTAGTTCCTGTGTTTGTATTCAGTCTTTTTGTGTCTCTCACAAGCATTCACATCAACCCTGTGACTACTGACTGTACTGTTTTCACAAATGTTTCTGTTACTACCCACAACAGAAGGCTTCTACACAATGAGTGAATCAGCCTACCTTTAAAGGTACCGGCACAGGTACCTTTAAAGAAACCAGTGACAAGAAACCAATTCATCAACTAATGAAATAGCAAAAATCTAAAAAGACTTCATAACAGATAATAAAGCGGACAAGGCCGTCTGGAATATAACAGCTAGTTCATAAGCAGTAAGGACATACAAGTCTGAAGGGACACTGAAGCTCAGTTTGTGGATAAATCTACACAAAGCAAATTAATAACAACCAAAGAAACTAAAGGAGAAAAACAACAGCATCAGTTGTTTCAGCAAATGCATGGTAACAAAATATACTGTATTTACGTTTATGTCTCAAAGCCATATAGCAGCGGTAGGAATTCTGACTTTTGTTTTTCCACTTTTTAGCTTCTGCCATCAGCTGTTAGTTACCACCAACACTTCAGTTGTTGCAGCGACATCTAAAATGAGAATGGTGCTCAACCCCCAATGGGGATGTCTGCAACACGTTTCACTGTATTTCCCATAAAGGATGGCGATTAACACTACTGATACTGGGAGTCCTAATCCCAGCTGCATTTATCAGGAAGCTCCCCCATGTTTTTCCACCATTGCAGGATGGTAAAGGTGGCAGCCCCACTCACCTATTTCCCCATGTACCCACTATTTAACATGGGTATGAATCAGTGGTTCACGCTCTCCCAGGCTAAACAGGATAGGGATACTTTCTCCTATTCTGCTTCTAGCTTCCTCCTTCTCCAGCTCCACTGGGAGCGTGGCAGTAGAGGAGTAAATGAGGCAAAGGAGTCATTACTAGATCCTTCTTTCGGAGGCGCACATTGGGGTTTTATTCCTTAAATTGTCTGGTTTGTGAGAAGTCAGGAGACATGCAGCTGACATTGGATCTGCGCTTGTTAATAGACCGCTACATCAATTCAACTTCTAGCATACTAGCACAACTGCTGATGTGTCAAGCATGTGACTGAATGATAGAAGAAATGCTTCCTGGAAAGTTTTCAGCCTACCTGTTTGGCTGTCCTGATATTAGAGAGGATGTGCTGTTTAATAGTCCATTCTGACTACCAAAACTATTAAGTTGATAAAGTTATTGACTTTATATTCATACCCTCTCGTTTTCATTCATATATAGAACAGAATTCTTGCAGTGTAGAGCACAGAAGCTTTAACTGATACCGATCCAGTCCCAATCTGGCCCGATATAATCCTTCGCTCGTCTCAGGACATCATAGTTATTAGTAAGGTAATGTACTGTAATTGCTGTTTTATTGAGTAATTTAGAATGAGTAATTGATTAAAAAAAATAAGTAACTTACAGCAAAAACCTTAAAACAACTTAAACTTAAAGAAAAAAATTCAGCAGATCACATCAAACTTAACTTGTATGCAACCGCTGGAGAGCATAAGCAGAAAAAGATAGAACACTACCCTCCTACCTGTCTCTTCAAGTCACATCTCTCACAGTTTCCAGAAGAAGACAGCCGGGGTCTTCAGTATCTGTAGTTCGAGCCAACCACAACAGTGCTTACCATCTGCTGCCAGACTTGGCGTGTCACCGGTAACATCTGCTGCTGGACCTCTTTACAGGTGACCCTCAGCTGAAGAGGGTGTCACCTCTGCTTGGCCACGTCCCCCTGTTGTGTTGGACCCCACACGAGAACCTTCCTGAACAGGTAAGTCAGCAGTGGAGTCAACTCGACCTGCCTCAGGATTAGGTCTCGTCCCGGTGTCTGACCCTCTCACTCTACCAAAGCTTTCACAACCTTACCCGCACTTTCTGACTCTTCTATCAAGAATAAGACAAAACAAAATTTAGTTGATTTTTGTGCCCATAAGGGGAAAAGGCACTGCAGCTTCACAGCAGCATGTTTAGACTTTGATCTCTTACAGTGTTTTCACTCCTACCTTGGCACTAGCAAAGCCAGACGAGTGTGACAAATTAGAGAGACACACAGGGAACATATACTGACCATGGGCATGGCATGCCAAGAAAGGCATGAAAACTAAATGGATGGAACAGTTGCGATTTGCAAAATCTCGGCAGCAGCCATGGCAGGCAGAGGCACAGCAGCTTTTTGTTTGCCAATGTAGTCACAAGATGGTTTACAAGGGAAGCACATCCACCACTAATGGAATGAATAAAATGATTTATTTAGTATGTCCTTCCAGGATATTTGATTTGCTTGGCTACGTTTAGCCCATAGCCTCATCATAATGAAACAGCAAGCAGTCAGAGTTGCAGAAGAGGCATCTTACTGAAAGAGGAGAGAAAACTGTGCCCGAGGGTCTGTTAAATGATGCACCTCGTCCACAGTCACACCCTCATTTCTCTTCTTGTCAATACAAAAGAGACAGGTGAAATACATTTAAATATCTAATTGTGCTTTTAACACGTCTCCAAATAAATAACATTATTTTTTACATCAGCCATTTATAGATTTTTACAATACATACATTGTATTTTTATGATTTTTAATTTAGGTACATATCACTATATTATCAGTTTTGCCTATTCATATTCATTCTCATTATATACCAGTGCCATTAAGTTAAAAAAAAGCTCAGATCCAGTCAATTCCATGACCTGTGAAATTCCTGGAGGATGATGTAGTTTTTAAAGTACATGATATAATGTCTTCTTAATGTCAGCTTTATTCAAGTATTGAATAAATCATGGCATGCTGACATGTTCAGTGGTGTAGTGAATACTAAACTAATTCATCTCTCAGTATTGAAAAAAAAATAGTTAGGAAAGAGAGCTGCACCAGAATCCTCCAATGTTGTCTTTTCAGCCGCTTTCTGGTCATTTACTGGTTGACAGGATTGTTTCCGAAGACTTTCTCTTACATCCCCACTCACTAGGGGTAGAGGAAATGTAAACATAAACCAGATGTACTTGGTAAGGTGGAAATGTTATTTATTAAACAGAGGAGGACAAACAAAAGTCAGAACAGAAACTGGGCTAGTGGGTGCAGCGTAAACCGAAGAATGAAATAACAAAAAGAGATCCCTTCTAAACAAGGGATTAACAACTACAAACAAAAGGAGAACCAAAAACCCGTCTAGCCGCCATTTAACAAAAACACAGGGAGCACAGCACACCTAAAGCTAGTGAACCTAACAACCTACAACAAATAACTAACAAAGTGTAAGGTTTATCAGTGGTAAGCTGAGCCCAAATCTGCAGACCAAACATAAAACAAATCACTTAGTTCAAACAGGAAGTGTAACAGACTCCCAGTAAACACTTCTATATTTTAACTAGCAACACACAGGAATTTAGCTTACAATTAACAAGAAGGTGCAGTGAGGCCAGATTTACAAAACAACAAACGTTGCAACAAAAGACACACATAGAACTTAGTGCTCAGCACAAAGGGAAACTACATTCTGAGTGGTAAGTAGCTGCTTCTACACAACACTAGGTCGGCCTATTTGAACCAGAGGAGCTTGAAGGTGGTCTTGAAGGCAGCTCACTGATTGGAGAAGGGTTGTTGTGCCGCTCCAACCGGGGATCTCCGATGTAGGCGGCGGGATCAGGTAGAACTTCCCCGGAATAAGCCAATCCTCACCCGGGAACCCCACAGCCTTATTACCATGTGGATGAAACAGCAGCAACAGTGAAATACAAAGATGGCTGCCCTCCATAGCCATAACACTTTCAAACACTTGTTTTTATGACTTGCTCCCTTGACTCTCTTCAATCTTAGATGCCAATGGTTATTCCAACTGCAACAGAAAACAGAATATGCTGTAGGGGAACTGATTTCAAGAGTTTTCCCTTTCCTGTTGGTTTAGACTGCTCAGTGTCTTCACTGGCTTAATTTAGCCAAAATTATGGCTCAGGGATCCTTCATTGGCACAGATGTGTTGTCGCTAGCTCTAATTGATCAAATAATTCCTAAACACACATCAGAATCTAACCATAAAATCTAGTGATTTTTAAAAGATTGTACAGAGACTACATGCACCAAATGTGTTTCTGTCAAAACTGGATGTCTATGAGAAATAGAGAGTTTGGATTATGATTTAGGCTTTAAAGCTGCTTGCATCACAAAATATGTAAGGAAATTTTACCCCTAATTCATACTTTCACACTACGCACCAGAGTAAAAATGCAGGTTCAGTGTTTATAACAAAGACAACTTTAAGAAAATCACTTTTTTTCTGACCGCTGAATCCCTGTTGTGTTTAGCTGACTTTGTATCGACATCAGCACCACAGGGAAAGCACTCGCCTGGTCCAAGGTCAAAGCCGAAAACTATTGGCGGCCTTTGCCATCATGACACACAGGGTTTCAAATGATCTGCCTGGCAAACTAAGGCTGTCACACATTTTAGTTTTATTGCCTGGTTACGTGTCTTACACTGTGCTTTCCTCGCACCATACATCACTTCTTCTCTGAGACTAGACTGAGTCAATTCACTCTTATCTCCAACTGGAAAATAAATTACAGGTACATGTCATTGTCCATTTTCTGAAAAAAATCAAAATCAATAAGATACTTGATGTACTGTATAGAAGATTTCTTTAGTTCAGGCAGAGCCCTAACATATTCATAGAGGTGCACATGTCTTCATGGCCTGACCTTTCACATTCTGATCATGCCAATAATTTAAGCTGCTGCATCAAGGAGTTGGTGTACAGCAGTACACTGTTTTTGGTGGAAATAATTGTTTGTCTTATTTCTTGCTGCTGGTGTTCTTGTTTCAAATTCTCCATTGAATACTTTTTAATAAATCTTCTTATAAAAATGGCATTTGGAGAATAAAAGAGTGATCCTAGCATATCATAATCCATTTTCTTTCAGTGTCCCATCCAGCTTCGCTCAGATTAGTGTGAGGTTGTGGTTAGGTTATAGCCAGTCATCACAAATATGACTGGTTGGGGTTAGAGTTACACAAATCTATCAGACACCTTGACATTGCTAAATTGTCATGTAGGAGCTCAAATAATTAGTTAAGTTGTTTGGCTCACGCATTGTTGTTTCATGCTGTTGATGGTCACGGTCCACATTCATATATATGCATTCACATTTTCCCTACATCCTTTACAGTTCTATATTATAATTGGATATTAACAGCTGAACGCCTGCTGCTACTCTATTGTTAGCTTCAGGGAGGTGAGAGGGTGTCGCATGCATGTGCATCGCTGTTCTCCATAGTCTTGGTTCATTTAGTTGTGTTGTGATTAACTTGTGCATGTTCATCTGAGAGTTATGCTCACTGAGTTTCACCAGATAAGACAGACCTCATCTATGACAATCATGATGATTGGCTGCAATCTACCATCCCTCCAGGACCTGTACGCCTCTAGGACTCAGAGGCGAGCAGGAAAGATTGTGGCCAACCCCTCCCACCACCGACACAAACTGTTTCAGACACTACCCTCCGGCAGGAGGCTGAGATCCATCAGGACCAACACCTCTCAGCACAAGAACAGTTTTTTTCTATCTGTAACTGGCCTCATCAACAAAGCCCAGGACCCCCACTGACGCTGATGCTCATACCCCATAACCCCGCCCCTGTTTTCGGTCTACCCATCTTTGTGGTATTAATTATTAAAGAGTAACTTTGTTATTTTTCAATCTGGACCTTATTTTCCCATGTTCTTGTGCCTAGGTGACTAATTGGGACAACATTTTTTTTAAACTGAGGCAGGGTGATTCAGTTGGCAGCAGAACCAGGGGTGCTACGTAATCCTTGCAGCCAATTGCCCCGTCAAAGTAAATCTATTGAAATTCTCAGAAACTTATAATAAATGTCTTATAATATTGTAGAAAGGATGCCTAAAGAGTTAGACCTTAATTTTAAGAGTAGGATCCTTTTTGTTTAACCAGAAACTCTCGCTCTCGTCAAAACCACCAGACTCCATTAATGGCATTGATTAATATTAGTTACCCTTTAAGCAGCACAATCCTTGTTCCTTTGTGGGTTCTTTGAGAGGTCCCTTCGTGAGCATGAGTTTGCAACAAATGGTCAATTACCTCACTTCTCTCTATCAAACTGATCAGTTAATCTAATGTAGTTAGATAACTCAGAATCATACTGTACTTTAACTGTTATTATAGCCTTACTTTTTGGTATGTAAAATGATTCCTCATTGGTAGATATTTGACAGTTAAAATATTGTCTAAAATATCTCTGTCTTTCCTTCTTTTGCCTAAATTGTATTTAATAATCATAAAAACCTGCCTTCTTTCTGGTGGTAGTGGTAGGAACAGCAGTATGAGCAGTATTAAAAATAGACTTTTTCACTGTTTGCATACTTCATTGCTCTTCTAATAACACTAGGCACAGCTCTACCTGTCTGTCCTTAGGGATCTACCTGGCACTGCTTCATCAATAACTTGGCTCACTGGAAAAGTGTGCTCACTGACTACAAACACAAAGGCAACAAATTAAATTCTTCCAAACTAATGACTGATAAAATGTGTAAAATAAGTGTTGTGTTGTAGATCATTTATATCAGCAAACTACATGGCAATTACAATTCTATATATTATATAAAAGGGGCAAATGATTCCTTGAGAGAAGATCACTAATGTAGTGTAATGGACAAATTTTGACATAAAGCCAACTTCACCCTTTTCTGTCTCCATGTTTCTTTGTTTTTCTAACAATGGCATTATACAAGGTGAGATGTCTGGAATAACAAACTGGAAGCAGTGCATTAGTTACTATATTGGAAGGCCTTGGTGTGCTTGATCACATGTATATCATGACCACTCACCGGTAGAGAAAAAAGGCTTTGTTTAACTGATCACTCATAGTCATGTGTAATCTGCTTAGCCTGTGTTGAGGTTTGAGGTGTCCTATGATGACAGCCATTCAGTAAAAAAGAAAACAGTATTTTCCCTGGCCATGGTATAAATAGTATCAATATTTTATGGATAATGTTTAAATATTTGATTATTGGTGCCCAAAAAACTTAAAGCAAAACTTCAACATTTTTGGAAATATACTCCCCTATACCTGCACCTCTAAAGCTTACAAATTAACATGTTAATTAACACAATTATTTATCTTACATCTGTATAGAAAACAAAGCAAAGCAAAAAACAGCAATTCAGACATTTTGTCAGCTGTGAACAGTAACTGGTTGCCTGGCAACAGCTACCAGTATACAAGAGTCTCACCGCCTGGGGGAAAAAGCTGCTCTGGTGCGACAGCATTCACCTTCTGTATCTCTTGCCAGATGGCAGCAGGGTGAAGAGGCTGTGGTTGGGGTAGGTACTGCCCTCTGGTATTCTTTGGGCAGGCATCTCTTCTCACTGATATCACTGATGCTCAGTAGACGGGTACCATTAATCTTCAGAGTAGTTTTAATCACCCGCTGCAGAGCCCTGTGGTCCTCGTGCACATCCTATGCCAGTTGATGTTTCCTGTCAGGATGCTTTCTATTGCTTCTCTGTAAAAGTTAACAAGAACTTGGTAAGGGAATTTTGCCTTCTTAAGTTTCTAGCCGTTTCAGAGCTTTCTTCACCAGGGTGGAGATGTGAGACGACTACCGGTATGTCCGGTAGGTTCTCTGTGACGTTGATTCCCAGGAGCCTAAATCTGTTCAACCTCAGCTCCACTGATGTAGACAGGAGTATAAATCATGGATTAAGATTTGTTTTTATATATATAATATCAACAATCTGCTCCTTGGTTTTGCTAATGTTAAGAAGCAGGTTGTTCTCTGTGCACCACTCTAGGCATTGTCCACGAACTTCACAAGAGAGTTCTCTCCTTGCAGTCATGGGTGTACTGTCTTGGGGCTGTTTGTGTTTAAGTCCAATATCAAGCTACAGAGTGTAGCACTGAAGCCCAGAGTGCTACGTTTGCTAATCAGTTACATGGGGGAGATTGTGTTGTTGTTCCTCAAGGTGTGTGAAAACTGAGTGGCGGGCAGTGGATATGGCATCCTCTGTGGATCTGTTGGTTCAGAAAGCAAACTGGTGAGGGTCCAGGATGGTTGGGATGTTGTTCTTTATGTGCTGAAGAACCAGTTTCTCAAAGCACTTTATCAGAATAGGAGTGAGTGCCACATGGCAGTAGTTGATAAGACTAGACAGTGCAAACTTTTTAGGTACAGGAACGATGGTGACCATGGGCGGACTTGCCATTGAGGCGTTCGAGAATGTTCCCGAATGGCCGGTCCATTTCAGGCTGAAAGTTTACAGTTTTTGTCGGGGTGAACTCAGCGCTGGCTTGTGTGTTAAGTGCAACGGAGACGGTAAATGTGGCGAACAGAGAGAAAGAGGAGAAAGAAATGTGTGGTGCTGAAAAAAATAAGAATTACGAAGAAAAAAATGTTGGCACAAGAGGCAACCAAATCTGGCATATTATTCTGATTTCTTGGCAGAAAGGTTGCTGTAGCAGGACCCTGCACAGGCACAAGTGCTTGATTAGGAGGCTATTGCATCCTTATTCTTATCTTATTTACTGAAAGTAATTTATATATGCATTTATATATAGATATGTACATTAGGCTATATATTTATATAGCCCATATCATAAACAACAATTTGCATTGTGTTATCACATCTGTGGAGGTGAAGTAGACTTTACAGATGTGTTAAGCACATCTGGTAATATGGCCTCAAACGTGATGGCTCCTGTTTTGTGGCCTCTGATGTTTTTCACAGATCTTTGGAGTTGAGGCCTCCCTCCAGTCTCTGCTGATGTCTTTCTTGTCACCTGACTAAAAGGCTGCTCTTTTGATAGAGCCCTCACCTCACCATTCATCTAGACTTTCTGGTTAGTGAATGATTTGGCTTGATTATTGGCTTTGCAATCACCACATCATCAACACATTTGCTGATGTATGATGTCATATTTTCTCAAGATTGATGTGGTTGTCCTGGGAGGCAGCCTCTCTGAGCATGCTAGTGTGTGCACTCAAAATAGTCCTGTAAAGCTGCTGTAGCCTTATCCGTCTGCACTTTGACAGTTTTTACTTATGATTCGACCCCTTTTGTCAGCTGGGTATAAGTAAAAAGGAAAAGCAGGAAAATATGGTCTTATAGACCTAAATGGGGACAGTGGACGGCTTTGTAGCTGCCAGGAATATTCGTGTAAACATGGTCCAGGGTACTGCATCCTCTTGACACTTGGATGTGCTGGTAAAATTCAGATAAAACAGTCCCGCGATCTGTTTGACTAAGATCACCATTGACAATAAAAACACCATCAGGTTGTTTTGTCATGTGACTGCTGATGACCTCATACAGCTCCTGTTCCTGGTCTTACCAGAGTCTTGTGTTTTATCAGCGTGGAACACATGCAATAGCTTGATCAGGGATGTTGGGGTGCAGCCAGGTCTCAGTAAAGATGAGGGCACAGCAGTCTCTTTTTTCCCATTGCTGAGTTAGTGTGAGTCTTGTTGCATCCATATTATTTTCCTGCGACCGTGCATTAGACAGGAATAGGCTGGGAAGTGGAAACCCTGAGGTTCCGATCTGGGTTAGCTTAACTCTTGTTCCTGCTCACTTTCCTCTCTTCCTGGTCCAATCACACTGCTTGCAGTGACATTTGGGGCAGCTGGTCTGGTTGTCTGGATGGAAGATGCCATGGCTAGTGATAATTTCCAGGTCTGCTGCACTCAATACTACCCCAACACTTCCTTTTCCGATGTTAGTGTATTTCTGTCATAAGTAATCATAATCATACAATAATGAAGGTGAAAAAAATACAAATAAGGTAGCGAAGTTTGAGGGAGCCGCTGGCCGCTGCATCTACACGTCACCTACATAACACACAGTAACACGTTTTTACCATATTGTTTTTGTACAGATTAGACAAACAAGATATAACTTGTAAATTGGTGAAGTTAGGTGGATTTTGTTACCTTTGGACTGAGCCAGGCTAGCTGTTTTCCCTGTTTCCATTCTTTGTGTTAAGATGAGCTAACTTGCTGGTGGCTCCAGCTTCGTATTTGCTGTCCAGATGTGAGAGTGGTATTGATCTTATTATCCAACTCTTGGCAATAAAGGGAATAATAATATTTCCTAACATGTTTTTCTGGGTGTCCCATACTGTTTTCCTTCAAAGTTGAAAATTGAGGATGTATCCCCTGTGTGAGGGCACACAGACTTGAAAATGATCTGCACTCTATAGAAACAGTGCCAACACTGAGATGAGGCATAATCACAGTTGTTGATGCAAGTGCAAAGCCTGCAATTCTTCTGTTCATTAGGAAAAAAAAGGAATATACATCAACTTGACACAAACAGAAGTCTTACAGTCTGGCATAATTAATCACTCCCTGACAGGATCTACATCTAATGAGGTATCTAAATTGTAAACAGTTTATCACAAAATGCTTTTGAGCTCTAAACGCTCCACATGAACACTACATGTGGTATTTCTCTGTGATTATATCAAAGACCGGAGCAGCAAGAGTGAGGCTTTTAACCAACAATGTCATAAACAAATAAAGTGGGGAAGGGGTCAAAGCATCTCTCTTGTAATCTGCAGAATTACCATGATGTTAAAAACAACGTCTCGAGCCTCTTCTCTGGTGATTAGCTGAGTATTAGTGTGCGAGTTTCATGGACACAGTTTGAAAGAGAATCACAATGAATGTATCTAGAATTACATGTTATGGGAGAAGTGAGTGTTATAGCAGAGCACAACCTTGAAAGGGAAACTGTGCCTTTTAAAATAGATATATGATCTTAAAAATAAATGTGATCTGAAAAATGGAGAAAACATGAGACGTTTAAAATGCTCCTCTCAATGGAAATATGGAGATAATAAGAGATGTACATGAAATTGCCATGGCTGAATAAAATGTTGAAGATGGCTGAAATGATGTTATTTTATTTTACATCTCTATGTTATGAAGAAAATATGTGTTTAATGGTTGTTTTTAGTCTGCTGGACAGACGAGGGGTTGTGATAGATATGTTCATGTGCTGTGTGATGACATTGTACAAATGTTTACTGCAGGATGGTGTCCTGGCATGTTGCATTCTTCAGAGGACACAAATCAAGCTTCCATTGTAAGCTCGTCAGTCATCGCTATGTTTTGGCAAACTGCTCAGCTCTCGCAGTAGGATGCTGGCAATAGTTCTGCCATGCCAAAATAATGACAGGACACTGCAACATTTTAGTCTCATTATGGTGTTTTTTTGGTCATCTTTCAGAAACATAAAAATGAAAAACTGAAATATATTTCAGAAAAAAATTTTAAGCTTTTCATACCGCAGTTAAATTATATATAATTCCCATTAAAAAGTATTTATAAACTGCTCTGTGTTATTTGATGATGTAAGCATGATTACAGTACATGAATATAACTTATTGGCAGAGGACAGATTTTACAATTCTTACAAATGTCAGTGGGATTAACTGACTATGGTAATGTTTCATAACTGTTCCATTTCCATTTTGTGTTTTTACCTGTGCGATGCAGAAACTGAACTTATCAGGTAATTGCATTAACTAGACTCCAACACCAAAAACAGCTTATGTTGCTATCTTGGGTTTATAAAACACATAGAAAAACATTGTAAATAACTGTTCATTGTTTGTTTTATTTTTATTCAAGTTAGATAAAAGATAAAACAAATATATTCATGTTAGAAAACATGATTAAGACATAGGGTTGCCAACTGTCCCATTTTAGCCGGGATGTCCCTTATATTAGGCCTAATTGAGTTGTCCCATATATGACCTCTCTTGTCCCGCTTATTGACTATTACGCTGATCTAACCACTCGGTGGAATATTGTGAAACCACTGGCAGGATGATGTTAGTGCTTAGCACTACCAGAGAT
Organism: Lepomis macrochirus; assembly: GCA_024633595.2. NCBI lineage: Eukaryota > Metazoa > Chordata > Actinopteri > Centrarchiformes > Centrarchidae > Lepomis > Lepomis macrochirus. The sequence goes on along the minus strand of JALXJV020000007.1, from coordinate 15,697,956 downwards.
CAAAAAATTGCACAAAAGCTTGGATGTGTGCAAAAACAGCGGGCAAAGATAAAACAAAAAAACATCCAAACAAAGAAATTCGTTGGACATTTATTGTTCTCGCTTTCCCACAACGTTTTTTTTTTTTTTTTTGTTGCCCGTGCTGATCTGGAAGTCTGAATGAAACTCCCAACGTTTGCCAGCAAAATGCCTACAAAAGTTTCACTGTGTCAAGACAGGATTTAATAAGTGCCATTTCTCATGAGCTGCAGGGAACCATTTAGAGACTCTGTACACATGAGTCACTGAATATCAGTTAAATCTGTTAAGAAAAATCACAGTAGCAGAATGCAAAAATGTAAAATAATACTAATGGTAATATTCTAAATAATAGTAGCAATAATAATGATAGCAATAACACTGACAATAATAATAACTGGAGTAACAATACTAATGTTTTACACTACAACTGATGTTGTTTTTTTTAATTACAACACATTTATTAGACAAGGAGCTGAGAGTCTACAGCCTCATCTTGGGTGTTAGTTAAATATTTATAAGCCCCAATTTGGAAAACAAGCCCTCTCCTACACAATTTGTGACTGGCCAGTATGTGCTTTAAAACTCACTGGAAAAAATTGTTGCTAATTGCACAGTCCCATTGATTCCTTCTTTGGGGACTGGAGTTTCTCAGCAGGAGTCGACCACACTGTCAGTGTATTAATTTGAAAACCATACCGATGGAGGCCTATAGATGCTGGCGCAGTCGTCCCAATTCAATTTCTGTGCTTGCAAATGGGTAAGTGATAGTCCAAGTGGCCAATTTATACACCTATGTGAAGCCCAGAGGTTCTGTGTGCTTATAAATCACTGGATGCATATAATCATGTACTGTGTGCTGAAAGGGATGTTACCCCTTGGGATATGTAACAATTTACTTCACACCACAGTTTACTGCACTACAGTTCCTCTTTAACTTGCCTTATCATGGCTCTCTCCACTGCTATTTTCTGCCCCCTGTCTGCACACACAACTCAACTGGGAAACCCATCTATGGTCATTGACAGGAAATCGACTTGGCACCGAGGATGAGCTGATTTCAAACTTATTCTAAAAAGCAAAGAGGGAGCACTCCATTCAATAAAAAACAACTGCCAAATTGTACTGCCAAATGATTGTTTTCCAACCACTTCCACCCTCATGAGACGAATATCATTAACAGTGGGTACACAATGTTTTGACGTCACTTTATTTTAAACTTCTAAATTTACAAAAAATTAACTTCAAGCTATTATTTTCCCTCCTGGGGCTACATGATTATGCAGTTACTAAGTGTTGCTTAAACGCAATCAACAGAAAGTGTTGAATTCCCACACCGACATTCTTTGGAACACATGCACACACTGACACACATACAACGTCTACACGTAAAATCACAGAAATACTTATATTTTTAGCCATTCCCTGTTGTATCATCACTTCCAACAGCGCTTTCAACTCCAAGAGTCGGTGAGTGGGATTAAGTGTTTCTTGGATGGATCACACATTGATACAATAGAGAAGATACAGTAGCACTAGCTGGTTTCATAGAGTGGAGAGCCAATGGTAGAACAATCAGTAAGGCTTGGAAATGGAAAGTGTATGGAGGTACTTTTAAGCTGCTGTGTTTGTTCATCCAGTGATGAACAAACACAGCAGTTTGGAGATCAAGGTTGTGCAGCATTTTTTCTGTGTGTTATTAGCCATGTATTTTAAACATACTTCAATCTCAATCTATCTTCTTCTAAAATACATTTTCAGCATGTGAGACGTGTGAAATCACACGTCTCACATGTTCAAATTTCATGCTTGACCTTTGGAAACAGCAACTGACCAAACAACCTCCCATTTAAAGTTAAAGTTAATTTCCATTTTTAGAGAATTTTTGCATAAACTTCTTTAAACATTTGTGGACGGAGTCTGACTAGTTCAGCTGTTCCCAAACTAGGGGGTGGTCCCCACTGGGGTGGGCATGGATGTTGAGCAGACCATAAGTTGCATAAATATGATTCATGTTGTAGCATTAACAAAAAAAGAGCTCTGATGCATTGCATTTGCTAACCTGAATCGTGTGTTTTATTTCAATCGCCTGTGTTGTTAATGGTTCATAAAAATGAAATCCAATTGAAGTTTTTTTGGCTGGTGAAGGGCAGAAAAAGAACCACTGGGCTATCTAAACCTTGGAAATTGTCAATGGACTAGCATTGAAACCCCAAGGTGAACAAAAATATTTTGTTCTTTAGCTAGTTAAAAGTTTGTAAGCATGGCAGAGCTGCTCCCTACTCACTCCTCTTTGATGTGTCTGCCTCTTCGCCACTGTCCTCACCATCACCTGCAGACTGCTTAAATAAACCTATTATCATAGCACATTTAGTGGCTTCAGTCAGCAAAGTCCTTTTCCTTTTTTTGGCACACATTCTCTGCACCACTGGCCATGAGTTTTCTCTTTCTATCCATGTATTGGCGGTATCATTGCTATATACTTATACTTACTTAAGTAGTGCTAGATACTAACTGCCTGAGAGCCAGATACTTTCAGTTGTGATCTACCTGCTATTATGGATTGCACCAGTTGTGTCACTGCAGCTAACGTGACCTTCTAAAGATAAGTAGGCTGTTAAGGTTACATAATGCCAGAGTTGGGGGGGGGGGTGGCCTTCACAAGACTGGCCCAACAGGAAAATTTCTGAACTTCCTAATAGCCAGTCCACGCCTGTTTGATTGTAAAGTTCATTCTTGATCTTGACAGAATCTCAAGGTCCAATTAGTTTGGACAAATTGTCACAGTTCTGGCGTGGTCGGTATGTATTTTCACTGTTTCCTGTTTTAGTCTGAAGTTTGCCTGCCTCTAGTCTTGTTTTACTTCCTGTCCTTGATTGTTGTGTCTGTCTTGTTTACCTGATTGTGATCACCTGTGTCTCATTATCCTCCTACATAGATGGTGGTCTCTCTGTTGTTTGTTTCTCGGTCATTCATTCTTGTTCCATAGTTATCCATCAGTGTTCACCTGTGCATCTCTCATGCTGCGTAGATTTATGTTTTTTGCTGTTGGATTTTTGGATTGCATTTCCCTGCATTTGGGCCCACAGACCCCTGTTTCTTTATGTGGCTGAAAAGCTATATGTATTAAAATTAGTCCAATTAACTTCCAGAACATCATTTGTAGATGGACCAAATCCTGAGGTTGTTCTCTCAACCACAACATACACTATAATGCATTACAAGTATGAATAATTTGTTTTTTCCCCACCTTGGTGAGAAAGAACTGTTTCACTGTTCACTTTGACATAATTGACTCCTGCCTGTTTAAATGACATATTATGCATTAATTTGTCTGTCAAACAGATTATAGCAAAATTATATTCCATCATGTTAAATATGAGTTTCAGATGTGCAAATAATTGATAATTATGATACTGGAGCATTACCATTGACTATGGCCATTACTAAAACATACAGATGAAGATATGTTACACTTGACAAACATAACGGGAGGAGAGGGGGAATGTTTGAGGACACCAACCACTCTGCTGTGTTCACTTCTCTCTTAAAGATGGTTATCTACTGTAAATCAATAGGCCTCCTCACTATTGGCATGACTGGGAGCTGACTCAGCCTAATTACCCTCTGGTCCGACCTTTAAATCACATGAATGAGAACAAATAAATAATGACCGGTTAAAGTGCCACTGTCTTAGCGCTTCTGTCAAAATCGGCATCCACAAATGAATTGTAAATTTATGGAAATGCAATGAGCACGAGAGGAGCGTCTTGCATTTTGGGTGACAAATTGAAAGCAGGGGAACACCCGAGAACTGTCTGCCAGAGTGCCAAGTAAGACAGTTAATCTCTACACTGTCCTGGGCCACTTAATATCCACTGAAATGTGGCACACATTCCCCTCTCCTTCCTATTCCCCGTGTTCTTTTCCCCTTATCTCTGTAATTTGGTGTGCACTGACAATTGGAAATTTGACAGAGCTATTGACAGTAGTTATTCCACAGTGGTCTAATAACTTCAAGATTTCAATGACAATGAAGGGAATATTAAAAAGGATTGTACTGCCTGAATAGGAAAATATTTGATGACAAGTAAAATTACAGATAGTATGTTATATTACAACACCCCAGGACAAACAAATGTAAAAAATTAAGGACAGAAGCATTTTACATTTTTCATGTTTTTATAGGCCAAACTTGCTGTAACGCAGCGTTTGGACATGTTTTAGGGCAAATGTTCTGCTTAGTGTTAAGGCAGTAAGCTGAATCCAGCAGCTTAATTTAGCATAAAGACTGGAAACAAACAACAAGTATTATTATGTCTTCATTGTTTTGTTTCCATGCAAAAACTGGTCACTTTCAAGGTTGACCACAAGAGATCTGCTGTCCTTTTGGAGGAGTTCATGAACCAACTTAACTTTGCTGTTCAAACAAATATTTAAGATGTGTCTGCAATAATCGCTTCTATACCTTTAGCAGTGCAGGGAGATCCTATGACTTATTAGAGTCTCAACTTTTTCAAGTCAGTTTTCTAAATATATTTCAAAGCATAGCTGTAAAAAAAAATCTGAAGTTTGACAGCTTTATTAAGTGATCCTGGAATTTTTTTCTTGTGCTTGTTTGGACATAACATGGTCTGTTTTAAAGCTGCTGCTACAATAAACATTGATCTGTGTGCTGGATGGGAACACTAACAAAGGCCAATCAAATGCTCTTGTATTCTAGAGTAAATCCAGTAGGATATTTGACTTCTGTAGAAGGCTAACAAGGTTTTGGAGTCTCAGAGGACTTTAACAATCGAGCGGGCTCCTCCATTAAGAAGTTTTAGAAATTTACTGAAGAGTAATTTGATAGTTTCAAAGTTTAATAAAAAAACATGCAGGACTCAAATTGCATATTTGCAAATAGCAATTGATAATGAAGGTGTGATGAAGACTTGCAGCAGAGAGAGAGAGAGAGAGAGAGCTTATGCGGACAAGGGAGTGTGTGAGTATGGACAGAAGTGTGGACGTGATATAAAAATTTTCTTTGATCACAAAACCTAATGCTACTGTACAGTTCTGTAGTTTATCAGTGAAGTGCATGTGCTGCTCTGCGGACTGGAGTCTCTGTTAACAGTGACGGACAGATCTGAATTATTTATGCTATTCTCAATGAAACGTCTGCATAGTCACTGCTCTGCATTATTAGAAACTTTGATCAACTGGTCGTGGGTCACATCTCTCTCTTTGGTCCAGGCGCTCTCTATCTACATCTCCTTGCAGCTCTTATGCATTAGTTTCTGTTGTTGACTGTGTAGTTGCTGTGACTGCTTTCACATAGCAGCCTTGGTCTTCATGTTTGCTGTCTGCTGAGGTGTAAAACATTCTCAAATTGTTGTAAATAAAGTTACAGAGGACATTCAAGTTAATACAAAAAACGTAAATTTGACTACTATTTAGTATGACGTCATTAAATAGTCTGATCTCCTCTCTCAGCATCCCTCTGTGCGGGATGCCAGGGTTGGTTGGCACAATTTTGACTTCCGCATTTCTCCAGCATAACTTCTGTTAGAATATTCTAACAAGCAGCAAATGAAGAGTTAAGGGCTATTAATAACTATTATAGATATTTAATATACGCAAATGTTTTTTAAAATTGATGATTCATGATTAAAGTCATTTTTGTGCCAACCAGAACCATGCTATTAATGTTGTGTGCCTTGCCACATTGTATTATATAATATTACAGTTTTCAATACTTGTTACTGCATCATTAAACTGTTCTCAGCTAAGCGCTGACATTTCACTGAATATCTTTTTTCATTAGACTCACATGTAGAGTACTATTTGATTCACATGATTTATATGGATGGGGCAGCACGGTGGACAGCACTGTTGCCCCGGGTGCCCCAGCCTTTCTGTGTGGAGTTTGGCTCCAGCTTCCACCCACCGTCCAAAGACATGCGGACTAGGTTGAGTGGTGACCCTAAATTGTCCTTAGGAGTGAGTATGACTGGTTGTTTGTCTATGTGTGGCCCTGCGATGTACTGCACCTTTCACCCAATGTCAGCTCCGCAACCCTGTGCGTAAGATAGACGGATGGATGGATTTATATGGATCATTTGAGGAGTATTAAGGACAGAATACGAGAGCGAGGAGGAGGAGATGAGTTAGGTGGGTATTTGCGGAAAGGCTGGGAATGGCATGATTGAGGTGTGGTCCTGCTCCTGTAACTCTGCTAGAAAAGTCCAATATGTGGTGGAGTTTAAGTATTAAGTATAAGATGCATAAAACTACTCTGTCTCAATTATTTACAACTACCTACTGCTAAGAACCTTCAGTTAGTCTCTCCCAGAGCTGAAGACGGTGTTTGCTGTCTGTCATGCAGTGTCAAATAGAACGAACAGGGACTCTCACCTGGCCTTTGGGTCATTAATAGCTCCCTTGGAAATGTTTCTGCCTAATTCCCATTTATCCATTAATCCTTTTTAATTAATTCTGTTTCATTTAACTTGGATAGAAGAAATCAATAGCACAGGTTTCACTTAATTTGACAAATGTTCTTTTGCTTTATCCCTTGATGCTGTGTGTGTGTTTGTGTGTGTGGGTGGAGACCATAAGGGATGTGGAGATTAGTTTGAAGTGACGAAATTGAGTCAGAGAAAGGTATGAGTTATGTTTTTCGAGACTGAAGCAAATATTTTTGATGTAAATATTTACTGGCTAAAGATCCTCATATTAGTCTCAATCTAATCCTAACCCCAGTTTTCCAAAATAGCTGTCAAGTGTGGAAACAAAGTGTGGTGGAGGAGGTGTCTGATACATTTTTCCCCCCAGTACAGATTGTTTTTCACCACAGAGGGCCCTGATCCTTTGAGCTCTTTGTCTCTTCCCTAACATTTATACGCTTTTTTTCTGAAGCTCAAAAGTCAGTCCCAAAGGTTTCAATTAGAAAAGTGCGGTGCATCTGAGTGTATTCACTTTAATACTAGAGAGTGATCTCCTGAGTGTTGTAGAAGGGTACTGCTGGAAGTGTTGCTCTGTCTCTAACTCGGGTTAATTGGGTTTCTTTCAGCTTCAGCCAACAACAGTGCATCAACAAAAGGGAAGAATTCTTTTACTGGGAGCTGCAGATCTTAGCCAAGTGTACATTTTTATGTGTTTCTTCTGATCCAAAACTGAAAAAGCTTTTACTGTGATATTTTTGAAGTTATTACCCATGTTTTCAAACAACTTGTGTGTACTTACTGTTTACCATTTTCCAAAGCATTGCATTGCTTTAAAGACTGTTTATGAAAGTCCTATTATTGTTAAAGTTTTTAATGTAACTGCATGTGGTTTTTGCTATATTTGTTTGCTGTTTGGGTTGGATTCTTTTACAGTAAAAACTTACCCTTAGTCAGCTGCATAGTGGAATTTCTTAAAAAATCAATAATTAAAGACAACTATATGTCAGTTTCAGTCTCAATGACTCAATTTACATTTGTATTAATAGTATCCTGCCAACAATAATTCAAATAATAGACTGCAAACATTTCAACATGCTACACCTGAAGCATGTAGCTTTTACAATATACATGTTGTCATCACAATTGTATCTCCTTTGACTTTCTGTTATGAATCTATCTTTACGCATGGCATCTATTGCATGTCCATTCAGAGAGAGGTATCCCAGCTCTGTTGCTCTTCCAGAGGTTTCTTCCATTTTTCCCAGTTAATTTGGTTTATTTGGGGTTTTATTTGGAGTTTATCCTCATTCATAACAAGGGTTAACAGTTTATTGTATGCTGTACCGATTGTAAAGCCACAGGAGGAAAATAAAACTGACTTGACTTGACTGCAGCTACTGATCTTAAACATTTCTGATTTCCCATGTCCCCAATCTCATTATTTTACAAAACATGCCATTTGTTAAGCCTTACTTTGTATTCCACTTCACGAGATGTGACCGTAATAACTGGGCAGAAAAGACTGCGGAATAGCAATACTAATTACAATTCAGTTATGAATTGTCTTCATGTTTGCTGTCTATGAATTGTCTTCATGTTTGCTGTAACACAGGCTTCAGTTAACACTGAAGCCTGTGTTAGTTATTGGGCCTTCCCATCCTGCCAATGGCAGTGAAAGTGCAATAAAATACAACTTTGGTTTGGTTATGGTAGGGCAACTTCATGAACAGCACACGTCAATTTTTGATGATGGAGTAGCAAATAAACTTTTCCTCATCTCCTCCTCTCCCCTCCTCTTTTTTATCCCTCTCTCAAAATATTTCTTGTTGTGAGTAAGTGGTGAGGGAGGAGAGAAAAGATCTACCTAAGTGGTACTTTAACAGACCAGGATTGTGCTACAGGTGTGACCTTTTGTGCTGGAGTTTCAACATGAAGGCAAGCAACACTGCTGCTAAATCACATATGTGCTTACAGTAAGAGTCAAAATGTGCTTTTAGAGTTAAATAAGATGCTGAAAAGTGTAAAAGTGCTTGGAAGAAGTTTTCTGACTATCTACAGTTTAGGGAGCTCACTTATGTTTGGAATCAACAGAATTAAATTATTTTTATTTCTTTTGAATTAGCTGAAATGTGATGAAAAGTGTTTGCATCAATTTTCAGAGAATCTGAACTACTAGTAACATTAAGATTGTAGAACTGAAGGAGGAAGTGCCAATCTTTCAATTAATTAAAAGTAGAAATTATCTGTTGGGATACTACTCTCTCACTAAATGTCCTCCAAAGAATCCTGAAGGGTGACGCCTGCCTTCAGTGAAAGCAACTACATTAGAACACTGTATTTCAGACTTTTATAGCTTCATGTTCAGCCTAAATTTTTGATTTTTTGATTAACCCATATTTAACAACCTGGTGAGATCAGCAATCTCTTTTACAAGGGAGAAGCATAAAAAGTTACAGACAACAACAATAATTACAAACAACATATAAGATATACATATACGTGTTGAATAATTAAAATACATTTTAATATCAACACAAATTGACAAGTAGCAACTGATTAATTCACCCTTGCACTTTAAAAGAGAGACCATTCTATTACTTTCAAGTCTTTTTGAAGGCCGTTCAAAGTGAGAGGAGTAGAGCACATAAAAGCCTTTTTTCCCCATTTCCGTCTGTACACCTGGAACAAACAACAAGACCACATCTTGTGTTCTCAGATGATAAATACAGCCAGATTTCTGTGCAATCAGGGTGTAAATGTATGATGAGAGTTTACACTGCATGGCTTTATCCATTTTAAATCATTAAAGGCTATTTTAGAGCTGTGAACTATTAATTGAGTTTTTAGCCACTTGGGAGCAGTAGAACATGCTGTGAACACAACACTGAGATATTATCACCTTGCATATTAATAACACTGTTTCATAGCACATTTCATACAAAAGCTGCAATACAACGTCTAACAAAAAGAGAAAAATACACAGAAAAAGCTAGATGCAAGAAATCAGAAAATGTGAAAAATTAAAAAGTAGAAAATATTTTGTTAAAGAGACAAAATAGAATAAACATATTTATTAGTGTAGCTTAAAATGGTCATATTGGTATTAACATGTTGGGGTCTAAAAAAGTAGTAGGTATAAAATGTTTTGCAAGCTACGCTGTAGATTGTTTCAGCCGGCACCGGCAAATCGGCTGCGCTGGCTGCAACTGCAAATTACGTCCAGATAAAGTGCTTCTTTTTGCCACTGACTCAGACTGTTATATCAGGTGTCTGTCAATATCATGGAAAAGATCCCTACAAGTAACACCCATCAAAACTGGGACAATTCAGTAGCCGCTGGATATTGGTAGGCACGTGTCCTTAATTCTACGCCCTTGCTCCACACACTCCGAAAGTTGCAGGCAGTAAAATTGAAACAAAAAGGTAAAATATTCAATAACATCAGCAGAGTTTTCCTTCCTCTAGTGCAAGTGACACAATTGACACCTGTAAAGTACACATTTCCCAAAAATATTGATTAGTGCAGCTTTAAGAAATATTGTAGTGCAGTTTTGCATTATATGGTTTGATTAATGGAGGTGAGTCCAAACACCAGAACATGGTGAACAGCTTGTTAACAAGCAGTCTGGTTAAACTGCTTATAGCACAACATTTCTGGTGGTTTCATACAGTATACTGGCATGATTTTATGAGCACAAGTGGGTTTGATGGTGTAAAAGTGTAATTACATTTTACTAATTATAATTTCAAGCCCAGGTAGCATCTGTGGAGATCTGCTGGTTTTGCCAAAAAAGGCTGCGACTGCTAAACTAGACTCCTGCAGTAAGATAGTTACTGTACAGGAATCTACAGCTTCCCACACAGAACAGAAGTTGAGAAACAATAGATGGCAGAGCAGCTCCAGAGACTTCCCATGGCGCAATAAAACCACATGAGCAGAACTGAACACTGACAATAAAAAATAGAATCGATGGGAGTGCTTCACGTTTCCTATCCCATTGACAGATTATTTCATGGATCACGGCAAACAAAACCGTGGCTCATTCAACAGAGGGAGTGTCTCAGCTCCCATTCTCCAATATGTTCTTTTGATTACTTTAAAGCTGAGACTGTTTAAGCTTTTGTCAGGAGTAGAATTAGACAGACAGCGAGGGCATGGGAATGTTCCAGTCTGACATACTGCAGATGCCAAAAAAGAGACAGGCAGACAGGGGGAGATTCACATAATCTAAGTCATTATCAGACGTAAATGAACAGAGAGTGCAACCATCTCAAACGAACAAAGTGATTTCACAGATCACTGATGCCCTTTTCTGGAGATGGCAAATTAATGGCTGCACTATATATTTTTTTCCTGTGCTGTGCAAGTCCTCTTGAGTGCAATAACACTGAGTGTAAGGGCTTGCCATCAAAGAGGTGAAATCGTTTTCTGCCCTGGACATATAGAGGAAAGTGAATGGGGGGAATTGATAATGGGATTCACTTAATTGTAAATTAACTGAATCTTGTTAATAGGATTCTGTTAATTTAAGATTTATTTCCTTATTGATTGATTTGCTCTTTTTGCAGTGTGTGTATAAAATGATGTTAGAGGATAATTACAAGCAACCTTAAATTACCAAGAATTGCATCTACAGCATGTCATTAATCAAGCTGCCGATCACGAATAAGGATGCAGATTTATACTTTATGCAGCTATTATAGCAGCAGTCTGCAATATCTGGTTATTCAAAATTAGCATTAATGCTGTGGTGAGAATGTAATACACCACTGCATTGATGTAATTTATGGCATTTTTCATGATAAGTATATGTGCATTTCAGATACAATAAAAAAATGTCGCTGTTACAAAAAGATTTGGAGGAGGCTCTTTAAATAATATCTATTGGGTTTGTTTGGATCACTTTGTTCAGTCAATACTCAACAGTAAATTCTGAAAACACTCCTTCAGGATGTTATTGAACAAGCAATTTGAATCTATAGAAATTCCTGCAGGGGCTGTATTATTTATTATCCTCTGGAAGCTGACTGAGTACAGTTAGTGTGTTGCAGTATATTCTGTAAAATGTAAATACCGCTTGTCCCAACCCACCCTCCAGACTCTGTTCCTATTCAGTGTTGCCAAACTGCCACAGTGAATCATGCTTTGTTTTTATTTGTCCACTGTGGCACAGAATCTGGAGGTGTTAGTGGTGGAGGTGGGGGCAACAGGTAAAAGAGACAGGTTGAAAAAACATTTGTGCATCAGTACTTCTTCAGAAGATATCGGCGAGGTGCTTTTGAGCCCCAACAGTAAGCAGAATGTGGTTGTATTGGACAAACAACCTATAACCATCTTTACCTGTAAATGTGAATGAGGAGCAAATTATCTCATTGTTGCCATTTTGCAAATAACAAAGAAATTAGATACCAGAAAATGTACATTTTCTCACTGCTTGGGAGTCATGCTTATTAGTTTTCTTGTCAAGCGTTAGATGAGAAAACTGAAACCACTCTCATGTTTCTACGGTAAATATGATGCTGGAGCTGCCAGTCAGTTGAAACGGGTATTGTTACCTTTTAATAGAACAGACTAGCTGTTTCCCCCTTTTTTCCTGTGTTTATGCTAAGCTGTGCAATGAACAGGAATCTAACTAGTCCTTTAATGGTTGTTGTTAACATGAACATAGCAGGGCCTCTTTCTGTAACGTTACGGAATAATTCATATTAAAATTCAAGTAAAAATTAATACAGTAATATACTATAATTTAATTTAACCACAGTAATTCCTGCTGCAGTATTAAAGCTTTTTGGGTTCTCCCCTCTCCTTTATTAAGTTATATACCTTTTTGTGCATGTAATAGGTTTGCAAAGTGAAAAAAAACACCCCAAAGGGAGTTCCCATCTCCCACAGAAAACTCTGCTTTGAACTGCTTGAAAACAGCTCGTTTGTAGTACATCCGTTTCCCTTTCATTCCTGTGACGTCACAGGGATGAAAGCATAATGCGCCTGATATAACGCTTGCCAAGTGGCTTCTCCGACATGTCCTCAAAAACACCGGCGGAAAAACAGTGAGCTGTAGCACACGCCTCTCCTCTCCCTTCCAAACACTAGCTACCCTCCAGACAGTCAATGGACATAAAGTTGTTACTGTGATGTAGAGACAGAGCTCAGCTTAAAATTTATGGATGAAACAGACAGATTAATACCTCACCACTCTGAAACTCTTGCTCCGCTCCATGTTGCTAAGCTGGTCGGCAACATGTACAGAAGCTGTTTACCAGCTTCTTGCTGACCCACTCTTCTCTGCTTCTGATTGGCTAGAAGTCCTTAACTAGGAATTGCGCATGTGCAACTCCCAACAAAGATCATGTAGTGGCAAGATGTATGACTTCATAGCTAAAATGAAGCGTTCAATACACAGGATGAAAAAAAGGAGCTGCAGCAATGCAGTATGACAAAAATATGGTGTTTTTTAAAATTAAACCATGTAAACCTGTCCTGGTACAACCCCTAGATGAGATTTTGAACCTGAAAATGAGCATAATACCACCTCTTTAAAGCAAGGCAATTACATATATTTCAGTTATTTGATTACTTAATTGATGACTGTAATCAGGAAATTGTCAGCCCTAATACAGATATCTAATGTTACAAAGTGGCCTAAATAGTTTTTTCCTCATATGTTTCAATGATAACACAAAAAAGAGAAAATTCATTGTACATTTTCAATAATGATATCAGACGCTTTCATATGTGATCCGAAATCTGGTGTCTGATTTGTGGCAATGTGAGCTCAGGTTGAATTGTCATATCATAATTAATTTTTCTTTTATCACTAACATCAGCAGTTAGTCATCTCTGACATCCTCAAATTCTGCATGATTTTTTCTTTCTGTGAATCCATCCATGTAATTGTCCCACATGCAAGTGACCAGCTGCACAGGAGTGACCAGCGATGTTCCCACCCTTTTTATTGTATTTTTGCAAATTTGCAGCCTGCATCCACTGCACATTTACACACAAATTGCGCCATACACAGACATTAGTCAAAGCAGCCTCTGTTTCATGCGTCTGCTTCTAAATGAAAAAACAAGGGGTCAGTTCAGGAGTTTTAAAGACTTGACCAGTTAGATTACAACTAGTGATGTTACAGATGTCACATCAGGAATACACGTCATGTTGAATATGTAAAGTTAAGAGAAATATAAAAAGTAGATGTGAGGTATAAATAAAATAATATAATGACATGATAAATATATATTTTTAGAAGAAGAGAAATGCAATGGTTGGAGAAGTTATGTTTGGCATTTTTTGCCTTTGGAAAGAGCCAGGCTCGTTTGTTTCCCCTCTTTCCAGTCCTTAACTGCCTACCAGCACATCTAAAGCTCACTAGTCAGTTTTACACTTTTGTTTTTGTACAGTTTAAATAAACAAGATACAACATGTTTTGGCTTACCCCAGCTTACGGTATGCTAAACTAAACTAACAGGCTGCTGGCTGTAGCCTTACCCCTGGATTCCATTGGTCACAGCTCTATAATGTTGTGTCTGCAACCTGGTTTTGTCTCATCCTCTGCATGGCTTTATACCCCACAGGAAACGTTTCAGATGCTGAGCGTTTTGCCTGCCTGATTTGGTCATTTTTCTTTGGTAAGTAGGCTATGTAGTTAAATGTTTGTTTTGTCTATTTTAATTGTGTTTATTGGTGATTTCACCAGCAAGGACCACACAATCAACAAGTACGATCAAATGATTTATTGATCATTGAAACAAAGATGTAGAGGCTTAAAGTTGCTGAATAGACATTCAAAGCAAATTCTCTATGCTGTTTCTGTGTCTGACTTCCTGCTATGTTCAATGTGCTCTGTGCAGCTTGACGCGGCTTCTGTTTTTTTTTAATAGAGTAGCCTTGGAGTCCGCGGGGCACCCATCTGGCGGACTCACAAGCATCGTCCGAAATGGCTGCAATCAGCTGCAGGAGCCACGTCACTGCCAGATGTGACACAAGACTTTATATCTCACCAAGAGAACAAGTATTTCCCAAAAGAAAATCACCACACCTGGTATGTACATCACACACATACACGCTATGCACGCACTATGCACACACACTATGCACGCACATGGGCAGATAGATGCAGTGAAGGAGGAAAGGTTAGGGGTCAGTTTCAGGGGGCCTATTCAAGATGAAAAAGATAAGAGTTTATTACACAACAAAGAACGGTTTAAAAATATATCCTATTATTCTCTAACATCCAGCACCACTTCAAATGAATGTATAAGCAGGTTCAAAGCAACACCTTAGCTGCAGATGTCACAACAGTGTGTCAGTGAGAGGAGAGAAACAACAACAGAGTAGCTTTACTGGTGGAACATCTATAAACATTTTGATTTCAGACGTGGGCGACAACATGTATTGTGAGCTGTTTCTGCTGAAGGCTACTTAGTAATAGACACTTCAGTTTTGGTCAGAATATCACATTTAATGCAGGTGATGTCTTTAACTACAGCATGTGGGAAATGTGGAGGGTCTGACAGACAGATAAGAGATCGTTAGCTGTGGAAACTTTGAAAGAAAAATGGATGACAGTTTGACCAGTTACATTGTAAGAATTGCACTTTTATCAGATCTGTTGGCAGAGACTTCTAGAGGTACTACTGATGACTTTAGGCTATAAGCTTTTCTTTGGTATAATATCTTTGATGTCTGACTGCTGTGGCTTACTTTTGTCAGCGCGTCCCTGTCAAACTGTCAAATTCTTGGTCTTTTCACATGAGCAGTGTGGAAAATTATACTACACTTAATGTTCATATTTTTCTTATTTCATTTTACATAAACACAACTACATGTAGGTTTGTTAACACTATGTTAGCTTAGGTGGTAATTAGGTTTTAACAAAGTCAAGCAAAACATCAGCAGTAGAAACATATTTAATCAACAATGTAGTTTGTCATGATAAAAAAGTCGACGAGTCAATCCTGCCTTAGCAAAACACTGATCAATTCTATGAACCTTGTTTAAGATTGTGCTCAAGGGTCTCAAAATTACTTTAATCCTCTTCGTCTCTTTGAAAAGCAAAACAAAGGGACTGATTTGCAGCCTCTGGGTTGCCATCCTCCTAATCAACAACAGATTTCAGTAAATATCCTGGCCTTTTGATAGCATCCAAACATGTCTTTCCTCAGTAGAAAACAATAAAATACTCCAGTTGTTTGATCCAGATGACTGCTCAGAACACATGCACACCCACAATTATTTCAGCCAAGGTTAACATCATAGTAACAGAGGGTGGGAGATTTCTGTGAGCTGCTTCCTTTCAAATATTCTGCACTCTCTGTACTGTAATTTCTACACTCTACTGGAAATCATCGGATTAGCTGTACATACATTATCTCTGGTCTGCTCAAATTCCACTGTAATTATTCACATTGAAGAGACAAACCAGGAAATAAACTCTACATGCTGTCGCCATCGAAGGCGCCCTTATCACCCCGTTCAAACCAGCTCGAGCTGCAGGAATAAGACTTCTGCTGAGCGCCCCCCCTAAAATGAAAGAGAAAAGGTTTTAGCCGTCTTCACAATTAGAAGGAGACACTGAGCTGGTTTTGGCTCGATAGCCTGAAGTTATTAGCTCAGTGTAATTAAGTTTGCATTATTCTCACCCAACATGAAAATGATTTTTTGCAGTTCCCTGTCATTGTAGAGTAGGGCATTCGCTGGTTTGACTTGTGAAGATACCCATGAGCTGACCCTGTGAGAGCATGTAGACACAGTGCCAGGAGGAGGGGAGGGGTTGACATGGGGGAGACATAGAGACTGCCCTCAAAGTGAAAACCTTGTCAATTACTTCAAAGTTCTGTCAGTGCCTCGGTAGGATTTTGATTGTAAGGGTTTGGGATTTGAATGGTTGAACCACTGTGAGATGGGGTGAATAAAAAAAGAACAATGTGTTCATGGTATTACTCCTGCTGACTATATATATATATATATATATATATATATATATATATATATAGGGAACACAGCTTGTAGTTGATAGCTTAATTGTTTATTGTGCTTTAAAGTCTAACTTAAATTAAATGATATATATTGTTAGTGTTTGTTTTGAAACTTTTGTACTTATTTGGTCAAATGTATTACCAAATAAGCCTAAGTTTTAGCCTATTTTTCTGCAATGGCAGAGCTCCATACATTAGTATTCTCCCAGATGGTTCTCCATAGAGTGTGAGTGTGTTTCTGACTGAAAGTGTCAGTAGACTACTGTAATTTGGTTGGTCCAATATCTTGATGGGCAGGCCCTTACATTGTTTGTTATTTCACTTAAATTCCAAATAATACACTGCAGTTAACAACCTTGGGGGGGTCAACATTTTATTTTCATTACATTCAGGTTACGGTGACATGTGGTCATGACAAGTGGACCCAACCCACTCTCCAATTTCTGAGTAACTACAGAAAATAATTCTGAAAATAACATTATTTTGTAACACTTTCTCTACAGGGTTATAGCTACCTTTACTTCAGATACTCCTTCCACCGCAGGATGAATATCAAGTTATGACTGAAGGAGTCATAAGTGAAAAGATGTTATTGTTGGCACACAAAGCAACAAACAACAAAATGAAAATATATATTTAATGACTGACTCCATATATTGAAAATGTTCTATAATTCATTGCTTCACTCTTACAACTGCAAAACCATTTTTTTCTGACAGCGACAATGGTATAAAACGCATATGTCTCACAAAAACAAACAAGCCCAGCGCAGGTACATATGTACTGTAAAATGCACTGGAGTCGCAGTGGGACTGTACAGGCTCTACTTGCTCTGTCAGAGCAGCAGTGAGCCGACTGAGAAGCCAGCTAAAATAACACAGGCATCTCTTCTCACAACTCTGGTAAAAGCTCATAGCCCTTTATTAATTCAGCAGCCTTTACTGCACTTTTGGACGACTCGAGGTTGGCCTGTCAGTCCTCTCAGAGAATAAATAAATTAAAAGCAGTTGCAACTGGAGCTCTTGACGTTGATGACTGTAACAATGTAGCCTTCCTTTTTTCCTCTCCTTAATAGGGACTTTTGCTCTGTTTTCCATTGAATATGTTTAATTATCTATGTGTTTTCATTGGAGCAACAGCCATCGGCCACATCTACCTCTATGTTAGTGGCCACAGCTACATGACACATATGTACCTGATTTTTTATTGTAAAAAATAGCAAGCAGGTTGGCAAAAACACAGCAATTTAAAACTGAATGTGGCACATATTGAATCTAAAGGTCTAATGAGTCCTTTAATGGATCGGAGTCTGAGTCAGTGTTAGAACTGCAGTCATACATTTCACATTAATGCAAGTGAAACAAAAAGAAACTGCCATATCCATCACTTTGAGCCCATCGGCACAAGCCTTCAATCCACCTGATGCCCGGTAAGTGACACTCTCACTTCCTGTTTTGCTTAAAGCTGCAGAAGAAATTCGAGTATCAGAAGCAGGATGGCGAATTTGTGATTTGGATTCTCAACCTTGTCTCAACACAAGGTGAATATGTGGGAATTTTAGAGGAACTATTGCTAGTGTCTGCATGCATGGTGATTTATTGTCTTATATTTGCATTAGTGGTGGGCATAGATTAAAATTTTTTAATCTAGATTAATCTAGAAATTAATCTAGATTAATCTAGATTAAAATGGCTCATTTGAATTCTGCCGAAGGCATTCAAAATCTGTGTGCAAACGGGTTTCAAGCCAGGTTTCAAGCCAGGTGGCACATTAGACCAGGGGCTCATCTCCTGTTTCCAAAATGCTTCAAAAACTGCTTGAGAAAGCTGTTCTACTATGATAATTGGTGATGAAAATAAATTATGTTCAATAAGATGTACATGTGTGTAGCGTGTGATGTACTTTGCGTTTAGGTGGTACTTGAGACTGTAAGAACTCCTACAGTAAACTAATTCCGCATTGCACACGGCGGCTTCAGAAATGTTCATACACAAAGTGCTGTCCAACAGCTGTCTGTGGACGTGTTGCTACAGTTAGTGTGAGTAAATACTGCACAATGCGTTTTTTAATCAACCGGCGTATCAGTAACTAACCTGGCTAGTTGTAAACAAACAGCTGGCTGAGCGAGGTTGTTAACTGGAACGCCGTCAAGTCGGGTGTGACGTCCTTCCCAGCTCCGACCTCCAAGGTAAATTGAACGCAGCAACAGCTGCATCCATGTTAGCACGTAACGTTTGATGTGGTAATTTCACAGTAGGCAAATACACAGGTTTGAAGACTTGTTCTCGCCCCCTACAGTGCAATTCGACTAGGTATACATCTGCGCTAAATATCAAGGTGAAAGTCATCATAGCTTGCGTAGTATAGACCCAGCTCCCAACCCAACTTTGAGAATAGATTAACGGCGATATTTTTTTTGTCGCCCGATAAGAGTCTCACGTTAACGCAGCACGTTAACGCCGATAACGGCCCACCACTAATTTGCATACTTGCTGTATTTACTGCATGTTCGTACTTGTTGGAGCAGGAGCTTGATACATATGGATACATACGATACATACAGTGGCCCAAAGGTTCTGAATAACTGAATGAGTTGCACTTGCCCATCGCTCATTGCCCAGCGGTGAGTTACCCTTGAGCAAGAAACTTTCTCCCACTCAGTGGCCAAGACTGAGACTGTAGTTGTACTTAGAAGCTCCCAGCTGTGACTGTTTGATTGAACAGCAGGGCATCGCAGGAAAAGACCACCAGTGCTCAGCAAACCTTCCATAGATAAATGAAGGTAAAATGTGTTTATTGTAAGTATAATGTTGTTGGTTTGTGTTATTGTCTCTTGTCATGTTGATTGTGTAGCTGTACTATCAGAATGGCTCCGGAGATGACAATGTCAGTCTGTCAGTCTACCACTTTGGTACAGATGGGAACATTTCAAACAACTATTAAATACTTTGTCATTACATTTCCTATAGCCATGGTGTGGAGACTATGTATCCTAATGACTTTGGTGATCACCTAACTTTTCTTGTAACGCCACTATGAGGCCAAAATTAAATTTTTTCAAGTATTTTGGCATGTGATGAAGTACCAGCAATACTAGTGTCATTCATGTCATTCATCTGTACTGTTTTTTAGTAACATTAGCATGCCGACATGCTAAACTAAAATAGTAAACATTATATCTGCTGAACATCAGCATGTTAGCATTGTCATGGTGATTTAAAGTGTCTAAGTGCAGCCTCACAGAGCTGCTAGCATGGTTATAGATTCTTGGTCTTTTTATTTTCAGAACAGTCTTCAAAGGATACTTTTTTTTTCTACAAAGTATGTAAGTGAGGTAACAGCTGAGTTGCGTGTGTCACTGTTCGGATTTGTTTTCTAAAATTATCTCAATTGGACTCAGAGACACTTCAAAGCAATGTCAGAGTGCATTACAAGTTTTTTTTTTTGTCAAATCAATTCTTTTGGTATTTTAAAAGCCAGTTTGTTTGCATTTTCTGACTCTGGCACCCCCTAGAGGTAAGAATAAAAAAGACACCATGTTAGACAGCAAGGGATTTTCTTATCTCTCTACATACAAAAAGTTTCAGAATGATTTTAAAGAATCATCTAATCATCATCAAAAATTCCTTTTTTTAGTGCCCCCCATGAGGCAAATATATAAATATATATTTGAGTACAAAAATTAGATCTAGAGAAGTATTTCTCAATAGAAAAGATGTGTGTGTTTGGATTTGTTTTATAAAATATATGGCAATTAATTTCAAACCAAAGTAAAGTGCTTTGTCTCAAATAACCTCTTTAATGTTTACTGCTTTTAAAGCCCCTAATATGTAGGGGGGCAGTGGCAGCCCAAAGTTTAGAGGAGTGAGCTTATGACAGGGTTTCCTGAATAAATAAAAGGTTAAAGAAAAAAAATCAAAATATATAGTGGTGGAAATCTGCAGAGATTTCAAAAATCTATTGTTGAACAGAGGGTTAGGGTTACCCTAAATCTGTTTTTTATTGGGGGAAATTGCTTATAGCTGTTATAGGTGTGACATTTCAGGGTCCCTGGAACAAGTCCCTAAAATAATATTTCAGCATTGTCATCTCTACTGGCTATAGGTATGCTGAAAACTACATTGATGTTGGTGGGTACATGTCCTGCGTCTCTGACACGTTATAATTCAATTGGAAACAGTGAACTCACTGTCTGGAGTGCATATGCTAACGGTACACTGTGAAGAACAAATCTGTGTTGAAATCATAGAAATCGTGCTCTCTGTGAGCTCCCAAACACACAAAACACACACACACACACACACACAGCAAAGTCAGTGGTCAGCAGAGCAGAGAGGCCAGACCATTGAGGTGAAGTGAAGATAACTCTAAGATTAGTCGAGTTAATGACAGTTCATTACTGTAAGTATGTGCAAAGAAATCTTTGCTGGAAAAAGGCACTAATTTTCAATACACCTGCTCAACAAGCATAAACACGTAAACCTACAGAAAGTGTATGTAGTATACAGTATATAGTGACTTAGCTGTTATAAACATTACTGTTGCTGTTCTAGAAACAACATTTAGTTATACCTAAAATATTCAATTCTAATAATATTCTTCAATTATAATTTCTTTTCTAAAATAAAATATAAACATCATTACAATTTGTCAAAAAACACATTGTATTGGGGACCCACTCGAATAACTTCTCGTGGTTCCTGGTAACTCACTACATTGAAAACCTATCAACATCACTGAAGCTGTCTCAGTGGTGATGGTTCACTTTCCTCAAACATTGTCGGCAACTTTAATCTAGATTTGACAAATTGTGTTTATTGTTGTTGTAGGACAGGAGACAGCTTGAGAGCAGCATAGCAGAGAATAGAAGGAGAACATGTTTCAGTCATTTTTATCTAAGTTTCATGATAATGAGTAAAATTTTAAATCTGTGAATGTCCTTTTTCTGACAGTAGAACCGCCATTAGGTTAACAAGTGAAATTCTCAACATTGGAATTAAGTCCACAGACGAGCGACATCATCCTGCTAGGTTCTGTCAGCATAAGACCATATCACATTTGACAGACAGACTTATGACAAACACACACAACACCAACCATTAGGTATAGGATAATACCCTGCTGTAGCACAGAGCATCGTAACAGATTAGTGCACCGGTTGTTTTGTTTCCTGTGGAAATCCCTTTTGTCATTCCCCTCAGCCCCCGCCTCTCTCAACCTGCTGTCTCTCTGGCTCAGAGTGGCTTGGCTAAATTAGTGAAAACTAAAAAAAAGACAGAGTTGGCATCCCAGATGGATTATTGTGTGGATCGTCATCTGTAGCCCAGAATGTATTTAAAAGCTGAACTTTTATTACTTGATGGCAATGCTCCGTACTCTGCCACAGTGCAGTGTATGATCTTTCATTTCACTGCTTTCCACAAATCTTGTCCACAAAAGCTCTTTGTGACTCTTCAGTTTCTTTACTGACTTGTTTTCATATAACCTGTAACAATTACAGTGTGCTAGCTTTTGTATAAAGGTTTGACTGCGTTGTATTGAGCAAAAATACCAAGGTAAAAATATTGAAATTCATCTCATGAGTAGCTGTGTTGTTATTCTGGCAATAGTCCATTCATACTATCCAACAGTTTGCAACAACAATTGATAACAAAAGGGTAACAAATAGCGATGACAGGATCAAATCTTAATCTCTTAAAATACTTTTGGCAGAAATACAAAAGGGTCTGTGGCTCTTTAACAGTTCATTTGATATGGTTGAAAATCCCCTCCAGCGCTCAAAGCTGACAATGTGAACTCCCATCACAGTCATTGTCTCATTTCACAGTCAAAGTATGAAGAAAATGAGGCCAAAAACCTCCTGATGTGCCAGTCTGAATACTCAGAGCTCTGTGTGGGTGCCTTTGCAGATGTTTCCCTGAATTCATACAGTTTTTCAGCCCGCAGTATATTGCTGAAAGTGCTGAAAGGAAATCTGACCTTAGCCTTGTCAAAAATCAGTGTCTGTCAGTAGCATCTGCAATTGTTCCTGTGAACCCCATGAATAAAGCTCTGTCTTGTTCTCAAGGACAAAATGCAGTAATTTACTTATGTAATGCCTAATTATGAATATGAACAAACTGAAATTTTATGCAACCTTTTCCTAGCAAATTAACATGATTGCTCTGGGTATTTAGTGGTGAAAAAAGTATGCATATCCTTTAAGTAAGTAAAAGTAGCCATGTTAAAATGCTCCGTTAATGTTAATTAGGTAAAAGTACTAGTAAGTAGTACTATTAAATATTTTTAGTAAATTGTATTTTGGTGTCAAAAGTATTAAAATAATACTACTCGGTTATATTATTTTATACCATATGCACTGTATATATTCATTAATACAATTCATGTAGTTAGTTGAGGTAGAGCTAATTTGAACTATATTTATTCTATTTAGGTAGTATAATTTTCATAAATGTGTATTATATTTTATGAACTCATCGCATGTTATGTATGAAAGAGCTTAATTTGTAACTAGTAAGCACAGTTGTCAAATATATGTAGTGGAGTTAAAAGTACACTATGTTCCTCTGATATATAGTGAAGTATAGTATAGTGAAAGTGTGAAATGAAAATATGTAAGTTATCTCAAATATGTTCTTATATTATTGTGCTCTGTAACATTCTACCACTGAAACCACAAAAATCGCCTGCCCAATATTGAGATTTTTCTTTCTGTATTTTAATTAATTCTTGTTTATTTGCTGTTAAGGTTTCAAATGCTAAATTGTTTGTCGATTTTTGTTTGCGTGTTTTTTAAACTTGTTTTCAGTGTATACAGCATTTACTCTCCCAGTAGTACGTAATCACTGATGTTGTGATGAGGATCAGTCTCTTATCAGCTCTTCAGCCACCCTGCTAGACAACAGGAGGATTGATCAGGCCTTGGAATGTGTCCAAGCAACACGTATAATCTATGGACAACTGCTCTTAATCCACAGCCATCATAAAACACTGCCTGCAGCCTGTGCTGCAGTATGTGCACATCTGTGATGCCCCAGGAGGCTTTCACAAATGATCCTGCTACAGATCCCTGGGCTCCTGCCTTGTGCACCCACCTCCCCTCTTGGTGGCCCACCTCCCAGGTCGAGGTGTCCTGCATGTATTCTCAGTTAACACAGGCTTGACAGTAGACAGCAGGGTTTGTGGAAAGACAACTGTGTGACCTTCTTTGATGAGCACATACTGTGTACATCACTCCAAGCTGTGCCGTCAAGCCCCTGACACTCTGTCATCTTCTCATTATCTGGTCTCCTCTGGCCTGTTCTCCCAGGACACAGTCACCTCACTTTAAGTAACTGGGCTGATATGTTAGACAGCAGCACATTGTTTAGACTAAGCATGGTCACAGGGATGTGAATTTGAGCTGAAAATGTTGTTACACTTTAAACTGCTCAGTTGACCCTCTCAGCTGTGGCTTCTCCCCTGCTCTGATGAAAGCCGGAGCCATGCCATGCTGGTTGCAGTATCTCGCCTTCAGCACCTGGCTGTCATACTAGTGATGACTCTCTCCTCCCGGAGCTTAGAGCTTAAGATGTCTTACTGTCTTTCTCTTTTGAGGCACAGAGGGCATAATAGTTGCTCAGCAGAAGATGTAGGAGAGGCAGAGGAAGACAATATAAACTGACTGAATCTTGAACTTGACCCAGCCTATCAGTGCTAAGAACAGGAAATATCTGTTGCTATCTTGCGCATGCACCCTGCTGCTTTATTCCTACCATCTTATCAGTGTGTACCTCTTGCATTGCTGCTAGCACTTCCTCTTGGATAGCCTTGGCATCATAAATACTCCACCAGAGTTGAGGCTCAACTCATTTAGCTGAATACCATACTGTCCACAAAATTCCTATGCAGCAGGATGGCTGGACAGCTCTGGAGGGCATCTTTTTCACACGTAAACATACAATTACCCAAAATGCAACTTTATTTTGTCCTTGTCCTCATGTTCGATCTTCCTCTGAGAGCCCTCAACAATAGACAGCAGGATTTTACAGACAAATCCAGGTCTTGAACTCACTTATCAAGCTTGTTTTCACTCAGTGTCTCCATATATGCGTCTAACATCAAACTCATCATCACTGTGGATGCCACTTCCTCCAGGCTGCAGTCAAAGCATGGATTGGATGATGGATGAAATGATTGAAAACATTCCCGATCCCCAACAGCAGAGAGCTTGTTTTGCAGAAGCTCATCTCCTCCCACATGATGTGAATCTTGAGGCCCTAGATCACTAGTTTTTGGAGGCAACAATCACTATAAAATGACTTTTTCAAGAGCAGTGACAACAATTGTTCACAATAGTTTTCCTCAATTGACCAAAACTGTGCCACAGTGAAACACTGATGTAGCACATTGTGAAACACTTTTATTATTTAAATCACTACTTGAATAGAAAAAAAAGATGTTGATTGTTAACAAGTCGTTCATTAGCAGTAAAACATTCCCTAAATGTTGATCTCCCATCTTATTAATTGTCAGTGTCCGACAGTACCATCCTAATAGACGGGTAGCACATTAGATGCACACTGTACTGAAGAGATCCTGTTTTGCAATATAGGAGGAAAAATAAAATGTGTAATTTAGCCATATTTTTTTTTTGTTGCATTTTTCAACATTACTTCTAAACCTTTCAATTACATTTCTACCATTTGCATGTATGAAGAAGTGTTAAAAGACATGGCACTGCCCTCAAGCATTTTACATAAAGTCATCGTTCTTCATAGAGAGAGTGACAGAAAAAAATCACATACACATAAATAATGCATTGTTTTGAGATGTTGCAGAGCAATCTGCAAGATGAGAGAAAAGCAAAAGGAACATATTAAAAACATTCCAGTTTGTTCTTGTTCTTGCTCGGCTCTCACGACATGAAGACTACTTTTACACATCTGCCGCTGCACAGGAAGCTTCTGTCAGAGTTATGATACCAAACGAGTTCACGCAAAACCGTTCTGAGATATAGTAGGATTAATTATGTCCAAATAAGCTGCTCAGTATTCAACAAACAGAAACTCTGCCTCTTTCTCACCTCATCTAGATGTGCAGCTTCTTGATCTGAATCAATACACCATCCGAGCTGGCATGTGTCAGAGTGTGCAAAAACTACATACAACAGAAAAACACCATCTCTTCGCCTTGGTAGTTGTAGCCTGCTGCTGTAAAAATGTCTCACATTCAAATCCCTGGTTCTTGGCAATGATAAAGTTTTTTATAAAGTTTATAATGACAGTAACACTAATGGCATTTTCAAATTGTTTTGATTTAAGTAGATAAAATATATGCATGTTTGTATATAGTTTATATATTTGATGCCTACAGATGCTTTGACTGGAAGATATTCAGTAAACTTCATATATAGTACATCATCCCAAAATACATCACTTTCTGCCCATCATGAACATCTATTAAAACAAAGTCTCTACATACTATGTGAGGTTCTGTTTTGGTTCAAACAGGAGTACAGTACTGTGCAAAGCTTTAGGCAGGTGTGAAAAAAGACATTATTATATTTATCAATTAACAGGAAAAAATACATTTAAATGATTTGGTGTGACCACTCTTTGCCTTCAAAATTCTTCTAGGTACACTTGCACAAAGTCAGGGATTTTGCAGGCATATCATTAGGTGTACGATTAAACAGTTATACCAAACAATGGTTCTAATGACCACCAATTCAATATGTAGGGTGAAACACAGTCACTAACCAAAACTGAAACAGCTGTGCAGGAGGAATAAAACCGGGTGAAGAACAGCCAAACTCAGCTAACAAGGTCAGCAACCTTCGGCATAAAAACAAGGCCAAGAGACTCAACTATGCAAGGACACACAGGAACTGGGGTGCAGAAAATAGTAGCGGGTGCTCTGGACTGATGATTTAAAATTTGAAATATTTGGCTGGTGCAGAAGGTAGTTTGTTTGCCTAAGGGCTGGAGAGCAGTACAAGAGTGTCTGCAGGCAACAGTGATGGAGGTTCCTTGCAACTTTGGGGCTGTGTTTCTGCAAAATGATTTGGGGATTTGGTCAGAATGAATGAATCAATGCAGAGAAGTACAAGCAGATACTTGTTCATCATGCAATAACAACTGATTGACCCCAAATTGCAGCACAACAACAACCAAACATATAGTGAAAGTATCTTCTGAGTTAAGAAGAACAAGGAGTCCTCGAGGTGATGGTGTTGCCCCCCACAGAGCCCTCATCTCAACATCATCAAGTCTGTCTGTGATTACATGAAGAGAGAGAAGCAACTGAAGCTCAATCCAAAGAAGAAATGTGGGTAGTTCTTCAAGATGTTTGGGCCAACCTACCTGCCAAGTTCCTTCAAAATCTATGTGCAAGTGTACCTATATGAACTGACACAAGGCAAAGGGTGGTCACACCAAATATCAATTTCATTTTGATTTTTGTTGATTGATAAATGTGTTGATTAATAGATACATATAATTATCATGTAAATTTTAAGCAGTTTTTACAGCATTTTCCCCCCACCTAAAACTGCACAGAAAATTTGTCTGGATTTGTAGTTACAGCAGTTTAAGATCAGGGCAGGGAGCCACAGTGTTTATAATGGATGTCATGTCATCCACATGCTATAAAGCTGATATTCACTCACTGGTTTATTGCAGCATTTGCTGCCTTCTCGAAGGGTGCATCGAATGAAGGAACACTCTGTGTGAGTTAGATTTGCTCAGTGACCCTCTTTATAACACTAATGTTCATTACTGGCTAATGTGAAACTTTGAAGTTCCCCAGATGGTGTTGGTTGTTATTATTCATGCTCAGTGTTCAGGCTTCATGACCTGTAAATAATATTCTAAACTATGTTGTTTTCAAAGCTCAAACTACATACTGGAGCATCACTTTCTGAAATGCCCAAGTGTGAGTGTCACTGTATGTACATTTTTCATTTATAATGATTAGTCAATTAGCTGACGCTGACACTTTTATCCATCGTGACTTACAATCGCTATATCAGAGGTCGCACGCCTCTAGAGCAACTAGGGGTTAAGTGTCTTGCTCAAGGACTTGAACCCAGGTCTCCCACACCAAAAGCATTTGTCTTGTTCACTGTTCCACCACCACCCCAAAGTTGAAAACAATTATCACAATTGGCGGAGGAATCAAACCCAAGTCTAAATTCATGAGAGCTGCTTTGAAAACGGATGTTCTATCAAGTGTGCTATTCAGCTAGACTTTTGTGTTAGACATTTGTTTAAATATATGATTGTATGCAAAATATGTTGGCAGTTTCACAATTTGGTATTATTCTAAGGCCGGTGACAATAAAATAAAAGTTTAATGATTTCATGCCGGATCGTGGCAGAAATGTGCAGTCACAAAACACCAGTGTGCAAACAGTGCCTTTAAACATTAATAAACACAAATGCACCACCAAGCCCACATAGCACAGGAAAGGGAACACACTGCAATAACACAATAAGCTAGAATAAGAAGGTAATAATACAACTGAAGCAATGACAGTTTTACAAAAATGACAAAAGATAAATGTTAAATTTGAGGCCAGTAAAGGTTTGTGGCCCCATAATTCCTGCCACACACATTTTGGTACTTAAAGACAAGATACATTGTGCTGATTCACATAGATCCATTAAGCCTTGAACAAACATCTCTATAAACTCCAAAACACATTAATTCCTGTTTATTTGCTGCTGTAAAGGTGCTAAATGCTAAATTGTTTGTTGTTTTTTTAATACATGTGTTTTTTAACTGCTTATCAGATTACAGCATTTACTTACCCAGTAGTGCATAATCACTGATGCTGTCATGAGGATCAGTGTCTCTCCACCACTCTGCTAGACAAAAGGAAGATTGATCAGGCCTTGGAATGTGTCCAGGCAACATGTGAAATCTATGGATGGATAATGTATGATGGATTCACAACCATCATAAATTAAATGTAAAAAAATAATAAATAAAAAAGGTTTCAAGCTCCAGCACACAAAAGAGCTGTCTTCAAATGAACCGACGACACATAATGGCAGTAGCTACAACTAAAGTGTAACTTCATCATAACTGACAGACATCCTCATGTTATTCAGTCTTTTTAAAACATAGTAATGATCATATATGAAAGAAAACATGTTGATGATCATTCAAAACATATATAAAGACTTTACTAATACCAAGGGGGAGCAACACAAAAAACTACTTATAAGGACATAAGTACAGATAGGTGGAAAATTGTTTCTAAAATTAAGCACTCACATTATATATTTACCTGCATGTTAGAATTCTGCTAAATCCAAGAGGGTTTTCATCTTATAATAACATAAGTCCTGGGGCTTTGCTTTATTTGACTAATAGAAGTAGGACTTGAGTTGAATGTGAGAATCTCCCATTAAAAATGCCAAAAAGTTTAAATAGACCATGTATGCATATTTGGATTTTTTTCTGAGGAGGATAAAGCTTGAGAGTGAGCACTCATTTCTTATCAGGGCTTGTTGGTCATGCTATCCCCAACCACCTTGGATCTTGTCTGGCCTGTTAATGGATTACTGATAAATCAGTCATGTTTTGGGTGGCATATTTGGCTTATCATTCACTTCAAATTTGAGCTGTGAGAGCGATATTTTTGGATTTCTCTGCACAGTAATTTGGATGAATAAAATAGTCTCTTTAGTATGCAGGTGTAGTTATAGTGGCTATTATAGTTGCTTTACACCTCAGGAATTAAAAAGAGAGCTCCTGACTCATCCTGTGCTTAGGGCAGGCCTCTGTTACCAGCACAATAATTCATCCTTTCATATGATATATGTGAAGGATAATATTTGAAGATATAAATTCACTTTCATAGTCGTTAAACCCACAGTTTATTGTGCAAGTCCAAGTTTATCTATTCCAGTTTTAACCAACTACAGTTTTATTTGCCTTTTACTGGCTGTTCATATTGTTTTACACAAATTCTGAGCATTTTGAAGGTTGGTATTGAATTCAGTCCCTTTAACCAGGTGATCCTTGTGTGTGGACTTTCCACTAACTCAGGCACTAAGTGGCTCTAACAGCTACACATACATATGACCTGAATCTGAAACCCTCCAATGTGGCTGAATTACAACAATTCTGCAAAGAGGAGTGAGCCAAAATTCCTCTACAGTGCTGTAAAAGCACTGTGATAACTGACTCATTGCCAGTTATCGCATATTGCAGTTGTTGATTGTTGCTTTTGATGCTAAGGGTGGCCTAACCTTAATAATATAAACCTTCATTTAAAACTGCATTGTGTTATAAATAATTGTAAAACAATGTTGACCTTGCATTTGCCAGAGTGATAGAACAGTTGTCAGCTTAACACAATTAACATATGTTTCTTAACTGAGCCAGGTTTTGCGGTGTAATGAAATGAATTCAAGGATTGCACTGATGGCGTGGAGGGCGACACCACAAAATTTGGTTTCGATCCAATACCAAGTAATACAGGGTTAGAGATGCAGATATCTATAGTGTACTGTTACACACATTGCATTGTATGTTCACATCTGTGAAATAGCTTCAAACCTTTACTGTTGCTAATTAGTTGTTCTTAAAGTGTGTACGCACATCATTGTATATAATACAATAATACAACGAGGAGACAGGGTTGTGTATGGAGAACTCCCAGCAAATAACCTAATTCTGAAAATGTGCAGGACAGGATGTAGTAAATGAGTTTGACTTGTGATTAAAACAAAACAAAAGTGGTGCTCTGTGTTCAGAGTGGCTGCGGCGAGTGGCCTAACAAATCTCATGTGTAAATTATGTGACAGACAAAACAACACTGACGCATGTTAGTCAAAACTATAATGCCCGTGAAGGCCTGTCTGATGAACCAAACAAGTGAGTTGGTGAGTTGGATTTGTTCAGTCATTTCATTGTAAACCAAATTAATCTGTTTGCTTTCCAGCTCACAGATTCTTCATTCATTATGTCTGACCATCTGCTACTTGAAACATGGCTGATTTCAGTCTCTCCAGGTTCAGAGCAGTGGGAGGACACCAAAATTAGTGTCACACCCCCCATTCATCCATCCATCCATCCATCCATCCATTGTCCACCAGCCTTTTCTCTCTGTTCAGGCTTAAAACGGGAACAGGTCAGCAGTCTATCACAGGCTAACACGCTTTCACACTCATATTCACACATGTGGGAAAAGTCAAAGGCTGCCGTCACCCTGACCTGCAAGACTTTGGACTGTAGGAGGAAACTGGAACACCCAGAGGAAAAGCCTTGTGAAGTCAAGTCAAGTTTTTTTGTATGGCCCAACATCACATAAAATGTCCCAGTGGGCTCTACAGGCTCACAATGGCAACTGTTCTCGACCCAGTCCAGGCACTCTAAGAAGACAAGTAGAAACTCAGTAAAAAGAAAGCAGAAAAAGAATAAGCCTCGGGAGAAACAACTCGATGAGAGATTCCCCTTCCTCTGACAGCTGGGATGCAGTATGAGTTATAGGTGAGAAAATGGCGCAAAAAAAAGAACAAAACACTGTGGCAGTTATTGAAAAATAAATGCATTTAACAGGGGAAGCTGCAAATACAGCTTAGAAGGTCAACACATTCAGGTCAAAACCCATGTGTGGGTCTGCTGTTTCTAGTCTGCATGTTCTCTTTGTGCTACGCAGTATTTACCATTAGATGACCACCCACATACTAGACACCTAGTGGTAAAAGACTATAATTACAAAGTTGATTGCCCCCCACTGTGGTGATTGAGTATTCATCTGTGTGATTATGCCCATTGGTAAAATTGATTTATGAGGCCTTTTCTCCTCACAAAATAGTTCATCAGACAACCTTGTAGTCTCCTGGCTGTGTGATAAAAAAAGAATACAAATATATATGATCTGTGTGGTTTTGGCATATTTGAACATTTACCATAAATGCCATGTTCACATCATATTCCAGACCACATTATGCAGCAGTAAGATATCACTGACCTACCTTAAATTTCCAGCGTTGTGTGAAATTGTGTGGTATTCTTTATCATTGAATTTCAGTAATTCAGTCTGTGTGCGAGTTAAAAAGATCCCAGAGGGCATGAATCATTACAACATATGTAACATAAAAACTGTTACATAAATGTATTAATAGACTAACAGCAAAATAGATTCATCCATCCATCCATCCATCCATCGTCAACCACTTATCCTGCGTACAGGGTCGCGGGGGGCTCGAGCCAATCCCAGCTGACTTCGGGCAAAAGACGGGGTACACCCTGCAGGTTGACAAATTCATCGCAGGGCAGCAAAATAGATATTTAATGTATTTATATTAAAACTAGTATGTTTGAAATATAATTGCACACCAAAGTACCAACATTTTTACACCAGAAAGTCTTGATTAACTTGTTGATTGTTTTTTATGAACATCTATAGCAGGGCTCTGAACAATTGTGGTAATCAGAAATCAGAAATATACAAATATTATCATGATGTTGATGTTCCATTGTGTCAGTTCAGTGGTCTTACACAGGGAAAATGTGTTTAGTATCTTATTTGTGTATCGAGTGCATATGGATTACATTAACCATTTTATGCTGCCCTATTGCCTAAAACAAAACAAAATGATTTGCCTTTTGTTCTCTGCCATGACAACACAGCAAGCATAATATATTGGACACATGCATTATCATTTTAACAGAATCATACTATTTATAATTTCCTTTAAGCTCACTTCCTTGCTGTACTACTAAATGTATGGTACGCCATGAAGTGATTAAACAGCCTGTGATAAGCATGCACAAGCCATAAACATGTTCTTTGGGCCGCCTATGTTTCTACAACACAGTTAAATTGAATTTCTTCCTGTGTATGTGCAATATTTACTTTAGATGCTAAATGCTCCGCTATGTTCACCAAACAGTTTCCAACCGTCTGCTGTTTGTTGCTTAGCAGGTAGCGTACAGTGGGTTTCTAGAGCTTTCTCACTAAAAAAGATGCTTCGAGAGCGGTAAGAGTGAACCGCAACAGTAAAGATGCAGGCCTGAAAACCAAAACAATGACCTGAAACTCACTGTAAAGCTAAGGGGTTTTGCAGATTCAGGAAATAATTCTCTCTCTTTAATCCTCTTTATAGGTTGATCACTACAAGCGACCCCTTTCACATTGTCACCTTGCTTTCACATTGTCACTAGCTACTTGTTGTTATAAAGCTATTGATTACAGTTGCTTTGAAGTGTCAGTGTATTGACACACATGACTCATCATTAAATACCATGAACAACCATGCAATAGAGACATAGATGAATATTTTTAGAAAGAAAAGAAATCTATGCTTTATGCTGCTGCAATACACTATGATCTTGCTCTTCTTTGATGTCCAACATAACAGGCATTTTTCTGATTTTTAAGCCTGTTCATTATTTGATCAAGATCTGACAAACTAGTTTCAGCCTTGATACATATGATGATGTGACATTAGTGCATAGCAGGCTGAAGACTAGATGGATGAAAGGCAGAGTGTCAGTGATGTCCTAATATATTTAGAGCTCAAAGCTGCAGTGTGCTAAATACGTTTAATTATTCGTATCACACCTGTGATGTTCTCTTTTGATTTAAAAAAATCTTTCCGGACATGCCTTCATCAGGACCTGTAAGACCCACAAGAGTTCTGCAATTATGCAGGCTGCCAGGTACAATTCAGGCCACGTGGGGATACATGTACAAAATGATTGAGATGGCCTCACATGGAGCCCTGCTAATGTTAACTGTTCTGAATTTAGGAATATACTAAGGGAGTTAGCAGTTACCTTGAACAGCACCACAGCAGGACAACTGTCTAAATTGAAGGTTTAATTGCCAAACACTTTGATGCAAAACCTTTTTTATTGATATTTTCCGGTACCCAGTGAATCAATGCAACTGAGAGTAAGACAGAGATAAAACAAATACCCTTGGATAAGATTCTTCTAGCTTGTTTATTTGAAAGAGCAGAAGAAGGTGCCGCAGCTAGCCATTGCCTCAAATTACACTCACATCTTTTCAAAGAATCACAACCTACTTATGGTGAAGGCAGATAGTATCACTGTGTAAACAGGATTGCTTTAGCATTCGGCTCTGAAAAAGATCTACAACACTCATCCCTCTTCTGAGGAAGACACTCTCCCAACAAAGCATGTCTAATTCGAAAAAGAATGAAGGGGCGAAAAAGCTATTTCAATGAGCCAGGAAATGTAATGCATCTGGCCCAGCAGCTTTGATGGGAGTCTATCAACTCCAATATTAATGCGACGGTTTGAGTGGCCATTCATGTGTCGTGCTCTGCAGCCGCGAAAGTACACAGTTGTTCTATTACATGGCTTAGCACTTCTACAGAGATCACCTGAGACCTGGTGGACATTTTCTCTCCATATCCTCTCCCACATTGTCACCGCTGTGCTGAGTGAAGTCAAACAAATAACACAGACTGTATGCAGATGAGACAAGCCGGAAAATGGGCAAAATTGTGTTTGTTATTTTATTCACTTAAGAGCTTTCATGATGTCATCAAGAGGCAAATTATGGAGTTCTTTTATGGCCAGTGAATGGGAGACTGATTTGTAGAATTGGTAACAGTGCCCAGGTTGATTTTTTTACAAAAATACCAGAATATTTTCTTGTTCATAGTTCAAGTACAATAAAACAAAGCAAATGAAGCTCATTTATATGTTGAAAACCAAATATTACGGAAGCATGGAAAAATATTATGGCTAATGCTCCCTCCTTTTAAGATATTGTACCCCTCTTTGGAATTCAAGTTTCAAAGATCAGAAATATATTCATGGTCAATAGCAATTCAAAGTCACTGGTCAAAGATTAACCTTTAAGAAAGCTACATTTTAGGTTAAAGATTAGAAAATCAGACATGTAAAGGCAAACACATGAATTCACACTCTGTAGCGCTCAATCTACATTTTTAAAAAGATCTCTAATTCACAGACAGAAACCGGAATTGGGAGAGATCAACCATTCAAACATGATGGTAGCAGCCTGGCATTTCATAAATGCAGATGTCAAAGGGCGTTTAGGTGCAGTGAAGAGCATACAGAGGTTGGAGCTTCTCGGACACGCAGCAGTGCAGCTCACCAGCGGTGGGATATGGAGGACATCTTGCCAGGGTTATGACTTCAAACATGTAACAGCCTCAGCAGCTTCAGGCCAAGGGAACAGATTGCTCCAATTACAGCAAGTCTCACGCACCAGAGTCCCCTTGACACATGCAAAGGTCTATTGGAGTGGACTTGGGTAGTGGTGTGTTGCTCTGGAGCACTGGGGCCCACACATCCCACTGCCAATCTGTATTCTGTTTGAACCCGCAGACATCTCCTTTTACCCCTGCTTTCGTTTCATATTCTGTTCAGACTGGGTGTTTTTGGCTGCCAACACAGGTGATTGGCACCTTCTCTCTGAATTTATAACAAAATCAATTCTCTAACAGCATCCCTGAGCACATCAATCTAAGAGAGATGCTTTCTACCCCCTCATTTTCAGCCTCACAGGCACACAGAGTGGTTATAGATGAATCCCTCTGTATACTTAGCCGTATCAGCTCTGAGAGCTGTGGCGGAGCGCTGCTTTAATTGGCAGCGTCAAGTAATGCACAACATGTTAGGAGCCAGCAGCATTGGGAATCACCTTGTTAATTGCGGGCCGCAGTTGAGAGATTGACTAATTGATCAAGGCCTTTACAGAGGTAGATAATTCATGGCGGCAACACCACGGAGGGAGGAGCCTTGTCAGAGATGATTCATGTATCTCTTGGAGGAGAGTTGGTCTCCATGGTCTCTTTTGTTCCGTGGGCCCGGTGTGAAGGGGATTGTATCATCAGCACCTCCGCCCAAGCTCTTGCTTCTCCCTCTAAATCAGAATTAAAAAGGTGAGGCTGGTGTTGATAGGTTGCCACAAATGATACAGCGTTGTATGTCTGTATGCTTCCCCAGATGGTTGCTGCACTCCCCGAACACCGTCAAGATACAGAAAAGATGTATGGCTGTGTTGTAATGAAAGCATGAAGGGACCCCGAGTCATGGAGGAAATGTCTCCATCACACAGGTACAGAGGTAATCATGCCCGTGTGTGTTGTACTCTGGGAAAAAAATGAAATGTGTGGCAACAATGCCAAGCTTATAAATTGAAGGAGAGGCTGAAATACCTCTGATCAGATCTGTGGACTGAGTTGGCACACTTTGTTGGGGTCTAAATAAAACCTGACGTTTGTGTCTTTCTGTCTTTCATGTATGATGTGGATGTGGTATGGACAGGATGGTGAGTTGGACTAAAAACTGATTTTATGAATTGCCCTAATTGAAATGTTGGTAATATTTTGTATATTTTCTAAAAATCCCATGAAAAGCCCCAAAGCTACATGTCTTCTAACTAAATTCCTCAGTGTCATTAATCTGAATTCCAAAAACCAATTAAAAACACATTTATGAGCCACACGGTTGCATGAGGTTTCCATTATTACAATGAACGTGGCCTCTGTAGTTTGTTTTTTTTGGGTTTTTTTGGGCCAATCCCACACACAACATCTTGGAGATTTACCAGCCAACAAGTTCTCCCCATTAAACCACAGACAACACCGAACATGGTGTTACTGAACAACTTTTGTCATTCTTAAACTTGTGGTTTGAAATGAAAAATAAATAGCAGCCTTCTGTGTTAAAGTCTGATGTTTCGTTGATCGATCCATCCACCCTGACCTCTTCCCTGCCTGGACTTTGTTGCACCATATTACCGTCACTTCCTCCTTTGCTTCCATAACAATTACTATGCTAAAAGGCTTTGTCACTTCAGCGTAAACATATGTCATTTTGGGGCATATGCTGAAACAGCTGATGCTGTCATTGCCAAGGACAGCCTCCACCAGCACATGAAATATGTATAAATCTCACGCTGAGAATACTCCCCAACAAATCTTCTAATTACTCTTGTGTAGGTAACGTTTGCTAAAAACTACGATGCCCAGCTGTTTTCAGAAATCACATATAGCCTTCATTAAAAATGAAAACATATACTCCTGACCCCCTTATAAAGATTTAAGTCTTCTGAAGGAAACCTTAGTTTTAGTGTGACCGCAAAACAGCAGTACACACAGTCATGTTGTAAGGACCACAAAACTAATTTGTTTGGTGAGTTCCAGTCAACGGAAGCCAGTTTGTAACCCAGCACAATGTGTATAGAAATGTAAAACAACTACAAGGCTGTACACTGGGCTATAAATGATAGGAAATATGTTTGTTTATGGTGATACAATGTTCTGAACTGAAATGTTATTTTATTTCTTCCCCCAGTTTCTTTTGTACTCTCTAAAAGATTCATTTCTGGGAAGTTGCGAGATCTGCATCATTCTTCTTTTTCTCAGCTGCAGCGTCTACTGTTTTTATTTTCTCCCAGAATTTAACTTATCACTTTAAGCTGAAATAAAGCAGAGCTCGAGGGTCTCGTCTCGTAATTAAATTTTGTGAGTGTCCCAAGGGAATTGAAATAGAATATATTATTGGATTGTGGTCATTAAGGGCCAATTTCTAATGGCAACTTGGTGCTTCTTCGGGGGATATGTGTTTATTTTGCAGGCACAAGTATATTTATGTATAAATTGTGCGAGTTTGAAACTACATGTATAATATATCTGTCATATCAATTTTCTTATATTTATGTATATAGTTAATTATACGTGTTTATAAATATTTTTATATATGGGATTGTTTATGTTTTTTGTTTTCTTTTCGTGAGATGTTGTGTCTACAGCGCATTCATTGATAGATGGTGTTTATAGCTTTTGCATTGCTCTGATTATGCACTTACATTCACTGTGATAATGCCAATGATGGGGGTAATGATGATGATTACAGTGACGACACATGCTAATGTATCATGTCTGTATAATTACAAAATGACCTTTAATGCTAGCTGAATACAGCGGGGCACGTTTCATCTTCCTGTGAGAGCTGGAACTTGGACACAAGAAATTCTTGGAGAAATGAAGTGTCATGATGTATTTTGAAAAATGTGTTTTTCCTTTCTTTTCTTCCTTCTCTGTTCTGGAAGAAGAGTCACCAACTGCATTAAAAAATGACTTGAGGTGAACAGCTTGAATTATTTTCATGATTTCACACAGGCTACTCTCTGCTACAATATTACCATAATG
Organism: Lepomis macrochirus; assembly: GCA_024633595.2. Classification (NCBI taxonomy): domain Eukaryota; kingdom Metazoa; phylum Chordata; class Actinopteri; order Centrarchiformes; family Centrarchidae; genus Lepomis; species Lepomis macrochirus. The sequence continues at coordinate 15,660,371 of JALXJV020000007.1, read as the reverse complement.
AATCATAACCTTTCTGTGTTTTAGTTAGCATTAGCATCAAGATTAGAGGTGCACATCAGGGGAGAGGCTTGAGTTTGTTATACCAAATAGACTATAGTCTATCCAAGCTAAAATACAAACTAGTGAGGCTTGCCAAGTTTGCCTGGAGTCAGTGAACAGCCAAATCTTCTACATCCTGCAAGGAAAGAATTCATCTCACTGTTTAAACAGCGGAAAATATGGCAAATGGAAATGTTTTCTGTGGCCAGACAGAGAATCAAAGGGTCTTCCCACTCACATTTTAACAGTTTTTTTTTATGGATTAAGTCCACAGAGCCTGTTATTGATTACTGCAGAACTGCTAAATCTTTACTTTACTTCGGTGCAAATAAAAGTTGTGTGTTGTGAATTATGTTGATGAAAAGACACTGACCACCTTAACATAAAATTCTCTTTTCTGAAAAAAACAATGCAGTAAAAATACTGTTGACTAACTATAACTTATAAAATAACTTCTCCTGTAGCTATTTCAGTTATCAATGTCAAAAATATAATCAAGTTAACATGAAACAAACTGCGAGGCTCACAGGCAAGGCAGGACAAATCCCCCCCCACCCCAAGGCAAATCTTCTCTGAACTAGACAGAGGAAACTAATGAATTGGTTGGGTTTTGATTTCAAAGGAAATATAAGAAGCTTATGGAGGACAGCAGTCCTTCTGCCTGTTCAGCTGTGTGCCCTAAGTATAATTTTAGACATTTATTGATTCTCCTTTTGACAGATTTTTCAGAGAATACATAGGACACATGGAGTATGAAACTTTGTCATCAGCATTAAACATACTACCACTGTCTCCTGACAGATCTGATGATGCAAGAACACGTGCAGTTGAGTTGATTTTCCACATTTTATGTCAACGCTAAAGACTAACATAACACACAAAAGTTGGGGTTGGTTTAATAATTTGGTATTTTGAAGGAACAGTGCTACAGCCATTTCAAACAAGAGTGCAGTTTCCAAGGTTACCAGTAATGCAGCTTTGTTTTTTTAGGTAGCAGGACTTGGGAATAGATCACAATTTGTATTTGATGAGAAGTAAAAAAGTGAAATAGGAAATCTGGAAAGGTCTGTTCTTTTGGGTGAAATAAACAAAGACTGGCAACAACTGGCCATAATGTGTCTGCCTTCATTGAACCGTCCCTCAATAAGACTATAAAAACCTCAACACACTCAAACCCACACACCAAATCAACATGTATGAAAGGAAAGTGACACTTTTTTTGTAATATGTAAATTCACCCCTGTAAATTTCAGCACAAAAACCACAAACATCCAACTCATTCAGACATATTAAAGATTTATTCGGACAGGTCAAAGTGTCAGAATGTGAACACAGAACTTGGATGATGTATCAGCAAGCATTTGACAGCTGGATGTGATAAGAGCCCTTGGGCATGTTCAGGGACGTGTCTGTGTATTTGTTCATCGGAGAGGCAGGTAGACTCTGCTTTATTCATGTTGTGGCTCTGGCTCCGGCTTCCGCAAAGAGTTTGTGATATAAAATCAAGGAAAGTAGTCTAATGCGTATGTGTGTATTTTGATGGGGGTTCGGAATGACTATTATTAAAAGCAAAGGAAAATGCAGTGACTTTCCACCCCATATGGAGCATCTCTGTCAAATATGCAGAACTGAACAGAGAGCCAATAAAAGGGAAGCTCACTGTTCAGAGTCGAAATTATTGATCAGCTCCTCAGGTTTCACAAATCAATACCATGTGATGATATTTTGGCAGGGCTCTGCATACATCCACCCAAGACTGTTGGGACAAAAAAACAAGACTCTGCCACCATACATCTTCCTCTCTGCCTCCTTATTTACCGAGGCAGTTGTTTGTGGCAGAAACAGTGGCAGGCCACAGGTGCCACGAATATTAACCATCTTCTTCCTTCCGCGGCAAACAAGTGTGAACATTTACCTTCCCATATACTGACACACAACTCGGCGGATGCATTCACCCGGTGCATCACATTTCAGCCTGCGCACAAATGAAGAATAGACTTCTTTCCACAAGTAGAGGTGACTGCTGACCCACTTTGAAGCTGGTAACATGTGCCAAGGTCAGACACCCACAGCTTTTATTTGTTCACAAACCGCCAAAAGGCATTCTTGACTCAGGTGTATACACCATTATGTGGTTTTGTGCGTGTTCATTTTCAATTGTGGATGTCTTTCTGATCTTCTGTCATCTTTGTGAGCCTGTGCACTACGAAGAAAAATATACAAAATGCATTTGTAACAGTAATAAGTACTTTATATATTTTTTGAGGGGTTATTTTCTAAGCTTTTAACTTTAAATTTGTCTAATATGGCAACAGGAAAAAGACATTTAAACTTAAATTCTAGATGCATTTTGTTTAGAGGGACTGCATGTATTGAACTTATTGTTATAAATTTCAATTATTTCAATAAGGAGCTCTCTATTGGCCACATTTTGTTTATAGCTAGGTCGGACTATTTATATGAATGTTTTTATTTAAGTAATCATTCTGCTTCATACTTGAAAGTAGAGCAAACAGTGAATGTTATGAACCTGTTGTGCACATAGCTAATAATTCTTTTCTGTCTCTTGACAGGAATTTGAAGTCTTAATCTCTGCTTTACAGCCTCTCTCTGTAATGTTTGGGATGTCATTCATAAATCTGACCTGATGAAAAGCCTTTGGAGTCAAAAGACTGTCAACAAAGAAAGCATGAGATACGCAACTATCTCTGTTTCCTCTTTGCATACTAAATTATTAAGCCGTGATGGGGGAGGACTTTGCTGCCACAATACTGCTCTCTGCTGGTAAATGAACTTCTTATGTTAGACTGACCTTTGAACTGTTTCTGAGCAGAGCTGGGAGAGAACGAGCAGTCAGGTTTTCTATTTGTTAAAGGATTTTAAGTGTTTTAAAGACATCTCCTTGCCATTTTGAGAAAGACCTCTTCAATTCAACATTCAAATTCAAATCCCTGGCCGTGTGTGTACACGGTTAACATATTATCAAAAATGCATGTACTGTATATTTGCATATGTTTGAGGGAAAATTATTCATCAAACCGGTGTCATTAATTATATTTTTTCCTGTACCTCAGAAGTGCAGCACTTCAGGCATGCTCTGAAGACACTACAGACAGGTTTAGAAATGTTCATCTCAAAATGTCATCTCCTCATGTAGGTTGATGATACAGATTCTCCACCTTGTGACTTGCAGATTTACAAACTGTGTGGGGGGGCATGCAGTTTTAGTAATGTTTCACAGGATCCCCAGCTGCAGGGGCCTCCCAAACATTTGGAGTAATATAATTTTGTTCAGATCCCACAGTCATATGTATGAGCTCAACACTCACACCCTTTCAGGAGCTTAGAATTTCCTGCAGAGCCCCTGGAGCTGACCACCCACCTCTTTTTAGCCTTGTTAAAGAACCAAAGGGAAATCATATTTCAAGATGGATACCTTCTCTCTTCATCTGCACTATGCTTATTACTGCATCCAAGAAAGATCAAAGCCACCTAAACTACCCTCAGAGCTTGCAGCCCCCTGAAGATTCTTCACAGTCCTAGAATAACAAGGTGAAGACTGCCTCCAATTTTATCTTTACCTTGCTGTAGCAAGTGAGTCATATTTGTCAGAAGTGAGTCTTTTTGGCCAAAAGTGCCGTTCTCTTCTTGTAAATGAAATGGGGGAGAGTTAAAAACGGGGGATTATTCAACCTGGCAAACATATTCAATGTCATGATTACTTTTTTATTGTGCTAGGAAAGGGTGAAAATTTCCCCACTGCCAGGTATTGATTCATGTATCAGCATTATCCAAAACTTGCAGTAATAATCAAATGTGACTGGTATTAAGAGGCAGCAGACTAACCCGGGGACCCTCTCCCTCTCTGTCTATCCTGAAACAGCTGTTTGAGCTCTAATTAAAGGGAAGTAGCAGGTGTCACCTGAGCCCCAACTGCAGGGGCACACCTGGTTGCATTAATTTGATCCAAAGTGGTTTTGACGGACTGCCTGCACTCCGGCGTCCCACATTAAGCCACTGGAACTCAGCAGCTGCTTGGAGCGACCAGGCAAGAGTGCTCCACTAACACCGCTCTGTGGAGGTGCGCCAAGCTGGCAAGCCTGTGTCTTCACAGTGACCCAGGGGATGGCTCCGTCCTCCCTGCCTCTGACTTACCAGCAACAACTGTAAGTGAGCAGACCTGCGACGCTGACCTGTAGTCACACTGAGCTGGGGGCTGGGTGTGCCCAAGATAATTGTCTGTAGAAACCTCCCAGAGGCTGTAAAGGCAGCTTGTTTCAGACCTCCTGATGATTTCACAGGACATTTAACTTTACACCTCTCATTCGTTACCTCCTCTGGGTATTTCCAAATATCCATTACCAGGTGCACAAGGAATGTAGCAACCCTTAACCTCCACTAGCTTTTATGTATGCATAAATTGCCTTGGGGATAAATGTGACACTGCATTTGGAGGCACTGACATGATGTGTGTTTGTGTAAAAGCTTAAGCAAACAGATGACCTTCAAAACCTAGGCAGTGACAAGAATGCCCAGATTGTGGAATTACAGATGCAACATTGCGTTGTCTCTCTGACACTTCAATTGCCTAATGAAATTTACATCACACACTAGAATGAAGCTGCAGCAGCGGTTTGAATAGGTCGTGCCCCGGGTCGTGCTGCACTCTCTGTTGCAACAGTTTCTTTGTGCCATGACAATACATTAATTTCATGAGTCAACAGGCTACGACTGGCAGTTTGTGTCGAGCTAAACAGTGTTTAATTGGATTCTGATCCATGGCAACTCCACTGGAGGCTTGTTTCCATCTTTTATTTCAGCAGCACCTGGAGCGTAATGGTGGTGATTACATCCCTCCTGTGGTGTCCCAGTGGTTCAGCTCTCGCAAAGCCTCTGGGAATACGCTGCTGACAGTCATGGTCCATGCTGCCCTGCTACCCTGTTTGGCTCCTGGCAAACCCTGAGCTGCTGCTGCTGAGAGTTTTTTTTTTGTTAGAGCACTGCTGAGACAAGCAGGTTCAAAGGGAATCATGATAATACAAACCAAATTAACTGTTTACTGCATAGACTCAGGCACAGTCGAAATCCCAAATAACATATCAAAAAAGACTCGTATTTGTAGAGGTATAAAATTAAAACTACTTTGAAAGAACCTTTATGAAGCACAATCACTTCACTTCTGAATGTTTTTTAAAACAACCCAAGCTCATAGCACTTATGGTTATTGTGAATTTTAACATATTATCTGCCGAATTCAGGGGGATTTAAATATTTTTTTTAAACTTTTTTTCAGGGAGAAAAGAGTGGATTGGATGGTGAGATTGAAGTTCATTCTTGACCTTGAACACAGCAGCTGACAAAACAATCTCACCACTAGGTCCATTCAGTAGCTATCCTGGAGCTTTCAATCATATCAGACAATCTTCCTCAGCAACGCAGGCAACTCCATCTGCTGAGGAAGATTGTGTCATATGACTGAAAGCTCCAGAACAGCTGAAGAATGGACCTTCTAATTTTTTTCAACAGTGCTGAATGTGTTTGGAAAATCAGTTTTTGCTATTGGTTCACAAAAAATATCAGATTTACAGAATAGTGACATTGATGAGTATGCAATCGTCCAACTTTTATGTTGTAGAGAATTGATTCTTGTGTAAATTAAGACATTAGAAATTAAACATTAATTGTAAATAAAAGGAGTACAGCTAATTTTAGAATTCTATCAGCAGATTGATACCTCTGTCTGTACAGTATATGTAGCTGGAGCCAGCAGCCAGTGAGCTAAGCTTAGCACAAAGACTGGAAAAAAGTAAGAAGTATTTTCCAAAGTGTCTAATTAGTCTTAAAGAGGTGGTATTTTGCTCATTTTCAGGTTGAAAATCCTAATTAGGGGTTGTACCAGAACAGGTTTACATGTTTTAATTTTCAAAAAACACCATGTTTTCCAGGGATGTCCAGATCCGATCATGAGATCGGAAATCTGGCCCGATCACGTTGTTTCAGACTCGATCGGAATCAGACGTTACCTCCCGATCAGGACTCGGATATAAATGTATATATATTCTCATATTTTTATTTACTGTTGCACTAAAGTCCAAAATGAAGAATTTATGTTATTTATTACTTGGTTGTTCAAGCTACCTCACAGGACTGCTCTGTTTGTTAACAGAGTTGTTGAAAGTTAAAATAAGGTGAATTAAATAAAAAAATAAGGAACATCCTGGATCTGTTATTTAAGTATTATAGAAGTATCGAATTGGGACTTGATATCGGTAGATACTCAAAATCAGATGACTCGGACTCGGACTCGAGGGCAAAAAAACCTGATTGGGACATCCCTAATGTTTTCTCATATTGCACATTGCTGCAGCTCCTCTTTTCAGCCTGTCTGTTGTACGCTCCGCTCTTGAGCTACAGAGTGATGCATCTTACTTGTACAAAATCTTTGTTGGGAGTTGCACATGTGCAGTTCCTAGGTAAGGACTACTAGCCAATCAGAAGCAGAGAAGGGCGGGTTGTAAGAAACAAGGTAGTGTGATCCAAATCACAGCCTTCAGACTGCAACCGTAACCTAGCAGATGGTATAAGTTATTACCAGTCCACAACATCATTGTTCCACATCTTACCATCAGGACTAAATGTTGAACTGTTGCCGGTGTTCTGACGATCTATGCTGCTTTGCCGAAAAATGCTTCCATAGCGCAAATCGATAGACTCGACTCGACTATGCCCTGCTCTGTTTTCCATTGCAGATAGTAACTTACCCAGAGATAGCGACGCCACACACAACTGCCACGACATAATGTTCAATGCGACACACACACACCAGTGATCCACACAGCTCTTAAAATATAAACAGTCTACTGTTAAAACGTTTCAATATTACTCAGAATGCAAAGGCAGATAAGCGGCATGAAAACCTTCCAGCTGTGTTTTCCTCTGCCGTTGTTGCTGCAGTGGTCTGTGTGACGGCGGGAGCAGAGGGCTCTGTGAGCGGGCGGCTGGCCGGCCTAACATGCTCCTCCTGCAGGTTTGCGCAGGCTTCCCCCACCGCCACTTGCAGAGCCCCTCAACTCCAAAAATAGTCATCACATTTTAGTTCCGCCATCACTTCTCGTAAAACTGTCAATATTCGAAATCTACACAGCTGATTTCTTACCTCAAAACTTCTCAGAAGTGGATTTAGTGATGAAAATCCATACAAAAACTGTAAAATGTCAAACTTTCTGTTGCTGGCCTCTGTCTGGTACAATAATGATGCAGTGAATAGTGAATATTCTCTCTGATCAGTCAGCAGTCTGTCGTGTTTTCACATTACATTTTAGTATCTCTCAGCTCGCTTGGAACCTTGATGGAGGTGAGGTGATACGAAAAAAAGTACCTGGAAGCAGGTACAAGTACAACATTTCTACAATGGAAACCCAAACAAAGGCGAGTCGAGCCAAAGGGCCTCGCTCAGACTAGCTTGGTTTGAGGGCGTGCCTGACCCCGCCAACGCTGTTTTCAAGCGGTTCAAAGCACAGCTTTCTGTGGGAGATGGGAACTCCCTCTGGGCTGGACTTTGGGCTTTTTCACTATGCAAACCTGTTACATGCACAAAAAAGATATATAACTCAATAAAGGAGAGAGAAAAAGTCAAAAAGCATAATACCACCTCTTTAAATAATATAAAATCTGCCATTTAAGGGGATTTAAAATTTCAAATCTATATGGTAGGAAATAACTCAACCAGTACAAGTAAACAGAAATGCAGTTTTTTCTCTGAAATACTGAAAGTGTTTAGAAAACCTCTTCTTAATTTCTCAGTGAGGAGGCGACCGCCAGTTTTAAATAGCTTAGAAACCATTAAACAAAAACTTAGATTCAAGAAACTGAAGAATATCACACATAACATTTTAAAATGGATTTTTTTTCTATATCTTCAGAGTGACACCAGCTAACAAGGCCCTGGGAGGAACAGATAGAGCAGGGGAAAGGTCACTGACCCCATGCCAATGGAGATTTGGGATGAGGGCCTGCACATGAAGTCAGCACTGACAGCACAGGGAAGAATAATTTTGCTGGGCCTCTGACCTTCAGTGTAGCCCCATGCTGTCTTACAACCACAGAGTCAGGCCCGTCAGAATATTACATCGGCCTCTCGTGTTGCGACCACCCCCACTACTTACACAAGCAGAGGTACACAAATATAGCACTCACATCATAGTGAAAGATTTGTCTACCACAGCATCCCATACACTAATGAGCACAGTTTGTTGACCAGCTGACCAACTTCAAATGATTTTGGCCTCAAAATTGAATTGTAATTAATTGTTATTGGGGGGGTTTTTGTTACACACAAGTATTCATCCTTAATGCAGTTTCCTGTGCATATTATTCTTTTAAATTCTATTTATTTCGGTCCCTTTATTCCAAAAGCAATAGCAAGAGCTTAAAAGAGAACAACACGCTGCAGTTTTGGCTTCTACAGTAATTTCTCACCTCCATGTGAGTAAGTGAACAATAGATTGAGCCATGAGAATTCTGCTGTTTACTGCGTGTGAATGAACAGAAATGCATGAAACATTTGAAAATCCCCTGTGATTCCATGAAAGACAGGCTGTCTCTCGCTCTCTCTCTTGTTTCCATCTGCTTTACATACAGGAACAGCTCCATGGTTTGCACTGAGATTATTTGAATTTCATAGAGTGTTTGACATTTGATAATAGTGCCGTGTGTTTATAGATTCTAGACTTCCCCGCCGAAGGGTTCCTATCATGTTTGTTCAGGCCCCCCCCCTCCAAAAAAGCAATTGAATACGAAAAACTCAAATATCTCTGTGTGACATCCAAAAGACAAACCCAATTATTGTTTTAGCTTCGCATGAGCAGATACATATCAATCAGCCTTCTAGAAATATCTGTATTTACATAAAACATTCTGAGTAGCAGGTGCAATGAAAATAGGAGGGAAACAATTTTTTTGTGTAACACTCGCGCCATCATTTATTATCAGAATTGTTGTCTCAGTGCCACATAATGACTGGATGTTGTTCACCTGTTGAGACACATGTATTGTTTATTTATGTTTATTTGTGTTTCTACGTGTATAAATTAGGCTGTGCTGTCACAGGAGCACTGTTTTATTATAATTGACTGATCTTTACAACAGCTGGTTGATAATCTAAAAAAGCAAACGCTCAGATGAGAGAGAGACTTTTGTGCAGCTGTAAGGATGAGGGTGGGGGTCTCCGATGCAATCTAATCAAGTAACAAGATGTCACTCATTTCAATGCTAAATTGTCTTTACAGGATATTGTGCCTGACGCGGCATTTTAGATTAGATTAGAGCATATACACTACCCTCTACAGGAGCACAGAGTAGGTACAGATCAAAGTTTGTGCTCAAAAAATAAATCAGACGTTAAACGTCGTCATCCTTGAAATAGTTTAAGTTGGTATAACGGTGAGCTCACGCATGTTTTTGCACCATTTTGGGAAGCTGTTGATTGTTTCTTTGGACAACTTTAAAGTAATGTGGAACCAATGTTTTCCGAGGTCCGAGTTCCCTTCCGGTATGTTGTTGTTGTCACTCAGGCAGCAAAGTTGTGGTTGGAGATGTTGCAGCTTCGGTACGATGGATGAATAAAGAACAGGTGCTGGTTATAGTCTCCTGTTTTACAGATAGTTTTGGATTCGTAGACTTCGTTACAACAGGTAAACATAACGTTTAACGTGTTCAATTCAGTTTAGCTAGCAGTGTTTGTGTCGGTGAAATAACTTAAAAAAATAAGCTAAAAAACCAAATGTTACACATCGTAACGTTACTTTATTTACTCGATTTCGTTAGGTTTCACATGAAATGTACCAGAAACAAATCATATTCATAGTAATAGCTGTTTGCAAACGAGCGTTTTCTCTGAATGCCATATTACATATAACATGTTCTCTTGTGTGATGTGGTTGTTCCTCTGAATACTTTACACAGTGGCTCTTAACAGTCTCAATAATTCGTGATAAGAAGTGAAGAGGAATGTGTATGTTTTGTGTAAAAGATATAATCAGATTGAGCTTATGTAACCAACGTTGACCCAATTATTTCATTTTTGTCTTTGCTTTAGGATTCCCAACAAATATATTTGGTAAAATCTTCATATTTGCGAATTTTAGATTTCATTTTTAACTTCCATTTGGTTGTTTAAATGTACCTTTTAATTAAAGTTCTGCTGCTGCGCCTCGCAGAAATAAAGCTGACATCAGTCCTTCAGTGAATATCTTTATGTTTTTTGTGAGATTGTGAGAAAAAAACGTCAGCATATAGTGGATACATGGTTATCTAAAATGGCTCTTGAGTCCCATTTCTGAGATTTTAAAGAAAAATATCATTATCTTCCTGCTACAAGCAAATTAGAAAGTGGAAGAGGTGCACTTTCACTCTACCCATCTTCCTTAATGACTTCCGTAATAAAATTTGACAGTACCGTCATTTCCCAAACTTCCTAAATAATTGGAGTTTCTGCTTGTTTTGTTGTTTTTGCAAAATGTGCTTAATGTCAGCGGTTGCTGTAATATTTCAGCTGATGTGATGTGTGCTGAATATCAGACTTCTGAACCCTTTGGCATACACTGCAGGGTCATAACTGCCCTGGCACTGATTACTTCAGGCATGTGGCATATTAAATGCGACCATCCTCTTTGGTTCACTAGGCTGTGTTTACTACTTAAATGATTCAGGTGCTAAAACTTGGCTGCGTTGTATTAGGCAGCATCTCCACCTAACCAGAGCATCCAAACGTGGGTGCAGTCACATGGAGGCAGAGTTGGCGGTTTCAGAAGCCATGTGACAGAGTGTTGTCATTGTGCATGTGTCACACTTTCAGTTCTGGCTCGTGAATCCTCACCTGCGTTTTTGTGGTTGCCAATTTGGAAATTAGATGAGTACATCTGTTTCACTGCAGCAAAGAGACTGTCAGCGACAGAGAAAGCAACTGGCCTGTGTATGTGTGTAACAATGGTGGGCAGTTATAACAAAAATTCGGTGGACCCAAGACCTGCTGAGCACGGATCAAGTGATTAAATGATAGGCTTTGCCTCTGAAACTCACAGTGAATTGTTGAATTCTCCAAACAGTGCAGATGGAAATTAAGCTTAAAGTAAGTGCTTTATCATTCACTCTTAACATGATAACTGACTCACTTTCTCTGCTTGTCTCAAAGCTTCAATAAAGACCATCCTCAACGATGGCAGTGCTGTGGTCAGAGGTCTCTGCAGTTCTGCCTCTTAATGAGGAACAGTTTCCACTAGAGTTCAGCGACAAAGTGGAGTCAAGTGTGGTGGAAATGCTGAAACGGTCCAGGCAGCAGCTATACAGCAACAGTACAAGTGCTAGCCGAATGCTTAACGCTCAGATCATTTTGGATTTTTCATGGGAGAAACTCAACATGGGAACGTGGCGCCATGTGGACAAAGAATGGCGACGTGTTTATTCTTACGGCTGCCTGTTCAAAGTGGCCGCACTGTGTCGTGAAGACCCGTCAGCAGACGAAGTCCTGCAGGCTGTAAGGACTTGTGACATGGGTTTACTCATGGGTGCAGCCATCATGGATAATATACTTCAGGTTATTGTTCGGATTCTGCAGGGTGAAGTCAGCAAATCCACTAAAGAAGGAGATGAACGTGGACATGCTGAGGTCAAGGTCAGTGGTCTTTTTATTTTAACAGTTTTCTTTGTGAGTTCATCACTTTAAATTATCACAAGTTGTTAGTTTCCTTTGTAGTGTCATAAAAAGTGATGTAAAAGGATTTGAAGCGGTGCTAGTAATGTGATGCTTTGGTAAGATTTGAGTTGAATGCATTTTTAATATTGTTTTCTTGACAGCTTAAAATTAATTGCTACAGCACATGTATAATCAAAGTAAAAAAAAAACAGAAGGAAGGAAATCATCAGTTATCATAAAATTAGATGTGGACTGCTGGTTTAATTTAGGTGATCACTAAGTGCTGTGGTGCAGCCAAGAAAAGCACGTAGGAGAAGCTATGGGGGCTGACATGCTCTGTCGGCTCGTGCTAAATTCTCGATGATTCAAAGTTTGAGACAAACAGTGAAGGATGAGGACATTTGTTGTGTTTTGGAGAAGTATTTCCTTTTGTTGCCCTTCATCTTGTTGCCCTCCATCAACAGACAATTAAATGTGAGATCACTTTGTTTAATGTTCAATATGTTGGTTTTAGAGGCATCTAGTGGTGAGGGTTACAAATTGCAAACTTATTGCAACGCACAGCTCTCTCAATGCTCACCTCTCTCTCCCTTGGCGAGAGCGTAGGAGAAGCTACAGTGGCAGACATGCTCTGTCGGCTCGTGCTAAATAATATGTGTGGTCCTCCATTTGTCCAGATTTCACTTCTCTTCTTACCGCTACCAAACCAGGAGACCTCTACTTCTACTTCTTCTTCCTTATTATTTGTACATGTTCAACGTAGTGACAAATTGCGCTATGTACAGCAGTTTTCCATTGGGGCCACTGTAGAAACATGGAGGCGTAACAGTGTATGTAGATAGAAATGACTCATTCTAAGGTAATAAAAACATAACGGTTCATAATGTGAGATCTTTATACACCACTGAAAATACAGTTCTGTATATTATATTGCATTTCTGTTAATAGATCCTCCTAAATACACCGGACACACTGGACTTTTTTATTTTTATTTTTATTTTTGCCTTAAAAAACTCCAAAAGCCTTGTAATTTATTGAAACATCATAACTATCCATGTCTAACTGCACTCTAGAGTGTAGATGGAAGTCACGACTATTTTCCTTATCTGTTAATCTGCCAATTATTTTCTTGGATAATTAATCAATTGGTCAAGTTAATGTCAGGAAGTAAAGATAACAATTTCATAGAACCCATCTTCAAATTTCTTGTTTTGCCCTGCCACCAGTCTTAAAACATAATGGTAATGAATTAATATGACATAAGACAAAGAAAATCAGCACATCCTCACAATTGAGAAGCTGCAATTTGGGGTATTTCAGCATGCAAAATAACAGTTATTATCAAAATAATTAATTGCCTAATAATTTCAGCTCTACTAAAGAGAAATAAGATCCCAGGAGCGCAGTTTATGTTTTTATTTTCACCTTAAAGCTCTTCATTTTAGAATTAAATTAAAGACTTGACAAACCCTTGTTGTTTTGGCATCATTAACAGAGAATAAAGATCGAGTGCCCACATGTTCCTGCGATCAAAGAAGAGTTGGCAGTTCCCAGGATAAAGTGTCCTTCACTGGAGAGCTTCAGCACAAACTACCTGCTCCCCCTCAAACCACTGATTTTAGAGGGGATCATCGACCACTGGCCTGCCTTCAATGAACACCCCTGGAGGTTTGCCTTTTTTAGTGTGTGTTCTTGTTTAATTAAAGAGTGCTATGTGTATGACATAGGTTGGTATCATCCATCAGTATCATTCAGCATATTCCCGTTCAGATGACAATGTCAGTATTATGAACCCATTTATCATTATTAGCATGTTAAACTCATTCAGTCAAACTCTCTACCAAAGGTCTGCTCAGAAATTATAGATTAGGTGAAATCATAATCAGAAGGTCTTAAAGTAAATTTTCATTAAGCAAACCACTTCTGTTTATAAGCACTGGCTCCATGGTATTAATATTAGCATATACTGTCCATCAGTAGTCTTCCATCATGGTTAAACACTACGACCCTGCTTATGTTTAGTCTAGCCATGTAATTAGATTGATTTACACTTCTAACGCCAGCTGAGTGCCCTTTCCAGAAAACCTGCAGGATGTAACATACAATTTACATCAGTTTGATACCAAGCGCTTTAATGTATAGTGTTAGTTTCAGTCTTTGTTGCTTTACAGTGTGGGTACGTGTGAACAACATAAACTGGGTTCAGCTTGGTTTACTTGTCACAACATCCCTGATTCCTGACTCTGACACTAAACACAACTGCCTCTCCATTTAAGAGTATCCTTCACTGTCCTCCCACTCACTGCTGACTCCTGACAGCTGACTATTCACTCTGACATCTGACATACGGCTCCTGACATCTGACTCTCATCTCTGATGGTGGACATCCCGAAGTGTGCACACACGACATTTTTTGTGAATTTTGCTGTAGTATCAGAGTAATGTTTAATTCATCCATTTTCTCCATACCCGCAAAGCATAGAATACCTGAGGTCTGTGGCTGGTTGTCGGACTGTTCCTGTGGAGGTGGGATCCAGGTACACAGACGAGGAATGGTCACAAACACTGCTCACGGTCAATGAATTCATTGATCGATACATTTTAAATAAAGTAAGTACAAGACTTGCTCCTGCGTTGTTAACATGAACAAAGGAAGATAAAACATCTCCATGTGATTTCTAACAGTATTTTGATTTGCTCTGCGGATCAGGATGGAGTGAAAGGTTTGGGTTATCTCGCTCAGCACCAGCTTTTTGATCAGGTATGGCACTTCTTAATGTTACTTTGGAAATCAGTGCATGTTTGTGCACGTTTACTAATTGATTATTGAAGTTATATTTTTTGGCACTATGAAGAACCGACTTTTTCCAGCTTTTATCCTCAAGCCGCAAATCGCTTTGAACAGTATTGACTTTTTAGTCCTAATGTTACTGTTCAACTCAATAGACTGTCTGGATTGAACTTTACAAAAAGAGCACCTTGTCAAGCTAAAAGTTGTTAGGCTTTTTAATAGATCAGAATGAGGCCAAGCGAGGAGTCATCACTCATCCTGTTTTTTTCTCACTACATTCCCAACCTGCGATCAGCTGTTTATTTATATTTATCTAGGAACTGACTTAACAATGTCATTTTATTTCCTTAAAAAGACAAATAAATAATTGTTAAAAATGAAAAAGAATTTAAAAAAATGTACAGCCATGCAAGATGTGATTTGACCTCGTTGGTAACATGCTCACAATGACAATGCATGATGTTTTGCGGGTATAATGTTTACCACGTTAAGAGTGTTAGCATTTCAACATTTGCTATTCAGCATGAACCCCAGCAAATGAGGCAGATGGGAATGTCACAGGTATTCGCACAAAAAGTTATGGGCAAATAAAAAATTCAACCTGATAACTAGATAAAAAGTTTCGGGTATACCAATATTACTGTAATTCAGCCCTAGGGGGGAATATGAATCCAGTAGTTGTTGAGATATTTCAGTCTTGACCAAAGTGATGAATAGTGATGGACATGCCAACTATGCCACCCCGAAGCTATGACTTCTTTAGGTGGGTCCTGTCAAGCACGTAGTGTGATCTGAAACAAAGCTGCTTCAGCCGGTAACCGTAACTTCAAAGGAAAGGAAAAAAGCCAAAAAGCACAATATGACCTCTTTAAAATACCTCAAGGAAATGCACAGTAAAAGGACAAAAACTCATTTGTTGGGAAACGTCTGCAAATGTTCTGGTAAGAAACAGGAACATGTTGTTTGGTCAGTGAACTTAGTCGTAAATGCCCCTGATGGAGATTTGTTTGTTTTGATGTTGCCTTAGATACCAGAGTTGAAGGAAGACATCCGCCTCCCTGATTATTGCTGCCTTGGTGAAGGAGATGAAGACAATATTACAATAAACGCATGGTTTGGGCCTGGAGGTACAGTTTCTCCTCTTCACCAAGACCCTCAGCAGAACTTCCTGGCTCAGGTGACGATAACAACGCCGCTTTGTGAATCCAGTTAGTGTGAAAGATCTGTCACGGGATCGCAGTTTGTTTACCACATGGGATTTTCCTCGTGTATATATATGTATATCAGGTGGTCGGAAGCAAATACATTCGCCTATACTCCCCAGAGGACACAGACAAGCTGTACCCTCATCAATCACAGCTCCTTCACAATACAAGTCAGGTGGGATTGACAGTCCATAGAGATAGTACATGTTGAGCCTACAAATATATGCAGTATTTCCAATTTCTGAATCCTTCCATGCAGGTGGAGGTGGAGAAACCAGACACCGAGCGGTTCCCGAAGTTTGCCAAGGCTCCGTATCTCGAATGTGTGTTACAGCCGGGAGACGTGCTTTTCATCCCTGTCCGACACTGGCATTATGTCCGATCCTTAGAACTCAGCTTCTCTGTCAGCTTCTGGTGGTCATGAATGCAGATCCATAATAAAAATGTAAAAGAGTTTAGCTTCTTTTTTTCTTTTTTTTGCTGTAGAAATCAATTTGGAGTTTTTAACTAATACGAGGCTAATTCTCATAAACGGTAGCACAACCACTGATCACACAAGCTTTCAATCCATGAACGCTGAACACACAGCTGAATGATTAGTTTAATTGTGCTTCTGATGATTGCAACAACATCTATTGTGTGGAAAGCTACCAGCAGGAGAAAAAACAAAACAAATGAGCAGTTAAAACTGTTTGTGCTCATTTCATCATGCATATCATTTACGGAGGGTTGTTAGCCATCTAATTTGATATGGATATGTTTCTCGTTTCAAATTGGCTTATTTAATTGTGTTCTCAACCTTATTCCTACAAATATTCTCAGATGTGTGATTTCCATAATTCATGGAAATGAGGCAAGTCTTCAAATTTAATAACCGAGTGAGCTACAGGTACAAAAATGTGGTAATAAACACGGGTCTCTGCTTAAACTGACAGACTGAGGCAATCAAGCAGGTCACAGATGAAAATTAATAAATTAAATGAATTAATCCCCTGGGCACAGACAGACTTTGAAATTAAAACTGTCTCATTGGTTAAGTACCCTGACAGTCCAACTCTTATTGAGCACCAAAAACACAACACCTGACTACAAAGACGGCAGCGCTTCATTTCAGATTTCAGACCTCTGACAAGCTCCAGTCGTGTATCCCGTAGGTCCATTTCAATCAAGCCCTCTAATTAGAACCATGAAGTATGTGAGGATGTGACAAAATGAAGTTAGATCAGCACTGATGTACACATTTGATCTGCCTTCCAACCAAATTTGATGTCAGCTAAAGTAGTACACTGGGAAATCAAGGCTGCACAAAGCAGGATAATTCTGAGGAGAAGGTGAAGGGTTGTGTGGGAATATTTTTTAATAAACAAAACAGCTCATGAAAATTGAATTAAATGTGCTGTGTTTTTTAATGTTTTACTCATCTTGACAGTGCTACAGAGAAATGTGTAAGCTTTTATTACAATATTTTCAATTGAGAAACATTGTGGAATGACTAATAGCTGATGCATGCTGATGTTCAGGTAATAGACTTATCCAAACCTAGTTACTTACCCCTTACAAGGTTATCTCTCTAAAGCAATACTATGAACCCTGCCATGACTTAATTGTGTTAGTAAATGCTGTATACTTCACTTAGCCTATCAGGGCTTTGTTGTTGTCAAGTAAGTGGCACAATTGACTTAAGATCACACAAAACTGCTTACTCTCATTATAATGTGATCAATACCTAATTACCAGTGAAGTAGTGTGGGACCTCTGGGCCTATCCAACTCGACCCTCTCCCGCTCCTCTTTTGATTAATGGCCTCATGGATTTTCAAATAAATCTGGCAAATCAGGATTAAATCCAGCAGATTCATCTTGTTTTGTAATAGAATAGAAACTACTGGATGTTCACTGACTACGCTAAAAACTTCCAATCCACCAACAACACAGACTCTTTTCAGTAAAAGTACCAGATAATTCAGTAAACCTGCTTCTTCAAACAGGGCCCTTTCTGGGAATGCCACATTGTCAAAAGTATTTTGTTAGGGTGCTGAAGGCTGGGGAAAAAAGCACTTATGTCACTCAGTTCAGTCAAGGAACATAAAATTCAAGTGTGGGCCACCAATTTTTCTGATTTACAGGTTATAAGCAACTTAATCAATAAGTATGACCTCAGTAAACATTCCTCTGTTTAGTTACACATCGAACCTTTCATTTCACTTGTTTTCTGTGGCCTTGACTGTTTCACCTCTTCACCATCTGACAACTGCGTTTATTGCGAAATGCCAAGTATATACTTTAGCTCATCCATTTTGATGAAGTCACTGAAAATACAAAATGCGTAGAAATTCATTAAAGACTCACAAAAAACACTGACAACATGCAAAATGTACAATAAAAGTTACAAACTGATTGTCAGACATTCAACATTTTTCTGAAACATGACAACATTGCATTATTCTCTCTTTTCTCTCATCTATCAAACTGAGTCATTCTGAGAAGCTATGAAAAGTTTGTTAAGTCTTAGATACATGCAATATTTTCAACAGTATTGACATTTGTCTTTAATAAAAAACCTGAGCTGGAAGCAATGCAGATAAATGTGATATGAGGTGAGCGGTTACGAAGGTCCACCAGTAAAACCAACAGTGCAGGAGAAAAGTCATGTCAATGATTAACGATGATACTGTGTATTGCCTGGTAATTAAAACACAGGTGTGCAAGGTACAATTCAGGCTGACTGATAACCACGTAATGCTATTCAAAGGTTGTCTGTTGTTGGTTTCAGTTGTGGCAACAGTTTTGACTGTGAATGTTATTCAAATGTATATGACCTTCAGTGCCTTCATAATACTAAAAACAGATTTTAATAACCGCTCATGAAATAAAAGATACAGGATTGTCCCACAAAACTATTACTACTGATGTAGAAGTGCCCACTTTCTAATATTCCTGAAAATCTATAGAGAAGTTCTGCATCCTCTCCACCACGAAGAAGCAGAGTGCTCCAGTGAAGCCCAGGATGACCATCAGCAGGAGCTGCCACATCAACAGGAGGTAACTGCTATAGAAGAACGCCACTGCTGCAAAAACAGACTGACAAAAAGATAGTAGATTTTGTTTTGTAATTCAAGTTTCAAATAATGAGGTAAACGTGTAAAAGTAATACTGTGAGCAAAAAGCTCAGGCGAACCGAGCTCTTATAGACTCATATAATGCGATTAGGGCGGAGGAGGAATTTTTCGCTGCAAAACAAAAGACAACACTGGGCAAAATTGAAAACAAGGCTAAGCTTCTGTCTATGTCTCATTGTTGCTGCCGCTTCACAGGCTTCCAGTAGTTAGCCAATCAAAATAAAGTGGAAAGTTAGTTTTTTTTAAAGTTATTATTGAAAATAAGAAAAAAGGTGGGTTTGGGTCAGAAATGTTCCTTTTCATCTAATCTGGGCATGTCAAGAGACAAAGTAAACAAACTTGCGCTGTAGCCTATGTCATGTGCAGACAGCGAGATAGTGGTACTAAAGAATAAGTACCACACCAGCATGTGAGCACAACCAAGTGACATCTGCAGGTATATTTACATGTTGTCTAATGTGCTGCAGTTAAGCAGTTAATTGGCTTTCTAGCCAGCAAACTGACGTTAGCAGTGGACTTTTTCCCGGTGAATGTTTGTTTGGTCACTCGTTCAGCAAGCTAAAGTGCAGAACAAGTCTTTTCATGTCTGCAAGTTAAATAAGAAGGAGCCTTTAGCAGGAAATTTGTTGTGGGTTGATCAAAGTCTGTGGGTCTTATGTTGTGTAGGAGGCTTTTGTCAGGTTCAGTATGACCACCAGCCCTACCTATGATTTATGCAAGATTTGATTGGTTCTGTCATAATAACGGGTCCATCTGCGTCACATCGAATTAATGTTAAACTAGTTGGCTCCATCATGAAACCAAATATATAAAAATATGATTTTGTTTCTCAAGGAGAACACACGATAGGTAATTTACAGAGCAGATATATCCTGTAGTACACACAAAATAAATAAAATGCTCTTTAGTTTCAGGTGAACTTTTAAGAAAATACCACCATTTCTAGGATTTATTTCTTGTTAGAGCCCTTGTTGCAGCAAAGAAAAGGGAGGATTAAAGGGCATATATGGCTCTTGTTCTTTTCCTTTTTAATTGGGCTTCAGGTTTTATTTATTTCATACTTGACGGTACAACATTTTAACCCAGCTTTACTCAGCTCTGCTAACAATGTCTGAGAACTGGCAACACAGGATTACCTGGATAAATTTGAAGATGGCAAAAGCAGGCGTGCTTTGTTCAGCATAAACACGGCCTAATATGCTGTAGAGCTGTGTGTTGAAACAACTGTCCCCGAGTCCAAGCAAGAAGCTGCACAGCAGGGCAATGGATACACTGAGAGAGAAAATATAGTTCTTATTAAAATAAAACTGAATCGTGATTGGCCTTACCTATGGTCACACTCCCTTACTGTTAAATTGTTAGAGAAACTTACTACCTTGGCGTTAGATATGGCTTCTTTTGGGTGGTAGTATTAAAGACGACAGAGGCATCATCTGGGATGTTGAGGAAGATCAAATAGAAAGCAACAAAATGGACAACCATTCCCAGAAACACCACAGAGGTCCGTCTGAAACGATTGTTCTTACAAAGCAATCCAAAAAAGCCACCACCTGATGATAAAGAACATCTTTAGTAATTCAATGATCTCCAGTGACTTTAAATCACCTAAACACACTCTGATAAAGGAATGTAGACTTACCCACAATTTCTCCAATGCCTACCACAATCCCAGAGATCCCAATCAAGCCCTTAGCTGCCTCTCCAAACTGTGTTGTTGCTCCAATACATGTCCCATATACTCCACTGTAGAAAGATAGCTCCAGGCCTGGAGAACAAGCAGGGAACGATGCAGCTGCAAGCCTTCACTGGAGGCTAATATACTTATTATATTAATGCATTCTCCATTTGACTTACCGCTGTATGCCATGCAGGGACTCAGTAGCAGTATGGTTTTAGCCTTCAGAAGTTGCAGGATGGTTTCTAAACAGGAGGCAAACAATACACAGATTTGAATTGCTAATAAATACTTAAACATCCAACTTATATACTTATATCCAACTTTTACATCTGGATTGAGCTCAGGTAAAATGCAGACATGAAAGCCCCATTGCCCTCTGACAATTAAAGTTCAATGCAGATAAAAAAAATGGGGAAATAATCTGTCTCAATAAGCCAAAAAGCCACATTTAAATGCAAGTGGAAAAACATCCAAGAGAGAATTTCCCCCAGGCGGTTAGGGAAATTCAGAATTTGAAAGAGGAATCCCACTCGATTTGTTTATATATGCCTGGATGCCCTTTCTTGATATAAATCAGTGTGCATCTTTGATAAACCTGATACCTTTAAGGCAGGTGTACACAAGTCTACATGCACACAAGATACACACAAGACAAAGAGCAATCTGATCATCCAAACAACTTGAGGCTGCACTGAAGGCAGGAGCGAGCACAGCAGTTTCCTGTTGGCAGAGATATAATCTGAAATAAAAGTCTCAAGCAGGCAGTTTTTGTGTACTCTGTTGTAATGCTAGAAGAGTTGTATCCACATGAAAGCAATTTTCACTTAAAGAAAAACAAAACTGCCCGTGACTGCGTGGTAGTTTCTGCCTAAGAGCAGTGAAGTGTGGTACTGGTTACATGTACTATGCCAAATAACTGAGAAAGAAACGCAAAATAACACACCCTTCTGCAAAGTCTTTTTTTGTCATCAATTGTGAAAATGTGTATCAGTTGACACAAATTTACTCTGCAAGGAATTTTCACTGGACAGCAATGTCAGTCTGTTGGTCGGTCCACCACTGACTGAAGACTGAAATACATCATCTCTATGTCAAATATTAGATTGATTACCATGAACTTCTTCTAAAGACATTCATTGTCCTCAAAGGAGGAATCCTACTGACTTTGGTGATCCCTGCCTCTTCCTCTAGCGTCACCCAGGCATGTTAAAGTTTTCGCCTATCCAGTGAAATAAGTCAATATTGTATAGACTAGTACAAAATTTGGTACAGGGATCCATGGTACCCAAATGATGAATCCTAAAGACTTTGGTGATCCCCTGGCTTTTCCTCGATCGACCACCATAAGGTTCAAATTTGTGGTTTTGATTAAAATATCTCAACAGCTGGTAGATGGATTGCTGTGAAATTTGGTATGGGCGTTCACGTTCCCCCTACAGGTGAAGTGAACTAACTGGTGATCTTCTGACTTTTTTATCCAACACCATCATGAGGTCAAAATTTGTATTGGCTAATGACTGGTTTATGACTAAATACTTCCAAAACTGATGAAACCGTGCTCAACTGTACTTTGTGTTTTCTAATGACTGGATTAAATGTTAGCATGCTAATGTCTTAAGAACCACTAGAATAGCTGTAGACTCTTAAGTTGGGTCCCAAATCCATACTACAGTCTATACAGTAATCATTGTGGTATATTGTTTTGACAAACTGCAACTTTGAAATGGCACTGCCCATTAAACTTCAGAAAAACATCAAAATGTTTATTTCTAGGATTTTACATTTTATTTTGTTTTCAGGTCTTTCCCCCCTGCACCCACAGTTTATTCATAAAGTTCCCAACTGTGAGCAGCTCCTCATTTTCCTTTGTGCACAATATTAAGAGGTAATAATGTGCGTAATAACAGTACACTCAAAAATTGATTGTTTGGTATGCATACTGTCTGGCTGGGTATACTTCAGATGTCTCTTTTCCAGTGTGAATACGACGCATGCTAAAAAACCTGCCTAAAATGACTATGTAGAATGGATTTGAGACTCACCATTAGTCTTGTTACTACATATAGTCCATTATGTAAACATATAGTATATAAGGATACATAATGGATACAGCTGATGCAGTGTAAATAAGCAAATCCCAAGAATTACTTAACCAAAGTAATTCTTGGGATTACAAATTAACTTAAACAAAATAGGTGATACTCTAGTACACTCTAGTGTGGTATTCCAAAAGTACTGATAACACTTACTGAATTCTGACTTGGCATCCTGTATGGCAGTGTTTGCTCTGTGTTTATACCTAACAACAACAAAACAAAAATAAATCAATTTTCACTCCTATAAAGCTGAAATTAATGAATAGCAAAAAAAACAATCATGTAACTTTCTTCGAGGGAACAACAGGTGAAGTAATTTACAAACAAAATGATTTTTGCTGCATAAGTTTCACAAGGATCCCTGAAAATCCAAACACACTGCATGTAAATAATGGCTCCCTGTAGGATTCCTTGTTGTGCTTTTGGAATCATGCACACACTCAAACTCAGCAAATAAGCAATGGATCAAATACCTGTAACTAGGAGATACCCAAACGAGTTTGTAAACACAATCTGCTGCCACAAGACAGACAGAAACAAACTTAGAAAATAAGTGCGGTCCAAAACAACATTTCTGTATGATCAGAAGCTGATTTTGTTAGTGTTAAAATGTCACACATATCTTTGTACCTGTTTTTTTTTCTGGCCATGTACTTTCCCCCATGACTTTCAGTGGACTTTGATGCCAGCTATATTTTTCATATTTTTTCCATTTCACGATTTGTGTTGAACTTTGTGCGGATTCAAGTCATAAAAATGTAAATATGTCTGAAATGATGTTGAGGGCCGTGCCTGGAGAATTTGGGGTCGTTGACTGCTGCTACTCTCAAAGAAAAAGTCTCCGTCTCAGCTGCCCCAAATCTGCCTGATTTCATCCTACTTGTGTAAAGTGCAATGATTAGGCTTGACTCTGACAAAATTGCAGTGATCTGGAGGAAAACGCTTGGTGTCATTTTTGTGATGGACAAGTGTTTTAAAACTCCTGCAGTACCACAGCAGTGTGTCATCTTGAAAACCCTTTCAAAATTCAAGGTGGGTTATTTGAAGAGTAATAGTTTCTGAGGTGGTTTGGTTACAGCTTAAAATGGTCAAATGGAGTAAAAGTAAATTACCAACTTTTATTTGTATATGTAGCATAAAACACAGTCTGCTTTACTTTTTATTCACCACTTGAGGTTCATAACCTCTGTGTCCTTTTTCAGTTGTGGTTCAGACATTTTTTTTTGTTTTGAGTGATTCTGTGAGACTACAGTGGAAAAACGTGTAATTATCTAAAGGATATTCATTTACATCGTGCGAGTTGAGAGCAGCGACTGCCCCTCTTCTTCAGAGAGCATCTCCTCTTCGTGATGGCTCTTTCTCAACACCAGGAAGCTGAGTGTACCGAGTACGGAGGCGACCAACAGGGACAGAAAAATGTTTTTCCTGCTGCTGTCTGAATGAAGAAGATTAAAATAAGCTGCTTAATTAAAATACACAATATATATTAACAGCATTAAGCTAGAGCACATTCAGAATAACCAATCACTTACATAATCCTCTTGATATTTTGCTTTCATCATCATACTAGATTTTAATATTAGAGTCATGACAGTAGTTACTCAGGTTTAACCCTACCTGGTATCTCTGTCCTTCCATTCCATTCAAAATAAATGTAAAGATTGCCAAAGAGCATGCTGTAAATAAGATAAAAAACGTAAATCATGTGAGTAAAGACAGACATGACCTTAACACAACACAACATTTCATGGCAGCTGGATGAAAACCTTGTATCTCCAGTGAAATATATTGTCTGTATTTACTATATTGTTTTTAATTTTCCATTTTCTTTGCCTCATTAAACCCTCTTGAAACTCTTTGGGTAAATGGACACACAAAAAAACCCCAGCTCAATTTACTAGTTGTTTTGGAGCTTTCAAAAACATGATCTTCATCAGCAGACAGTTTGGTCTGTCTTGTGATAGTTAAAAGTAAAAAGATGGCATTTTGGAGGCACATGTATTTCACCTGACAACAGCAGCATGCACTCCACCATCCTGTTGTCCATCACTCTGGAACTAAAGCATGAGAAACCTCTGACTTATTAATTAATTAATTAATTAATTAAGAAATTATGAACTGGTAAAAACGAACCAATACCACTAGAAAACAAAGTTACACTTTGTTCTCCACAAATGATGCAGTCACCACTGGGAGCAATCAGGGATCCATTCCTGATCATCCAAATCATTCCTCAGAAGTTTCTCATAATCAGAGCAATAACATCTGAGATTTTTTAGTGAAACAGTCTAACATGTAACTGTGATGCCCTCCGTGCAAATTGTTTTGTACAGCAAGCTTCATGTGAATCAAACCTCTGGTTTGGGACTCAAGGGCTTTGACAGTTAAAAATGTTGGCCTTTAATTAAAGTGCTCCCATTAGGACAATCAGTGTAATTAATAAAACACTGGCTATACAGTGCTATCTGAAATGTCATCTGAGGACTCATGCCTGACAGACAGAAAAAGCACCGTGGACTATTTCTTGGTTGGATCAAACACCGACTTTCTAAAAACAATAATCTGCATTTCTGCCTCGTGAGGATGCCTCATTCATTTATTTTTAAGCTGTTTATTTGCCTTTCATGGTGAACACTGCAGTCCTATAAACCGCTGAGATCTATTTCTGTCTTTAATTACATATTACCTAAACTAAAAAATGTAGATGAGCAATTAGTCTGTCCCAAAGCATCAGTGAGGGATAACGGGTTATTCATAAAAGTAACAGTAACTGTACTGTTTGTGTGTGTGTGTGTGTGTGTGTGTGTGTGTGTGTGTGCAGGCTGTGAAGAAGAAATTCACAAGTTTACTGTGGCAGGGATCACCATTGCCGAGTCAGATTAGCATTGCCCCATTGTGAGCTTTGACGCAGGTGACAGCCAATGTAATTATTATACTAAATCAATTTGCATATTTTAACAAATACAAATTAGTTCTCCAAGCCAGTGTGCAAGAGCAGCGGGCCAAATACAAGAGATGAAAAGGCCAAATGTGTCACCTTCAGTTTTAAAGGCTTGAGGGGTTTTTTTGTTTTGCAGAGAAACTAATGGCAGATATGAACATTTGTAACGTGATTAATTAAATATAATAAACCATACACTAATACCTTGTCAGGCTAAAAATGCAAACAGGATGTTTGGAATAGTTGCATCAAACAAAAAGAGAGAGAAAAAACATGTGATTTGTTGTGTTGTTCTGATGGGAAGAAATTCTATAATACAGGCCAATTTAATAGAAACCTTGGGTTGGTTTAGAAAGTAAATTTGTAGGGAGATTTTAACATTCTCAAAAAAAAAAATAATAATAATAATAATAATAATAATATATATATATATATATATATATATATATATATATATATATATATATATATATATATATATATATATATATATATTTAATTCAGTTTATGAGTTAAATTCATTTTCAGAGAATCACATTCGGTATAATCTGAGAATTAAAATGCAGTGTGATTTGAAATATTAAATTAAGTAGTGCTTGGAGGTAATGGTATCAAGGCTGCATCCATTACAAATTAGACTGATAGACTAGAGTCTAACATTTGTGTCTGTCAGTAGTCGCATACCTGCACTGTAAGAGAGCCCAGAACATCCCTGTGTTCCTGTTGATAGTGGAAGCCTCTGAGTTTTCCACCAGAAAATGCCCTTGAGCTGTCCACAGCACTGTGGGAATGTGAATAAGAGACGTCATTTGAGGGAAACAAATTAACCAGTTTGGTAATTGCCCGTATGGAGTGAAAAATTATCTTTCCATGTTGGTAAGTAATGCATCTAACCACGCAGTAGCCCTAGGACATACACATTCACTACATTGCAGTCTTTTGAGGCTGCATGGAGGGCTGCTTTCTCACTATTTTACAACATCTAGTGCTAGCACAATTTACAGAAACATCTCCTAACCCATTTAAGGTCTAATTTTGGATATACTGTTTACACAGATCAGCACATCCCAGTCATGATAATCCCTGTATGCACTATTTACATTTGAACAAAGAAACTGAGCATGCATGGACTGCAGTAACCAACAGGTTAGTATGTAAGTATTTATAATCCTCTGCATTGTTAACACACTGTATCCTGCTGTATCCTGTTGATTTGCACTTTTTTTGTAAATAGGATGTGATTTCTGTCGATTCTGAATAAAAACAGTAAGCTATTTGCTCAATTGACAAGAAATTCATCCATCCATCCATCCATCCATCCATCCATCCATCCATCCATCCATCCATCCATCCATCCATCGTCAACCGCTTATCCTGCGTACAGGGTCGCGGTGGGGATGGAGCATATCCCAGCTGACATTGGCCGGAAGGCGGGTTACACCCTGGACAGGTCGCCAGTTGACAAGAAATTCATCAATAAATATTTTGATAATTGACTGTTTCTGTCAAGAAAAGTGCCAAACATTTGAGGAGCTATGTCATGTGTGTATAAATAAAATTGAATTGAATTTCAAAAATGTACAGTTTGTCGCTTCACCATTATTTTAGCTTCAATATTATTGTAACCAAATACAAAAACTATTTCATGCCTGATGTTACAGTAAAAACTGATGGGAGAGGAACTTACTGGCTGCTCCTATGCCGATCAGCACAGAGGTCAAGTAAAAGGACCATGTTGAAGGGACGATGAACACAGCGATATACCCACTAGACAGAAGACATGGAGATCAGTAAGGAGCAACAGCTTCAGTATCTTTGTCAACATCCTGTGTACAATTACCATGACAGGATTTACCTGTAAAGTAGGCCACTGAAAAACATGGTCATTTTTGGTCCAATTACTGCAACGACTGTTGGTGCAAGTAAATTGGAGAACGAAAAGACCCCATAGATGATTCCAAGACTGTGAAGAAGGCAAAGACAATCATTATTCCACTTCCACTTAAAAATCTACTTATTTATTCAAATGTACAGAACAACGAGATGTTTCTTTTCCTCTCTGTCCTGAGCTGAGGATGTGAACCTACCTGTGGTACCCACTCCCAGTGAAAGTGTCATTCTGCAGGCTTTTCACCACAGTTTGCTGAAAGTAAGATGGGGGAAAAAACTCAGTGAACCAGAAGATTAGGCTAGACAAAATGGGTCATAATTATGTCCTCAAGTCATTCATCCAGTTTGATCATTTCCATTCCGCCGCTAATGGAGATTGGAAACACGAGGTGCGCCTGACATACAGCTCTGATTGGCCTGTTTCCTGCTGCCTATTAAACCTTTTAGTTAGATTAAAACTAACTTCCAGCAAAAAAAGAGTACATTTAGGCTAAAGGTATTTAGCAAATTAGTAAATTACACACACATAGAAATGCAAAGATTGCACAACATTAGTTTTGTGTGTTGCCGAACTGCACGTAGGCTGACAGATGTGTATAAACGCAGCACAGGATTATCTTCAAGTTTTGAATCAGTTTTGCAGAGTTGAGTTGCCAGGAAAGTCCATTAAAAAGTGAAAATAAATCTCATCTCAGCACTTTTTCTTTTGTGGGTTGTTGGAAAATAAGCTTGGAGAAGCAACAGAACAAACAAAGTTGACTCCCATGCACTGGTTTGGATCGTAAGACTGTAGTAGGCTACTGGATGAGTAAACACTCGGTAATAAAGTTTGCTAACTTACTTCAATGTTCCCACAGGTGGTGAAAGCGGTAAAAATGAACAAAAACCCCACTCCCAAAACCACAACGTTGAAAGTCCTTATATCTGCCATGGCGTTTTCTTCCCAGCAATAACGTTACATTCTACATTTGTTGCCGCTGATAATGTTGCGTTGTCGACTTATTGACCTACAAATCAAAGGAAAGACTCCCAAACGGATTCATCAACGACTCGGATAAATCCATTTCCAAGTCGCGCCACTAAAGTTGACTTCACTAACTTTTAGTTACAGTTTAATGCGCAAAAATCTAGAATAAAATGGCAGAGGTGTCGAGAGTATGGGACACAGATAGAGTGTTACTGTTATAGGGCCACTTCCCTTCTATCATGTAGGCTACGCATGACAACTTGTGACTTAAATTAAAGCAATTTTTGCGGTCCTCTTTTTCTTCTTCGACTTCTTTGTCATAGTTGTCCTCTCACTGCTGCGGCTTCTTCTTCTTGTGCAATTTGCGATAATTCACACTCATTTAGCGTTGCTGCCTTCCAGAGGTAACCAGGAGGAATATTCTCCCTTGGAAAGGAAAACCGTTGTGTCACCGTGTTCATTGCAAAGGTTATAATGTCAAGAAACTGTATTTCTATTGATTACACAACTTGCTGCATACCTAATTAATAAAACCTCATGTAAACACAGCAGTCTAAACACAAAGTCTCAGACATCAAGATAGTTAGACTATGCAAACAAAGATACTGAAATCGATGTAATTTTAAACCAAGATGAAACACAAGATCAATCCTGAGGGATATCGCTTTCATTTTTGACGAAATAACTCATATAAGCAGTGTCATTAACAGTGTAGGCTTATTTATCTCAGTCTTCTGGTTTACTGATAATTAGAGAAAATGTCATGACCAAGCTCAAAGATTCCAGTCACAATTCCAATAAAAAGTAGACTAACCTTCTATAGAAGTTGAAACAAATATAGGCTAAAGTATTGTGATAGGTGGTACATTATTGCTGGAGGTGATGTTAGCCTATAGTTTTTATTGGTGGTGGGGTTAATTTGTCATGGTTGGAGATGTTTCATAGAATCCAATAGTTGGCGACAATGCATCTTTTTGACTCCCAAACCTCAGACAATATAGAGGAAGAAGAAAAAGGTAACTACCAATAGCCACTGAGTAAAGTGCCACCTCTTGGTGTCCGCTTTTGCTACCACAACAACAAAGAAGCTTAACAAAGCGAGAGCACGATTGACACTTACTTCCGTGTTTGCCAAAATGCCCGTATGTTGCTATATAACACAGTTCGTATTTTCAGTGATTCGAATAAAAAAAAATGTGTTGCGCCAGTCTTAGTTGATGCCATTTTACTGACACATTATTTGGTTAATCATAAATACAACTGGTTTTGTCATAAACTTCATTTACTGTTTTCGATGACGCATGCGTATTTCCTTTCTGTTTTCCTTTCCACCGGCAATCTGAAACCAATCATGTTTTAACGTTGTGACGGTAAGTATCGTTACACTTGTTATGCCATTTTAAAAGATGTATTGTTTTTTGCCCGTTTGCTATGTTGTCAAACGTTTGAGAACAACTTTCGTTGTATGCAGTCGACTTTTGCTTCCGGAACATCAGATCTCATCCTGCTCTGGTAAACCTCTTTGCCACAACCTAAAACAGATTGTACACAATCATCATGGCGACAGTGGATGGTGGGTATTGAGAAAATATAGTACTGTTTCCTTCATATCTCTACATGGAGCTTAAACGATGTTAATGAAATAACACGTGTTTGTAACTGACACGTTAGTGTGTGACGCTATTATTGCTGGGTAACGCAAATGTACGCCCCTCCGTAACGTTATTCTACAAATGTTAACCAGGATTGTAGCTAGCTAACGTTAACGACTGCTAACACCAGTCACTTATAGCCAGAAATGTGGAGGGCTGAAGTTAATGTTAGAAGATTTAACCAGTGTTCGGTTTGAATTGATTAACTTTTGTTGCTACAAAGCTAACTACATATTGTAAAGTTATAAATGGTAACGGCGAAGTAACGTCACCAACGTACAGTTGTTACGTTAACGTTTTGTAAGTAAGGCCAGTCTTATTATCCACTATTTTGCAAGTAAGGTTACATATTTTCGTTTTAAAACAATCTAAGTTTGGGTTCAACCGTGGTTCGCTCTTATTTATCCCCTCACCCAACACACAAGTAAGAATTGTTGCCTAGGTGGGGGAAAAAATACGCGATGGAAAGAGCTAGAAAGACCACGAGAGAGAGCTAGAGACAAAGCGAAACAAGACTTCCTTACACGTTATACTTTTGACGCATAGATGTATTTCCATACTTCAGCTATCTTACGTATTGTCTAGTAGTATGGTTAAATGAATATAAAACGAAAGTAATTGAAGTTATCAAAGCCGAGCTGTAAGAATTGTAAATAAACTACCCTAACTCTAATCAACTGTTAACCCACTCTTTATTAAATGAAAGACTATAATTAAGAGACTCAGTAGATTAAAAATGGAACAAACTGTGTTTAAAGTACAAAATAACTTACTTATTGAAAGTTGTTTGAGATAGATAGTATCACTTGAGTGAAATGTAATGGAATAAAACCAAAAGAATGAGCTGGGTTTCCCCTAAGATTTTATTGTTTTCAGAGTTAGTCAGACACATAGCTACAGTCCAACTGAATCAATTTAGTATTTGTTTAATAGCCACATTTGCTAAATATGTGGGATTTGTTGTGTGAAATAGCACAGGTAATGTTTTATTTCATAAGAGTATTCATTTTTTTAATTATGTCAGTGTAGACAGTTACTACTGTTCCATTTAAAGACGTGAATTGATTGAAATTAAGGACTTGATATAGCTGTATTATACTGTAAATTACAAACAAATAAGAAATGTATAGTCAAATGGCATTTTGGTATTAGCATGGTTGGTAGTTTTTTGGTGTGTGCTGGTTGTGTGCTGCAAGAGGGGTAGTTGTAGGTTTTGCTTAGCCTTTATCTTTTAAACCAGTTGAAGATCTTTTATGTTGTTTTATTGTGTTGTTTTGTTTTCACTGACGCTGTTTAGAGGTTTTGCGTGCTTGTTTGTGTCGTCATTTACATGCCAGAATACGTTTAATTTTCGGTTTCAAAAACTAATAATTATTAGAATAAGAACAGATACGATTTCAGGACACATATATAACAGTCTTGCTTAGTCTGCATAGAATATACACTGTTTAAATGCAAGACATTTGCTTGTTGACTATCTCTGTGATTAGCAGGACATGCCAGATGTGTATTTCTGACTTTTTTATCATGTGGGAACATGTGGTGTATATTATTCTAAGAACTAACAGCCTTGCACAGCAGTTCCATAACATCTAAATCAATTGATGTATATCAGCATTTTTATGCTTTTCCAGGAAGTGAAGAAGTCATAATGGAAACTGAGGCAAAGCCAAAACAAGCTGACCCACCAGGAGAAGATGCTGAGAAAGGTGACACAGAAACTATGTCTCACACAGATGCAGGGAACGCCACAACTCAGGACTCTAGTATTAGCAATGGGGACAACGCAGACGACAACCAGGAGATGGTGGACTTGAAGATTATCTGGAACAAGAATAAATATGATCTGAAAATTCCTGTTGATAACACCGGAGCCAAACTAAAAGAGAGCATCCATTCACTCACTGGTAAGAGCATACTGTAGTTCACCTTAAACTAAAAGTTACAGCAAAAATTTAAAAAAGAAAATCAATCAGGCATGCAAACTCCTCTACTTTTGGTGAACTAAAATGGATCACCTACATAATTTGTGCAGATCCGATGAGAAAATATTTTAACGGGGAGTTGGTCGTTGCTACAGTTCACTCCAGCATGAAATTTGCAACTTTACAACTGGACAACTGCCAACCCAACAGCCAATCAGAGGCTGAGTAGGGCGGGGGGTTTTCAGATCCGTTACACTGCGGAGTCTGACAGCCGGACACGTGACGACGTTACTGCCGAAAGAACTGTCCGTCGGAAAGCAAGCGTGATGTTAGACAGAAGTAAGCTAGCTTACATTGTTAACTGTCCTGTCTGATACAGTAATGTTGCCAAGTTGATACCCTAGCCCACTGTTATTAAACAATAATCTTAGCTAAGCCAACTGTTAATTTATGGAGAGCAGTGGCAGCAACCTAGATGCATGTAGTTTAATGTCAACAGGACAAAACGTGTCGACGTCAGTGTTGTTTACACTTACACACGCTGGGGTCATGTCCTCATCATAGACTGTGTATAATATACAGTATATAATTAGAAGCATTTGTTAAAAATTCTTTGAAAAATAGCTTACAAGAAATGATAAAGAACAAATTAAAGTGTTTTGAGAAAGGTTTTTTTGTAGTTATTTGTTTATTTAAGTAAGATAAAATAAGCTACTGATTATAAAATGACCCAAATATGTGCATGCATCAGTCAGGAACTTTAAGAACTTCTTGTCACAGTTTCTTTTTGGCCAAGTTTTCCGTTCTCTCTCTGTGAACATGTCAAAAGAGTAGGGAAGACTAAATTATGCCTGCATGTGTGCTGACTCGGCAGAGATGATATTCAATGAGAAGTTGATCTACAGGAGAAACCTATTTGAAAGCAACACAGAATGAGAGCCTTACTGCATTATATTCTGTAATGTTTTTCAGATTTGAAATTTTCAACTGCCACCTGAATTTTGTTTTTCCCTTTAGATAAATAAAAACATTTCCATCTTAAACTGATGCAGGAAAGGCAGAAATTGGTGCAGAAAATTCACCAGAATGCAGGAAATTAAGTGTTTTATGCTCTAAAATTTCTGGAGGGGGGGCAGATCCCCCAACTCAAATATTTTTCAGCATTGATGTTTTATAGAAAATAGTGTTAAAATATTGTCAAATGTCATTCTTGTGACACTAATATGGTGCATCGCAATGTCTTGTAACCTTAGTGGATCTTCACATCCCTAATCT